>OX352471.1:44782266-46007176 GCA_947093115.1 Brenthis daphne
CAGATCATGTATTTTAGGACACTCACCTAAGTCCATTCGCTGCAATCAAAACCATATAACATGAAAAGCAATTACTTACATCTCCAGAATAAGAAGAAGAGGGCAAAAATATAATTTTTTTTTAAATGCACAGATGTAAGCTTGACAAAATTTAGAAAATTAGTCAAAAAAGACTAAAGAAAAATCTGTGAAAAATGATACTAAATAAGACATAAAGATGTCTTTTTTTTAACGAAAATTTAGATGATAAATAATTAAATTGAATAATTGACCTTTAACCATTGTTAATATAAAGTAATCTGATTAATTTCTTACAAATTATTATTATTCTATCAATATTATGACCTTACATTTAACTTTTACAAAAGAATTCATATCAAACATAGAATACATAAATAAATCTTTTACACTTAAACACCAACTGTTTCATTTAAAACAAAATATGCCAATACATGTTAATATGCATTATAATAGATGCTATTTAAAATATCCTGACACTAAGTAAATAAATATATTATGTGAGCTGCATTAAGCAGTCTAGTCATCATAAATTGCTTCTATTATAATGTGATCAGTTGAACAAATAAATAGACATTTACAATAAACCCCAAAATAATTTAATTAAATTGTTTCAAGGAAATACATACAATGTCACCAACACAGCTCATCCTGAATCACCAACCTATATTTTTACCATACTTAGATATGTACTTACAAATCAGTGGCAACACCCTCTCCAAACCCTAACCAGCTCAAAAAACAAAAGTTTATTGACATAAAACTAAAAAAGTTTAAACATACTCTTAACACCAATTTTGTGGGGAAATAGAAGAAATAATTTTTATATTTTCAAACAAGTATTATTTTATAAAGAGTAAGACCATATATAGTCATACAACATCTTATAATGTTAAATACACTAAATTTTAAACATATTGTTGTTTTGATATTAATTCTGATAATTAGTTTTTTTATTTTTCTAGTTCTAGTCCTTTCTATTTTCTATATGTTAATTAAGGTATAATTCCAAATAAATTTAAAAGAAAAAAAAATTATATACATATTTATCACTATGTGAATGAAATATATATTTTTTAATCTATAATTAGTGCAAATCAACCTATCATACAAACATAAAGCTTTTTAATGATAATTGTAAATAATAATAACGACAAATGATTACTTGTGCTAATAATATCATTCAATATCATAAAAAAATGGGCAGTATCTTGTTTGTTGACCCTCAAATATACATCCCTTTATGTCAATTTGGAATACATTTCAGAATTATTTCTTACACATGCATCACTTCTATTTGACCTTCATAATCTAGCCACGTAAACAGCATGGTACGTACCCAATGAAGTAACAATCAATCAGCAAATTGATCTCCCCAGCTCAAATTTTTTGAATAATTTTTACATGTACTCACCACAGCAGCAATAGAAACCGAAGAACAAATAAATTTTTTAAAGCCTTAGAGAGTTTGATTAAATTAATTCCTGCATAGCAGTAAGAATACAGTCAGCTAACTAGAAATGTTTTATACGTACATCTTGGTACTTACAGAACAGCCTAACTCATACAATCTATCCCTCATCTGTTAAGTATTGTGATGAGCAATAAAGACTAGTGTTGGGCATTTTCTGAAAAGCATATTTCACCACAGTTAATGCCACTCTGATGTAATGTCGTCCTAGGACTATATAATAAAAAGCTAGATAGGTATGACAGAATGAGAATATATCACATATATTAGGATAAAAAATTATTTCCATAATGCATGTCAGCAATAACAGAAGAGTTTGAATACAATATCCCAACATATATGACTTTGGAAAGAGAACAGACCCCAAAAGAATCTCTGAGATAGTTTTAAATATTATTTACTCAATTATTTTGATATTTATAATTCTGTAATCTAAATATGTTCAAATTTAACAAAATTTCCATATATAATCTCAGATATTCAGAACACCCATAACCCAACACATAATTAAAACGTTATATTACTTACAGTCGATGATAAAATTTCATGTGGACAGCACTGCAGTAAAAAAGATTTGCATACAGTGTCATCGTAAAATTTAACTCCATGTCTATCAGATTCACCTGTGAAATAAAAAAGCTATTAGATTTTCTTTAAAATAACTAAATTAATAAAGTGAAATAATAAATACATACCATTACGAGCCGTTCCCATTAATTGATCTAGCATTGCCCTCATTTGCTCGTGAGCAGACATAGTGTATTCACTTGTTTATAACACTCCCAAAAAGTATTTTGTAGATTTAAAACATAATTTAAGAGGATCTGCTGTATTTAACTTTATGCGGACTGCCAAGTGTAAAATTTACAACGTCGACAAATTAAATTAAGCTGCAATGCCTAGGCGATTAACTCAGGCTAAATTTATGGCTTAGAAAATGGCGACATGCGATTGGCTAACTGAAAAATAGAAAATGGAATACAGATAACAAAATTTAAAGAGTGAAATATCAACCAAAAACCACCAACTTTTGGTCAACGACCAATCGGGCTGAGTGGTCGTTGACCAAAATTGATGAAATTACAATCTTTATATTTTTATGGCTAATAATTCCAATCGGAATCCGGTTTGGGAACAAAATATTGAAAACCTGAAGTTTTATGATTTTAAAATGCTTGCAAGTATATAAAGAATAGAAATTCGTAAAATGCCCCCGAGAAATAGGAGGATGCAAAACGTTGAAAAATAGTTTTTTTCAATTTCCGGCTTACTGTGACGTTTTATCGAAAAATATCTTCTACAAAAGTTGTAGGTCTAGTAAAAATCTACAACTTTTATAAATAACAGTTTTTACAATAACCTCAAAGTTTTCGAGATATTCTACAATAAATTAAAAAAAAATTAATTGAAATGTTTAGCCATTTCCGAGAAAAGTATGTTTTATGGTCTCGAGAGGCTGAAAATCACCCCCAACTTCAAGTGGACGTTTACATTTTAAAAGAAATTTCTATCAATTTTCAAATACAGCTCATTCTTTTAGTTGATATCCTTGCGCGCACCACGCCAAAACAGTACTTTTCAAAATATTCGATTGAGCGGAGCGTTGTTGAAGTTGAAACATTCGAAGTTAGCTTTATGCCGCTATACACTTTAGTGCTCTAATTGGAAAACTAGGTGAGTTTTATATTCTGAACTATAATTTTATATTCTGTAGACTATGATATGTCAAGTGTCAAGTGACAAGTCTGAAGTCTCAGTCCGTAGATATATTTTGAAAAAATATTATTTATTTATATTTTAATGGAAAATAAGCAATGATTTTTTAAACCCTCACCGACAAAAATATAATATTTTATGGTTAAATGATTTCTAGCTATAAACTAGTATAATATATATTACTTGAAAAGTTTTTTATATTCTACTAATATATGAAAAATTCTTTTGGAAAAGCGAAATTATATATGTAAGCAAAATGAATGTCCCCCTTATTAAAATATTGCTGCCAATTATACCGGTGAATATGAAGAAAGCTTTTATTAAAGGATATATACGTTCATTAGAGGAGAACTGTTTAACAATATTTATTACGACTTTCTCGGAGGATAAAGACATTTTAAAAATAAAAGACTTAAATGATGATATTATTCATGGATATTATGGCAGTATTTCATCTGAAAGAAAATTTGACAATTTCAGTAGCATTATTATTGATCAAAATGGTTATCCATATAGTATAATAATTAATGGTTTAGAGAGAATACAAACTGTTAACAGCATTATAATTCTATATGATTTTAAAAAAGTACAGAATTCTGTGACTATTAATGCAAATAATGGATGTTTTTCTATATTGCAAGATTTAATCCATAAAGGTAATAAAGGTACTTGTGATATAAACAAGCATGACCCAGTATTTCAAAGTCCTAGTTTGCTGGCATCTACTATGTTTGGCCAACATATTTATAATTATGTTCAATTATTAAAATGGCTTTTATATACAATAAAAAATAAGGAACAGGTGAGTTCGAGGTTTTTATAAATTCAAACAATTCATGTTTGTAATTTAAAATATTAATAAACATAGCACCTCTTTTTTAGCCCAATGTGTACATTATTAATATAATGATGGAAGAAAATAATTTTTCTGAATTCAGTTAAGAAAACAAAATTACTTTAACACATCATGTGACCATGTCGATGATAATACTGATAATACCTGCCTATAAAAGTTTTCACTTCAAAAAAGATTACTTGGCTGCAAAATATGCTATACTTCACATTACATAAAAAAAAATTCTAACATAAATTTGGCTATTTCAGGTATCAATAAAGCAAGGGAATTTAGTTATGGCTATTTTTGTAGATGTAATACTTGGATATATATTTTTGCAACTGTTTTTATTGGGCAAAAATGATGTTGGTGTAGTATTGATGAGTATATTAGAGGTATAAGTTTAACTTACAATAATTATAATTCAAATGTTTTATTATTTAAAAGAAATATATTATTAATTATTTTGTTTTCAGAAACTAGTTAACTTGATGTACTCATTACTTAAATGGCTTATGGGTGCACCAGCTGGGCTTAAATTAAATAACGCTTTTAATAATATGTTAGGAAAATATTTTTTATATCATGTTGAATTGTGGTGGCTCTTTCTTGGTTAGTCTGAAGTTTGAATTAAAAGGCATTACTTTTGTGTACTACATAATGTTTGTAAATTGATTATCATATAAAAAAATTACAGACATAACAGGGGAAAAGTTGGACATAATTTTGAAGTTTTATCAATACTTGGGCTATTTAGGGTTAACTTTTCAAGCTGCTATTATATCTGATTTGATTTGTATTGCTACATTTCATTCTTACTGCATATATGTGTATGCAGCACGGTAAGAATATTTCTAAATGTTAAATATGATCATCAAGCATCAACAATCAAGTCATGTATTTTAATGAAACTTTGTCATTGTTTTAGATTATTTAATATACAAATATCAGGACTGAAGGCGTTGTTCAGACTATTTGTAGGAAGAAAATATAATCCACTTAGAGGTGGCATAGATTCCTGTGAATATACAAATCAAGAATTATTTGTAGGAACAGTAGCATTCACAATATTGCTTTTACTATTACCAACAACTGTTATGTATTATATTGTATTCACTATGGTAAGTGATCGACTATTTAATTAATAAAAAGAATAAATTTCTGTTCCTTAAAGATTTGTTATCAATTTTTGTACAGTTAACAATAAAAAAGTTTAAATAAAGTCAGTTGATTCCAAAAAATATTTTGTATGAAAAAAAAATTAAATACATATACTAAATACTTTTAAGAAAAATAATTTTATTGAACATAAGTTTAAAGTGGGCATACCTTTTTTGTTATTTTCAGTTCAGAGTGTTATCTCTGCTGGTGCAGTACATCTTAACTAAAGTAATATATGTTATACAAACCCTTCCACTCTATGTAGCTGTGCTGTGGTTGTCACAATCTCCCAAAATAGCAGGTAATATAATTTTTTCACAAAATAAAATTGACAGTTTTGTTGTCAAAAAAACTTTTTAACAAAAAAATAAAAACCGACTTCAAACAAAAGCACTAAAAAGTGAAAAATAACTGATTGGTATTTTTCATTTACTATACATACCTAATCAAATATTTTCGAAGTCGGTGTGCTTTGCTTTGTATGGGCTGGCACCGATTTCGAATATATTTGATTAGGTATGTATTTAATAGGTAGGCTTTAATTACTTAGCCAAAGCACACCGACTTCGAAAATATTTGATTAGGTATGTATAGTAAATGAAAAATACCAATCAGTTATTTTTCACTTTTTAGTGCTTTTGTTTGAAGTCGGTTTTTATTTTTTTGTTAAAAAGTTTTTATTTTTCCCCTTTTAGTGTAGACAGTAGTAGCAAAGTAAGGATTCTAACGTGTTAGGCTTGTCAAATCAAACAAAATAAGCCCAAACTCAAAGTATCTACTATTAGCCGTTGAAGAGTTCCACCTATCCACCTTCTGGCCTTGCCATCAGATCAGGTCAACAACACCGAACCACTGTACTATCAACGAAAATAGAAATACTTGCAAAGTTTCAAGTCAATATGACAATTAGAAGTAGGTAAAATTCATTATTAGTTGTTTTTCCACCCTTAGGGGTGGTATTTTTTTTTGAAATTTAAATGGGACCAATCTGGAAGTCTACCCTTTCAAACAAAACAAAAATTGTCCAAATCGGTTAATAAATGACGGAGTTCTGAGGTAACAAACATAAAAAAAAAATAAAAAAAAAAACATACAGTCGAATTGAGAACCTCCTCCTTTTTGAAGTCGGTTGAAAATATTTATTTTACTGACCAATCTCTTTTGCATTCTCCATTCTATGTGACATTCGTGAAGTAATCTGTGCTCAAGTAGCAAACTTTGAAGTCATTAACAAGAAAATTGAATTGAATTAGTCAAAATATTATACTGATTTGAATATTCATTGTAGTCTATTACATATTTTAAAATATGTTTGGAAATTATTTTATCTTAATCAATTTAGATTACATGGCATTTAAGGCTTTTTACTTAAAAGTACAATTGCAGTTACAGAAAGTATGAATTATGGCAAGAAAGAAAAATAATATTTAAAATAAATCTTCAAAAATTAACCTCTTTTAAGGTTTGTGAAAAATTTGCAACGAAAAATAATAGAAAAAAGATTTATATATCTTAATAATAGGAAAACCTTAAACACGAATGAAGAAAAAAAAGGTTCTTAAATAAAAGTTGCAATACTTTATAATTTTACATAGGATGACTGAATAAATTAGCTCTACTTTGTACTGTCTACCCATAGATGGCGCTATTTGTAATTTTTAGATTTGTTGTTTTTAATTTTTATGGTTGTAGATACCTTTTACAAATTTAAAAATAATGAGATATTCAAGTCCATTTGCTCTAATGGTCTAATGGGCATCTAGCTCTTACTCAGGCAAAATATGATGTGCTTGACACAGAGTAGTCGGGATTATGGCCCTGTTTCTTTATATGGAATGGAATTCAATGATTTAAATCTAAAGGTGATTCCTTTATTTGCCTTATAATAGTATAATACATTACAATGTTATGTACTCATATTTAGTTTGTATGTGGTCTGTTGTGCTATTTTCATTTGTCATAAAAATGTGTAATTATTGTATAATTTGCAATTAATTATAAGAACATGTTATTAAAAAAACCTTTCAGATCGCTAGTATTTCAGAAATTATTAAAAAGAACTACTAGAGACACAGAAGCAAATTTTAACGCCTGTTAGTATTGAATTTGTTAAATCAAATCACTAGCGTGTATCATACATTGCTGTCTATGAAGGACTGACACGATATAGTGAACTCACTTATCTCAACTCGAACACCATCTAAATATGGAGATTTCAAATCTAGATATATGTATATCATTAGAGAATAAAATGTCCTATGTATTATAAACGTCCAGCAAAATTGATATTAATAATAAATCATTGTTTTAGGAAACATCATAATAGAAGAAGTAGACAGCAATGCATCAACACTCATTCTCGAAATGAAGTTATTCAATAAATCCTTTCACGATCTCATGAAGAGCCATAAGCCGCCAGTCAAAGTGCCCAAACTTGTGAAATGGAGTCAAGTTGTGTCAAATGTTATAACAGGGAATCAAATAATATAAAAATTACAAATAAAATAAAAAAATCACACAAATTTGCCTCGACTTATTTATTAATTGCGCACAAAAATAAAAATTGTCTGGTCACCACACATGTGAACATATAAATGCTTAGTTAATTACACTATTTGCAGCAGACTGGGCGATTTAATTAGAATTTACTTACTAATAATGTACAGTAATTGTATGATGGCCGAGTCAACCCACTCAAACAATTTTCGACATATACGGCTTTACATGGACACCGCTCATGTACGTCACCATTGCTATGACAACAGACATCTGCACTAATCGATTATTGTATCGCAAATCCATATTATTATACATAGGTATATATTAGATAATAATGTAGATTATCTCTAATAGCATACAGATCTAGTTACTATTCTGAGTCTATAATATTTTATGCCTCATGTCTACTTCAAACATATCGACATTTTCTGTTAAAAGAAAATTATATTTTTACACACAAATACACAATTCTAGTTAGAAGAATTTTAAAGTTGCTATGAATCTAGTTTTAAGAGGCATATTACACAATTTACGAACATCGAAAAGTACAAAAATATTACTACAGACGATTTGTACAATATCCAAGATATCGATAAAGATATTTTAGGCAAGAATCGGTATTTTTATTTACATTTGTTCCACCATTTCGTGTTCCTTTCGATCTTTTAGTTTCAATAAAAGTTGCTAGAGACAAGAAAAAAGTTTTCAAATGTAAACGTTCGATTTAAAATTACTTTGATGAAATATGAATATATCAGGAATGTAGGTATGAAACTCATCTTACATTAAAATATGAGGCCAACTCTGTTTAGAACAATACAAAAAACTCAAAAGATATTCTTGCAAAAAACATTCCATTGCATTCTAATCTACTGATAAAGCGACTATTAGCTTATAATGTTAGTCACATAGAGTTGCACATGTACAGTACTTTAGAATTTTAATGCTTATTTACGTTGTCTCGAACTGCCGAGATACTGACATCTGTTGAGTATTATAGAAAAAAAAAGAACGATACAAGACAATACATTAATATAAATGTTGTTAGCAATATATATAAATAGGAGCAAATGCTTTATAAAGTGCTACAAATGTTAAAAAGTTCATAAAATTTTGTAATATTAACGATTCCATATGTAACACTATATTATTTACAAAAATAATATCATTCAAAAATATATATATTTATTGTGTTAATTAAATTATTATTATGATAATAGACTTAAACATTCTATACAACTCACCTACATCGAAAATTGTTTGTCCGTTCAGACTGTTTTTGATATTAGCATTTTGCTATTCTCAGGTGTAGTTTTAAACATATCAAGAGGCATAAAGTGACGTCACAAATGAAAAAATTACTATTTATTATTCCGGTTATTTAAAGAAAACCATACTATGTTTCATAATTTGTAATTCATATTGTCTGTAGAGAGAGAACTTTTTATTTTTTAATTTATTAAAATTGAATAGTTTTATAACATCTTTACATTTTTGAATAAATCTATATGCAAATTTTCTTTTATAACCGGAGTATATAATTAAATAACGTCGATTTAACAGACGAATATTATCTTAATTCGAGAAGTTAATCTATAAGAGATGCAGTGCAAGATGTAAGGCATGATACGCGCCGTGTCGCTATCGTCTCGTCACCGGTGGGTAGGCCAAATAATTCACCTTTACATAAATTTCTTAACTATTTTGTTATCATCACAGATATTAGTAATATTAGGAAAGTGTGATTTCGATCACAGTACATAGATGGAATAACAATAAACAAGTGGGAGTACATGAACGTGAAGCGATGTTGTAATATCGTATATAACGTAGTAATACGACTACGAGCCAGTGCTAAGACGTTGCGGGCCTTAGTTCTTTAGTACACACCTGTAGTCCTTATTCACATCTGCGCTTGGGTTCGGCGAATGCTCTTTAGGTCTAACTGTACCGCGACACGCTAACTTTGATTCCAAAGCCTACAATGAAGAAAATTGAACATGAATGATGTTAATATTAGTAGGTGATAAATATATACATATATGTGCGTGAAATAACCTCCACCAGACAAACCGTACGAAAACGCCCACGCTCAATAGCTACATAATAAATGATATAGTATAATGCTATATTAAATGTATATGAATTCTAGTCTAGATTAATATTTACATAGCTTATATATTTTCTAATTTGTACTAAACTTCATCATCAAATACAAACATTCTAGAAAATACTACTCAACTTAAAGGTACATTACATAACAGTGTAACAACGAATGATACTACATTTAAAAATAATAATTTTTACAGGGATTGCTTCACATAACATTCTGGATATGAAAATTTCTAGAATTTAACTGTCAATTATGCATTTTTAATCAATCAATATTTAATTATTGAAATTGACAATAGATGAAAAATAAAATAAATAAACAAACATTTTTTGTATATTAAGTGCATGCTCAGTGCATGTTCACAAACAACCACCCGGCTATAATTTAAATGCATGCTAATATTTTGAAAAAAATCTACACCATTAAAGTAAAAAAATACTTACTGGTGACGCCAAAGACGTCTGTATCCATAGCAAAAACAAAAATGATTATATTACCAATAATGTAGTATTAAGTCACAACTCTATATAAATCTAATAATGCACAAAAATTGTGGAGCAATCCCTAATAAAAATGAAGCAAGTCATACAAAAAGAACAATTTGACAACAAAATTAAAGAATTTAAAATTGCTGTCGTAACATTTCTTTCCCTTTGCCTTGTTCCTGTCCTTTCCTAGTGGAAGTGAAGTTAAGGAAGTTTTCTAGTCCCTCCCTCGATCTCACTATAAATGACCTTCTCAGTTTGCCATTTTCATTTGGAACAGACCTTTGAAAGGGTTGGTCAGACGTTAGAACGGGACGGGATAAGGGCTTTGGGGTATAACTATTGGATTGGTCAGATCTTGAATATTGACGGCTAAACTCTGTCGGTTTGCGATACTCTACGGAGTCGCTAATATCGTTATCTTTGCTATCCTTATCGTTCTTTTGGCTATTTACATCCAACGTTGGGTGGCTGAGATCTTGCTGGCCGTCGTTGTTTTGGCCACACGAACATTTGACCTTACCACATTCACGGCAAAGAAATCTTTCAAGCTGTAAGCAATAAACAACGTGCAAACTACTAAATATACGCAAAACATGCAAAACAAAATATTCATGCACCTACAACACTAGCATTACTTGGCAAACAACCTACTAAACTTTTACAGAGAAAATAAAATTGAATCTGTGAAAGTAGCATTTGCATAATATATTCTTTTTCTACAGTAAGTAAGATTTTACATAACATATTATAATTTTGAACTACTTTTACATAAAAAATACTAAAAGTTGCTAATTACCAATGGATTTCTATATAATTGAAGTAATAACTACTACTACTAAAGGTATAGATACCTCGAGTATAGATACTCAGTAGCACATCATTATTAAGAAACTACTTACAAGCATATTTTGAAATATATAGCTGATATTTTAGTAAAATAAATAGGAATATCAACATACTATTCTATGGTTATTAGCGGTGTTCTATCATAACTAAAAATAAATAAATAGCATAATACATATTATATGTTTAATATATTAAAATATATCATTTAATAATATTTTAAGAATTAAAGGATACTACCAAAATGTATTTATTTAAAATACATATATACAATACACAAACAATCATTAACAATAATTTATATCAAAATAAATTTATTGACTCACCTTTGGTTTGCCTAATAAGCTAATTACTCAATGTATTATTCAAAAATAAAATACTTTACAATTAACAAAAATGAAATTTTAAATAATTTATTAACTTTAAATTTCATTGGTACAGACTAAATGCAATAGATAATAATAAAATTAATTGAGCCCATATATTTATATATTCCCAAAATAGATATAAATTTTCATTTTATAAATGACAAGTCAAAATAAAAAATAAACATAATAAAGTTCATTAACATATAAGATACTCTTTGATAATAAATTTAAATATATTTAATAATAGCAACATCATAATGACTATAAAATATGTACACTATTTATGACAACAATACAACTATAAATATCTTTTTAATCTTAGATAAAGTGCAAAGGCTGTGTACATGTTGTTCCTATGGTAACTACACCTATAACAAATACACCAATAAACATAATTTTAAATATCATATTAATACAACTTACCCCTACTCTCCGAAGGAGATCACCAACTATATTTATGGCAGTCACCCGAGAAGAAGGAGTCATTGCATTGCCATTAATTTCTCCTAGAGAAAAAAAATTTATTCATACAGAAATTTATATGCAGTTGAAACATGAATTCTTGTTCTCTTGCATAGCTTTTTATTGTTAATTTATTATAATATTATACTGTACTTACGTCTTGCAGGGGATGATAAAGAGGTTTGTGTTTCTATTTCTACTTGTGTTCGTGTTGAATGACCATTACATAAACTTTCGTTTGTACTGCCATCTTCCTTTTTCAAAATAGGAATCTTTTCTACCACCTTTAATTCTTGTTTCAGATCTATAACAAGCATGCCTTAATTAAGAAACTCCTAAAATTATAGTAACATCTATTTTTGGTAGTGTTAGTTTTTAGTGTTTCCTTTTTTTGGGACATATTCAAATCATTTAAATAAACATACCTCTAGCTTCATCAGTTGCTCTTTGTAACTTTATCCTTAAATTTTCCATTTCATCCACCTCACTTTCTAAGACTGCATTGCGTTCATATGCTTGATTTAATAAGGTCTCTATGCAAGATACTGACTCTGATATGATTCTAAAAAACAAATTATCTTAATACAATACTTTTATTATATTATATATAAAAAAAAGTAAAAACTGTACCTTTGTCCTCTTTCTAAATCATCATTTTTTTGCTCTAATTCTCTAACATATACTGCCTGTTTTTCTTTTTCTATTTTGAGTGCCTGTAACTCATTTTCTAGGGCATTTGTTTCATGTTGACTTCTATCGAGTTTCGTCTGCAATTTTTTTTTAAATACTATTTATTTGTTCTCTAACATGTGAAACAAGTATTTTAAAAAAACTGAAACTTATAACTATATAAATCAAATGACATCATTAACGATTCTCTGATATGACATATAAAATCGAGTAATACCTTGAGTGTGTCAATGTCGTTCTTCAGACGCTGATTTTGATGTTCTAGATCTCTATTTTGTTTTTCAACTTGCTCTAAAGATGCTTCTAATTCCTTTTCTAGTTGAGCTGAATTTTCCGTGTATTCGTCTAATTCTTGTTGTATATCTCTTGCCCTATAAACACAAAATCGATAAGTAGAATTAAATGGTAGAATTATTTTTAATAAAAAAATTAATGTCGTTGTATCTATTTATTATACTTCTGCTCGTAGTGTTTTGCTTGATCTTTCCAATACTCCAAAGAGTCCGTTTCTAACTGTTTTGAAGAATCCATATTTTGTAGCTTTATCTTGAGGATTTATCTGTCACACTTTTTTATGGGTTAACGTATTACGTTTAATATTGGACATGTGGTATTCGATAACCGAATTTGGATTTAATAATAATTAGTTTCTTTTGTTATATTTTTACAAATCAGCCATTATATTGAAACGCAAATTATGACACAACTTCCTAAGAACAGTCCTTCAAAACAAGGCAAATACAATAGGCAAATAATACAGATAAAATATAACTTTGTCAAATCTGAAAGGGAACACAGTTTAAGTATTCTTTAACGGGGAAGAAGTCTTTTTTACGCCAGATGTCGCAATCACTATAGCCCTCAGTAATATTGTAAAGCGTAATTTTTTTTTTTCATTTTATTTAAAATTTAATTAAAACGCAAATTGTGCAGTTCTAGAATGCAAAGAAAATGGATATCATTTGTCCCCAAACGACAAAAAATGAAGAAATTGTGGGCTAAAGACGTCCAAAATTGGCGTAATCACAATTTTCATGTTTAAGGCCACGTGGATACCATTTAACAAAAACTGATTTTTAATTTTTTTTTACTTTTGTTCCGTGTGTTCACTGTACAACGGTCAACGTCGCTACTCTACATTAATTATACCATGGATGACAAATAAAATTATACCACATCCATTCATTTATTTCGAAAATATGTCAAAGTCATATGATTACAATGACATTGTCATTGTCATTTTTCATGTTGATTTGATGAGTTTATCTTTAAAGTTTAAACTAAAAAAGCATGAAAATAATAAACTTATAATGTTTTAGAATCTTATTATTATGAAGTTGAGTTTCAGTTATGTTTTAGGTGGACATAAGTTAAGTGTTTTGGAGTCATGTAAAATAACACGTAAACGAATTTTAGTAGATTTTATTGTATATGAATGACGTGTAATGTTTCCAACGGCGGACTCTGAAGATATTTCACAAGTCACGTCATTACAAAGTAAATCAAGTCTTTCTAGCAATGAGCGAGACCCCATCAAAAGTTCTCAAGTGGCGAAACAAAACAATAACAGAGAGTTAACCCTCAATATGCTAATCAAAGAACTAGTGTTTTGCATTGCTTTAGCTCTGACTACATACGGAGCTTTACACAAAGGGTGAGTTTTTTTTTATTATTTCAAATTTGTATTTAATGTTTCATACAAATGAACATATTATCATAAAACTTCATGTTATATTATTCATTCTTTTTATATTGCAGGCCAAATAAAGTATCAAAAGTTCCTCAAGCTATGAGATTCTTTTACTCAGATTCTGTTGTAACAGATTGGTATAGAGGCCAGTTAAGTAGTGCCCTAGCTGCAATTAATACTGAAGATATATCATTTGTTATGTATTATGCACCTTGGGATGCAGAGTCCCAATATGTAAGAGGTGAATTTGAAAAAGCTGCCAACATTCTACAAGATAGAGTAAGATTAATTACACTGTTTTATTTAATATAATATTTATAATAATAATATTATCATATTCAACATACAGAGGTTTTATTTTTTTATATATTAAAGAGGTATTTTTGATATCCTATGTATATTTTGACTTATTGAGAGATCATATTTCAAGCAATGTAGCCTGTAGGTATTGAGGTTTGAAGAAAAGGATAAAGAGCTTTTTGTGATTTTGATTTATCAGAGCTCTACTAAATGATCAAATAGTAATGTGCAAATGATTTTTAAATAATATAATTACAAGTGCCATTTTCTGGGGAGTAATTAATTTTGACTTATTTTATTAGACTTTATTATGTTAAATATTATTAAAATATCAAAGTAAAAAAATTTGGTTTATTGTTTTTATTGGATGTAAAAAACATTATATTTATTAGCATCATAAATATTTGTGAAAAATGATTTAAGATGGTGTAATGTTTAAGGTACATTTTTCTGCTATAAATTGCTGGAATCCTGGAAGTGAATGTAGATTGCAACATAATAAAATACCTTCATGGCCAATTTTAATGGTATACACTGTTACCTCAAGAGGTGTACTATATAAAGGTAAAAAATTTTTATAACACATTATTATTCCTTTTATTAGTATATAATGTCTGAATTAATTTTTCCTAATATTTATTTTAACAGGACCAAGAAATGCTGAAAGTATGATTAATTTCTTAGAAATGTTGATGAGACCTCTAGAAAAAATTTCTAATACAGAAGACCTAGTTAATTTATTATCTGTTTGTGATGTAAGTAAAACAAAATTAGCATCTAATTGATTTTGTTAGAATAGTTATTTCTTCTAACTTAATTATTTTAAAAAGAACTCATTGAAGTATCATTTATACAGGCTGTGGCAGTAGGATTTACTCCTTTGACTGAAACATCACGGTATTATAATGTGTGGTACAATGTAGCTCTCAAGTCTAAAGAGTTTGACACTGTTGGTGAAATATGCTTTGCTACAGTTACTTCTACAGACTTTGCAATGGATTTAGGAGTCGAGACTATTCCAAATGCACGGCTCATGTTGTGGAATGACACTAAGGTATTTAATGGATATTTTCCCCCTCTAAAATGTAAAGATTTATTTTAATAATAATTAATAGAAGAATTAATCAACATTTTAAAATATCAATTTAAGTTATAAAACTTTCGATTTCATATTAAAAATAGAGTAGTTTTATCTTGTCAGAAAAAGCATTAATTTTATAACATAATTTAGCAGTCTAAGCTTTAGTTGTAAATGAATGCTTCATAACATTTTATTTATCAATAGTGATTAGTGACTCAATAGGGAATATGCGTGATTTTTTTATACACTAATCGTTATATAATTCGTTATATTAAATCGTTACATAATTGTAAAAAAATATTTAGCTGCAAAAAAACAATTTTTAGTATAAAAATATCATACTGATACGGATACTTTAAGCACCAGCCATTTCGCGCGCTGGGCGTGACGTAACAGTATGATGACTTCATTTGTAGCGAACCAAATCGCTAATCGCTGTTAATATTCGGTCTGACCAATGGTGTGCGTTTAAATTACTTTGAATTTCCCACCTATATTTGTACTTTTAATAAATAGCCTCTTAATCAAAAAGGAATAACGTTAAAAAATATTGACATTGGCTTAATTGAAAAGCAATAAAGATTATAAAAAAAAATCACCTTTATTTAAAATCACACGTATTATTAGTTGTTTATATAGTAAAAGTAAAAATTAATTCACTAAAATGCAGTGTGAAGGTGAATAGTGTTTATAACAGTATTTTTCTGTTGTCTAATAAATGCTAATTTGGTTTTTCTATTATAACTCATGTCTTATCATATCAAGAGAGTTTTATTAGCTATTTATGTTATTTCAGGAATATTTTCCAAATGAAAACAATAATTCATGGAATGAAACATTTTTAATGCATTGGGTGCTTCAAAATTTTGCTCAACCTGTCGCCAGAATTATTCCCATGTGGCAGAAGTCCTTCAATTTTGAAAGATATGCAGATGGCAACCCAATACTTATACTTTTTACACCACTCAATCCACTCTATGAGCAGTTGCCATCATATGCTTTAGTAAGTATTTACTATAAGAAAGATGGTTTATGATTCATAATTTTTCATATGAAATTTGAAAAGTATCTTTATTTCTAAAGTATTTTATAGAATTTAAATTGCATTTAAGGAATGAGATAAAGTTAACGCTATTAATTAAAATATTTATTTTTGATATGATTAAACAGTTCATTAATTTTATTAGACCATGTAATAAACATTGACAGAGCAAAATATCCACAAATATTTTAAGTTTGTGAAATTATATTGTTGTAGTTGCGGGAAGTTGCGATGGAGTATTATAATTGTAAAAATAACGAAAGTAGTCAATGGACGTCTGAACTAATAAAACTACAGCAAGTACAAAGGTTGCTATACCAACAAAAAAACTTTCTAAAATTTTGCCAAGAGTACAAATTTAAAAAGCCTATAAAGAAAGTGAGTACACACTATAAAAGGGAAGTTGTGTCGCACAACAATAAGTATCCATGGAATAATGTCACGCAGAAGTCCCAAAAAAGTAGCGTGTTCAATTTTCTTCTCAAGCAAGGTTTGGCCATATCAAAATTGATAGAAAGTTCCAGTGATAATTCAGCAGTATGGTCTACGTTAGGTTATTTGCAACAATGTAGTAGCAGTGCTTCAAAATCTTTACCAGCCGAAAAAAGTTTTTATGAAAACTATGAGAAGTGTCAGTCATTTGAAGACCAAATGAACAGTGATTTAGAAATGGAAAGTGGGGAGTAAGTAATATTTTTGTCAGTTGTTATTTCTTATTATATCTTTAAGTGTTCTATGCCCCAAAGATGGATTAGGACCCTATTTCTTAACCAAGATTGTCTTTTCATCCGTCAGACTGTATATTTTTAAACTCCCGACGCAAAAACGACGGGGTGTTATAAGTTTAACGTGTCTATGTGTGTATCCGTGTGTGGCATCGTAGCTCCCGAAATGATTTTATTTATTTTTTTGTATGAAAGGTAAATTAGTCGGGAGTGTTCTTAGCTATGTTTGATCAAAATCTGCCCAAAATGGCCGCCGCCATAAAATGGCGGATTACATATATTTTCACAACTCCTAATATGGGTATCAAATGAATTGGCTTGACTAGTAGAATACTATAACACTATGATAAATTTCAAATCCAAGATCTACCGCCACCACAAAATAACGAATTACATGTTGAGGGTCTTTTTAATTTTTAAATTAATTTTTAAGTGTAGTATCCGTAAAGTTTATATTATATTATTATTTCAATCTACAATTAAAAATGTTTGTATGTACATAAATTGAGAATCATTATTAATAATATTTTTAAATAATAATTTTAATTTTTTTCAGAATAGAAACGACAATGCTACCATATGAAGATGATCCTCTGTCCGCCGAGAATCTTGTACAAGAGAATGTAAAGCATTTCTGTAGGTTAATGCAGTTTGCGAATAAGATAAACCCACCAGTGTCGCCCTCTAGGGTCACAATCGGGAACATAACTCACATCCACGGCCTCTCTTGTACTACGAATTATTCTTTGCATATTCTGGCTGTTGATAGCATTCGGAATTACCATTTTGCTGAAGCTCTCGGTGTAGATATCAAACATAAGAAAGATAAGACAGCCCTTGTTATTTTGGATAGTAAGGTTAGTTTACTTGATATTGATTGACTTTATAGTGAGTGAAATAAAATTAAATTTATATGTAATTAGATTATATCGTCGTCTCAGTACTTATTTGCCCAAACGATCAATTTAGAGCTTTTAGTACAGAATTAATGACTTTTAATGGCAATTCTAATGATATAATATAATAGAGCTTTGTTTTAAAATAGAGGAAACACTATCTACTCTAAGCGCAACAAGTATTGGTCGTTTGAATAAGAATTAAGGCCACGGTATGTTAAATTAGAAAACCTCGTAGCTCCTCAAAGAGGTGTGTACTCAACTGGTACTGTAAGTATATGAAAGTGGCGGGTTTGATTCGTACACGGAATAAAGGTTTGTGTTAACTGTACACACTTCGATCGAAATTGGGTTACTTATATACAAGGCCTTTCTCAATTTCTCTAAAATTGCTGGTCATTGTCTGATTATCTATTATTTATAGAACTGATTAATATTTTTTTTTAATTTCCATATTCATGCTATTACTTTTCAAATTAAATTTTATCCATCTTACACGCCGAAATCGATAGACTATGAATAGTTTTGAGAATCATTGATATAATTTCCAGCACGAAACTCAATACGTAATGTCGGAGGAGTACAGCGCTAAGTCGGTGAGAGACTTCATACATAACTTCACGCGCAAGGCGTTGAAGCGCACGCTGCGGTCGCGCGTGCACGCCACGCACACGCACCACTTCACGCCGCGACCGCCGCGCGACTGCGACAAGTGCGGCTGCGACAAGCGCGACTGCGACAAGTGTGAATGTGACAAGCGCGACTGTGACAGGCGTGACACGACCGAGAGTGTAGAGATCCTAGAACTTACCACACATACGTTTAACAAAATTGTCAGGACTCCTGGAATGGTAAGCTTAAAATCGTTGCACGAGCAAAGGTTTTTTGAATGAAACTATCTTATCGGATGTTGTCGCGGTTATATATTTTGTATTTTTGTTCCTGACGTTTATGAAATCCGAAAGGATAGTTTCATTTGAAATTTCAAATATTCGCGTAAGTCTAAGAAAGTGTTATTTCATTAGCGTCCCGCAGTTCAGCCGGGCGCGAAGCGAAGAAACGCACTGGGAGGTGGCCTACTTCGGTGGGTGGTGTACTAAAATTGATTGAAAATCTTATTGATTATTCATTCGTCATTATTATCGATACAGAGGCCAAATGTATAGTTTTTAGTATTTTTGTTTGTATGTCTGTTTGGGAACGCATCACGAGGAAGCTACTGGACAGATTTCGATGAAATTTGGTATGATGATGGGTATCCAGATCGATATATAAGATACTTTTTATCGCGGGAAAATATCTCATCTTTGAGAAATTATATTGTTACTAGTGTTTTTATATATCAGCTAGCGACTCACCTTCGCTTCGCTTGGGTTCGTCCCTAGGTACGTTTTTATTTTTTTGAGCGGGACCCTAATTCTTTTCCTAAAGTAAAAGTAGCCTATGTTACTCCCTATAACATCAGCTATTTTCCAGTAAAAGTCCCGTCAAAATCAGTCCAGCTGTTTCAGAGATTATCCGGAACAAACAGACAGACGGACAAAAATTAAAAAAAAAAATGTTTTATAAGTATCGTATCATTTAGTAAAAAGTGAAACGTTTTTGGTAAAACGCTGTTATTTTAACATTACAAACAGACACTTCAACTTTATTTGTATAGATGTGTTACCGTTGTCAATAATTTATCGCAGCTAACAATAGTAGCGGTATGCGGCGGCGCGTGCGGCGCGCAGGCGACGCGCGCGGCGGCGGGCGCGGCGCGGGCGCTGCGCGCGGCCGGCCTGCGCGCGCGCGCCGCCCGCCTCGACGCGCGCGCGCACGACCTGCCCTGGCACTACACCGCGCACGCCTACCCCGCGCTGCTCGTCTTCCACGGCGACAGGTCATACGAATATTATGTACTTCTGACTAAAAACTCGTGCTGAAATCGAAATGTAACAATTTAAATGTAATTATTCCAGTCCGAGAGGCTTTTTTGAAATACACTTTGAACCCACCTCTATGTACTATAACCCATTATAATGATTATATATAGTTCATCTAAATATAATCATTATAATGGGTTCACGACAGGCGGAAATATCGTTATTCTATTTATGGTCAGTATGGACTCTTATATACGTAGCTTTTCAGCCTGTTTTTTACGAAATGAAATACATTTTTTAAATCACTACTTACAATAATAAATAAAAGTCCTCTACTATGCTGAGTCTGTGTTTATTCAGGCTAATCTCAGAAACTACAGTAAGGATTTTTATGTGGTTTTCAATTTTTACCAATAGAAAAAGGGAGTATTTAGGACGGTTTATAGGCTACAATTTATAAACGTTTTGTAAAAGTAAGTTACCGGTATGGTGATATCTGTGAAATAATCGTCAATTCTGAGAACTTTTGTAACGAGGGCTAAGAGCATCTAGACACAAGTGACGTCACTTGTGTCTACTAAACAAAGTTTTCACCTCCATATTAACAAAGTTACATAATGATTAATTAAATTATTGAAAAAAATGAGCAATCGATGATAATAATGGATGTGTTACCAGTGCGGGCGGGGACAGCCGCGCGTTCCCGAGCGGCGAGCGCGTGTCGGCGAGCGGCGTGGCGGCGCTGGCGCTGCGCTCGCTGCGCGCGCCCCGCCGCCTGCGCGCGCGCCTCGCGCTCTGCCGGTTGCCGCAGGTGACGCGCTCTTATATACTCATACCTATATTTCTTTTTTTTAACACGTTTATCGGCAACACACATAGAGAAAGATCCCTAATTCCACTTTTAAAAATGATTCCTATCGAGATGGATTTTCGTACTTGTAGCTTCGTTTTGATGAGACGCCCGATTTATTCCTTCACGAAAATTTTAGATAGTATTGAATAGGTCCAATCTTTAGTACTGACATTCTTCGATCAACGATACTACTAGATAACGTGTCACATACGAAATCAAAGCTAAATTCTGTCCGCGCGAATATGTACTTATACAGCTACATTTGTATACTAAGGAGCCAAAACAAAGTCTTATAATAGTTTTATTTTCAACATAATCAACGCCTATTTCTAACTTAAATTTTTTAATTTTTTAATTTTTTTATAATATTTTTAAAAATATCTGCCAGTGAAAGTCCCGTCAAAATCGGTCCAGCCGTTTCGGAGATGAGCCGGAATAAACGGACAGATAGACAGACGGACGGACAAAGATTTTAAACAATTTCATATATACATATATGCATTTAATTAAAAAAATATAGTCTGTTATTTTAACATTACAAATAGACATTTCAATTCATTTCAATTACAAATAGACATTCAAAATCTAACAAGTAACAAAATATCCCAAGTGCACCCTATGACTTTTCTAATGATTTACACATTATTTACTACCGACATACTACTAACATGTAAAAAACAAGAATCCTGTTTTTTTTTAATTTATAAATAAACTAGCGGCTCACCCTCGCTTCGCTCGGGTTCGTCGCTAGGTACGTTTTAAATAGATATAAAAAGAAAAAATCTTTCTTTCTCACATTTTAATTATATGTTTTAATACTTACCTATTCCGGACTAAGAGAAATCCAAAAATTAAAATATCATAAAAATTGGAACGCGGTCGAACGGGATAAAAAGTATCCTATGTCCTTCTCCTGGCTCTAAACTACCTCCCTGCCAATTTTCAGCTAAATCGGTTCAGCCGTTCTTGAGTTATAAGCGAAGTAACTAACACGACTTTCTTTTATATATATAGATTGCGTGGAACTAAGTGTGACATTATTTGGCGAATCATAATTTTTCTAATTAGAAATGTTTACAAAAGTTGGTGCCGTATCAAAAAAAAATTGGTATAATAGATACTTCAAAATAATACTACATTCACATCACGTGTGTGTACGACCTTCGGTGCAGTATACGAATCAATCAACTGTGTACTCATTATCGATAAAAATCGATATGTGTCAAGTTTATAAGGCATTACAAACAGCGTAATAACACAATAAAACATACATTTCTACGAAAATCTATATAAATATTATAAATGTGAAAGTTTGTGAGTATGTATGGATGTTTGTTGCTCTTTCATGCCAGAACGGCTGAACTGATGTGGATGAAATTTGGCACAGATATAGATTATAGCCTGGAATAACACATCGGCTACTTTTTATCCCGGAAAAATGTACGGTTCCCGAAGTTGGTTTGTCTTTGTTTTCCTAGAAACGAACCCGAGCGAAGCGAGGGTGAGCCGCTAGTATTAGATAATGAATGCACGTAACGCAATATCTTTTTACGACGTCAAGGTAAAGAAGTCGAAAGGGTACGATTAGATAGGGATTGAATACGCCTAATAATTTAAAAAAGTAATGTTATCAATATTAATGATCAGAGATTACATTTTTCTAATATACAGAAGTGTACCTATATGATGAGATTGGTTTGTTGAATAAAAATTAGTTTGTTTTTTAAAGTTCCGTAACTTAAAGGCAAAAACGGAACCCCCATAATTTTGTCTTTTGTGCCTGTATCCCGTCCGTGCTAATATAATTTTTGCTTGGCAATGACTGCAAAACAAACTTTTTTTTTCTCAAAATAACTATATAATGCAAATTAATCAATTAATGCGATAAAGCTAAATCGATAAATTTCTCAGTAGGTAATAAATATTTATATAGTGATAAAAATTTTTGATAAGCTGAATTTAATTCAACTGAAGTTCGAGGTGCTAAAATTATAGTATAAATGTGAGTCTTATCAAAGGGAAGGTAAAAAACATGCCACACAATCGTCGACGAAGATACGAGTCCAACTAATTTGTTATACTATTTTTTACTAATATTCTAATCTATTTAATATTATATATAAAAAAACAATCTATGTATCCGATGATTAAAGAAAAATAAGAGAGAGAGAGAGAGAAAAGACACGACGATGGTCGATGGTGCACATATTTTAGCATGCGAGCAAAATTATAATACTACTTACACGCCAAAAATCTCATATCTGATTTAAAGGATTTTTAATAAGCTTTGATTATATAAACGTATAAAATATAAATCTTGAGTTAGTCATTTAAAGGATTTCTTCAACTCCCTGTTATGTTTGAATTATCTTTCGTATATAACGTGAAAAAGTAGTTTTTTTTTTCACGTGACGTATTGTTTTTGTTTAATTAAAAATCCACTGTTACTATTTTAGATAATTCAATTATAAGAAAAGCCATCTATTATTAAAAAAAAATCACGCTACGTTTTTATTATTTGCAGGCTCTATCTGAGAAGAAGGCTTGTTTGAAGGATGTGAAAGAACACGTAGTGTCTATTATTGGCAGGAATTTGAAATACTGGCGTGAGTCCAGTAATGAGATCCTCAGAGATTTACTGTACAAAAGACTGCAACATTTACACCAAGTGTCCCTGCATCTCCATCTCATTCATATAACTGATCTCAGAGAAACCAGCTGCAAACAGAAGCTTTTACTACAATCCCTGGAAAATATGTCCAAATATTGGGATGTCGACGTGTCGTTTTTAAGAAAAAGTACCATTCCTCCAGAAACTATGAGATGATATTAGTTATATTTTGTACGTTACTTATTTATTATATTGCTCATTTTATATGTATCTAAATACGTTGTTTATTTTTAGAACCCAAGAAGTGTTATAAAAACGTTGCTGAAAATTATAAACGTGTTTTAATCTCTCTATTTGTCGCCCTATTGTGATTATAATAAATGGAATTTGTGGTATAAGAAAAGAAAATTCAATCTTATATAGTTTAATAGTATTAAGCATAGATATACATATAACTTATTTTTGGTATTTCAAACACTCTATATAGTAAATGCATGCATGCGCTATGTATTCCTAGAGGTTTATTGGTGTTGTAGAGTTTAGTAAGAGTTATCAAAATTCAACATCTTTGCCAAAGAATGAAAGAGTGTTCTGCTTGGTATTGCTTCTCCAGCCTCTAACCAAGCTCAGAATCACTGATATTGACTTGCGAACGTAGGTCTCTAAAACAATCCATATAATTAATATAATTTAGTCTCATTAATAGACATAATTAAATACGCTTTTCCTGCGAATTCACATGTGTTTGTTTGTACTTCTACTTTTGCTTTACAAATACAATTTACAACCATATGATTCTAATTTTATCAAATTACTAATATTTTACTTACTGATTTTTAATTCTGAAAATACTTTCTTATAATAGTTAAATAACATACTCTTAAATATATAAAAATACTTTTAAGTATAAAAGCAGAAACTGATGATTTTACCCAATAAATGAGAATCCGTATAATTGGGAAATATTGTATGGTACGGCTTTACTAGGAAAACAAGTTCTGTCCCAACCACGCCCGAAAGGTAGTCACTTAGAGTTCCCGCCACACACTCATCGTTGCTTCCTTGGTGCACCTTAAAACCGTATTGAACTTTTTAAATAAAACTTTTCGGATTTTTTCGCTGATGTAGGTACTTTGGTTTTTGGTTCCATACGTTTCAAATGCTTTACAGTAATATTAGTCATGGGAGAGATTAGTATTAAACTAATAATGTAGTCAATAGTAGCCTCGGTTAATGGTGATCCTATCTCTATATATTTATCCAATAAATAATCTAACAGACACTCGCATTTATAAACCTCTGTTTCCATGACCAAGAATATATTTAGATTACATTATATAACATTATGATTGGCGATTCTAATAATTAGATTCTAATGGATAGTATTATTATTTTTGACATTAATTTTGAGAAGTCATGGCCTCTTTCGAGTATAGGCCTCCTCCTCTCACTTGCAGGAGACGCATTTATTATAGATATTAATTATTCGCCTACCTATTATACCTATACGTCCTGACAGAGGAGTTTGTGCTACTCCAATCATAATCTACTCGTGTAAAATTCCATGCAAATCCATCCAGCGTGAATGTGTAACAAACATATACACATATTCACAAACACGACTTTCGCTTATATAATAGTGTTGTACGGTCCGTGTCATACAGATTAATGAGAAATATAAAATATTTCTTATTTTAAATATTTTGATTGTTAAAATACTTACCTCATAAAGTCTACCGTCAGGAAGTCGGGCTTTTCGCGCAGCATATTCTCCAATTTCTTGAAGGGTTCTGTAGTTGCTTGGTTGATGTGATGTATATCGCCATGGGAATAATATAAATTCCTGGAAAAATATAATACACATTTGGTTATGAATATTTAGGTAATTTATTAACATTTACGGGTGAACATTTTGCTGTCCAAAATTAATACATAAGGAGAAAATAATTCTTATACTGATAAGGAAGCAGATATATAGATTTTGTGAGACAGGACATGAAGGAGAAAGGGGTGAAAGATGAGGTGACGAGTGGAAATCTTTTATTTAAAATATTCCCTATTTCTAGCACATATTAGTTACTTTTTTCGGAACGAAACTTGAATGTAGATGTACTGCTAAATGTACAACATCGGCGAGCTTATGGATGTAAACTCGTATCGCTTGCGCTTCTGCAGTAGAAAACGGTTTCAATCCAGGATAATATTGCGAGCATTCATCTGGAGTCTTACGCACATCGTCTGTAATAAAATTATTGTTCATATTTATGCTTTAAGTATGTATGTATATAGACTTTTATTGCTATATAAACTACTAATGATCCAGTCACCTTTCTCCAGTGGATAGGTGATTTTTGGTTTTATAACTTTTTAGTAAGGCTATGAAAGAATAAGCGCAAACGCTATCAAAATAGATTTGCAACTAATGTAGTATATTAATATGGAAAGGTTAAACAAAATTAAAATGAATACTTTCGGCCAACTTTTAAATTATTTAATACAAGCACGCGAAGGTTTCTACTGTAGTACCATTATCGCATAATAATTGTTGCGTAAGTCGAAACATAATACGATAAATAATATATCAGAGGTCTAAAAATAAAGGCCGCAAAGTCCAGTGACATTATATGGGACTTTGCCGCCTTTGTTATTAGAACCCTGATATATTTATGTATTATCTATCTGTGTCAGCTTATAGCTAGACGAACCCACCCTGGGTTGCTAATACGAGTATCCGTAAGTTATGCAACTTTTATACAAAGTACCATCCGCTAAGCTGCTTTACGTGAGCTTTTTAAAATCTTGTTACAAACTGAACCTTCCTTATTTTCGAATTTCGACCACTGGATGAGCACTAGTAATAGTAATGTTACGTCAAACTAAAATCCATGCTTATTGCTTTACTTCGCAAATATTTCAGAAGGTCATAATGATTTTTAATTTCTGGGACAAAAACTATACTCAGTATATATTTCACGACTTAATAATTAGCTAACCGTTTTCTATCGATATAGTTAGGTAGGTATTATAAGAACAGAATTTAATCACTGTGTATGTAACTCTTTAAATAACTGGGATTGAAAATACACTAAATGTTCATTAAAAGCCATGCCATGCATGGGCCTATACGCGGGAAACTTTTTGTTTTCCGAGTTAAAAAGCATTCTTTACTTTGTTTAGATATGCGTATTACCTACTTATTTTTGTACAAAATTTGATCAAAATCCGTGTTCAGTAGTTATTGCATGAAACGCGAGCAAATTAATACACACATACAGATATTTTATTAATAATAAATAATTGTTGTATTATTAAATAAGAATTTTAATGTACTGACACGATCCAATTACGATTATTTATTAGTGAAGATTTAGATGACACCGAATACAATACTGATCGTAGACGATATAATAGAGTTAGATATTAGAATATGCCCCTTGGTCACATTGACAATATGATCAAATTAAAAGATAAAGAAGCTCCAAAATTAAATAGTATATATTATACTAGCGGACCCGACAGACGTTGTCCTGTCTACACGTCTTTAATTTGAAAATTTCAAACTTTTTTTAATAATTTTTTTGATGAAAATTATTATTCAAATTGTGAATCTAAACCATTCCCAGATCCCCTTGAACACACACAAAAAATTTCATCAAAATCGGTCCAGTCGTTTGAGAGAAGTTCAGTGACATACACACTCACAGAAGAATTATATATATAAAGATATACCTATACTTATTTACATTACTGATTTTTTAAATTAATTTAGCATTAAAATAAATATAAATACCTTGCCAGTGGTATGCAAAATTGCGATTGATGTTCGTTCCGAAACAAACTTGTCCCTCTTTCTTGTCAGTGCTTTTATGCCATATTGCAGGTTTCGTTTTGAGACCCCTAGCAGTAAGGTTTCGTGACCACTCTGTAGGATCTATTGAAGTATAATATCGAAGATTTGTAGAAAATTCAAGCGCGTCAGGATTGGCTATTGGTATAAGATACCTATAAAATATTTATAACTATACTTATATTTATTTAATAAGTACAATGTTCCTCAATGAGATATAACTTCAGTATAAAATATATCTACAGTGTGATATGTATCAGTGTTACTGCTTTCAATTTACCAATCATAATCGTTAAAAAATGGCGTTTGATAGTTTGTGTCGTAAAGGAGTTTTTCCGCTAACTCGATAATAGCATTCGGTCCACCCCACGTCATTCCATTTAGTGCTGAAAATATACATTTATTGATTTTAAAGTAAATATATTTAACATTCATTAAACACCTGCATGTCAGCGTACTATTATTGTTTAGCTTTAGCAGCTATTCATACTTTTTTTTAAATGTAACATTTTCTCAAGTGACTCAACTATATTAATATACCAACATAAGGACATCATATAATCATATCAACATGATGTATAGACGACCGATGCCTTTACGTGCTCTCCGAGGCAAGAAGGTGAAATACCACCAACTTCCTAGTTTTGGGCTGTTACTCGGGCTTTCTTTATAGAAAGACTCAATAACTAAACTGGACCCGACTCGGTACTCGACCCTGGATCTCCGGATGTGCAGCCGTACAACGCTAGCCATTACACAACCAGTTATTCAACAGTATAAATCCCATTAGTTTAACCAGTTATGCTGTTACTGCATGGGCTTTATAAAAAAATGCATATGACTATTACTGTATACATGCAGTCTATAGTTCGATAAAAAAATTTTTTATTCATTAACAAAATGTTTAAGAATTACAAACAAGGTTGAAATCGCCTTTTAAGTGTAAAAAACACCAGTCACAGGCAATCTCGCTCTTCTATAGCCACATCAAAGGTAACTAGAATAAGCAAATTAAGTTTTACATCATTTATTAGTATAAAAGCGTGTAGTTAGATATGTAGAAAAAATATTTGCTAAAAGTAATGGGTGGACTTTATTAGAAAATTGTATAAAAAAATAACTTGCGATGTCCGCAAATAACTGCTAATTAAAAATTCCTACTTATATATTTTTTTAAACTTACTTCCAATTACAAGTATTCCAGGTTTCTTGCTGTATGTATCGCTGTGTAGTTCTAGAGCGATAATAGTATTGTTTGCAGCAGTACGAGGGGTTAGATATACAACTTGCACCATATCAGGATCTTCGAGGGCCAGGTGCTGTACAACGTTCAGCATGCTTTGGTAGTTAATGTAATTCATATATTTAACGTCGTCACCTGTACTTCGTACCATCCTCATTTTAGTGCCAGATCTATAGTATCAATATAAATTGTATAGCTTAAGCATTATAAGTGCATAATATATGATATATTAAATTTGTCCTACTGTTCATAATTTCGTGGCGGAAATATAATCATGAATAAAGCGCCCAAAAAATAAATAAATCCAATTATATATACTTTTAACTGTAAAAGCATTTTTTAAATCTCTAATTAATGTATAAATATGACAGTAATAAATTAAACATGGATTTAGACAGTATATTGACTGTTTTACAATTTGATTGTTAAACTAAATAGGATTAGGACACACGGCGTTTTTAAAGTGTCACAACAAAGTACACTTATTTTCATTTTATTGCAAATTGTAAAAAATTTATACCTATAAAAAATAGTAGTGATAATATTTTTAAATATTACCTTGCATTTTTTTAATTATCATTATTTTGACATAAGAATATCATTAATGCTGTTGTGGTGCTCTCCATGCTATTTCTTCTTTTTACAAGTTAGTTTAACAATATGCGCTGTCAGAGTATTATTGATTTATGTCTTCACTTATCATGAATTTTAGTATATTTTTGATTATATTAGGTTTTATAAAGACCATAATTGGTAACAATACAGAAGATGGCTCTTGTCACGTTTGTACACTGTCCTGTAAGACAATAATTAAAGATTTTGTATACATAGGTACATATTCGAGTGAAATGGTAAATTTAACTTTTCTAATGTTTCTTAAATAGATTCTCGTCGTAAACGCGCATATACAGAATACACAAGGTGGAGAGCTAACGCTGAAAGTACTCAAGAATTCATTGTAAAAGTGTTAGAAGATGATTTTACTACACCTAAAGTAAATCCAGTCGTTGCTGTCAATATCCAGCCACGTACAGAGGCACAAGATAAAATTATTATAAGTGGAGTTTTCGTTCCTACTCCAAGTACAGAAACTAATATTGATGCATATAAAAATTATCAACGATTTGTACCGCCTACAACTGTCTCTTTGGCACAAGTAAGTGCGAATGTAATCTTTGCCCCTGTGAAGACGATTGTTCAGACACTACCACCAATACGACCAAAAGGTAAGTGTAAACACTCAAATAAATTTAATAAAATATTTTCTCATGAAGTAGCAATTTAAATTTATTGTTGTTATCGTCATGATAATATAGAGGTATAGTACAGGTTAATAGGCGTACTTTAAGTTTTGAAAATTTGTGTTTATCATACTAATAAAAATAATGAGTGTATGTTTATTTCTTCGTCACTCAATAGCGGCATTAACATTATACCTTTAATAGGAGTCGCGGGCAGGAACTAGTTAAGTTTTAAATTAAATATTTTCGTACCTAGGTACATTTTGTATTAGTACAAACTCTTAAGTATGATTCATCTCTACAGCTTTCACCGTTCTATAAAATGTGTTTAATAAAAGACAAGTTTAAAAACAGTCCAACAGCCAGTGTTTTAAAAGTAAATTTCCTTTGCATGTTGCTTCTTATGTAGCGGAAAATTTAATATAAAATTTGTTTTTTCACAGTTCATGTGTCACGAATAAAAAGTAAACCAATGGCATGCGTTTTTAATGTTTCCGTTAGATGAAATAATATTAATATGTATTTGTTTTTCAAGTTACAATTTTCAATATATGTATTTTTTATTCACTCAATACTTTTAAGGCATTGAAATAAAACAAGACGAACAACATTCACAGCGCGACGAAAGTCCTCCAGCTAAACCTCAATTCTTGCCTAGATCTCAATCTCTCAGTGCCCGACAGTATGCCCCGATTGCACCAGTCTCTTTTACACGTAGTAATACAGTAGGACCTCTAACGCCACGCGCTGTGGATAAGTTTGTAAGTATTTTTCTGATGAAAAATAATTTAAAAAGTATAAGCCCAAAAAGATTTAATTTGTTACAAAAAACATAGGCATGACCTAAACCATGATGGATCACTAGTCCTTAGATGTAAATAAATACTTACTAATTACTAAAGTTTATTTATCTAGTAATTCACGCAGCAACGAAATAACAAGCTTTTGCCTGATTGTTGCGAAGCCCAAGGGATTATAGGGATTATGTTTTGACTTGTGTGTATGTATGTCCAATGGTATGTTCCCTTGTAATTACTGAACATGTTACCGGTATATAGTAATTATTAAAAATCAAAACGGCAAATTACAGGCGCTAATTTGTCTTGAAACACGATGTTAAATTTCTTTTTCTAAACCTATTGAACTGGACGTCATAATTGAGGTTTTTAAGAGGTGATGACAAAAATATATAGAACTTATATATTTCAAAATAATCTAGGATAACATATTGATAAATTAAGTTATATTTTAATATAATTTCTTGGTAAATAGCTAAAACTAAGAAGCTGTAAATAAAAGATTTTATTATAATAAAAATTATTTAAAACCTGACTGCGTAAAAGCGAATCGTGTAAATTATGCTCCTATTCAAAATTCTATGTTATGGTACAGTACCCATGAAAGTTCAAATCGGTTTTGTAACGAATTCATTTAAAAAAAATCTATGCTATTAATAATCTGTTTTTACATTATTATTTATTATAGATATTTCCTACAACAACTATGCGGCCTTCACGAACACACTCTTATCCCGATGTGATAATTCCGAGAAGAACATCGATTTCTATGGATTTTTTGCCATACGAATATAATTTAATAGTACCACATAATCTGGACGTATCTCAGAGAACTTCATTATCGACAGTTAACTTACATCGGACAACAATAAGACCGGATCTGGCAGAAAGTTCATCCGAAAGACTCCATGAATTTCAGGAATTAAGAAAAAGTGATACCAAAAATATCAATTCCGATATAAAAAAGATCGATAAGGAATCGGATTTATCTTACAATGAATTTCTTTATAATGAAAATGACAATTATGAAAGTAGTACAAAAAAAGAGAGAAGCTCATCTGAAAGTCATATAGACTCCAACCAAAAAGATTCAATGTTCATTAATTACTTGGAAGATTCTCACAATGTTACCGAGACAGAGGTGTCGAACTCAAATTATGAAGACGATGATAATGACGTTGAAAATATAACAGATAGCAGTACGACAAAATTTGCCTTAGATTATACAACCTCAATACAATCCGCCAAAAATATGACTAGAAGAAAAAAGAATCTACTCTGTAGTATTCTCAAAGTTAAACCTTTAATATTTAGCTCGCCACAAACACTACATGAGGTATATGTATTAAAATTGGTACTTAAATATAGGGGACATACTTCGTAGAGTAGGTACATTTTTACAAAAATATGTATTAGAATATAGGTCTTGTACAGAAAAACCGCAATCATTTTCTAAATTTTTTGTCTGTTAGATCACAAAGTTAAAAACCCAAATATCACTTAAGACAGAACTTTCTTTCATAGGACTATTTTTATTTTATAAGCCATATTATCTACCTAGAAAAAATTGCAACATTTCAATCGGTTGAATATTAGTTATAGTGAAAGGTTAAACTTCTGTTAGGTTGCACATGCAATATACGGGATATAAAACGGGAATTTTCAAACACATAAATGTAATTATAATAATAAATTCAACTGACTTAATATCGGTACCGGCGGCCAATATTATTGAGACCAGCCTAGTGTTGGAATTCAGGACCACCGCTGATGGACTTACGTGTTGCCCGAGTAAAGTAATAATAAGTCATACCCATACCTTAGTAACTCTGGGCTCCTAAAAATGTCCTTTGAATGAATAACTTGATAATCATTCGAAATACGTTTGGGACAAGAGCCCACGATCTCGTAACGAAGAAATATGAAAGAAGACGCTTACGTACGTAAGTAAAAGTCTAGCAGCTATCAGCCATATTAGTCGATCCATGTCTAAGACAATTTACATATTTATCTTACTTTATTATTATCTACACGAATTTAAGTATTCATTTATTTAAAGTTTTTTATTGATACCGATTCCATTCACTAAACAGATAAACACTCAGTTGAAAAAGTGGTCAGAAAATAGTCCTATTGCAAAAAGATTGGATATTACTAATGGAAATTTTACAGTTATGGAAAATCCAATTTATATGATGATGGTAGATGATCCAAGTAGAGGTCAAATATTTTCAGCCAAGCAAACAGTGATGATCGTTGCAGGTATTAAGATCTTATTCTAATGTTTCTATTAGTTTTATATTTATATGTTTATTCGTGTTACTATGGTTTGTTTCTACTTATTTTCTCTGAAACTTAATCGTCAAAATGAAAGCTTTTTATAATTTAGTACTTCTATTCTTTCTTAGGAATCCAAGGGAGTGACCACCATGCAGTTACAGCAGCAATGTACTTATTATATCAACTAATAGAACGAAGTGAGGCTCATTCCGATTTGCTTACAAAATACCGATTCTGGATTATCCCCGTTTTTAATCCTGATGGATATGACTATTCTATGACATTTACACACGTAAGAATTTCATATTATGTAATATGATATAGGCAGATTATTTTTTTAATGAAAGAATACGGCTTTACTCGAAATTTTTTGCTTACATATGGGGAGAGGGAAAATCATTAAAGATTTGGCTCTATTCAAAGTCCAAAATGCAAACTTTGACACTATATTCGCGCCTGTCGTCTACTTTTTAAATTTTTGCATAACATAATTTAAATATGTTTCAAGCTTCTAATATCGTGTAAGGTTGCATTTTTATATATTGAGCGTTTTAATGGAAAATAATATATTTTATTAATTTCTAATGTTTTATATATAAGGCTATATATGTGACCTTAGCTGAAAGGAATGTATTTAAAAAAAATAAAAAGGACGCGGAGATTTATTTGTTTTCCCGCGCTTTTGCACGGAGATGTCGGTAGTCGGTACCACCCTGTAGTGACTAGTCATGAATTGTTTCTAATACTGAAAATTATTGTTATAAATTATGCAGCTTATTATTTTAAAAGGTTAACTGTTGAGTTTCTTGCCGGCTCTTCTCAGCTGAAATGTTTTCCGAGCCGTTGGTAGCTTTTACACGGACAAACGTACTTACTGACGATTATAAAAGTACTAAATATAAGAATATATGCAAGGAGTATCTCGTAGTTTTATTAGTGATGCTACAATGGGATTAAGGTAATAAGAATGATTTGGATAATAAAACCTACTATCGTTCGAGTATATGTAATTAAAATGATTAAGTAGCGATTATTAGCTAGATACATTATTGTTTATCAAAATAATAGTTGTAAGGCATTATAATATATGTACTATACACGTTCCTGAAATAAAATTTGAATTTAGAGGGAATAACGATTCGTTTCAATATTAAAGTTATAGAGGATGGAGGCCTGTGGGCTGTGGCCAACTCCGATATTCTAGTAAATTATTATCTTTTATAAAAAATCAAGGGGACGATAAAATTATGATGCTTTTGCAGTTATAAAATCTAGTAGTGTAGTATTGATCTTGACCACCGATGGAACAATCGAATGCTGAGGATAATAAAAAAGGAAACGCAGAACTCATTCTGATAATAATTATGTCCATCAATCTTCTTTGTCAGTACCTACATGTTAAAATTAAGCTATGATAAATTGTTCGTGAAATAAGTTTAAAAGATTATTTAATGAGTCCGGCTTCACATGGAATTATTTCGTATAACAAGCATTGTATGCTTAGGAAATTGTAAATCGATGATAATTGCAAAATTCGGCTAGTTGTTAGTCACAAGCACTAGCTGATTATATACATCCTGTAGAATTGTAGTTAACGAAGAATATAATATTGTCATTGCTAGTGGAAATTCATGAAAAATGTTCGGTTGTGATCATGCGAATTAAGCTTCCGGTATGAATGTGAATGCCAATAAAACGGGATGTATTTTGAGGTTGTTAGTTCCGAAAGTGAAACAGCTGTTATTTTCAAAAACACCACTGGTGACATATAATAGTGGATAAAAAGGGACCTTGTCAAAAACTAAATAACTTGGAAATTTAAAAAATCATTATCTTAAAACAAAGCATCGATAGATGTTTTTGACGTTAAAAATAAGTGATTTTTAAAAGGTAATTCAAAATGAGAGCATTCAGGAGCGATTTATATATAATAGGTACGTATAGGATATATTATGATTCCAGTCTCTATTTTATTTTCACAAAAAAGGTTAGTTTTTTTTGTGAAATAAATAAAACTGTTCAAGGTTTTATAGTATTTATATTAAAATAATTATAATAAAATAAATAAACAATTCGAAAATTCTAATTCATGCGCACTGACGTAAAACGACGCAATAAGGATGATTTACGAAATATAGATTAATTATCGTATTAAAATGATTAGGCAGTGATTGTGAAGCTGGCATAAAATTTTATCAAAGTAATATCTTTTTAATTCACGATATTCTACAATTTTTATTGCAGTAGTAGGTAGTTTAATCGGACTACTATCTAATAGGCAAATATGACAAGGTATGAACTTTAATTATAGTTTAAAATATTATACATCAATCTGTGAAGTAAGTAATGCTTTGATTGCATTTGGCTGGCACTCCATTCAGTTATTTCCATTCAGTTATTTTTTACTTTTTATGGTTTCGAAGGCGGTCTTTTTTCCATATTTAGTGTAGACGTAGTAGTAGCAATACATGTTTGTTATTTATTATGCAGACTAATGTAAGAAGATTGCGTGCTGCAGGGATGAGAATGTTAAGATGGATGTGTGGAGTGACGAGAATAGATAAAACAAGGAATGAGTACATAAGAGGAAGCTTAAAAGTAGCAACAGTGATAGAGACGTTGAAAGGAAATCTTTTAAGTTGATATGGTATAAGTATGGTATAAGTAACATGTCCCCCCCAACGTGCGTTCACCTTGTCGTGGTGGGGGGGCTCAGTAGTGTACTCGCGAAGCCAAGAAACGCACAGGGAGGTGGCCCGCTTCGGTGGGCGGTGGGAGGCGGCCTTCTTCGGAGGGCGGTGTACCATGCGGGTTGCTCCTGGTACTTCTCTGATAGCAGAGTGGACCGTAAAGCAACCCCATGGTTGTTGTGGTCTGCTTCGGCAGACCTGCCGTCGGGGCGTCATAGTTGAATGCGTAAGCGATCCTGCGACGCCCCATTAAGACGGGGGAAGGTTTTGTTGGGTTTTAGTGGGTAGTACTGGCTTCGCCGGTGAGTCCCACACTTCGTGCGTAAATGCATTTCCCAACATTAAAAACAAAAAAAAAATGGTATAAGTAACATGTGACGAGATGAGTGATAGAAATGAATCTAGGTGGATGGAGAGGTAGAGGAAGACCGAAGAAAAGATGGATAGAGTGTGTGAGACAGGACATGAAAGAGAAAGAGGTGAATGATGAGATGACGAGTAACTGAAGAGGAAGATTTACTGCGCCGACATCAAGTTTGGGAAATGGGCAGGGAGAAGAAAATATTAGTAGCAATAAGCAAATTAAGAAGAAAATATTTTAATAAAAAATCCACTAAACCGTTTTAGTAACACTAAAAATCAGGCTCTAAAATATCAATTCTAACGTATCGGTCTTGTCAAATTAAATAAAATAAGCCCAAACTCAAAGTATCTATCTACTATTAGCCGTTGAAGAGTTCTACCTATCCACTTTCTGGCTTTACCATCAGATCAGCTCGACGATATCGAATCAATGCACTATCAACGGAAATACAAACACTTGCGAAGTTTCAAGTCAATATGACAATTAGTAGAAGGTTAAATTTTTATTAGCTATTTTTTCTTAGGGTGGAATTTTTCCTTCCAATAAAAACTTAAAAAAACCGGCTTCCAGGCACTATATAAATATATAATTAGGTATCTATTCTTAATGAAAAACCCCGTTTAGTTATTTTTTTCTTTTATTGTCTGGAAGTCGATTTTTTTTAAGTTTTTATTTCTCCATTTTTAGTGTAGACGTAATAAGGTGGTAATTTGTAAGAAGAAAGTTTTTTAACAACATATTCGATTAAGTCATTTATTTAAAAACTAGCATTGCCCGCGGCTCCGCCCGCGTTCAGACGACCAAAAACCAAATTCTTAGGTTTTGCATATTAGTATACTCTTACAATGCAGTTTTTGTATTTTTCTCAGAAATGAGACATTTTTCCGCGTTAAAAAGTATCCTATATGTTAACCCGGATAACCAGCCATCACCATACCAAATTTCATCAAAATCCCTCCACTGGTTTTTCCGTGATGCGGTAACAGACAGACAGACAGACAAAAATTCTAAAAACTATAGATTCGGCCTCTGTATCGATAATAATGTCTATTTCAATAATATTTTCCAAAATATTTTCATGTACAGATTCGGCTCAATTAGAATTTTATTATATGAATAGATCATATATTGTTGTTTTTTTAAAAAACCCCTTCGACCGATTTCGATAAAATTTAAATGGGACCACCTGGGAAGTAGGCATACCCTTTGAAACAAAAGAAGAATTTTCCAAATCGGTTCAGGCACCTTCGAGTAATTGGTGAACACCATACATAAAAAAAAAGAGATTCCGAATTGAGATTCTCCTTTTTGAAGAAGTCGGTTGAAAAATGGACCAGACTGGAAATATACACTTTCAAACAAAAAATAATTTTCCAATTCGTTTAATAAATGACGGAGTTCTGAGGTAACAAACATAAAAAATACAACTGAATTGAGAACCTCCTCCTTTACTGGAAGTCGGTTGAAAATACCCCGTTACCCACGATAATGAGCGGTTATCTGAATGTTATCAAAATTTAGTATTTAAAGATTGTCAATATGGTTTCATATGGGCTTTTATTATTTTCGACTGGGTCCAGGTTTTTTAAATGATAAACTCGAGCGTCCAAATAGCGTGTCTTTAATCCGTCCCAAACTTAATACTATTTGACACAGTGTTGCCACTATATTTTAATAAACCATAGACAAGTATACAACAAATATAACCTTTCTTTATAAAACGCTGACCGAGTCAACTATTTATTATAATAGAAAATCCATTCTCGTCCGCAACGACGCTCAAATAACTAATTTTTAGGGTTATGTAGCCAAAAGGCAAAAACAGAACCTTTATGTAACAATTATGTAATTGCCATTTTACTCAGAGCCTACTGCTGCTATATTGTTTTTTGGTAAGCAGGTGTGCTATGAATCAAATCAAAATATACTTTATTCAAATAGACTTTTACAAGCACTTTTGAATCGTCACGTTTACATTTAAAATTTAAATTAAATGTCAGTGCAGTCAGTCCTTGAGGAAGCTACCACCGGCTCGGAAGCAGGCTCGGAGCAGTTCTGCTTAGAAGAACCGGCGTGAAACTCAACAGTTGCTCTTTTAAAATAATAATTATGTATATAATTCTGAAGTCGAGTCACGAGAAATAAAATAACAAATAAAGATGTCACCCTCTCTCTCTAAGCGTGTGGGATATTTTGGGATCGAGAAAATTGAAATAGATGTAAAACTAATTTGAAATTGATGATTGGAAATAATGGCGATAAAAAGATTAATTTTTGCATATAATTCTCAAAAGCGTCGTGAATGGTCGAAGAATTTACGTCAGTCATGGGATTCTTGTAAAGGACGCGATTCCTGTCAAGCTTGCGAACACTTTGGTATACGATGCATTATCCAGCCTTGCTATGGAGTAAATCTCGATCGCAATTTCGAATATCAGTGGATACCTCGTAAGTCGATTTTAACTAAGCAAAAGATTTACTAATAATTGTTATACGGCTAGGAAATTAAAATTTGTAAAAATACATACTTTGATTAGACTAGGATAATCTATACTAATATTATAAATAGGAAAGATTTGTTTGTTTGTACTGAATAGGCTCCGAAACTACTGAACCGATTTAGATGAAATATGTTAAGAAGATAGTTTGAGAGTCTGGGAAGGACATAGGATAGTTTCTATCCCGGAAATCGTCCTTTAAGGTGGTGAAAATGGGGATGAAAGTTTGTATGGAGAATCAACCCAGGGACGGTCCCGAGCGAAGCAAGGATGAGTCGATAGTATTATATAGGTACCTACATAAAAAAAATCCGGATCGAACTTTAACGCACAATCTGCACAGGAGAGTTTCTTGCTTCGTTAGTGTAGTGGCTAAAATGGTCGGTAATAGGGAGTTGCGTCTTGGGTTCAACTCCCGGTTAGGGCTAATATAGTTACTGCGTTCTAGTTATGGCAAGTCAGTAGTGTGTACTTCTCTGTGCATACAAGGGCATATATAGAATAGAACATAATGTGATATCTGATGGTGTGTATGATGAATTTAGCCGAAGAGTTACGCGCAGAGCATCCTTGCGGCGCGCTTTACGCAGGGCTGCGTCAGCTGAGTGAGACGGAGACGCATACGCTTACGCAGTTTCTTCACGAATTACGTACACCACTCTACACTTTTATAGCTTTCAAGGAAGGCGATATACTTGTAAGATTTTGATATAATCATGTAGTATTAAATAATAAAATAATTTTAATGTCATCGCAAATTTCTTGTGTAAAATGAAATATAAAATAGGCTATAGATAAATATCTCTTTTTAATAAATTAAAAATCTATTAATTTTAAATAATTAACTAATGAAATTCAGATAAATACAGTAAACTATATTTAATTAAAATTTGGAATAATTTTCCTTTTGTTTTGCACTTTTTAAGGCTCAGCAACCAAATTGCAAAACGGAACTCTTATAATTTCGTCATGTCCATTTGTTCGTATGTTACAACAATTTTACTCCCAAACTATTACTTCTACATAACTATAATTCGAAAGGAAAGAAGTAGGTAGGTGTCTCATTTGAACCGCCAGACAATGTTGTATCAAATCACGAAAAGGATGTTAAAACTAAACTATGCAAATGAATGTGAAAACAGGTCGTCACATACATATTTAAATTTGCGTGTAAATAAAAAAATAAAGAAATTTATTGCTTGTTACGGTACGAATATCAAAATTACAATATTTTACAAAAATAAGAATTGGCATTTTTTTTAATTCAAAATAATTCTGTATCAGGGCATCTTGTATCCATACTCTCACACAAAGAAGAAACGAGCTTTCGATCATGTTTATGTGAGTACTATCATTTTAATTAACACGTTAGCTGCGGCACCAATTTTTGCATACTTTCCGTTCCTGCGGCACGAGGTATAATCGGCCCGTACCGTGACCAGACGTTAGGGCGACACGCGGTCTATTAGACCCCACCTCCTTTTACAGACTAAAATCTATTTTCTGGCGCGAAATCAAAGATAAATGAGAATTTTGGTCCTTATTGATATAGACAGTGAATTGATGAACCCTAATCCACCGTCGCCCCGGGATCTGATGGCTAGTTTAGGAATTATTAGCAAAACAAAATATGGGATCTTATACACCTCGTAACGCACTGAAATAGGGCAAATTTTCGCTGCGATTAGTGATGGGAAAAATAATATCGACGTTTTTAAACTGTCTTAACTACGCAACGACTTGACCGATTTTGATCAATTATATCTCATTAGATCGTTTTAAGGGCCAAACCTGGCAAAACAACACAAAGCTATCAAAGGATACATTTTTTTTTAAATAATCTAAATTGTGCTTGAAGGCGCCATAAAGAAAAAAAACCGGCCAAGTGCGAGTCGGACTCGCGCACGAAGCGTTCCATTCTATACCATTAAGAGGCACCTATTACAGACTTATTATTGGAAAATAATGGATTACGGTTTATGCATAAGGTTTATCTTTCTATTTGTATATGAAAATCTTAATGCGGTTCACAGAATAGAAAAAAAAAGCAACCAGAAGTAGAAAAGAAACTGTCCTATTTATTCTGCCTCGGGCTTTAAAAATACAATTATTAGAACTTGAATTAACATTAAAAAATCAGTATCAATATACTTTTTATAAAAATCTCAATATATATGTTGTACTTATTTATGAGTGTTTTTCATTGAAGCAGGGTAGACAATAAGATTTTTTGCACTGAGTGCACTGAGTCAAAATCTTTTTGGATTTTTTATCAGCTTCACGAGATGGTAAAAATGTGCGTAGTTTTTGGTAACAACCAACACATCTTCTCCTTTTTTCACCTTTTTCGAGGCATGTTCGGCGCTGTAAAAGGACGTGCTCTCCAATCGACGTGATGCACAACACTGGTCGCGGGAAGCTCGCGTTGAGTGCGGTATGAGGTCAGGGGGGATATGGGACGTTTTAGCCTCGTTCCGCACTGCATTAAAATTATATTAATTCAGTGCGGCACGAGGCCTAAGACATCCGGTACCAAGGTAGGTACACCACCGAGTCCGGAACCATTAGTGATCTCAAATATATATTTATCTCTTTCCTACACTGGACCAAACCAAAGCTATGCCATTCGCACGACAGAGAAATTCACTTTTTTGCTTGCCGCACCACAGGGAAGTTGCATCAGGGGTGATTTAGGCCTCGCTTCGCACTTAACGTGTTAACTCGACTTTTTGCTCTGTATGATTTTTTTGCAATAAACCAAAATTGAAAAATATTTCATGAGTTCACTATATAAAAGTTAACATAGAAATACATAGCCATGTTTCCTTCTTACTATCATCCTGCATAAAATAACGGGTAACTAATTAATAGATTAGAATTTTCATGTTATAATTATTATATTAACATAAAAATGTTAAATTAAACAAAATCTTTTGGCTTTGTTAAAATTCCGCACTTGGTCATGCTTTCGGCATATTTATTTTTGTATTTTGAAATAAAGACCGATATTGTTTTTTTCAAAGAGTGTTTTAAAATACGTTTAGATGTTAAAATACGTCTAGGTCACTCCCTCGTCAAAGTTCAAATATATCCGCATAGCTTTCATAAAAAATAACAACGAAAAATAAAAAAATACTCGTGTTATTTTTTATATTAATTAAATAACGTGAAAAAACTTTAAAAAAATCGCAGCAAAAATCAAAAATTAAGTTTGATTGACTGTCATCTGTTAAAGAGTTCTGTGGTTTATCTTAAGACCTCATCATCAGATCATCATAATATTTATAACATAAAAAATAACTACTTAAAATAATCTGAACTAGATCCAAAAATTTTGGGATATAGTTTTATGTTATCTGGATGTTAATATATTATATAACCTTTCCTTTTTTTGAAATCGGTTTAATTTTGTAACTATATAATATAGAAGCAACGTGCATCGCGAGCTGCCTCTGCTGCGTATAGTATTAGCGGCCGCCCGTATGTTGCTGGACAAACGTCGGAGTTTCTGCGTAAGTTTCAATATTTTCCCTAAAGCTCCCGCTAGACATTTCTGTAGTCAAATTTTGAAAAAATAAAAAACTTTGGCAGTTAAATACTCCTCATGTCATAAATAATACATTATTTGTATCATATTTTACAGCACTTTATGCAGGCGGTATAGAAGATTGGGTAGCTGGGCATTTAGGGATAGAAAACACCTATACCATCATGATGTTTCGTCCGACCGATGTCCAGAATTCCAAAATAGTCACTGAGGTACAATTCAATATATGAACTTTTATTATATGAGTGAAATTTATCATAAACATTAATTATGTAAAAAATACCTACTAGTAGGTTACAAGTATTTCCCCCCCCCAACGTGCGTTCACCTTGTCGTGGTGGGGGGGCTCAGTAGTAGTAGCGAAGCTAAGAAACGCACAGGGAGGTTGCCCACTTCGGTGGGCGGTGAGAGGTGGCCCTCTTCGGGGGACGGTGTACCTTGCGGGTTGCTCCTGGTACTTCTCTGATAGCAGAGTGGACCTTGGAGCAACCCCAAGGTTGTGGTGGTCTGCTTTGGCAGACCTGCCGTCGGGGCGTCGTAGTTGAATGCGTAAGAGATCCTGCGACGCCCCATTAAGACGGGCGAAGGTTTTGTTGGGTTTTAGTGGGTATTACAGGCTGTATTACGCCGGTGAGTCCCACACGTCGTGCGTAAATGCATTTCCCAACTTTAAAAAAAAAAAAAAGGTTACAAGTATTTATCTAGAAGTCCGTTAAAACATTAAACCACACAGGGTCATGGATATTCTTTTTGAAGTTAAAATAGTTACTCAAATATTATATCATTACAATTTCATTAATGTTTAGGTATAATGAAAACTTTGTAAGAATCCCTTTTTAAGAATCTTGCGCCCACGGAAAGTAAGAATTTCGACTTAATACTTTCTTAGATTTATATTACGCGAATATTTTACATCTATTGTACCTACTTATATAAAACAAAGTCGGGTTTGTTACAACACTTTTTTGACCGATTTTTATGATGTTTGTTTCGTTGGATTTGTCTTCACCACGACTAGCAGAATAACTATTAAGAAAATTCATTTCTAAATAATTAATTGCAAACAAAATAAAATTATTATTCTTAATTAATTTTATTTTTTTAAATTACACAACCATGTTGCTTTGAATAATTCAAATTTTATTTTCTTTGTTCATAAATAGAATAATGGCAGCACTAAATGATATTACTGTTTCCAAAAAAAAATGATATAATTATAATAATAACAATGCTTCTGCGTAAAATTGAGATATTTTCTTTGTCAATCAATAACTAAACACCAAAAATATTATTGACTAGCAACTCACCCTCGCTCTGCTCGGTTATGCTTTAAAGTTTAGTATAGATTTCTCAGAGATCAGATATTTTCCCGCAGTAAAAAGTATCCTATATGTTGAAACGGATAACCAGCTATTATTATACCAAATTTCATCAAAATCTGACCAGTGGTTTTCTCGTGATGCATCCTCGGCCAGACAGACAGACAAAAATCGTAAAAACTATAGATTTGGCCTCTGTATCGATAATAATAACTATTTCAATAAGATTTTCCAAAAAAATATTTAATGTACAAATTTGTCTCAGAATTTTATTATATGTATATATTAAAAAGTGTATTGATTTGTACGCACGTAAGTAAGGTTATCAACAACAAATTATAATTGCGTCTTTTTAATTGTCTTTTTAATTTCAGCGCGTTGTTCACGAGGCTTACGCGGCTGTAGATACTTTACTCCTTCAAAGCGTAGAGCCACAACGCGAGCCACAGGTAACACTAACGAGAGCAGGAGTCTCATCAAATAATATAAATGTAAAATTGCTAATCTGTTTATATATATCAGTAATAACGAAATATTACAAAATATAGCAGATCCTTAATGGAAATTGATTGAATTCAAAAATGTAGTTTTCGTTTTCAATGGATCTCTAATAAGACTTGATTGTACCCATTCCTTGGATTACGATTTATTTACGGTATACTTTGTAGATTGTAGAGATTTATTTATTAAACGTTTTGAAGAACTTTTTGTTTTTATTTTTATAGCTTGATTCCCCATATAAACTTTCATCCCCCACTTTCACCCCCTTAAGGGAAATTCACAAACTTTACCTCTTTATAATACGAGTATTAGTGTAGACAAGTAGGTATTTATTAAAATAAGTAATTTTACTAAGGAAAAACCAATAGAAAGGTAAACAACAAATATTCAACTAAAAAAGTTGTGAAGTGAATGAATTGTATAGTCCTGGGCCCTTTTTTATTTAAAATTTCCTAAGCCTAAGCTTGCTTCCTAATGCAAACTTTCATCCCCATTTACACCCCTTTTAAGGGATGATTTCTGGAATACTAAGTATCCTATGTCCTTCCCAGGGTCTCAAACTATCTTCTTACAAAATTTCATCTCAGTGGTTCAGTAAATCCCAAGATTATCCCCTACAACGTCACAAACTCACAAACTTTACCTGTTTATAATATTAGTACAGATATAATAATAAACTTTATTCATCTTTACAAACATGTATCTAGTGCGTAGAAATCAACAAATTCTTAATTTAGTACCTATATTAAACTAGCAATTCAAGTGATGGGCGAGATGCTGTATGGCTATGTCGATAATTTGTATGTATGAATACCATGCCCGTTCCCAATGAGTGCCTTTATTAAAATCGTAATGATATTCCATTACACGCTCGTTTTCTACTGAAAACAAATTGTAAAGTTACAGTGGATGCTGTGTTATTAAAACAAGAATAAAATAGTGCGATTTTGACAGTCTAACGTTTGCTGATTTTTCTCATTTACAAAATTTTAATTCTGAAAAAGTGGAAATCATTTGTAGCGAGGTCTATCGAGTACGGTGGGTGACGAAGAGATATCAACTGAAAATTTCAGAGAACTTCTTTTATTTTGATACTGACACTCGGTTGTGTTGTGTGTGATGACGAGCGTCACCGTAAAGAAGGAACTAGAATAATTGATGAGTCTCTAGACTGTTTGACAGTAGGAAGTTTCTTCAAAGTATACACACAGGCACAGATCCACTTACAAACAACATTTGCGATTTAGACTTTGGCTATCTACTCTTTTTTTTTAACGTTGGAAAATGCATTTACGCACGAGGTGTGGGACTCACCGGCAAAGCCAGTACTAACTACTAAAACCCAACAAAGCCTTCCCCCGTCTTAATGGGGCGTCGCAAGATCGCTTACGCATTCAACTACGACGCCCCGACGGCAGGTCTGCCAAAGCAGACCACAACAACCACGGGGTTGCTCCAAGGTCCACTCTGCTATCAGAGAAGTACCAGGAGCAACCCGCATGGTACACCGCCCTCCGAAGAGGGCCACCTCCCACCGCCCACCGAAGTGGGCCACCTCCCTGTGCGTTTCTTGGCTTTGGCTATCTACCCTGGGTCATATCTAAGCAACGGACGTTTTCGATTGACAGGATCAGTATAGTTGCGAGTGTAGAACGCCTAAAGGATGCTTTAATTGTCAAGATAATTGTATTATATAATCTATACATATAATACAATATTGTAACTAAGTCGAATCTGTACATTAAATATTTTTTGGAAAATCTAATTGAAATAGACATTATTATCGATACAGAGTCGGAATCTATAGTTTTTAGAATTTTTGTCTGTCTGTCTGTCTGTCTGTTACCGCATCACGAGAAAACCACAGGACAGATTTTGATGAAATTTGGTATGGTGATAGCTGGTTATCCGGGTCAACATATAGGATACTTTTTACCGCGGGAAAATATCTCATTTCTGAGAAAAAATACAAAAACACAAAAACTGCATTGTAAGAGTATACTAATATGTAAAACCTAAGAATTAGGTTTTTGGTCATCTGAACGCGGGCGGAGCCGTGGGCAATTCTAGTAATAATTATATAATACAACTATCTTGTGTCTTATATAATAATAATTTGCCGTGGGTTGGTAGGATACACTTTCCAGCCAGAAATTGATGTTACTAGAACATTTTCAGAGGATTGAGTAATTACTAGTTCGTAGTTAAGTGCAGAATTGAGAAGAAATATGAAGAAGTGAAACCTGAACAGTGAAATGAAGTCATAGATAAAGTGAAATTAGTGCTTAGTGACCGAATTGCTGTACTTACTATACATATAACTTATGCTATGCATTAATTTTCTCCCTCCCTTAAAGGTGGATACAGTACCTAAAATAATTTCGAGATTAATGAACGTTTCAGTTAATAAATAATGTTTTAGTAATTGTTAACTACGACATATCCTTGACTGCAAAACAACTTGCTAGATAGCAGTACTTGACCACTGGTCAATAGCAAGCCTCACTTTGTGCGAACAACCACCAAGCAAGCGATACAAAGTTGAAACCGAAACGTATATTTGTGTTAAATAGTGTAAATTGTAGTTATATTCAACGTAAATAAGATTATGTGAAATAAGTAACACTATAAAAGAATTTTTTATGTGAGTATTAAATTAGAACATATTTAAAAGTTATTATATTTTTGATTATATTTCCTCAATGGCCTTACGGCGAGAATTTTTAACTCGTTTACAAAAAACATGGGTTTCATTTTTAAGAGCCTGCGACACATTTTACACTGTACTTGATATATCTACGTATCTATATACATTTCTATAAATAAATTTACGAGTCAACCGATTTTCTTTTCTTTTTTTTTGTTTATTGCTTATTTAACTGTTGAGCTTTTAATTTTTTCTATCAATAAAAACGTTTTGTAACAGTTATTTTTTATATATAGATAGGTAGGTAAAGATATGACAATTCAATACCTTTTTCTCCTCTGTTTATCACTCGACTTTCATTTTTTTAGTACCACTACACATACACTATTTCCACTAGCCGAACACTAGTAACAATCAATTTTATAAAAAATCTATTCTTTTACATAAAATTTACGAAAAAATATTTATCTTTTTAAGGGTATGGAGTAGAGAGTATATAATTTACATTATTTATTAAATTTTAGTGCATTAAGAATACTAACTTCATCATATTTCAGTATTCTTGAGAAGACTTAAATAAGCACACTTGCACGCCAGCGCAGGTAAAAGCTCATTCTATAATTTATTTGCAGTATACATACATAGTTATTTTTATAAGATGATATATATATATATATATATATATATATATATATATACCTAGTTATTTTTATAAGAGTTAAACTCAAAAATATGTATTTAAATACCTACTACTTTTGTTTGTGTACATTTTAGGTACGTATTAGCCTACAATATCATATCTACTTTCACCGACTTCCAAAAAGGAGGAGGTTCTGTGTTCGTCTGTATGTATTTTTTTTGTGTATGTTCATCGATTACTCGAAGACGCCTGAACCGATTTGAAAAATCCTTTTTTTTCAAAGGGTATACTTTATAGGTGGTCTCATTTAAATTTTATCGAAATCTGTCGACCGGTTTTAAAAAAATCAACAATAAATGTTTTTTAAATAAATTGCTTGATCGAATATGTTATTAAAAAAACTTTCTAGTTACAAATTACCTGCTTATTACGTCTTCACTAAAAATAGGAAAATAAAAACTAAAAAAAATTAATAATACCCGACTTCCATGCACTAAAAAGTAAAAAATAACTAAACGGGGATTTTCATTTAGAATAGATACCTAATCAGATACTTTCGAAGTCGATGCCAGCCGATACAAATCAAAGCACATTATTTATATAATTATCATAGATATCGCTGAAGATGTAACAACTAAATTAATCATTTTTTGAATAATGATATTTAAATAATGTAATGAGCTGCACTGATTCACTCCAATGTTAATTATACTCGTAGCTTGGCGTTGTCGTGAGTATCCCGCATGTCACCTGGTGAAGTTTGGTTTTTTTACTGAAGCTTACTCAAAATGGTAAGACGTAAGATGTTTTTTTATTTTTATAGTTTTTATTATATATATATATATATATATATATATATATATATATATATAGATCATATATATAGATCATTAGCTATCACCATACCAAATTTCATCAAAATCCCTCCAGTGGTTTTTCTGTGATGTCTGTCTGTTACCACAGACAGATATACAAAAATTCTAAAAACTATAGATTCGGCCTCTGTATCGATAATAATGTTTATTTCAATAATATTTTCCAAAAAATATCTAATGTACAGATTTGGCTTAGTTACAATTTTATTATATGTATAGATATATTATATTAATATACATATTAGTATTTCATTAGGTTTTATCATGTTTATAGAATCCTATATTTAGTTGTGCTTTATAAAAAAAATTTAATTTTAAGTAAATTGTTTCGATAACATGATCATCGCATGTCATTTTACATATTTAAAAAAAAACTTAAAAAAACCGACTCCAAGAAAAACATTAAAAAGTAAAAAATAACTGTTTGGTAATTTTCATTTACTATAGATACCTAATTAGACATGTTCGAAGTCGGTGTGCTTTGCTTTGTATCGACTGGCACCGACTTCGAAAATATTTGATTAGGTATGTATAATAAATGAAAACTACCAATCAGTTATTTTTTACATTTTAGTGTTTTTTTTTAAAGATGGTTTTTTTAAGTTTTATTTTTCCCTTTTTGGTGTAGACATAGTAGTAGAAAGTATTTTAATAAAATATTCGCTTAAGCCGTTTAGATAATTTAATGCCAATTTTTATATGAAGACTGACAAACTAAAATTCGCTTTTATTAGTAACACTAAAAATTCTGACTCTAAAATCCGATTCTAACGCTTGATTGAGCTTGTCAAATCAAAATAAGCCCAAACTCAAAGTACCTATCTAATATTAGCCGTTGAAGAGTTCTACCTACACCTTCTGGCCTTACCGTCAGATTAGGTCAACGATACCGAACCACTGCACTATCGACAGAAATAGACACACTTGCAAAGTTTCAAGTCAATATGACAATTAGAAGTAGGTTAAATTCATCATTAGCTATTTTTCCACCCTCAGGGGTGGTATTTTATTTGAAATTTAAATTGGGACCAATCTGGAAGAACACACTTTCAAACAAAACAAAAATTGTCTAAATCGGTTAATAAATGACGGAGTTTGAGGTAACAAACAGCCGAATTGAGAACCTCCTCCTTTTTAAAGAGGTCGGTTGAAAAATATTTTTTAAGTATTTTTGTGATGATATAGAAACGGATTAAAAATAAATACAAATCCAAGCAATATATCCTCTATTTAAGAAATCGTGTATGAATTTGAGGTGCATATGCAATTACGATATAAACTCGAATATAATATGTATTAAGCAAATTACCACTAACTAATTTAAATCACGAATTTTCAAAAAGTAGGTACTAGAGCTAGGATCATGAAGTCAGACTGTAATGTGCAACGTGCTTAATATAAGAGTTCTCTAAATATGATTTTTAAAAATTCCCTCACAAAAAAGGAAAAGAAGATGAAAATTTGTATGGAAGATTATCATTTTGAAAGTAAGAAAATTGAAATATATTGACCTTAAAACTTGAAAGCTAATTTTTAATAGTACAGTAAATCATGTGTTTTTTGTTTTATCTTATCTTTACTGTCTGTCTGTAATCTCCGAAATGACTGATCGATTTTTACGATCCTATCACTGACCTTTATAGAATTTGGAACCGATAAAGTGACAAAGGTTGCTTCTGATCCTAGAAAAGAAAAAAGTTGCCACTGTATGGGCATAGCGATATTATATAGCCTTTTTGGTATTGAATAAAGGCTCTTGAAGCTCTAGACACGAGTTAAATAATTTAAGTGGGCCGGTCCAAAACTAGACGGGTCGCGTGTCGCGACTCACCCTCGTTTCGCTCGGGTTCGGCCCTGACACTGAAACTTGACGTGAAACTTTCACCCCCATTTTCACCCTCTTTAAGGATGATTTCCGGGATAAAAACCATCCTATGTTCTTCCCAGAGTCTCAAACTATCTTCTTACACAAAATTACAAACATTATCTTTTTATAATATTACTATGATGTTGATATCGGTATAATTAAGGTCATGAATAAATTTTAAGATTTCAATTATCGTATAAGTGACCACCTTGGGATTATAACAATAAAAAGAGAATTTAAATAATACATTAGATAAAATAATAATAATAAATCCATTTATTTATTTCCATTCTTAACTTATATATTTATAATTAGTATTAGTAAAGTAATTGTAGAGTTTCGTAGAAGACATTCATTTCTTTTTCCGTAGCTTTCTCAGTAGGTGTGTATATTTATTTGTATTAGAGAGTTGTAGCTCGCGCCACACGTTCAAACAGAGCTGAGAAATTAATGATAGCTTTCTTTCTTAACACCTCCAGGTAAATTTCTAAGAAATTAATTAAAATTCTAAGAAATCTATTGACACGCCGGCGTGTCCGCGCTCGTGGAGGGATTAATTAGGAAACAAACGCTGTTTAAGCCAGGCGTTTCTCCCTTGTAGCAAAATATATACTTAATGTCTCACGTTCCTCAATATTAAAACCCATTCTCTTAACTTCTGCCAGCCCGAATATATTTGTAGCAAGTATATTAGTTCAAAAAATCATTCTACATTTACATTACCTAAATATTCCCATTTTAACAATTTTATCTATTTATCCTTTATATGTTAAAGATTTCTGGTCATTCTCCTCCACGAGAACTAGTCAGCTTGGAGGAGATTTTTTGAAGGATGTTTATTCAGTTGTGCTTTTGATATTGTTATAGTCAATGCGGTTACCGCTGCATGTTAATGTCTAGTTACTGGACTTTTCTTTTAGTGAGTTGCTTCTGGCTCGATCCGTGTAAAGAAATATTATTCGTTATGTTAGACTGTTTTGGAGCTGGAGAAGACGATGGTTGGTTCTCTCAGGACCGGGAGTACCTCTCAGGTTGGGGAAAGAAGAAGTTGTGACCTTAGTTTATCTCCTCTGTTGCCTTATTTTCTTTCTTCTTCCTGTTTGGGCTGCAAGGATTTACGTTTTTCTAGAATGAAATGGAAAAGGAATAAAGAAATAATAAATTAGATAGGTACTACTTTTTCTGCACAGTAATTATCTAATTCCAATCTAACACTTAATCAGATTTACACTAGCATTGCCCGCGGCTCCGCCCGCGTTCAAATGACCAACAAACCAAATTCTTAGGTTTTACATATTAGTATACTCTTACATTGCAGTTTTTGTATTTTTTCTCAGAAATGAGGCATTTTCCCGCGGTAAAAGGTATCATATATGTTGATCCGGATACCCAGCTATCACCATACCAAAATTCATTAAAATACCTCCAGTGGTTTTTCTGTGATGCAGTAACAGACAGACAGACAGACAGACAAACAGACAGGCAAAAATTGTAAAAACTATAGATTCAGCCTCTGTATCGATAATAATGTTTATTTCAATAAGATTTTCCAAAAAATATTTAATGTACAGATTCGGTTTAGTTACAATTTTATTATATGTTTAGATAACGGAGCTTATTTGAACAGTTTTAAAAAATACAATTCAAATTCGGAATTTCCTAAAATTAAAAATGACTATGAATTAAATAAATTCTACTAAAGTGCTCTGCATTTAGTTCTAATTGTGAGAATCGAGAAAAAAAAACTTTTATACACCTGTTAAATAATGTCATTCTAAATTAATGATAGGAAGTACATAGTTTCTTTGTTCAATACGTTAAGTGTGTGAGGCGAAAATATAAAAATAATATGAGCAATTTTCGACACTCTTGACAATATTTAACAACAGTTTAGCTGAACAACATAAAATTTTATGTTCTTGATAGCTAGAGAATTTTCTTGTTCAAATCAACAACACAATATCTCTGTTATCAATTAAAAATATGTAATTAATATTTATGTAATGTAATATAGTAATACAATTTATCATATAAAATTTAATATCTATATAGATTAAGAAATTATGATGATGTGACATAAATTTTAATCAAAGGGTCACCTCTCTAATCTAGAGCAATGGCGGCTTTAGAGGACGGTGACACCTACCTTCGGAGATTATAAAGCGATTTGACCTACAAATGAAATGGTTTTAATACAAGTAAACTTAAACTGCCTCAGTGGGCTAGTGGCTAGCAAGTGCAGCTGCAGATCCGGGTCGTGGGTTCGAGTTCCGGGTCGGGCTAAGTTCAATTACTCAGTTTTTCCGTTAAGATATTCTCAGTAGTAGCCCGGACTTAAGAAGTTAATGGTGTTGCACCCGCGTGCCTCTCCATCCTTCCTGCCATCCCAAGCATCATCAGCAAATCATCAGCCTTGTCAAAGCCATCGTTCCTGCGCCTTAACTCTCACCGGTCGTGTTGAAGTATCGTCCCATCGGACTTTGCGAATAAAAGGAATAAAGAGTGCACTTGTGTCTGCGCGTACAGTTTTGCACTATAAAAAAATATTTCATTCTTTCTTTCTTTTTTTCTCTATCTTCAAAACTGTTATACATAATAAAAAACTCATAAGCAAAATTGCAAATACTAAAAGCTGCTTGAAAGGATCTATAAGTCGGACTCACACTAAAAATTTCAGTTATTTTTATATAGGGTTTTTTTTGTATAGGTACATATTAATATAATAATAATAATAAATATAATATATAGGTTTACGGTGGTACCACACACTCCCAGTGTGTAAAGACTCGCACTATTAGTCGATTTTATTAATTGATAGTGAAGAGTACCTACGTGTATTTAATCCTTGTTAAATGTTTATTTACCGATGTTTTATTTAAAATATTAAAATCAAAATCTTATCATAAATAACTATTTAAATAGGTAATTAATTATTGAAGTAATAAGTCAATCAAAATGTAACTTGATAGTTAAAGTTTACCGTAATATGATACAAATCAGCGATGGTGATCTCGATTACTGTTTATGAAATACCATTTTTTTTTTGTTATCTTTTAATGTTATTTATTTGCTTAAAACAAAATTTCATTACTTTAATTAGGGAAAGGATAATAATCAAATGCTAATGAGGTAGATGTTTAGAAAGTGAGCAGGAAGAAGATACGTGTTAAATTATCATAAGTATAATATATCAGCGAATACTATCTATATCGGTAAAACTGGGAATTTTCGCTTAAAGAAACCTCTAAGAGTATTTAACCGATTGCTTTCAAATTTTTACACAATTGGTGTTTTTACTATCAATTTTGTTGTACCTAATTGAACATTAGAAACCCCTACAGCCGATTAACTTCTAACCATTTAACAAAACGCCATGTAACATATTAGTACACATGAGTATTTTAGTAGTCAAACATTATTTACTTTATTTATTTATTTACCATCGGTAACATAAATAGCGGCTTCAAAATTTTACCTATTTCTAACATCACGACGAAAAATCCTTTATTACTTTTGTTATTTGTGCAAAAATTATATTTCCCCAGCAATTTACCAATAAGTTATCTTAGAAAAAGAGTCAAAAAATCAATTTAATTTTAAGTACGGAGATTATTTACTAAATAAAAGTTTTTAAACTTAGATATCGATAAGTTAAGGGCTGCTGAAAATTTTGATTCTTCTTATATAAAATATGAACTTTAAAGTATATTTTTTAAACTACATAATATGTGACAACAAACAAATTAAATGTATAATAGATTGTATAATTGTCTATTATAAATTATAGTACATTTGGATTTACTTTGTTTAAAGGGTGATAATGCAGATAAGGGAGGTAAAGTAAACCTCGCCTTTGAGAGCTCAGAGCCTTCCTTACAAAAACCTCATAAATCACAAATCGAACCGAATAATGAGAAACAGGTAAAAATAATTTTATTTTTTATTAAATTACAATATTTTATTAGACGAGGGAGAGACGAGAGAGATAAAATTTTTGTAACATTGCTATTTGCTAACGTCTTTGAGTCTTTGATTTTGGCAGTGAAAGAAATACAGAGTGCACGTACATAATATATTTCGAACATTCGTGCTGCACTGTATATTATAATGTCTCCTGCACAGTTCATCGTCGGCCAGGAGAACATTAAATTAATTAATTTAAAATTAATGTGGATGATTTTTTTTTAATTCGCCGAGTGTTTAAAAAAGTTTTTTATTTATTTTCAGAAAAATGGACACTTGGAAACAGGAAATGAAAGAGTACAATGGGGAAGCCAACTGGAATTTCTTATGTCTTGCATTGCTCTATCAGTCGGACTCGGCAACGTATGGCGATTTCCCTTTATTGCTTATAAAAACGGAGGGGGGGCTTTCCTTATCCCATATATTATAGTACTTATATTTATCGGAAAGCCCATGTACTATCTTGAATGTTCACTTGGACAATTTAGTTCTAGAAATGTTATTTCACTGTGGGCCCTGGCCCCAGCAATGAAAGGTATATTATACAGAAAAACAACTTTTTTCTTATTTTTTTCTCTATTTTAATTAATTTTTTTAAACAAGTTTCAAAAGCTAATTTTGGAAACGAATGAAAACGAATTATAATAAATTAATAGGCTTATGTTTGTTTGATAGATTGTTTCAGAAATTGTACTTATAACTTTTTTATCAGCTACAAAACAGTTTATAGCATCTGTGAAATCATAAAGTATTTTAAATAGTGATTTTTATTTGTGTTTTAAATTGGTCACATTAGCTTAAAGTAAGACGCAAACAAAATTGTTCGCAGGAAAATGATTCATAGTATAATTTTATGTATAAATATTATCAATTTAAAATTTCATTTTCAAATTTCAGGTGTGGGCTATGCACAGATTGTGGGAAATTGTTATATATTATCTTACTTCGTATCTATTATTGCATTGTGTATTTATTACCTTGCAATGAGCTTCCAATCCACTTTGCCATGGGCTGTTTGTGATCCCGAATGGCGAGACTGTGTGCCTTCTGGTCAGACGGAAAATATCGTGTTGACAGAAAACTCAACTAGCAGTGCCGAACTATATTTCACGTAAGACCTCTGATTTTCTTGTTTAGTCATGTTTATTATTAATATTGGGCATATACTTATATAAGATTTTTAATCTACAGTAAATCTGTTCTTCAGCTGAGTCATGGTCTCGAAGATGGTCTAGGTAAGTTAGATAGAGTTTAATTAACTTCACATTTTAATAACAAACAAAACTCATGAGTTATGTATATACAATTGTGATTTTTAGTATAGGTATCATTTATCAACTAGAACTTGAAAAATTTAAATTTAAATAACTATCTAAATATTTTACAAATCTATATTTTAACGTAATATCTGTCACAGCATGTTACATAAATAAAAATAAAAAAATACATAAAATATTAACAAAGGGAATAAGTAATAAAAATATGTTTAATAATTACAGATTTCAAAGTTTATTATGTATGAAAAGATGTTTAAATAATAATATTTTACTTCACAGGAATGCCCGTTTGGTATCTGGCTTTATGCTTATTAAGCGCATGGGTTTTGGTTTTCCTTATTATTTCAAGGGGCATCCAAAGTTCTGGCAAAGCAGCGTATTTCTTGGCCCTGTTCCCTTACATTGTTATGATCATTCTTCTCATCAGGTAATAATATATGAAGAATTAAAAAGATATCGGTTTCGAATAACATTATTGAACTTTATGAGGCAGTTACAAAAAAAGCTATTAGTGTGCAAAGCAAGTCGTGCAGATGCTATTGGAATATGAGTAACTAATCTTTATTATATCTCTTTGTCTTAAGTAAGCACATTTAAATCTTAAAAGATTTACTATACGTATACTATTTCTGCTAACGACCGTAGACAAATAATAGAGACAAATTCTAGCGTTAACATTTCTAAGGGGGAAATATAGAACTCAGCGTATACGGACTCACTGTATTACCATTGTATAGATATTTATACAATAGGCAATCCCCCATTGATTTTAACTGAAATGCTGTCAAGTGTTGTCAAAATACCAATTTTCATGGTGAACAGTCTCTCGCCTCACTTACGTCGCACCTCGCACACTCCGCACGAGCAATCAGTATAGTATGTCATCAGTTTAACATGTAAGCCTGTTAAATTAGGATTCTATCTTAGAATAGAAGATTCTAAACCATAAAGTTGTATATACAAACAATCAGTTAAGCTACATTTTAAACTTAGTATTATTAATCTCTGAATTGAGTACATTTAAAAACACACCGGAGTCAGATGCCGGGCTTGTTAGTTATGCATTAATTTTATTAAAGTTAATGTTGCCGATTATTATTGCTCTATGTTGTTAAAGGAAAATAATAATGTGTTTTTTATTACAATTTTCAGTACCCTCCTTCTTCCTGGGTCTGGAAACGGCATCCTGTTCTTTTTAACTCCCCAGTGGGATAGATTAATCGATCTTAGGGTAAATATATATTTGTTTTATATTATGCATATAAATAAAAATTATAAAATATTATTTAATAGAAACTATACCTTATGGATACTACAATTTGATTTGTAATTCGAGAATCACAAAATAAAACATCCGCTTTGTATAGAAGCGCGAAGCAAGCGAATATCCATATAAGATTAATATGGATACAGAATACAGATAAAACTCTTCGGTCTTTTCAACGGATCGATATAAAACTCAGGCTAATGTTTTAAATTAAGGCTCTTGTAGTAAAAAAATCATTGAAATATGTCCATATATTTCAAACATTGATTAACAATAATCTCTTGAAAATAAAAGGACTTTATGAACGCCTTTGTTAAAAACTTCTCACTGAAATTCGGACATTCGTAACTTTAAAAACTTCTCATTGAAATTCGGACAGTCGTACTTGCAATTAAACACATCGATAAAAATTTTAGAAACTGTAAAGGCTTCCATCCAACATAATTTATTCCCTGTTCAAAAAAATGTATGGCAAAATAACTTTGGCCCTTTCACAAATGTAAAGGTAAATTGTTGGGCATCGTGTAATATATTTTTTTAATAGAGTTCCATCAGCTACATATACTATAATTTACGTAGCAGGTATACGTAGACATAGAGGCAGTGGTAGCCCAGTGGTAACGCTTTTACTTGGGAAACCGAGTGAAGCGGGTTCAAATCCCGGGTCTCGCACCTCTAATATTTTCATGTGCGAATCATTTCCAACATTTATTGATTACCACTTGCCTTACGGTGAAGTAAAACATCGTAAGGAAACCTGCATGTCTGAGAGAATTTATAAGTTTTCGAAAGACATGTGAAGTCCGCCAATCCGCACTTGGCCAGCGTGGTGGACTATGGCCTGATCCCCCTCGTATAGAAGGGAGGCCCGTGTCCAGCAGTGGGACGTTAAAAAGGACTGATTATACATATGTAAACATACAAACGTCTAAAGCAGAATGTCAATGGTAGCACCATATTTATATATGTATATTTGATATAACGAAAAACTGTTTATAGGTGTGGTACAACGCTGTTACTCAAGTCTTCTTCTCCCTTTCTGTATGTGGTGGACCGCTGATTATGTTTTCCTCTTATAACAACTTTAGGCAAAATGTCTACAGGTAAGGCACTTGATTTTATTGTTAGATTTTTTTTTATTGCTAGATTATTCCAAGAAAATTTTGAAAATTGCATATACTACTAATACTTACACATTGCTTACACATTGCACTACCGAATTATAATTGTAATAAATATTATAGTATACGAATGCTGAATAAATAAATCTTACTAATATTATGAACTAGCGGCTCACCCTCGCTTCGCTCGGGTTCGCCTCTTGGAAAACACCAATAGACTCTATTGGTGGTTTTATTGAATAGAGATCTATTAGTTCCTACGGGAACCGTTCATTTTTCCGGGATGAAAAGTAACCTGTTGTTTGACCGGCAATATAAGGTATCAGAATGTTAAATTTCACTAAATTAGGTGCATAAGTTGTTGTGTACTAAGCTGTATAAGATACTATAGTTTTTTAACTATCCCACGGGAACTCTTTAATTTTCTGTGATGAAAAGTATTTAAGATATTGCCCGGGGATATAAGGTACCACCATGCAAAATTTCATTTAAATCGGTCCAATAGATTCGGAGATTAACCCGTACAAACAGACAAACAGACAGAGAAACAAAAAAATTGAAAAAATCTGGATTTGTCCTATTTGTCTTCTTACATCCCCCTGACTCGATTTTTAGCATTTTTTTGCTATATACAGACTTTCGACCTCTACTGTTTTATTATAGTATAGAAGATGTGAAAGTTTGTGAGGATGGATGGATGAATGGATATTTCTTCCACGCCAAAACCGCTGAACGGATCTGGATAATATAACAGTGTGGAATAACACGTAGGTTACTTTTCATACCACAAAAATTTACGGTTCCCGTGGGATAGATTATTTATTATTTTATAGATATGATTTTGAAATAACAAGAAGCTGGCTCTTGTATGCAAACAATCGACATTTGCGGTTCGTTGTTTGAATACAGTCTAAGTTTCATTTTATTTTCTTTTTCTTAAAAGATAAAGGTCTTTTTTTCCCTCTTGATAAGGCTTCTGCTGTATGTGGGAGTGTGGAAGCTACTCGCTACAATATCTTAGAAACTACTCGATCGATTTAATAGAACAATTTTTTAATTATATAATATAAAGGATTAAACAAACACAATATATGCAGGAATTTTAAAGAAGCTTCTAACAATCTAATACCTATTTACCTTAGTTCTCAAAACCTTAGCTTTAATTTATAAGTGATGTATCACACGATTCGACGAGCCTAGTCTTGATAGTTAAATATAAATAAAAAGTCAATTATTATATATCTTTACAAGGCCTTAAAGACCGTACAGCATTTACATAATACATACATACTGCCAGAAATAAAAAAGAGAAATCTTAATTGAATGTTAAATTTACTATACAATACATTTATACTTTATCTTTTTCAGAGATGCTATGATTGTCACCACGCTGGATACATTTACAAGTTTGCTCTCTGGTATAACAATTTTCGGCATCTTGGGCAACCTGGCGTATGTACTAGATAAGGAAGTGGGCGAGGTCGTCGGCACGGGAGGCACTGGACTGGCTTTCGTTTCGTATCCTGACGCTATTGCCAAGACATTCCAACCCCAGGTAACTTAATTCTTATATATTATAATAATCTATGTATATAACGATATCTGTCTTTATACATAATGTATCAATGTACATACATAATTGTTAATGTTAACTTTATTTATTATTGTAACTTTTTTATAATTATTGTTGTTAATGTTAACTTTACATTGTGTTTATATGTACTAATAAATCTCAAATTACCGATACAACATACCGTACGTATCTACATCACAACTCATTAAAATTATATCACTATCGGAATTCGGATGATTTGTTTAAAGTTAAAGTGAAATACATACATCGAAAGTGATAAATAATAAATATTTTGTTTTCAGTTGTTTTCAGTTCTCTTCTTCCTTATGATGGTAGTACTGGGCCTTGGTACGGTCGTCGCGCTCGTCACGGCGGTCAACACGATCCTGCTCGACAGCTTTCCAAATGTTAAGACTATCTACATGTCAGTCATCACTTGCACTCTCGGTTTTGGCGCTGGTCTCATATACGTTACACCTGTAAGTATGATTCGTATTGATTTTGTTATTTCTTTAAAACATTTTTCGAGCAAACTTATTAAGTTACTAAAAACCTACGTTTTTTAATGCATCACTTCCGTCTTTAAGTATGTAATATATAATATTATTTCATAACTTTCTTAACTATTCAGTAATACAGCAGAATATCTAAAAAACGACTAAATGAAGATAAAAAAAAATCAAAAATGAAGATATTATGTTAATCAATATAACTTATGATATTCATTGTACACAGAGTGGACAATATATTTTCGAACTGACAGATTACTTTGGTGGAACGTTCCTGATCCTCTTCTGTGGTATTTCCGAAATCGTGGGCATATTTGGACTATATGGTAATTAGACTTATTTTAAATTTTTTCGCAGGCTTCTTTCTTTTTTTTACATGCATACATCAAAACGTAAAATAATGTTATAGTTAACAAATGACAAGCGATTGCTTCGACTTAGCATTAAAATTAATAAACTTAATTACACAACTGCATGGCCTTGCGCTTTTCACAGCGGTAATTATTGGATAGGGCTGAGCGTCCATTTAAGGATTATTATTTTTTTTTGAATGTAAGTAATACATGATTTCGTTTATTTTATTCTAAACAATTTCCAAATTTACCACCGCTTCGGAAATGAGGCGCATGATCGAAGGGAAAGAAAGGGCGCAAGAAACCTTGGCGAACGTATCTTTTCAATATTTGCATAGAAAATACATCAAAGTTCTTAGAATAGATTCAGTCCCAGGCTAACTTGTCATTTATATAATCATTTACAAAATAATATGCTTTATTACACAGTTTTTGCTTAATAACAGTTTTGAACTTATGTAAAGACATTTGTTTAATGTTGTTTGGGACCTTATTGTAAAAGCGTATACATTGACCCTTGAAAGAATGATTAATTTTTTGCAGCCTAGTATAAGGTACAACAAATTTATCTTTATATCTAGTATTACAATTTACTACTGTAGAGTGCCTTGGACGTGCTCGTATGGTACCAGCATTTGGACCTGATTATTTTGAGGACCTTTGGGAACTTTGAGAGCATTGTATGCAAGTGTGCCTACGTCCGTCTCTCACTTGCCTCTACGCTAAACTGGCTCCGGGCCGAACTGGATTTCTTGTTCAGACCACACGTGTAGAGATCTTACGTCGGATATGTATATAGACCGATAGCCTTCACCTCTATATTTGCACGGCATATAATCATTACATACAACCTCATTCAAATAGGTACACACTATATTATCGGGGTGATAGCCATATATACACTAAATTATAATATTATCGTTAACATAATATTTTTTAAGTTTATATATATTATATTTAGACTAGAATTATATGAAGTTTACGTCGCTTTTCGAATGCTACTCGTATAATTTACATTCTCCATTGTTTATATGTTGAATTGTGCTATATTAACCTTTGCTTTTATTATCTTTCAGGTGTTGAAAATATATGCTTGGATTTAGAATTTATGTTAGGTAGAACAACATCAGTATATTGGCGGTTCTGTTGGGGTATTATTACACCAGCTTTAATGATTGTAGTATTTATCTATGCTTTAGCAGTACCCGAACCTTTAATATTTGGAGCTGATTACGAATATCCAACTGCAGCTTACAGTACGTATAGAAAGATACATTTTACTATAAAGTTTTCGTTTTAGTTTTTTACTCCAAGTTATAAAAATATGGAAATATTTCATTAATTATTTAATTTTATTAAGTAAATATCAGATTTCATCTCTACGACAAATCCAATAAAAACCTCAAATACTAAAAATTAGCTATCTATTCTAATATTATACAGAGGAAAAATTTTTTTTTGTTTGTTTGTATCGAATAGGCTCCGAAACTACTACACCGATTTAGATGAAATTTAGTAAAAAAATATTTTGAGACCCTAGGAAGGGCATAGGGTAGTTTTTATCCCGGAAATCATCCCTTAAAAGGGTGAAAATGGTTAAGCAACCTAGGGACGAACCCGAGCGAAGGGAGGTTGAGTCGCTAGTAAAAAATAAATTATTAAAAAAGATCGAACTAGGTCACAGAAGTATCCCCCCCAACGTGCGTTCACCTTGTCGTGGTGGGGGGGCTCAGTAGTGCCCGGCAACCCAACCGGGCGCGAAGCCAAGAAACGCACAGGGAGGTGGCCCACTTCGGTGGGCGGTGGGAAGTGGCCCTCTTCGTAGGACAGTGTACCATGCGGGTTTCTCCTGGTACTTCTCTGATAGCAGAGTGGACTGTGGAGCAACCCCGTAGTTGATGTGGTCTGCTTCGGCAGACCTGCCGTCGGGGTGTCGTAGTTGAATGCGTAAGCGATCCTGCGACGCCCCATTAAGACGGGGGAAGGTTTTGTTGGGTTTTAGTGGATAGTACTGGCTTTGCCGGTGAGTCCCACACCTCGTGCGTAAATGCATTTCCCAACGATAAAAAAAAAAAGGTCACAGAAGTATGAACTTCGTACCGTAACATAATGTGAATATCAATATGATTGCCAAAATATTGGAACTTCATATAGAAAAGAGCTTGATACTTCTAAAGCGATGCCATGTTTATGACAAAACAGTAACATAAACCTTTTACTTTTTTATTACTTGGTCAATATTTTTACTTTCTAGCAACTCACATTACTTCGCTCTAGTGTGCCCGTAGATGTCAACCAGTAGTTTGCTTCTAAACATTCTGTTACTCTATATCTTACTCTATATGAATGCTCAATTTCTTCCAAAATCACCAACAAAAAAAAAGTAACAAACATACACAGAAAAATGTCGCATTTTAATATAGTAGATACCTAGTCAGATTAGGAAATTTGCCGTATTTTATTTATACCTAATTCTAGAGATATTTTACTATTTATCTAATGCGATTTAAAAGATAGCCATATAAAAATATGACGCAAGGTCGGAAAGCCTAAGCTTAGTCATAGGGCTCCTAAAAGCAACGGAAAATTACCAACTTTTGCACTTTCAAACTTACCTACCTACACAAGAATTTTTAATTTAATAAAAATTGTATGCACGATGCACATTATATTATTTACATAAATAATCATAATTATGTTATTTATTCATATTATATGAACATCGTATTTCATATTATGGTAATCACGTTTTATAATATGTAGTAGGTAAACTCTACATGTACCTACTCGTATGAATCTATCTTGTCTACAGTAAGTCTGTCTATAATAGAGCTGTTCTTTGTTTAATACAGAAGAAGTAATTAAAAAGGAATATTTGATTTTTACAGTTGCTGGTTACTTAATGCTCCTCTCGGGAGTAATATTCGTTCCTATCTTTTGGATAAAAACTCTATATAAGAATAGATCAGTGGGCAATTGTGGTGATGTAAGTAGACGCTTTAAATAATTAAAATATTTATATCATATCTACATGATGACTAATATTAAACTTTTAATTTATTTTTTAGATTATTAAAAAATCAGTTCACAAGAAACCGTCATGGGGTCCAATGGCAGCGGGTACTCATAGTGAATGGTTGCTTTTTAAGCAAGATGCTAAGGTGGAGCGTCTTAAGATGAAAACTTCTAGGATGAAACATGTTTGGATGGTTTTGACGGGAGGATATAGACGTCGAATATAATTATTATACTTATTATTTAAATATTCATTTTTTACTCACATAATATTTTTAGAACGATCCTTAAGGATCCTGATCCTTAATTTTATATGTATATAATGTATTGATCTGGACTAAGTTATGATTTGTTAGTATTTATTTACTTTTGTGATACGTTGCTGTGCAGTTAGTCAATAAAATAATTAATTTTACAGTATAAGCCAGATGTTATTTCTGTTTAGTCGGCCAACGGCTAAATATGACCCTAGTAACGAATCGGAGTACGCAAATCTTGAAAATAAAAAAATAAAAAAATATTTTATTCACTAACAAAATGTTTACAAATTACAAATAAGGTTGAGATCGCCTTTTAAGTGTACAAAACACCTGTGACAGACAATCTCGCTCTTCCATAGCCACATCAAAAGTAACTTGTTATAGCAAATTAAGTTTTACATTATTTGTTAGTAAAATAGTGTGTGTGTGTGTGAGTGTGAGTGAGTGTGAGTGAGTATGAGTGTGAGTGAGTGTGAGTGAGTGTGAGTGAGTGTGAGTGTGTGAGTGTGTGTGAGTGTGTGTGTGTGTGTGAGTGTGTGTGTGTGTGTGTGTGTGTGTGTGTGTGTGTGTGTGTGTGCGTGCGTGCGTGTGTGCGTGCGTGCGTGCGTGCGTGCGTGTTTGCGTGCGTGCGAGTGAGCGTGCGTGCGTGCGTGCGTGCGTGCGTGCGTGCGTGCGTGCGTGCGTGCGTGTGTGTGTGAGTGTATGTATGTGCGTGTGTGTGTGTGTGTGTGTGTGTGTGTGTGTGTTTCATATTCAGGAGATTGATTCCAAAAGCATTTCTGTATCCTCATAATTATTCGACTTAAGCCAATTAGTTAAGACTGATTTACAGTGGTGATAACTCAAAGGATAGATTTCTATGGTTTTGTTTATTTTATTATATAAGCGTCCTGACTGAATTTTGTACTGACGTGCAGCGAAAGCTGTTTTGATCCTAGGCAGCATAAGAACACCACGATTTCTTCTTTTATCTACTATGTTAGAATCAATAACCAAATTTTTATGTCTTTTTAAAACAACCCATAAAATATATAATTGTCTAACGGATAGAATGTTGCTTTCTGAGTATAATTCATGAGTAGGATATGTGTATGATTTGAAGAACATCACTTTGAGTAGTGACCTCTGTGCTCTTTCCACTTCCAGAAATTTCACTTTAGAGGCTCCACCCCACACTGAGATACAGTAACACAGCACTGACTGAGCTAATGCGACATATATTTTAGTTAATAGTATTTTCGAAGCTGAATATCTTAAATTCCTGAAAATCCATATTAATTTTCTGACTCTGGAAGTAACTAATTCAATATGTGAGTGCCACGAAAGTCTTTGGTCAACCATAATACCTAGATATTTAGTCGTGGCTACTTTGTTGATTATAGGACAGCTACAGTTTTGATAAGTAGTGCTTTTGCAGGAATGAATCTGAATAGTAAAGTTACATGAAGGTTGTGATCGGATATTTTTTGAAAAGCAAATGTAAAAAAATATAAACTATTTTTGCAACCGACTTTCAAACAGGAGGAGGTTTTATGTTTGTCTGTTTGTTCTTTTTTATGTATGTCCACCCGTGGTCCCATAATATTTTTTTGACGCAGTTTTCGAAAAAATTTGGAAAAAACCATGAAATTTAAAGTATAACGTAACAAGTAAAGTAACACATCTAATTAATATTTTTTACCTACTTCTAATAGGGAGTATGTGTGACTTTTTTTATACAATACCTGAAATCATTATATAATTCTAAATATAATAATAATAATAAACTCTTTATTGTACACCAAGAATAAAAGAAGAATAAATAAACACAGAGTAGAAATGTACAAGAGGCGGCCTTATCGCTAAAACAGCGATCTCTTCCAGGCAACCTTTAGGTGTAGGAGATAGCAAACTGCAAGAGGGAAGGGGTGTAAATAATAGAGTAAATATATCACAATATATAAAAAAGTAGACTAGAAAAATGCATAAGTATATATGTTTATACTAATAGATACATATACATATACTTATACAGATACACATACCTATATATATACATATACATATTATATATAATAAAATATAATAAAAAAAAAACAAAACAAAAGGCAAGACAGGAATAATATTCAGCTCCAAAAAACTAAATTTAGTACAATTTTTTTTAATATCCTACCGATACGGATACTTTAAATGCCCGCCATTTCGCGCGCTTGGCGTGACGTCACAGTATAAAATACAACTCAATTTATGGTACAAAATCGCTAATCGCTCTGATATGATAATACTTTGACGTCATATTCGGTCCTACCAATGGCGTGCGTTTCAACTACTTTGAATTTCTTACCTATATTTGCATTTTTTAATAATTATTTTTTTAATCAAAAAGAAATTACATTAAAAAATATTGATATAGGCTTCATTCAAAAGCAATAAAGATTATTAAAAAAATATATATTGACCTTTATTTAAATTACATGCATATTCCCTATTGTCATGATGATTTGAAACTTTGCAAGTGTTTATATTTCCGAGTGAGATCGAGCTGATCTGATGATGAGGCCAAAAGCTGGATAGTCGAAGTCTTCAACGGCTACAAGTAAGGATTGTTTTTATTTATTTATTTATTAATATTCGGGAAACAAACAGTGACATAATTCTTAAAAATAATTAAAAAATAAAACATCCACACACCAGCAAAGTTTTCACCTATAAATATGTCACAGGTAGAGTAGACATAATTAATTGAAACATTAAAACAATATAATAAAATTTTAACAAAAGTTACTGCAAAAAACACTACAAAGGACAACAATAAAAATGACTAAGTTAGAATTACAAAAAAAATTAATAAAAAACAAATTATTAAATAAAAAATAAAACACAAAAAGCAAAACTTAAACTAACAGAACATAATAAAACAATAATAAAAAAAAACATAATATGAATAGGCAATTTTAAAAATGACTTAGGGTTATTATAGAGTTTTTAAAGATTTTAAAAACACTTTCTTAATAATGTAAACATCTTTATAATTAAATAAATCTATGTTACTAAATTTATCATTATAATTATAACATGCTCGATTAATAAACGAATTTTGAGCAGAGTTTGGCAGAGGGCAGAGTTTCGTTTGATTTGATAAGTTCAATAGGTTAGAATTGAATTTTGAAGCCTGATTTTTAGTGTTACTAATATTTTTTTTAGTTTTTAATCTTCATATAAACATTGTCATTAAACTAACTAATATGGCTGAAGAGAATATTTTATTACAATACTTTCTTCGTACAAATTTGCTTCTAAGTCTACACTAAAAATGGAAAAATAAAAATAAATGTTTTTTTTAAAGTCTGGAAGTCGGTTTTTATTTTGGAACTAATGTCTTAGCTTCATGAGGATATTAAATTTAGATTTAAATCCGTGGATCTTTTCTTAAATGATATGATGGGAATGTTGGGAAATGTATTTACGCATGCATACCGCCTGTATACTAACCTACAAGTATTTAATAGTTATGTGAGACTCACCGGCTAGAAAGCCAGTACAACACATAAAACCCAACGGCACCTCTCCCGTCTTATAATATACTACCGACTCACTCTCACTTCGCTCGGGTTCGTCCCTAGCTTGCTTCCCAATACAAACTTTCATCCCCATTTTCATCCCTTTAATGGATGATCTCCGGGATAAAAAGTATCCTATGTCCTTCCCAGGGTCTTAAACTATCTTCTTACCAAATTTCATCTAAGTCGGTTCAGTAGATCCAGAGATTACACCCTACAACGTCACAAACTCACAAAACTTTATCTCTTTATAATATAAGTATACATAATAGGGCGTCGCGGAATCACTTACGCACTCAACCACGATGCCCGACGGCAGGTCTGCCAAGGCAGACCACACAACCAAGTATATGGACAGTATTTTGTTAAATTGAGTATTTACACATAACAATTAACGCCGGAATAACAAATTGTTCCTGCGAAAAAAAAGTGAAGGCTTATTATGATTTATTTTTTGATAGAAGCTGCGAGTAGGAATAGTACAACAAAAGCTCCAAACATGTCTCGATGTATTTATTAAAAAAAAATACAGTCGAATTGAGAACCTCCTCCATTTTGAAGTCGGTTGAAAACTTCAAGCTATATTTTATGTACGATTTTATATAGATAGTATACAATTGCTACATAGTTGATATTATAGATAGTATTGTATTCAGCCCTTTTTTTAACGTCCCACTACTGGGCACGGGCCTCCCTTCAATACGAGGGGGGTCAGGCCATAGTCCACCACGCTGGCCAAGTGCGGATTGGCGGACTTCACATATCTTTCGAAAACTTGTTAGGTTCTCTCAGACATGCAGGTTTCCTCACGATGCTTTCCTTCACCGTAAGGCAAATGGTAATCATGTTAGAAATGATTCGCACATAAAAATATCAGAGGTGCGAGACCCGGGATTTGAACCCGCTTCACTCGGTTTCCCAAGCGAGCGCGTTACCACTGGGCTACCACTGCCTCAGATAATATAAATTGCTAATTGTATATCTATAATATAAAAATGAATCTCTGAATGTATTGGTAAGCGCAAATCTCGAAAGCAGTTGAACCGATTTCGCTAATTCTTTTTTTAGAATATTCCTTGAAGTACGCGGATGGTTCGAAAAAATTAAAAAATTGCCTGAAAAAGTCTAAAAACAACACTTTTCTATACTCCCATACAAAAGATTCGTAATAATACTTAAAAGTCAATTTGAACTTAAATACCATACCATAAAGTTAAAGTGTAAGTGGAGAGGTTCCGGGAAGGCAAAACATTGATGGCAATTGAGTGACGTTAGAATCGTATAAATGTTAATGTCAATATTTGTCAATATTATTAACAAAAAAAAAATTATATGGCTAACGCTGCCTAATAACTATTTATATCTATTTAAAACGTACGTGAGCCGCTAGTTGTGAGATAAAATCGTATTAGCGATTAATTTTTTTAGTAGCGATTAATTTTTAATAAATATCGGTCGTCCAAACCGATTTCAGTTTTGGAGATCAATCTCACTGAGTATGAGACTACCAACGGCTCACGAAATGTGGTCCGATTTTATATTTATAATTAAAAAAATCGATAGTTCATCTATACGTATAATAAAATTGTAATTAAGCTGAATCTGCACATTAAATATTTTTTGAAAAATCTTATTGAAATAAACATTTTTATCGATACAGAGGCCAAATCTATAGTTTTTAGAATTTTTGTTTGTCTGTCTGTTACCGCATCACAGTAAAACCACTGGAGGGATTTTGATGAAATTTTGTAAACACCTAATGTTAAACTTGTTGATAATGGTGTAATATTAAATGGCGAAGTGTTAAAACCCGTAGAGTCCACTAAATTCCTAGGTATTATCACAGATTCGAAATTGCAGTGGGGCCTCCACATTGAGGGGCTAGCGAGTAGACTCAGCTCTGCAAGTAAAAAAAAATAAGACTTCTTACTGATGTAGATACATCTCGCATAGTATATTTTAGTTATTTTCATAGTATTATGTCCTATGGTATCTTACTATGGGGAAATGCAGCTGCTATTAATACGATTTTCGTCCTGCAGAAAAGAGCTATTGGTGCAATTTATAGTTTAGGTCCTAAAGTGATGTCATTAAGAAATAAGTTTAGAGAAATAAAAATATTGACTGTTGCTTCTCAGTACGTGTACGAAAATGTTATGTATGTCCGTAAAAATATACACGAATTTCCCAAGAAGTGTGGCATGCATAACATTAATACTAGGAGCAAACACAAACTTATAATGCCTGTGACTCGTCTACACAGAGTCAGTAATTCTTTTTATGGACAATGTATACGCTTGTACAACAGGATCCCAGAAAATGTTCAAAAGGCTTCTATCGCCAAATTCAAAAAAATGTTAAAGAACGTTTGTGTGCTAAAGATATACAATAAATGATTTTATAGAAGATGGCATACCTTGGGAATGAAATGATCGCCTCCAGGCTACTTCAACTTGATAGTAATATTGTAAATTATAATTTTCCTTTAAAAAAAGAAAACGAGTTAATATTAGTCCCGCTGAGTTTCTTTCGCCAGTTCTTCTCAGGTCTGAGGCTTCTTCTTTCCGAACTGGTAGTAGACTCATGACATTCAGTAAAAAATTGTAATAATTTAATGCTGAATAAAATATTTTGAATTTGAATTTGAATATAATAAAAAAACATTGTACAATAATAATATTGTTTTATTATTGACTTGATCCGATTCTCTTATTGTATAACATCGTCTACGCCACCATGACTCAACTGTCATAACAGACATTGCAGCACGCGCGCAAACTAATCCCTGATTTCGGTCAGAAGTTACACCAATCACCAAGCATGTCTGCTTGTAACCTCAGAAGTGATTCGTATTTTGAGTCGTTTTGGTTTGATGTAGAGCCACTTTTTCTGTGGAATTCGTTCTGAAATTCGACTTCCTGGCTTATTATTTATTCGAAGGTAGAGACATCTATATGGTCAAAATATAGTACATAGTAATAATGAGAGTAGTACTTATAGAATTATTACCACAGTTTACTAATTAATATTATAAAGATTTCAACATACAAATATTACTTATCAAAGCTTGGTAATCTGTGGCTGATCAGCGATCGCACTTCATATCTAGTTTGGCTATTGAATTCAATCTACAATGACACGCAAGCTTACGGTAGAGACCAAACAGCTAAGCGTATCTCAATTTAGGATAGAGATATGAATTAATATAAATAATTTCAAAGAGCTGTGACACTTTGCTTCAGTTATTTGTAAATTTCCGTTGTGTCGCTAGCATCTTCGCATGCAAATTTGTAATATTGGCTGTTGGTGAAAACATAAAAAATGGTAAATTTTTTACTAATCATAATATGTATTAGCTTCATTTTCATAAGCATTACTGAGTTTTGAACTAAATAGTATATAAAAATTTTTATTGGATTTATTTATATAGCAAATAATGCTATAACATAATTTTAATTATAATCTATATATAAAATGCTTCGTCCTGACTGATTGACTGATGGATCGTAGAAACGTGAAATTTGGAGGACGTATTCCTTATACTCGTAGGATCTCATAGGATCGAAAGGATTTTTCGAAATTCAATTATGATGAGTAAAATAAGGGAGGATTGTACGAAACTTTGTCATTCTTAAATTGAAAGAAAGTGGTATTTAGCTTTAAGATAAAAAGTAAGAAATATATTTATTATTATTATTTTTCGAAATTCATTTCTTAAAGGGGTGTAAGGAGGTGATAAAATTTAAATGGGCAAAAAATGGTTTATAATCATATTTACTTCAAACTTATTATTAATGCTCTTTAATATAATTAAATAAATACGTGTTTTAGTATTTTTATAAATTCATCCCTTAAAATGGTAAAAGGCGGTTGTAATGTTTATATAGGAAAACTTTTTTTATGATCAGATTACTTGAAACTTGGTATTAATGACCTACAATTCAGTTAGTCACGTGTGCATTATCTGTAAATCGTCCCTCATTGGGGTAAAATGGGGATGAACATTTGTAATTTATTTGTATGAAACTCGGTAATTTTTAATGTGATATACACAGAAAGTGGTATCTTGCTTTAAAATAAAAAATAAAATATATACGTGTGTACTATGAATATTACTTTTTTTTTGGATATCATCCTTTAAAGGGGCAAAGAGGGGCGGTAATGTTTATATGGGAGTAAAATTGTTTACGAACAAAATTACTTGAAACTTGATATTTATGCTCTTCAATACAAATAGATAAACACGTATTTTAGACTTTATTTAACTTCAACCCTTAACATGTTATAACATAAAGTCGACGAGTATGTTTTTTTGAACGCGGGCGAAGCTGCGGGAACTGCTAGTATATCATAAAATGCTTAGAAATCACACGATAATAATATAAAAATGAATTGACAATAAAATTTTAAAAGTACATAATACTGAGGTTTATAATATATTTTAATGTTCATGGCAATAATAACGTTCTAGTAAGAAAATTAAATATTTACAATATTTTTAGTGTCGCAAAGAAGTAATAATAAAGAGGCACATCACGGTTTGTTTTCTGTTTATATTTAGCGATGAGGAACGTGGGATGGTGAATAGATCGTTATTTAATTATTCAAATATATACCTATTACTAGCAGAACCCGCGGCTTCGCTCGCGCTAAAATAACAAAAAAATCTCGTAAAAATGTTTCATACAAACTTTCATCTCCTATTTCACCCCCTTATAGGATGAATTTCGAAAAATGCTAAAACACGTATTTATCTAATATTATTGAAGAGCATTAAAACCAAGTTTCAAGTAATTCTTATCAAAAATATTTTTTTTGGATTGTATTATAATGTGTTTTCCGATGAGAATTAGATAATCTCCCGCGGTAGAAAGTAGATGTCGCGACGCGATAAAAACCTATGTCACTCTCCAACCCTCTAAGTATCTCCACACAAAAAATCACGCTAATCTAGCACTCAGGTTTTTCTTTTTTCTATACTAATATTATAAATAGGTAAAGTTTGTGAGTTTGTGACATTATAGGGGTAATCTCTGGATCTACTGAACCGATTTAAATGAAAGGTAAGAAGATATTTTGAAATACTGGGAAGGACATAAGATATGTTTTATCCCGGAAATCATTCCTTAAGGGGGTGAACATGGGGACGAAAGTTTGTATGGGGAATCAAACTAGGGATGAACCCGAGCGAAGCGAGGGTGAGTCGCTATTCAGTTATATTTATGCACTTACATGTAACAAACTTACATACATACTAGAAAACGAAACATCTATGTATGCAATAACAAGAAAGACTCGATAAAACTTTCGACATCTATCCTTTGAGAACTTTAGATTTTCCGAGATATTGTTCCGATAAAATAAGCTGTATATTATTTTTATTATTATTACGAGGCCTTTTCACGTTGAACCGTAATGTTCTAAGACAATATATAGAGTAATTGTGTTAGGTTACGAGGTGTACGAGAGTTAGGTTAATCGGTTAAATGTGTACCTATAGGTTTAATTAAAATGATATAAAAGTTATCTATGTTATATTCATTTTATTAAAATGTTACAATGTTAAATACTATCTATCAGCTATTCCTATAAAAGGAGCCGCCAACTGAGCGTTCCATACAATTTATGAGGGTTAATATTGGTAATCATTTCTTTGGATTAGCGATTCTATAATTCGTTTGAAATAATTTAGTCAGTTATCTATTGATTACAAAATTTATCAATATAGCCCTGAATTATTCGTAGACGTTTCCTTTATTACTTTACTAGCGACTCATCCTCGCTCCGCTTGGGTTCGTCCCTAATTACTTTTTAACGTTTAGTATAGATTTCTCAGAGATGAGATATTTTCCCGCAGTAAAAAGTATTATATATGTTGACCCGGATAATTAGCTATCACCACACCAGATTTCATCAAAATCCATTCAGTGATTTTCCGTGATGCGGCAACATACAAACAGATAGACAAAAAATCTAAAAACTATAGATTCTGCGGTCTGCCTCTGTATCGATAATAATGTCTATTTTAATAAGATTTTCCAAAAAATATTGAATGTACAAATTCGGCTTAGTTAGAATTTTATCATATATATATTATATATATATTTATTATTATTATTTATTTAAAATATATATATTTAAAATTGTTGAACATTAATGAAAATAAGATGTTTAATTATTATAATCTATTTTTTATCACATACATCTAATATGAATTTATATACCTATTACTAGCAGGACCCGCGGCTTCGCTCACGTTAAAACCAAGAAAAGATCTCTAAAAAGATAGTTCCATACAAACTTTTATGCCCTATTTTACTTAGATTAATTTCGAAAAATGCTTAAACACCTATTTATTTAATTTTATTGAAGAGCATTAATACCAAGTTTCAAGTAATTCTGATCATAAATATTTTTTGGATTGTATTATAACGTTTTTTGCCATGGGAATAAGATAATCTCCCGTGTAAAAAATAGCCTATGTCACTTTCCAGCCCTCCAACTACCTCCACACAAAAAATCACTCTAATCGGTCACTCCGTTTCGACGTGAAAGAAGGACAAACAAACAAACAAATAAACAAACAAACAAACAAACAAGCAAACAAACAAACAAACAAACAAACAAACAAACAAACAAACAAACAAACAAACAAACAAACAAACAAACAAACAAACAAACACACTTTCAAATTTATAATATTAGAATGGATAGTCCCTTATAAGAGATAGTGATGTAACGAATAGAATATATACGCATTCGCAAATACGAGTATACGCATATTATTTGACATTCGTATTCGCAAAAAACAATGAATAACAACAACAACAATGTTAACAACGACAAGGTTTGACGAATATATTTGACAAATAAAAATTAAATTCCATGGATGGATATGATAATTCAACTGATAAGATTTATGTTTTATTTACTTATACTTGAACAAAAAATATATTAGGGAGCAGTCTTGAGGTACGCAACTAAATTAGAAATACTTTATTTTTTGTTCTCGTTAGTCTAATTCAAATATTACCAAAATTACAACTAAACACAAGAAAATAATTAATGTCCTTCTTTACATTTGTTTGTCAAAATTCAAATTCTAAATTATAATAATCTTTTGTGAAAAAAAACTTGAGAGGTCTAATCAAATTAATAGTCAAAATTAGACTGTATTATATAAGTCTTTTAAAATTATGTATGGTTTATACTTATTTAGTAGATTATAACTAGGTACTATTTTTAAATAAAGTTTACAATTTATTTTTACAGAAAAAAAAAATTTTTTTGAAACCAATTTAAGCTTCTAATATCACAACACGTTTTTAGTTTTATCGGAATAAAAAATAGTCTATAATACTCGGTGGTAATGCAGGTAGCTTTCTATTAGGTAAAGAATTTTCAGAATCGGATCAGGAGTTTTAAAGAACACCTTTCTACATACAAACCTACAAACTGTACCGCTTTATAATATTAGCGTATGTACAAATTTAACAAATACGCTTATTTGTCTATCGTCATTCTAATAATAATTAAAAACACTTCTCTGTTGTATTTAGCTGTGCCATATTTAAAAAAAAATACTTTTAGCTACGCAAATACAAGTATATCGACACTCACAATCAGACTAAATAATTATATGCACGGAGTCTCTATTATTCCTTAGTCCGAGATTCGACATTAGTTTCAGTCTCTTACGCAATGAATTTGACAAAGAAAATATAGCTACTAGAACGCTTTCCGTCGATGCGGAGATGCCCAGCACAATCTTCTGCCTCGTCCGAAAATCAAACCTACTACTACTTTTAATGTAGTAGGTAAACACTTTAAATAAGAAACGTGCCTAACTTTCGTGCGGAAATTTATCATGGTAACATTGTCGTTTAATTATTTTTACCAACACTTTAAACATAAACTTGTACGTGCACTATATGTAAAAACAATAACAATTATTTACATCAGATGAGCACGTGAAAATGAATATACGATCGTATGTAGGCACGTTCGTCACTTATACTTTGAATCACGAATTCACGACGTATCGTGATTTTATGCATTATAATAAATAAAATAGCTCTACTTTACTTTTGCAACAAAACCTATAACATTGTTATTTTGAATGTTAGCATTGTCGCCAACATATTATATTTGTTGTTAGAGTTTGACATTATGTTTTTAACTTCGAGTTTGTTTTCATATCTTGTTTTTTGCCCGTGATTCTAGGTCAACGGGAACTACCATATAGGTTTTTGACCCAAAACCTATAGGGTACTTCCGGTTGACCTAGAATCACGGGCAAAAAACAAGATATGAAAACAAACTCGATTCGATCGATAAATTTGCCTAACTTGCGTAACTTGCTAGGTCCACCCGTTCCTGAGAAAATCGGTGGTGACACACGGACAGACAGACGGACTGACGGACAAAAGAGTGATCTTATAAGAGTTCCTTTTTTTACCTTTTGCAACCCTAAAAAAGAAACAAATATTAAATTGCGAACTAAATTCGAGAAAATGAAACCGTCGTATGTACGTAAGTATATAATAGACAAACATGTTTTATAATTGCTCCGAGTATAAAAATGAATACTTCGTTCGGGCTCCGACGCAATCGGGTAAAAATTACTACTGTGCGAAAAATTGACACTAAAAACTAACACCACAACACATCCGGCCCACAATATAAGTACAAGGCCTACAATATATTCATAATCACCTTTGATGTTGATGGAAACGCCGACTACCTCGAGTTCTTTTAGGCAAGGATTGTCAAAAGTGAACAATATTTTTTATTTAATATATTTTAATTGAGATCAATACTACTATTATGATTAATAATAATAGGCACAATTACATGCCGCTATTTTCAATATCAAACATTTGAATATATTACCTTAGTTCTTGATTTAAGCATGATGAGTCCTTGCAACATTTTACTGCACTGTAGGTACCTATAGATGTTATAGCTGCGTTTTGGACAATAAGACCCTCTTAGCGTGATTTCACTGGCGGATATTAATCATGTTGTAAATTCAGCTATGCTTTTCTAAATGAATTTCACGAATAACGATGACCATTCTGGAACAAAACAGTAAAAGATTTTAATATAGTGGTATTAGCTTCACCTAAGTAATAATAGTCTGATGACCTTTACTAATCCTATGTATGCAAAAAATAACAATAGCCTAATATCAATTATTGTCATTTTTACGCAGGCCAACGTCGAACAGCAAGGTGGTAAAGTTAATACCGCCTTCGAACACTCGGAACCAGCGAATCAGCAACCAAATGAAAAAGTGGTAAAACTACATGAACATAATATAACAAATGAAATTGATATTTTTTTTAAAACTTAGCACATTTTGAATACAATATCACACTTTTAGAAAACTGAAAACATGGAAGATGGCAATGTTGAAAGAGCTATGTGGGGCAATCAGATTGAATTTCTTATGTCTTGTATTGCTACGTCAGTTGGTCTTGGTAACGTATGGCGATTTCCCTTCACCGCATATCGAAACGGAGGTGGAGCTTTTCTAATTCCTTACATTATTGTACTTTTGTTTATTGGAAAGCCCATGTACTATCTCGAGTGTTATCTCGGACAATTCAGTTCGAGGAATGCAGTTAAAATATGGGCACTTTCTCCTGGACTAAAAGGTAATAAATAAATATTTAAAGGTAATAAGTATTAGCTATTATTGCATTGAATATTAACTGTAAATAATATTTGAAAAAATATATTTATTAAGCAAGACTCAGAAAGTCATATGTTTATTAGAAGCGAAAGAAAAATGCGCAATGTGAGAAGAGCAGGCTGTACGCGAATATTTCTAATTTTATAGTACATTTCAGGAATCGGCTATGCACAATCTTTGGGATGCAGTTATATTCTATCTTACTACGTTCCAATTATAGCACTGTGCCTTTATTATTTTTCTATGAGCTTCCAATCAACTTTACCTTGGGCTGTTTGTGATCCTGAATGGATAAATTGTGTGCCCTCTGGTTTGACCGAAAATATAATCTTAACAGAAAACTCAACCAGCAGTGCGGAACTATATTTCACGTATGAAATTGTTTTATTTCTTTTCTATTTATAAAAAATGACTTGAATATTTATTGTAGAATTATTTTCTTTTCAGTAAAACAGTTCTTCAAATCAGTGAGGGCATTGAGGGCGGTCTAGGTAAGTTGTACAATAAAGCTTATAGCAAAATATAATATGATCGTTTTATTAAAGAAATTATAGTTTAATATGATACTCTCCTTCCTCAGGATTGCCCGTTTGGTATCTGACATTATGCTTATTTGCGTCATGGTTTACAATTTTCATAATTGTATCAAGAGGTATTAAAAGCTCAGGGAAAGCATCATATTTCTTAGCTCTGTTCCCTTACGTTATTATGATTATTCTTCTCATTAGGTAAGTGTGATCACTTTTTCATTTTTGTACATATCAATCAAATAAAATAGAAATTAAATTATTAAAATGTTTAAAAAAAATAGATTTATTATATATTTAATTATACATATAACGAAGATTTGTTTGTTAATAATTCAAATTATTATTTTCAGTACCGTACTTTTACCTGGATCTGGGAACGGTATTTTGTTCTTTTTAACGCCACAATGGGAAGCATTAGCCAGCCTAAAAGTAAGCTTTTAGCTTTAATTTTCTCACATACATGTAACATCCAAAGGCAAACAATAACAAATAAATATGTCATGTCATTATCTTTAATGCTAAGACGTAAATTTATTACGAAAGAAATAAGCTGGCTTAGACTAATATATAAGTATTTTAACGATAAGCTTGATAAGATAAATATTCATACCTATGTTAATAAGTTGCAAGTAGACTTTTAGTATGTACATGCAATAATACAACAATATTAAAAAAATACTAGCCATGGCCTAGGATTGTCTCTATTTTTCTAGCTTGACGTACCGCGGACCCACTAGTACCCACTTTTCTGATACTCTCTTCGCAGGGGTCATAGGCTGAAATATACATATCATAATTTGGGGATGGCCTGGGACTTTGAAGTAATTATAAAGGCGTAGATTTTTACTAGACCTACAACTTTTGTAAAGAATATTTTTCGATAGGATGTCACAGCTAGGCAGAAATTGAAAAAAAAAACTATTTTTAAAAGGTTTGTTTGTCTTGTTTGCTATAAACGTTTTAAAAACATAAAACTTCTAGTTTAAATTTTTTGTGTAGCACATCACGATCGGACTATTTGTATAGCGCTATTTAAATTAAAGAAAAACTTATTAGCGAATAAAAACTTAATTTGTTACGAATTAGGCATTTAAAAAAAATTGTATTATTCCTTTTTTTCTTAGACTTTAAACTTCTCAAAAAAGTATATTTGGCTTTGGGGGGAGGGGTCATGACCCCCATGACCCCTGGATCCGCGCTTGTCTCTTTGTCATTGTTATTCTCAAATTCAAATACTATTTTCTCGACTTTTAGATATTTCCAATTATAAAGATATCTGTAAGATCCCTTTCTATATAATAGATATATGTAGGTACGAGTATATTATTTGAAATTGCATAACCTCTGGTGATATAACCAAATATGCATTCATTAAAGGTACCTAAATACATACCGACAAAATTATTTCTTTATAAAGACTACTTATAAAGACGTAAAAGTTTAGCAAACTATTGAAAACATATATGTATGTACAATAATTTGCTCTAGTATTTGTTTTGATACTGGATACGTATTCAAATATCACATAATATATTTATATGCGCGAATGTTTTATTTAATTTAATTACAGTTGAACCTTGATTATCCGGAGTAATGACGGAGAGAGAGGTTCACGGATAAACGAAAACCACAGATAATCTAATTTGTTATGAGGATGCAAAAAAAAATCATAATTTATGACAATAAAAAAATATTTATTAAAAAAAATATATTTCTACATATGTAGGTAATAACAATAGGTAATGAAACTATATGAACAATCAAATCCGCGGTTAATCAGGAAAATTAAAGAAAAAATGAATAGATTATTACCGATTAATCGAACCCCGGATAATCAAGATTCTACTGTATCTCTATAATACGCCATGGACTACGATAATTCTAATATTCGACTTTTATGCGTATCTATAGGTACTTTAAGTATTACTATACTTTAAAAATAGTGATATTGATTAAACTTAATACCTATTTGTATCCAACAGGTATGGTATGCAGCCGTCACACAAGTTTTCTTCTCCCTTTCAGTATGCACAGGTCCTCTCATTATGTTCTCCTCATACAATGGGTTTCGTCAAAATGTTTACAGGTAGGTACCAAGTGGATTTATCTAATTATAATTTATCTATAATTTACTACAAATTATTCCGAAGATTACATGATAATAAGTATGTATATAGTCCATTGAAATGTTACATTTTTTTCGGCTTAGCGTGCATTTGTCAGAGGACGCAATTTTATTTTTTAGATGTCAAGGATGGGTTAGTGTACAGTTAAATCCAAGTTTGTGGGGTTGCAGCCCTTGTCCCACGGCCGCCATCTTGGAAAAAGGGGTACAAATGGTTTTGTAAAATAAAATTGCGTCCTCTGACAAATGCAACCCCAAATGTAACTTTTCAATGGACTAATAGTATTTCACGTCATTTAAACAATACATCCCATAGCGCCAAATTTTAAGTATTACAAAGTTAGTAAATAAAAATACACTGATAATAATACTGTAGGCAATGCTAGCCCAGTGGTAACGACCTTACTTGGAAAACCGAGTGAAGCGGGTTCAAAGCCCGGGTCCCGCGCCTTTAATAGTTTCATATGCTAATCATTTCTAGCACAATTATCACAAGAGAACTTAGTAAATTTTCGAAAGACATGTGTAGTCCGCCAACCAACACTTGGCCAGCGTGGTGGACTATGGCCTGATTCCCCTCGCATATTACTGTTATCAGTCGCTGGTGAGAAACTAGAAAAATGATATCAAAAATTATTTTTTAACTATTTAAAAATGATGACAGGCAAAAAAATATATTAGATACCATATATATATTTCACAGTCAGAAAAAATATACCTACTCGTGAATCAAACTAAAGTTTATACTTAAAATATTCATATTTATTTACAGAGACGCTATGATTGTGACTACTTTAGATACTTTTACAAGTTTGCTGTCGGGTATTACAATATTCGGTATATTGGGCAATTTAGCATATGTGTTAGACAGAGATGTAAGTGAGGTTGTTGGCACAGGAGGCACAGGATTGGCTTTTGTTTCTTATCCCGATGCCATTGCTAAAACCTTTCAACCACAGGTAACTACTACTACTAAAAATTTAGTAACCTATAGAGGCTTTTATTAATTATTTTCAAATATTTTTTACTTCAATAATAGGTATCTAATATATTACTGAAGATATTAGATAGATATAACTCGCGTCATCTAAAAAGAACGCTGGAAGAAAGTGGAGAGAGTATGTTTGCGCATGGGTATGCTCGCGCACAAAAGTACTAAGCCTATTATTTTATTTTTCATAGCATTTCGCTCGCGGCTTCATATATTAGTTATTGGTAGGGACATTGAAAAATACATTAGATAGAATATCATTGAATGGAATTTTATTCATTATTAAAATATATTTGATTCAGTGCAGAATGTTTAATCTACTTACAAAAAATTAAATTTATACGTTTAATACATTTTTTTATTATTAACTGCATTATTATTAGACTCTCTCTTTGTAAAACAATATACGTCAAAAACAATTTTTCTCTTTTCTATTTATAAAACCATTTCGTAATTAAAAACTTTTGTGTGCGCGATGGTATTTCGAACTGACGAACCAATAGCGCGCCCGCCGCCCCGCGCCGCCCCGCGCGCCGCTTCTTACCACCAATTTGACCGATAAATCGCTTCTGCGCAGCTTGACAGCCAGCGTTCTTTTTAGATGACGCGAGTTATACATGATACAATACCAAAAATTTTAATTCAATAAAACAAAGTTTGTTTAAAATCCTGTTTAAAAAATATATTATGTATACAATATATCAAAATAATCTAAACATTTTTTTATTAGTTATATGCAAATAGAATAATCAGTTTTTATTAGGTGCATATAGAAATTAAGTTATTAATGTATGTACGTATGTATGATATACCTCTTTTCAGCTGTTTTCAGTTCTTTTCTTCGTTATGATGATGGTACTTGGTATTGGTTCTGCTGTGGCTCTACTCTCAGCAGTCAACACTATACTTCTTGATGCGTTCCCTCATGTGAGAACGATCTTCATATCAGGGTTTTCTTGCACGGTCGGCTTTACAGTTGGTCTTATTTACGTTACACCTGTACGTATATTATATTTTATCAGCTCCAACCATTTCTCGTAATCCTCAATACCAACACCTACTTTAGGTCTTTTAATATAAAATTTAAATTCAATAATCACGCTTTATATTTTCCACTTATCAGAATATATTATGTATTCCTAGATATGAATTAACCTACTAAAATTATTCACAGTTACTACGAGTAGACTAAATTATAATAATCTATGACTATATTCTTTGCAAAACAAAAAAGTGATTTATGTTTATATATAGAATTTCGAGAAATTACTTACATTATATTCGGTAAAAAAACGAAAACATAACTTTTTTTTACAGGGAGGTCAATATATCTTAGAGCTCACTGACTACTTCGGTGGAACTTTCCTGATCCTCTTCTGTGGTATTGCTGAAGTCGCTGGTGTGATCTGGATATATGGTAACTATTTGTTGAAAATATAAATAAAAAAAATAATAAAAAGAAATGTTATAATGTCGCCTGTATCCAAAATATAATTCATTTTTATAATTCTCGGATGAAAATTATTCTTTTCAATCGCACATAGTATTCACAATAATTCTAATAAATATAAATAATAATTTTCCATAAAGTTTACTAACAAAATATTAATATTTCAGGAGTTGAAAACATTTGCTTGGATCTAGAATTCATGTTGGGTATTAAGACATCGTTTTATTGGCGTTTCTGTTGGGGTATTATCACGCCGGCCATGATGATCGTCGTATTCATATACGCTTTAATAGCATCTGACCCCTTAGAATTTGGCGATGACTATCAATATCCAACAGCAGCTTACGGTATGTATTTATTCTGTTAATATTTTTAACTTTATATACCCGACGCAGTGGACTAGTGGCTAATGTGTACGTCTGCAGATGACCTCCAGGGTCCTGGGATCAAGTCCTGGGTTGAGCGAAGTATAATGGTTGTTGGGTTTTTTCTGTCCAGAGTAGGGAAGTTGCAGGTACGATATTTTACCCTCGTGTCTCGGAGAGCACGTAAAACTTCGGTCCTGCTCCTGATCTGATCGGATCACCGTGACTGTCGAATTCGACAAATTGAGAGTTAAGAGAAATTGTCATCCCACCGCAGTTTGAGAGTAACAAGAATAGAGTGCACTTCGCCTATCCCTATTAACATTGTCGGATGTGAAAATCGGCAACTTTACAGGAGAGTGCGTCAAAGTTTGAATTGTTGATTTTTTTTTAATGTACAAGTTAGGTTAACAAAAATTACTTGAGGCTATTTTAAAAACTACTCGTAAAAAATATTTTTTTGTTGCAGCTACTAAAAGAAGAGACTTTTTAAGAGTGATTAGTGAAATAAAAAGAAAATGACAAATTTGCATATCCGACAATGTTAATAGGGATAGGCGACTTGTATTTGCGCGCATACTTGTGTACTATGGTATCTCCTGCGCAGATAGACTCAGTGAGATTGCCCACTAATAAAAAACTTTCTTAAAAAATATTTTTTTATCTTTACACATAATAAAATGCCACTTGCACGAAAGTTCCTATTTTGATTTTTATATCTTATACATCGATCAGAATAGTACTAGATACACAATCCCATGCAAAAGTACTCTTAAAACTGTCACCTGTGTGTTTAGCTAATAATTCCCTGTGTAATTTATTTCTTATTATGTATATTTATCTCAACTAGAATAATAATTATTCTAGTTGAAATAAATATACAACAATGGAAATTGAGCCTTAAATGCAATACTTAAAGTTGTTTTCACACAAAAAAAAATTAAAAGCGCGCTCAAATGTTCAAATGAGCGCTCATTCGGTGAGGACATTTTTTGTCACTGATTGTGTATCTAGAACTTTTTGATCTTATACTAGCATAGTATTAATGAAATTATGAGTTTAGTGCATGTGACCTTAAATATTACATATTGTTATAACTGCGTCGCTCTGAAATTGGACTTACGACACATTTGGTGATAAAAACTTCTGCTTTGTTACTGCGTAATGTTGATAACTTTGCAGCTATTAAATGACTATTAGGTAAAACAATCAAAACCATATACTTCCTGAACAACTTTTACGTCACCTAACTTTAATACACAAATAATATTTAAAAACATACCTACAAAACTCATTACGATACTGTACGTACTCGTTTACATAAACAACCCCCAGTCACACCACTCACACCCCTGTAGGCTTATATAGTTGGTTGCAAAATCAATGAAAATACTGTAACGATTAGGTAAATATGACATTGTAGTTAATATAATTAGGTACTACACTGATATTATTATTATTTTTTACAGTCGCTGGGTACCTAATGGTTGTCGGTGGAATTCTCTTTGTTCCGCTGTTTATGTGCATCTCTATGTATAAAAACAGATCTGCTGGTAATTTTATTGAAGTAAGTGAACACCAAGAAAAGACATTATCAATATATCAATATTTTTTAAGGAATATAAAATCAAATTATTGTTTTCATTATATTTTCTGTTTCAGATTTTAAAGAGTTCCCTTCGTAAGAAATTATCATGGGGACCTCGATCACCATCAGTGCACAGAGAATGGCTACTATTTAGAGAAACTGCTAAGACGGAACGTCTGAAGAAAAGAACCTCATGGCTCAATCATTGTTGGAAAATTTTTACCGGAGGATATAGGCGTTAAATTAAAATAATTAATAAGAAAAACTGTGTACCTAAATATATAATTTAAATACCTTGTGTTCAGGTTAATTTGATTTACATCTTTGGATGTATTTACGTATTGCTTGCAGGATAGTAAGAATGCACAAATTGGTAGTAATTTTCTGCGTTCTTTTCTTTCTGCTACAGTATAGACCACGCGGTTCATATGTAACTAGATGAAATTTAAAATATGTGATCTACATATGTTAATCTTTTACACCGTCCAAATATTGCAAACGTTCGTCCGGTAATGTGGAACTGTATAAGAATGGTCCTCGTCTCTTTAAAGTGTAAACTGTTAATATTATTTATTAAAATGTGTCTTTAATATAATTATACTAAGATGTACTGTTTCTTTAAATGTGTATTTTATAATATAAAAAATATTTTAAAAATGAAAAATTGTTGTTTTTTTTTTATTTTAAATAAAATCTTTAAAATTAATATTTCCATTTTTATCGCTTCTTGTATGCATTATCAGATAAAATAAAAAATAAATAAATCGGTGTGCTTTAATTTATATCGGCTGACACCGACTTTGAAAAGATTTGATTAGGTATCTATAATAAATGAAAACTACCAATCAGTTATTTTTTACTTTTTAGTTTTCAACTTTTCGGTTCAGTTATTTTTTGTTTTTTGTCAACGGAAATAGAAACACTTGTAAAGTTTCAGGGCAATATGACAATTATTAGAAGTAATTTTCATTACCTATTTTTCCACCCTTAGGGGTGGTATTTTTTTCAGATTATAATGGGGTCAACTTGTTAAAGTACTTAGTAAATGACGAAGTCCTGAGATGACAAACATTAAAAAAATTGCCGAATTGAGAACCTCCTCCTTTTTGAAGTCGGTTGAAAAATTGATTTATCTAGACTAGACGGTGCATCAATATTTGATATAGATAATAAATGTTGTATGTGTATGTGTATTGTGTGTATGTGTATGTACCTACATATAAAAGGATAAGTGACTTTTAACTATTTATCGCAAATAGGAAATTCGCAAGTATCATAAATTCCAGATTACTAATTTGCGATAACGCGAATATTCGTAATGCGTAAATTCACTTATAGTAATAGTTGAATTAGTTTTAAGTTTCGTTTAAATCGAATGTGTTCTTTTTATTAACCAACTTAAAAAAAGGAGGAGGTTCTCTATTCGGAAGTTTATATTTTTTTTCTTTATGTATGTTCGGGCATAACTTCGTGATACGGATTAGCAAAATTCTTTTTTGTTCGAACAAGGTTTATTCCAAAATGGCCATCTAAATTTGAAAAAAGAAATTCATCCCTATGTGTAAAAATAGGGCATGATTGATTTTTGATGTACTGAATTTTTAAAATAATTTCTTCTTATTTTGCTATGTCTAAAATATAACCGATTGGTAGTTTTTATTTAGGTACTATAGATTATCTCTATATTATATATACTATAGATTATCATAGATATATATACCTAATTATAAATTTTAGACGTCGGTGCCAGCAGATACAAATTAAAACACACCGACTTCGAAGTTATCTGTCTGTCTGTTTGTTTCGGCTAATCTCCAAAACGGCTGGATCGACTTTGACGGGACTTTCACAGGCAGATAGCTGAGGTTATAAGGTATAACATAGTCTACTTTTATTTTGGAAAAAAATAGGGTTCCGCGCAAAACAAAACTCATGAAATTGTGACTGTAACCCGCGTACCCAGGGATGCCGGTAGTAGAAAATATAAACGGGAAAGTTTTCTCGTCTATAGCCACAACACATGTTGGATATGTCGTAAGGCCTTAACTTAAACACTGCGAAACGCTGGCAATGACTATAGACATGAACGAATTAACCAAATTCGTCCATGACTATAGACAGTCAAAGAATGTTGTCAAAAACTAAGAATATTATGCAAATATCAGCAATATTGCTAGATGGTGTTCATGTTCCTTTTCATAAAATGTAGGGATGTTTGTATGTATGTAAGTAATAAGTATGCATGTATCTCTAAATGAATTTATGAATATATCTATGTGTTTATCTATACCTATTTAAGTATTCGTCCCTACTTAAGTTTTAACGTTTAGTATAGATTTCTCAGAAATGAGATATTTTCCCGTAGTAAAAAGTATCCTGTATGTTTACCCGGATAACCAGCTAGCTATCATAACAAATTTCATCAAATCCCTCCAGTGGTTTTTCCGTGATGCGGTTACAGACAGACACGACAGACAAAAATTATAAAAACTATAGATTCTACCTCTGTATCGATAATAATGACTATTTCAATAAGATTTTCCAAAAAAATATTTAATGTACAGATCCGACTCGAGAATTTTATTAAGTATTTGTATTATGTATAGAATATAGATATGTAAACGTGTCAAAGCAAGTACACTGCCCTCCACCTCAAGGTTGCCTGGCAGAGGGACAAAGGAGAGTTTTTTGTTTGACCTGTATGTATGTCCGATCCTATGTCCCCTCGTTATTACTAAATGGTATAACCGATTTCGATGATTCATGCGTCATGAGATTCGTCTTAATAATGCAAATGTTTAATAAGCATAATACTATATGTTCCTTCGTCATCTTTTTCTCGTCTTTTTATTTCGCTTTTTAAGCAGACGGGCTTTTTTAATTTTTGTAAAGTATATTATTATTATTATTAATTACTAGCAGAACGCGCGGCTTCGCCGATCGCTCGCGTTAAAACTGTTCAAAAAGGTAGTTTCATACAAACTTATCTCATATTGTACCCCCTTAAAGAATGAATTTCGAAAAATGCTAAAACACATATTTATTTAATTTTATTGAAGAGCATTAATGCCAAGTTTCGAGTAATTCTGATCATTAATATATTTTTTTTGGATTATATTATAACGTGTTTTCCCTTGGGAATGTGATGATCTCCCGCGGTAAAAAGTAGCCTATATCACTCTCCAGCCCTCGCAACTATCTCCACACAAAAAATCACGTCAAAACCGTCTCTCCGTTTCGACGAGAAAGAAGGATAAACGAACAAACAAACAAACAAACAAACAAACAAACAAACAAACAAACAAACAAACAAACAGACAAACAAACACACTTTCACATTTATAATATTAAGTATGGATTATAAAACAAAACCATAAATAAATAGATTTAGTTAATACCTTTGATATATAATTTATAAATAAATAATAATATTCATTTGTAATAGTAATATTTATTGACTTTCTGTTTTAAAATAAAAAAAGCAACAGCACACACACACACAGGTCAAGAAATGAAACATCGCTTTTATAATTTTAAGTTTATTAGGTAAATACCTGACTATAATATGAATTATGTAGAACAATAAAACTCCTCCTTTACCTAGAATTTAGTTTGCTTGAAACTTACATCATCATCATCATTATAATAATAGGGTAAAAGTTACAAGAAGATGACAAACAAACCAAACATGACGACGCGGTAAACTTGGGACAAATTACTTATGTTTATACTTTTTCTTCTTTTTGCTAGATTTTTTCTTATGCTTACGTTTCTTTTTCTTTTTCTTATGATCCTCCGAACTCGAATCCGATTCACTGTCACTGTCGCTGGCAGCGCGTTTCTTCTTTTTCTTGTTCCGTTTCTTCTTCTTCTTTCGCTTACGAGCATCCGACGATGAAGACGAAGACGAATACTCAGAATCACTAGAAGACTCGCTATCAGATTCGGGTTTCTTTTTAACATTTGCTAGATCTAATTTTATTGTTTCTGTATCTAGTTTAACTTTCTTTGAATCGATCGCTTCAGTTGGTGAGGGTTCACGAGAGCGCTTTTTAGGTTCTTCTTTAGCTTCATTATCGGATTCCACATTCTCGTCATAATCAGGTTCAAAATGTGCCTCATCTAGTATCGACTTTTTCCTCTCTCTTTCATGAGAACTTTTACCTTCTTGTGCAATATTCTTCTCAGTATTTCTAGTGTCTTTTCTTTCGTCACTATACATTTTCTTTTCATCTTTAGACTTTGAAAAATCTCTTTTTTTAAATTCATTTCCATTATAATTTTGGTCACTTTTAGAACCATCACTAATGTTATGTCTTTCTGATTTTGAAGACTCAAGTCTACTTATATGCTCTGGTTTCCTGCTTCTATCCCTTTCCATGGTTACTCGACGATAGGTCATTTGTTCTTTTTTTGGAGTTTTAGATCGCGACTTAACCCGTTCTACAGTGCTTTGAACAAGACGAGGCTCTCTATTTCTACGTACACCATCAACTTTTCCGCCAAGCCTTTCTTTTACAGATAAACGCGGTGGAGGTGTTTTTGAATATCGCTTCTTCCTGTCATTTATATCAACCAATCGTTGCTCCTGGTCTACTACAGGAACTGTAATTTGAATATTATTTAATGAATTTTTCTGTTGAGCATCATCACCATAAAGCTTCAGGCGATCGCTACTGATCTTCTTAATTTCAATTGGTCTCAAAGAATTAATAGCTTTTGCAAATATAGCATTTTCAGCGCGCTTTAAGACCTCTGATGTGACTTTACCTCCATCTTCTTCTTCTTCAGGAGAAGTTATCTCACCTGGCTCCTTAGATTTTTCAATGTTATCATCATCAACTTCCCATTTTGATAAAGCTGGTAAGGGTGCTAACATTTCCTTATTAGTTGACCCTTCAATATCTGCTTCCAATTCATCTGCGGCAGCTTGAAGTTCTATCCCATCAAAAGGTTCATCTTTATTACTATCATGAGTTTTAGCTTCAGAAGTTTCTTTTTTATCTTCACTTTTTACATAATTCTGTATGATTTCTTTATCAACAGCCTCAGCTGCTTCACCACTGTATAAATCATCCTGAACTGTATGAGACTCACACTTAACCGATTCCGTATTGGAATTGTCAAGTTTTTGCATATCAGATTCAGATTTTACAAACACTTGGCCATTACCATCATCATTATTCTCCTCTTTGATGTTTGGCTTAGAGTCGGATCTTTCTGCATCATCATCTTCTTTTTTAGAACCATCTTTATCCTTTTTATCTTTTTTGTCTCGTTTCTTTTTCTTCTCAATATCTTTTTCTTTCTCTCTCTTTTTCTTCTTCCGGTCTTTAATCTTTTTATCTTTTTCTTTATGTTCTCTACTCCTATCTGCTGATGACTTATCACGTACTCTTTCTTCTTTCTTTTCCCTTCTATTGTCACGATCACGAGATCGTCCTCTGGAATCACTACGTTTTTGCTCACGTACTTCTCGTCCACGTTTAGGTGATGTGCGTAGCTTCTTTTCTGGTGACGATTTATCGTGTACTCTATTTTCTCTTTCTTTATCATCTCGATTTCTTTCGTAGTCTCGCATTCGATCATCTCTCGGTTCTCGACCTTTTTCAAAACCTGACCGCTTGTCAACATCTCGCGGTCGTTCATTTCTATCAGATTGATCGCGATTTTCGTTAAAGCGTTCGCGCTCCCTGCCATCTCTATGTCTGTCATGCTCTGTATTAGGATTTCGTCTAGATCCTTGTCGATTACGTGTGTTAGAACGATAGCCAGACCTCATCTCTCTATTTGGATTCGTTTCTTCGCGATACCCTTCCCTATAAGTAGAATCGTGATAAGGCGCTGCATTAGGTTCCCTAGCATCGGCACTAGGAGCTCTATATGGTACACCACCTTCCCGAAAGTTATGGGGCATATTTTCGCGAAAGTTACCTTCTCTAAACATATTATTTCTATAATTATTATCCCTGAATAGTGGAGGTGGTCCATTCCTTCCAAAGTTACCATCACGATAAGAAGTTTGCTGACCGGGATCTCGAAATGTTTGTCCATCCCTGAAAGGAACAGGTCCTTGATCTCGATATGAATGACCTGGCGGCCTAAAGTTATCTCTGTAGCGTTGGGGATGATCCACTATATGTGGAGGTATATCATTTTGAACTGGTGGAATTCCCGGAACGTCTCTATATACAGGACCAGGTCCCTCATTATAAGGTGCCCTATAAGGATCTCTGAAATTAGGTGGAAGCAATCTATCACGCTCCATTGGTCCAGAAAGGCCGAAAATTGGTTTTTCAAACGGAGACGGCTCAAATCCAGGAACTGGTGGTTCAACTCCCGGGGGAATATCTTCAAATGGTGGAGCATCAAATCGTCCTCGGTATCCAGGAGGAGGTTCATTTTGTGGTGGAATCAGTGGAGGTACGGGTTTGCCACCGATAGGAGGGTATCCAGGTGGGGGGCCGTTATTCCTAGGAGGATATCTGTAAAACAAAAATATTTGGTTATATATTAAGGTATACATTTGCATATATAATATTTAAATATATTTTGGAAAATTTTCCATAATACATTTACATTATATATCACAATATACATCATAGAACTTTTAAAAGAATTGCATGAGCAGATAATATTAATTAATCTTTAAGCGCGGGTTCTGGGAATTATAAATTTATTTGATAAAAAATAAGACTACCACTTGGAAAATAAAGAATTCTAAAATTTCTATTCAGTAATCGCTAGCTTGTATTGAGACAATATCTTGTTCTTGATATTTTAATCTTCAGGTTTCAGCAAAAGAAAATAGCATTAATCTATGCTGATAAGTATATTTACTATTACATGGCCAATATAAATCAAATATTTATAAATCTGATAATGAATATCTGACTATTCATAAACTTATGGACATAATTACTGAGAACATTTTACCATGCAATTTACGTCCTAAAATAACATTAATATATTTCTTAATAACACTTTTCTTTAAAAATGTTATTGCATTATTTTTTTATAACATAAACAGATATCTTCATATGTTGATTGATGAGTTGCTCTTTGAAGTAATGATGAATAATCTATAATAATAAATATATTTGGTCTAATAAATAAAAACAAATAAGAATATTTCAAAAAATATATTTGCTTTATCTTTAAGACATACAAGAAGAAGGCAGAGGGAGCATCTTAAAATATTATCAACATATCAATTTTATAATAACCTCAAAAAAGGAAATTTCACTTAAATAACAATTTCAATTACATTGCACCTACATATACAATAGTCAATATAATTTAACAACATTTATTATTGGACTATCCAGTTTATTTATCATACAAAATAATAGCAAAAACTTGCTTTCTGTAGACCTAATATTTATTATGTAAATATTAATTACAGAATTATATTTAAGGGAATTGCAATACAAAATACAATTTTTTATTTTTTATTTTTAATCTTATATAAAAAAATAACATTAAATTCAGTTTAATATATTTTTAACATAACAATTTTTATAAAAGCTTTGAATTGCAAGTTCATTTCAGTCAGTTTTACTTGTCAAAATACTTTCATTTGTTTAAAATGAAAAAAGTAACTATGTTTGGTTTCTTAACTATATTAATATAAAATAAAAATCAATTTATTAAATATTTTGCAATCTTTGGTCTAAATAAATAAATAATAATAAAGCCAAAGCTTTATTATTAACAAAAATAATATATTCACTCAAAATATTAGTACAAATAAATCGAATCTGAAATATTTTATACTTCACAAGAGAACATATTTATGAGTCCTCATCTAAGACATAAAAATTCTCAACTCTTAATCATATCCTAAGAAATTCATTTACTTAAATTGATTTAGTGGAATTATATACAGTACAGGAGACAGCGTAATATCTCACCTATTAATTTTATATAGACTGAAATCCAAAATAATAATATTTCTACTACATTGGATCTCTAAGTGTTAGCAACTCAAGCAGCGGTATAGCTGAAGGCGACTGACTGCATATGAAAATTTATAATAAAAAAATTGGCAATATTTTCTTACCGTGCCAAAATTCATGAAATGTTTCTTTAACTAAAAACACAATCTACTCAATAACGTATATGAACAAAAGAACTAATTTAAGTATAAATACATTTTATGTCGCACGATATTTAGACTCCTGCGAGGGGTTAATATATAATAATTATAAATAATAAATAAAATTTTCGGCTATATTTTAACAAGATTAAAACCATTAATCAGCGTTATAAGCGTGTTGCGTGATTTCCACCAAAGGCTAGTTTAACAACTGCTTAGTTTCAAATTCGTTCGGGACAACGACCACTCAACCCAATAGACACCTCACGCAAGGCGAACACTTTCAGTCAACACGTTAGACAAATACGTCGGACTTGAGAAAACGATCGCGAGATTTACTTCATTCAGTAGCGACCACATCCGTGACCCGCGAACACATTGCTTGAGACTCGTGAATTTCAAACACAAAAAATACAACAGACGCGCAACATTGCTCCCTGTACTATAAAATGATGTGGAAATAGTAGCCAAACGTGTAATTAAAAAAAAAATGGCATCACTTTTCATAGGTAAGTGAATTTTAATTTCGAAACTCATTAAATGTAATTAAATCAGAGCTCAAGTTATATTGGTCACAACGCAACTCCCGTTGATGTATTCGGACCTTCTCGGACTATACATCCCTTTCTTTTCAATGCAGTTCATTGTTGCTATACTTTTCTTTAATCACCGGCACGTGTAACTAGTGCTGTACCAGTTAAACTATAATTTTTTTAGAAATAAGTTATTTAATTATTATAAAATGCATGATTGTTAATCTTAATTATTGTATTTTTTTTGTTTATAATGATGATTTTAATTTTACTTCTTATTATTATGTATTATTATCAATTTCTTTTGTATTATGACATTTATCTATAATTATTATTATGATTATTTTAAAATTTTTGTACTTTTAATTTACGAATATTTATATACACTAAATTTAAAGAATAAATAATTGTAATAAGTACCTAATGTATTTTTTTATAAATAATAAGTTCATGTAAATAAGTAGTAGTTAAGTCATACAGAGTGTTACAGAGTGTGACAGTTTTTCGAAAACTTTAACCATGGATATACCTGTAAATAAACCTTGAATAAACCTGTATAAATAATATTAAATATTCTATTATTATTTCATTATAGTAAAGAAAACTTGTCTTAATTAAAAATATTCTTTAAAACAGAAAATTATTTTACTGAATACGATACCTACATACGATACGATGTAAAACTTCTGGTTCCCATCACTATTTGTATTGAATTAACCGATCAGCGTGCATTTCAACCCGCCTCCCCCGTGACGCTTACCTCAGACTTTTGACTGACAGGTTTGGATGCAGAGGCTGAGGTACATAAATTAGGCGTCTATCGGGCTAAATGGTCGTTGGTTCGGGATAAGATTTCCAGAAAACACGCTACACTTCCTCCCGTACTAATATATTACAAGTAACAGAAAAATGAAGTAAATCACTTTACAATTTTTTCTAAAGAATTAACTATCATCTAATTACTAATATAATGTATAAAACAATAACTTGATGAGATTAAGTGAGGTACTTTTTAAATATAAAACCTAATATAATCACATCTTATTATTTATTTATTATACAACAAAACAGTAACTTAGCGAAATCGATGTGCGCGTTTCACACACAAAGTACTGAACCGATTTTAATAGCCACCATGATATAAGTCCTCTATATAAGGGCACGCGTCTAGGGCAGCCGATCAAAATATTAAAAAAAATATTTTGATAAGGTAGAAGTACTTGAAACCGTCAGTTTAAGCTATGGTGGGCTAATTACATGCTGAAAAGTGTGCAATTCAATAACCTGCCGATTTACACAAGCCGAAGAGGCAAAAATCAACATAAACTTTTCGTTTTCTTTCGTTTTCACAACGGGATCCCTGAAAACATTTTAAGAACTTCTATTCGTTTCGATTGTCGATCGTCTCCAGGCTACTTTAATGCAGTAGAATTATTGTAATTTATAATTTTACTTTATAAAAGGATAAATAAATAATTTTAGTGCCACTTTTTAATTTTAGTCTTCTCAGATCTGATGCTTACGTGCTCTCTCTATCTGTTCTTTTTCACTCTCATAGTTTAGTATGAACTAAGAACTCTCATTGGTCGTATCTGATAAGATCATTAACAAACCTTTATTGGCGAAGTAATTTGTGTCCAACTGGCACGCCTAAAAATACACGAGATTCAATTCATTTAAGTAACATTATTTTTGAAATGTTGATTAGTACGTTAATATCTTACATTATACATACTAATATTATAAATGTGAAAGTGTGTTTGTTTAGTTTGTTTGTCCTTTTTTCACGTCGAAACGGAGTGACGGATTGGCGTGATTTTTTGTATGGATGTAGTTGGAGGGCTGGAGCACTCTCCAGTCACTACATAGGCTATTTTTTACCGGAGATCATCTAATTCACACGGGAAAACACGTTATAATAGAATCCACAAAAATATTTATGATCAGAATGACTTGAAACTTGGTATTAATGCTCTTCAATAAAATTAAATAAATACGTGTTTTAGCATTTTTCGAAATTCATCCTTTAAGGGGGTAAAATAGGGGATGAAAGTTTGTGTGAAACTACCTTTTTAGAGATTTTTTGTAGTTTCAGATCTAGAAGTCTATGAAAACAACATTGTAGCTTACACAAAGTACAATTTCAATTTAATTTACACTAACCTAGTCTAAATATGTTAAAGCTGCATTTAAAATAACAAATGTTTGAATTAAATTAGCCCTTTTGTAAACATATCCATATCTAACGTAATTATTTTGGGTTTTACATTTTATTAGCATTATATAAATTAATTTATAGTATTATATCAAATTATCGAAGTGACTATTCGATCTAGGGGAGGGACTACGGGAAGATTTCTCGTAGCTGAACCGTGGATCGATTAAACTTAGTTCAAGCTTTCAGATCCAGGGGAAAATTTCCCATACTTCTAAAAACTTTACATTTACCAATAAATAAGTTCTCAAAAACAAATTATGATGTTTGTTACATATGTCGCAGTTAAATTGTAAAATCCGTTAAATTATAATTTCATTAGTGAAATTATAATTTCCCGGAGTTTTGTCAATCGCTCCCTTTCTTACAATACCACGGGACAATTTTAGGTATATTATAATTTTCCTAAGCACATTCAGTGAAATTGGTAGGGTAATTAACCCTAGTTAAATTGTTAATAGTAGCGATAATAGGACGTATAGTAAGACTTAGTCCGTTTTGATTGTTTTGATTGGTGGTTGCGATCAGCGAATCAACCAACCAAAATGTTTTTAAAACCAGAAATGTTATTTTGACATAGTGTTCAGATTTTCATAGGTACAGAATCTGTGTAGTCATTTTTTTAAATTTGGGAAGATTATTTATTAGTCATTTTTAATTTTTGATTAGGTAATAGATCCGACTTGGATAACGTAGGTTGAGAAGGCTTCGCTCCCGCCTTGGTCTTTTCGTTAGTCTTTTTTTATTTCTTACCCAGAACCCTTACTATCAAAAATAAATATACAATTTTGAATTTGGGCAAGGAAAAAAATTTAATAATAATACGTCAAACGATGTCATGGCCGGTAATACAAATTCCGAGTGAAAACTATTATCATTTTTTTTAAACACATACATAAATCGTAAATTGTGATTATTATTAGTTAACAACTTATACTTACTAATAAAGCCTATGAATAACAAATTATTAAATGATTAATAATTAACAAAATACTTTCTTAGATTTACGCGAATATTTGACATTTTAAATAAAACTATCTTTTCGGATTTTGTCGCGGATTTATTTATTTAAAATTAACAAAAAAATATATTTCTATTCCTTTATTTTATTAAGTCTATGGTACATACTGCGCATTCAAAAAGATGTCACAATATGACCAATCAGTGCCTGTTTCACAATAATTTAACGGTTTTTATTATCACAATTTGTCACAATTTCATAGAAAATTATAATATACCTAAAAATGTGATATTGTAAGAAGACGATTGATTTAGATTATTATTTTAATTATACTAATAGCACTTCACAGCTCAAATAAAATGGTTAAAATAAAAAAAAATGCGTAAATAATTTAATATTTTATTATTATAGCTTAAATGTCTCCAGTAGAAAACTATCCCGAAACGATGGATATATGAAAAATGTAAAGGCTCAAAATCCAACTGAATTATTAAGCCAACTATGCTTTATAATAAGTAAATTTCATGATGAAAAATTTATATAATTTACGTTACTTTTTTAAAATTTTAATAATACAATTTGATTTGCAATTATTATTAATAAATTTTTGAATCAGTAACCTGTATCCATGACCCGTTCACATATGACAAATAGTCACCAGTCCCCGTGGCAGAGTTCCATAACTTGATGTAATGCAAAAATAGTGAACGCAAAATAAAATTTACCAAAGTCGGTAAATTACTGACAACATTGATAACCCAACTTAAAAACAAATATCACATAATTTAACTTTGAGAACTTATTAATAGGTAAATTTAAAAAATCTGAGAAGTACGGGAAATTTTCATGTGGATCTGAAAGCTTTTAATCGATCCACGGGTCAGCTACGGGAAAGCTTACCGTAGACCTGTATCGGGCGAAGAGTCGCAGCTTTAATTATTATATACTAGCGTTGCCCGCGGCTTCGCCCGCGTTCACATGACCAAAAACCAAATTCTTAGGTTTTACATATTAGTATACACTTACATTGCAGTTTTTGTATTTTTTCTCAAAAATGAGATATTTTCCCACAATAAAAAGTATCCCATATGCTGACCCGGATAATCAGCTATCACTATACCAAATTTCATGAAAATCCCTCCAGTGGTTTTTCTGTGATGCGGTAACAGACAGACAGACAAAAATTCTAAAAACTATAGATTCGGCCTCTGTATCGATAATAATGTTTTTTTCAATAAGATTTTCCGGAAAATATCTAATGTACAAATTCGGCTTAGTTACAATTTTATTATATGTATAGATTGATGCACATGCTAGTACCACAGTATTAAAATCCATACAGTAGGCGATCGCGTATTGACTTTAGCCAAGAAAAAGTTGTAAAATGCAAAGGTTGTCAAAAATTGTTCGAAGTTAGCATGTTACAGTTATACACCCTTCAACCCTAAAATCGATTCCCAAAGTCTGTCTTATAAAAGTAAATATCACAGTTGGAAATGCCTCATCCGCATTTTACCCAGCACGATGGCGCTGTAGACGCCTTCGTAAGACGACTGTATGGTTTTGTAGAGTGTGCTAGGACCTTACGATACAGTATTTTAACACAATAACTTAATTATTAAATTTTTTGAATTAATAAATACTTAACAACACCAGTACGTGCACATAATAGAAATCATTATACTAATCACTACAAATAACTACTGACGCTATTCTGCAATGCAAATAAAAACAAATAAATTTTATAGCTTGACAAGTTTTCATAGAATACAAAAATAAACAAGCAAAAATTGCAGGTACTTGTGACATAATAAGATGATCTAGGTAATATACAATTTCATTATAATTTTTCTTTAAAATATCAGAAAGTTTTTTTCAGACCTATCAATTATACAAGAATACGAACGATAATATTTTATATAAATTATTATATATTTTTTTATTATTTTATATAAAAGTATTTAAAAAAAATATTAAGGAGTAGTATTTAATACCTTTTCTATTTACGATTCAAAACGTAAACATATAAAGTTTTATTGTGAGCAATTTTTTTGTTCTGGTTTTTTGTAAAATCTAAATAAAGTGAGCACATAAGAGCATATCATCCTACCTGAAATAGTTAAATTAACTTTTACATGTTCTTTACAATTTTACAACATGAGTATAAAGCTTATTATAGTCAAAATAAAGTACCAAAGGTAGTTGAAATATAAGATTTACATATTTTCTCTAGATAATTAACCCTAGTTATTCTTATATCGAAATTTTATGAATATACAATTAATTTGTTATTATTTTGAACAATAATTACTATTAAACTAAAAGAAGACGTTAAGTCTTATAGTTTACCATACTCAGGCCTTTTTCTTAATGATTGTGAAACTGACTTGAAACTTCACGAGTAGCATCGGTTTGACGAGACGCCCACTTCTTTGTACGAGTTGGTAGTGGTAGATTGTGTCTATCAATTTGTAGTCAACCACTATCAAATTTTTATAGAGAGAAAGTTGGGCGTCTGGTCAAAAGTTGGGCGTCTTGTGAAGTTTAAACTTATTATTAATCCGTAAGAAAAAGGCGTGGTGTGCTGTAAACTATTAACAAGTAAATGTAGTAGATGAAAAAATAGACTTTGTGTGTATAGTGAATTTGTATTTTGAGTGTTTAAATAATAAGAAATATAACAATAAAATACAGAAACTCAGTCATTAGCCCACAGTCCTCGAGCAAGAGTTACTAACCATAAAAATACTTTATGTTATAAAGGAAATTTCAATAATACAGGAATGAAACCCATTTACAAAAATGATTTAAATTCGTACGGGCATTTAACTTACAATCAACTACAAGCTAATTCCCACTTAGACTCAAGAAAAACATCTCCACACTATTACTATATTTGACAGAAGGTGGAATGTATTTTTTTCATACGGATTAGTGATGAAAATCTATATTATATTTAAACTAACTTTTAGAGGACACTGTATATAAATATTAAATAAAAATCTATTGAACGCGTAATATAAATAACTAGCGGCTCACCCTCGCTTCGCTCGGGTTCGTCGCTAGGTACGTTTTAAATAGATATAAAAAGAAAAAATCTTTCTTTCTCACATTTTAATTATATGTTTTAATACTTACCTATTCCGGACTAAGAGAAATCCAAAAATTAAAATATCATAAAAATTGGAACGCGGTCGAACGGGATAAAAAGTATCCTATGTCCTTCTCCTGGCTCTAAACTACCTCCCTGCCAATTTTCAGCTAAATCGGTTCAGCCGTTCTTGAGTTATAAGCGAAGTAACTAACACGACTTTCTTTTATATATATAGATTTATAAGTCATTATTAAATTTTCACTTAATTATTTTATTATTAATTATCAAAAAAAGATTTGAAATGAATAAGGACATTAAAATTTTAAAGCCGAAGAAATTATCGATGACTACTTTCATAGCGTAAATGAGCAATCAAAAGCACACTTTAACATCGGCGGTCAATCAAAGTGGACATGGAGCCGTGTTGCACTATGTAGGTGTCAACCGTTATCAAAGTGAACTTCGTTTCAAAGCGTTTCAAAGCAGAGTTTGAGCGTGTTTACGCGTCTTTAGAAATATTTTTTTTTTCTAATACATAGGTGGACCCATATCTTCCTAAGATATAACTAGGTAACTAACAAAAAAGAATTTTGAAAATCGATTCACAGTTAGGGAAGATATCGCGTAACCACCCATAACCCACTAAATTTTTAATTTTTAAACTTGACCAAAAAAATATAAAAAAAAAAAATTTTTACAAAAAAAAAACACACCGCCGCGCCGTCTTACAAATCTATTTAGTGACTATATTCAAAAGTATTTAGGTGGACCCTGTGGGTGGTTTCTTTTTATTTAACTATCCTTAAGGTATAAACTAATAAGTACCTGGGCTACCGAGCTTCGCTCGAAGTTTTTGGCCTAAAGTACAATTTTCTTTAAAAAAAATAAAACAAAAAACATGAATAAATACAAAAAAAAAAATTATACCTTTGTATCCGACCGGAATTCGAACCCAGACACTTATTCAATTTTGCGCCTTGGCCGCTTGACCATGATGCTTATATCCGAGCGTGCTAATTACCGACCATATTTTGCGTGGAATAATGCAAAAGAAGAATACAATTTTTGAAACAACATATTGAATGCCAAGACAAAGTTTTATACAAGTTTATAGCTAATTACATTCCAAGGTTAACTATTTAACTGAGCTAATTAATGATTTCCTAGAAAAATAAAAAAATGGTCCAAAAAATTATTTTTTTTATGTGGACCACCCTTATCGCGGTATGAAAAATAGTTTACGTCGTATTCTCAGACCTACTGAATATACACACAAAATTTCATAAGAATCGGTCCAGCCGTTCCGGAAGGATTTTATATATTAGATTAAACACTCTGTTACGTCACGCAAAATCCGCACGGGAAAGTTTAAGTTAGGACGGCTTATAAATGCACGTTATATGCGTTACTAATAATTAATTATCCGTTATCGTATCTATACTAACAGCTAAAGCAATGTTAGCCCAGCGGGTTCAAATCCCGTGTCTCACGCCTCTAGATATTTTCATGTGTGAATCACTTGTCTTACTATTTAACATCGTGAGGAAACCTGCATATCTGAGAGAACCTAGCAAGTTTTCGAAAGATATGTGAAGTACGCCAACCCACGCGTGGCCAGCGGGTCGCAAAGAAGGGAGGCCCAAGCCCAGCTGTGGGACGTTAAAAAAAGGACTGAATACAATACATATTTTGACTTGATAAAACTTAAATTGTTTAATTAGGGCCCAAATTTTTTAGGCCCTGGTGCCTTTGGTTAGCTAGCTACGCCTCTGCTGTCTGTCTGTTGTCGAAAACAATTTACAAGACAGAAGTGAAATCCGCGTACTGACTTGGCCAACGCGGTGGACTATTATGACCTGATCCCCCTCGTATAGAAGAGAGGCTCGTGACCAGCATTGGGATGTTAAATGGGGCTAGTGATTACATCTAAACATGACAAGCGCGTTACAAAGATGCGTATACAACGAGTAAAAACGCACTATAAAATGAAAGCTGTATTTATTCACTACGCGTTATCATTGTGTTTTTGTTGCATTACACAAGCGCCGACCGACTGTACGTTAAAAAGTCGTCAACTGCGTCGCGTGCATGTGCCGTTGACAGTGTTGATAAACATTCTATCTTGATATTCTATTTTCATTTAGATACTGATTTCACAGATATGATAAGAAACCATGCATTGCTGTCCTAAATGACTAAAGATTACAGTACAGTTTTACTGATTATATCTATTATTTTTTATCATTACTATAATATGCGCGCACCTCGGCCAATAATGCCTAAAGCTCCTGGGTACTCCCCAAATACATGTCAGAAAGATATTTTTTTTTTAGAATTTTCATATTGACCACAATTCAACAAATTATAATAACCAATTCTATTATAATAACCGACTCCCTAGGGCATAGTCTATAGCGTATTACAGGAATGTTACAGATCTATATGTTACACACACATCGATCACTAATAAAAAGATACACAATCAGTGACAAAAAGTATCCTCGCCGAATGAGCGCCCACTTGACCGTTTGGGTGTACTTTTAATTTAGTAGCATTCGAACACTCCGACGGTAAACATGCCTGAATGCTTGTTTAAATATTGCAAAGATCACATCTAGGGCGCTAAAAATGGATGGAATTTCATATTGTCGGTAAGTATTAATATTATCATTATAATAATTGTTATTATCATTATCATATTGTATACATTGTAAGTACTCAAAAATTGTAAAAACTCAAGTGAAGAAATCAACGTGAAAACTGTTTTTAAATTAAGTCGTAAAACAGTAGGAGTTTCTGTTTCTGACTTTAAGACATACATGTAAGTTTGAATTTGTTTTGATGTACATATATATTGATGAGCGAGATTTGGTCGTAAAATTTTTTTGCTTTTTATACATAGCTTTGTGAAAACGACTTTAAGCATTGCATTTAAGGTTTAACTAGAATTACCTATACACAATTGGTGACAGTTTTAACAGAACTTTTGCAAGCAATTGTGTACCTATAGTCCATTCGCGTTAAGAAAATAGTGAGTCATAAGTGCAACTGCAGCATAAAGGTGTAGGTATACATAATTAAGTAAAAATTCAATTCAAATCTATTTCAAAAGATTAAGTTTAATGGATAAAAATGAACTTAATTAACTCAAATCAAAATAATCATTCATAATATATTTAACCAGTATCACTAGAATCTTCGTTTGGATTTATTATAAAAAAATCAAAATCATTTAAATAGCACAATTTATGTACTTAAAAACATTGTAAATACCCGTTTTTCTCCGCTATGAATTATCAATCCACTTTTATTCTTGCCAAGAGGTGAAGTATCCATTTTTAAAATGTATTTTAGTTAACGCACAAATGACAAACTGTTTCGTACAAAAGTCTGCCTTCAGCTGGTCATTGTAAACTTGACTTTATAATTTTATCAACCTAAATTGTCGGGGGGCGTGGCCAGGCCGGTGGGCAACGATGAATCGCTATTTTCTTAACGCGAATGAACTATAGTTATTTTTGATCGATGCACACACAATAAAAAAGTGGACATAATAAAGAATAACTTAAAATTAATAATTTTGAACAAAAAATATGTGATTTACATATTCCACAGCTTAAAAATAAATATAGTTAAACATTTACATAATAGTACATAAGGCGGACTTTCATAGATTTGCAACTAGAGAAACTATAGAAATTAAAGAATTACTATGGCAAACAACTATGAATACTTTATTTATTTTATTATTAAAGAATAGCGATAACCAATAAAACAGACATATTTTATTTTACAGGCGGGTGAACTTAAGCCTAACTTAGTACTAACTTTCCATTTTAAAAATATATCAAAATTGTTACACTTTATCACAACTTAGAAACTTTTCAGACTTCATTTAACATAAATAAACCTTAAGTTAATATAAACAATATGTAAAATAGCAGCTAAAATTAACCGTTAAGCAGGAACACGGCACAGCCCCGATGCATATACTGGACCACGACGTCTCCGAACACAGCATCTATCGTCGACTTCATACATACCTACTTTACCGCTCAATAATTTACTCGACACGATCGACAAGACGAGCAATATTTCATACCCATATATGGTTAAAGGAAAACCATATATGGAAATTAAAAAAAGAGTGACGGAGGGCGTGTCGATACGCTCGGCAACGCGGCAACTAACCACGTATTCCCTAGCAGTAGATCGCGAGGTGCTAGTTAAACTGTTACTATCGTACCTGGCTCCGAACGGCGGCTCTACGCTTCGGCGCGGCGGCGACAACAGTTCGTCGTACACTCCCGGGTATCTATCGTGGGGAAAAAATCGGTTAAATTATTATATGATACTTATTTATTTATAACTATAGAAAAGCACAAGCAGATCTATCCCACGAAAACCGTTCATTTTTTCGGGATAAAAGTAACCTGAAGTTTGACCGGCAATATAAGGTAGCAGCATGCCAAATTTTACTAAATTAGGTGTATAAGTTGTTATGTACTAAGCAGTATAAGTTACTACAGTTTTTTAAGTTTTCTAACTTTCCGGGATGAATTTTTTTTTTCTATGTACAGACATTCGACCTCTACAGTTTTATTATATGTATAGATAGATAATGTGAACTAAATATTTCTTTTGTCAAGTAAGTATGGACAGAGCACACTTAAACAAAAAAGAGTATCATCATTTTGGCGCGTTACATTATCACGTTAGTTATTATGAAGTAAAGATTGCTTCTATCAGAACTAGAGGAATTATTATATGAAACTATCAAACCTGTACTGTACATACATAATAATTTCTTTGGGTCATTTTTAATCACTGGCATAGTTTTATAACGCCGTCTTCACCCTCAAATACGTATGTAACACTTGAGGCACCATAATGGTATTATTTTCTATTTGTTTAAGTGTATTTCATTTATTTATACCAGTTTCATTGTGCGCCGTCGACTTAAAAAAGAATGCAGCTACAGGATGGGTGCGTGTATGTCTACAGGTGGTATGCGTAAATGCATTGCGGTGCTATCATATAAAAAATAAAGACTCACCTGTGCGGCGATATGGGTCTTGGCGAGGAGCGCAGGTCGGCGCGTCGCGGCGAGCGCGCCGGCGACAGCGGCGCGAGCGGCGCCAGCGACATGAGCGGGCGCGGCGGCGAGCGCGGCGGCGAGCGCGGCGAGCGCGCCGGCGAGCGCAGCGGCGAGCGGTAGCGCAGCGGCGAGCGGTGGCGCCGGCGCGGGGACGGCGATCTGTATCCAGATTATATATGTACTAAAGTAGAATGACTAGAAAATACTACTCAAGTGGGTAATTTGCACCAGTTGCAACCTGTGACATCACTTATTTTTTAACTCAATTGACTATTTATTAATTTCATATTAGAAATTTTGTTATACATACACATATATATATATATATATATATATATATATATATATATATATGTATAACAAAATTTCTGTTTCAATTATCAATAAGTGATTTTTCGTGTATAATATTTAACTGCCTCGGTGGTATTGTGTTCACGGGAGCAACCCAGTTGGGAAGTGTTATATCCCCGTGGGTCGTCCCTCGAAAAGTACGTAAAGCCTACGGCAGTCCCAACGTACTTTTAGAGTTTTCGGAGGCGCTGGCCAAAATCGGTTAATTAGGTCTACAATAGGTATTTAAATCGTTTAGTTCTTTATATGCCATTGATTTAGTGCAGAGTCTCGTTAATAAACATACCGTGTCAAAGACAAAGTTCTATCACGAGTGCGTCGTCGTCGAGGGGACCACGGCGAGCGTCGCAAGCGTCCTCGCGATATAGATCGCGATCTGCAATACAAACATAGACTTACATTATAAAACAATTAAAAAATTAACGAGATGAAACTTATTTTAAAAGATGTATATAATCATGAGAAAATTGTTAAACTTATCAAGCAATAAATTTTTACTAATGCAATTATAATTTGTATAAATATTTTGAAGTTAATTTGAAGAAAGCGGAACAAATCGAAATGATAAACACGAAACAGCTTAAAAATCCAAGCATAATAGGAACACAGATAGAACCTGGAATATCTGATCCTGCTCGAGGCCCGACTGCGCGGGCGTGCCCTCGGCGAGCGCGGCGAGCGCGGTGAGCGCTGCGAGCGCGGTGAGCGCTGCGAGCGCTGCGAGCGCGGCGAGCGGGGTGATCGAGGCGAGCGGGGCGAGCGCGGCGTGCGCGAGCGCGACGGGCTGCGCGACCCCGAGTGCGCTCTGCGACGCTCCTCGCGCCGCTTCGCTCGCATCTCCTTTTCACGGATCATCCTGTTGAACGCTTCCAGGGGATCCTCGTGTCTACGACAACATTGGCATCATAAATATCCAATTTCAGAAGAATGTCAGGTAGACCAAGTAAAATTCTATGAACAACAGTTGTTATAGTGTAACGCCTCAAACAACATAACAAAAATGTATCACGAATTTCATTAAAATTAATTATAAAACAGAACAATGCCTTTCCTGAACGTATTCGACTCAAGATGATAATGTTGGAAATCACTAACAAGTATTTTATACCAGAATGACAACTTATATAATCAAATAATTAATTATTATACAAAGTTCAACCTATTTTTATTAAATTAATTAGCGAATCATTTAAATAATTATTGTATAACAAATTGACTAATGAGAGTTAGAGGTGTTTGCAGAATTTAATTTCGATAATATGTAAAGATTACATACAAAACGTCATTCAGGAAATACGAGAATTAATTACCCGCCGGGGGAATCCTTGATGCCAGGCGGCGGCGGCTGGAACGGCTCGGGGGGGAAGCGCTCGTACGCGGCCGCGCGCCCGTAGCCCGCACTGTACACGCGAATGAATTACAATGAATCGTAAAATCGTAACAAACGATAAAGAAATTGAAGGAGGTAAATATTTAAAAAAAATCAATACTGGCATTCTATAAAACAATTATCTAATATCTTATGGTTTTATCCATGCCCCAGAGAGTGATACATAGATCAACCAACAAACGTTAGTTTGTACATATTTAGAAAAAGTGAAGACTTTACGATTTAAATAAAATACAACTTTTTAATGGGAAATGAATGCAATACGAATTATATCAACGAAGTTTAACACTTAAATGACAGTCTGAATCACTGACTGGGTGTATGTGAAATTTTGTAACTTTAAAAGAGGTATGCAATGTGCCTAGGCAAAGCCGGGCCGGTAACTAATATCAATAAAAACATGGAGTGACATTTTAGTCACAAGTCCAGCAATTTATTTAACAGTGTTTGTTTATATAATACTAGCGGACCCGACAGACGTTGTCCTGTCTACAATGATAACAAAACTTTTTTTTAATTTGATCGCAGCGCTAACTGTCGGGACAGACTAAAATTAAAATTCGAATATTATTTAAAATTTGACACTGCGATGGTAGCGCCGTCTGTCGGATCCAATGTAAAACATTCCAAAATCAACAACTACTAATAAATTAAAAATTAATTAAAAAAACATTGTCCAGCGGACAAAATTGTGAATCTAAACCATTCCCAGATCCCCTTGAACACACACAAAAAAATTCATCAAAATCGGTCCAGTCGTTTGAGAGAAGTTCAGTGACATACACACTCACAGAAGAATTATATATATAAAGATACGTATATATCATACTATACTAAACTACCAGTCCAGAGAGTCCAGAGAGAGACACATGTATTACACTACATGAAATATATTATGCTGTCTCACTTACTTCTCCTAATTTGTACACATTCGAAAATTGTACATTCATAATATCATGTACTCAACATATTTTTATACCTTTAGTTACATCACATGTATGCAGCGCAAAAAATAATAAATGTGTGTATGTAGTGTATCACTTACACCACGACTTTCACTTGCAATTCAATTTAAATATATAAGAATATTTGGTTAGAAGAATTTCACATTTTTTTGTTGCTGTAGTTATAATTATATCAAACAAACTTACTTGAAATGTGAAGGCGGTGGCACACTTGGCATATATGGCGGCGGTCCGCGGTTGTACAGAACCTAAGGAACAACATTATGTTATACGTTAAAGTACTTTTGTTTCTATTAGATTGTATGTGCGCTGTGATAATTTTGTTCCAATCTTTAATACAAATTGTCCATATACAAAAAAGGAGAAGACAAAGAACAAAAAAAATCTTTTCTTTTCTATATTATAAAAAACTTAGGATGTTTATACATAAAACAGCTATGTATAAAAGAATATTAAGAATTGAAAATGCTATAATAATCTTACTTGTGAAGACATAGGGTCCCTGCGTTCATCGATTGTAGGAGTGCTGGCGCGCTGCTCATCGATTCTCGGCATCTGTGATGATGATATGTAATTACAAAAATAAAAAATCCAACTGCGTAAAAAGCGAACTAAAAAGAAGAGAACAAGTTGACGAGGGAACAATGCATTATGAAGTCGGAGATATACACATACGCAGCTATTCTAAAAACCAAAAAACCAACAACCAAATTCTTAGGTTTTACATAGGTATTAGTATGTATACTCTTACTTACAATACAGTTTTTGTATTTTTTCTCAGAAATGAGATATTTTCCCGCAGTAAAAAGTATCCTATATGTTGACCCGGATATTAAGCTATCATCATACCAAATTTCATCAAACTCTCTCCAATGGTTTTTCCGTGATGCGGTAACAGACAGACAAACTGACAGACAAAAATTCTAAAAACTATAGATTCGGCCTCTGTATCGATTATAATGTTTATTTCAATAAGATTTTCAAAAAAATATTTAGTGTACAGATTCGGCCTAGTTACAATTTTATTATATGTATAGATATAAAAGTGGTAGGTTAGAAGTGTAACATGCATAAGGCAAAGCACTTTTTAGCTTACACAGGTGACAGGTCAGTAACGATTATCAAGATGGTAGACTATGTTATAGTGATATTATGGACATCATAAGATCATAATGACAATGTTTGGTATTAATACTCTCTTAATAATCGACACGCGTATATAATGAAAAACTTACATTTACGTGTGGGCCCTCCATGCCAGGAGGTTTTATTCCGGGAGGAGGACCTTTAACAAAGAAAAAAAAATTGAACAAAAAGCTTGTCATTTACTTTTTGACACTACATCACAGTGCATGCTAATCTTAGTAGCGACTACATTCAATCTTTCTTACATTGTGCCCATCACCTCGCTGTTGTATTGCATTCTTTATATACTTAGCGATTATCAAAATCATAATAGGACTGTTTAATAATTAATGTATAATGGCTATGCACATGAACAGTGATATTGTGAGGCATATATTTCAGTCTATATAAAACATATTATTTTAATAATTTTTATACGTTGAAGCAATTGGAATGGAAATACATCGATGTGGAATCAAATTAGCGACTCAGAATTACACATAACGATCTACTGAGACAAAGCGAGATGCGATCTTGTCTCAGTTTGTCTCGTAGGACACATGTACTATGGCATGCAAAGTCAAAGCGGCGTTAGCCCAGTCGAATTAGGATTTGACATTGCAAATTTTTTAATGGCAATTTTCTTTCGGAATTCTTTTCACTAATGTTCTTTCTAACTTTCGGGTAACTGGAAGTCTAAATTTAGATTCTCGGGGTACCAGACTCGTTGCGTCATCCGCCATCTTGAATTTAAGGGTTGATTTTTGTTTATTGAATAAATCGTTTATTTTCAATTTTACACGAAAAATAGTTATTACAAAATTGTTAGAAATTAAATTTCCTATAATTTTGGTTCGCATCAATTTTTTCCTAGAATCGATATTTTTCGATTTATAGCCGAAAAGAGGGGTGAATTTTTGTTTAGGGGGGAGCCCAAAGAATTCCGAAGAACACTTACTATTAAAAATGTTTGCAATGTTTGCCCCTTTTTTGAGGTAACTCTACTGGGCTACGTATCGGCGGCGCGTACCGTAGCGCGACGCGGGCGGCGCGGGCGGGCGGTGCGCGTGCGCGGGCGGCACCGTCACCGTCACGTCGTCGTCGGCCGAGCCGTCCGACTCCTCGCCGCGCCGGCCCGAGCGCGCCCGGCCGCGCCCGCGCCGACTGTCGAGACGGTCTCGTGAGTCACGAGTGTCTCGAGTATCTCGAGAGTCACGGGCGTGTCGGGGGTCGCGCTCGCCGCGCACGTCTCGAGAGTCACGTGCGTCTCGAAGGTCGCGTTCGTTGCGACCGCTCCCCGATGCGCCCGTATCTACTGCAGGGCGTACATTACACTTCATTCATACTTCGCACTTTCAGCCATGTAATAGAAAACTTTAAACAAGCACTGCGACCAAAGTAAGCATATTTAAATATGCCTAGTTTTATTTCAGTGTGATATAGTATACATATGTAACAAAATGTAATATAATCTTTTTCAAATAGGATTACGAGTGATATTTATGGCAATTATTTATTAATTTGGAATTTCCAGCAATATGGTTTTAATACGACTAAATTAACCGGTATAACACTGGGCGACACTATTTCTAGTATTTTAAGGTTGATATTGATTTCACGCATTTGCCATTTGTTCGGGTCAACTAGTAACACATAGATGTAGACATATTTATATAAATATGTGTATCTCACCACACCCCGGAAATGTAACATATTATCTAAATGCAAATTAGATTACATTCAATAAATCGACAACCCTCTATCCCATGTTATGCCATCCTATGTGAAAAAAATTATAGTAAAACTTTTATTTAATTAATCCTTTAGTTAATAAATGTATGACGGTTTCAAATACTAACCATTATTAGGGGCTGGCTGCATCGGTCCATTTATAGGTGGTGGTTGTACTACCGGCGGAGGTTCTGGAACATAAAATTACTGTGATGATCTAAGCGCATACCCTACTTAAATATTAAAAGCGATAACGGCGGATTACAATATTAAAAGACAGTGTTATATAAACAAGCCAAAACCTCTCGGACACGATGCTTACGTCTTTAAAATCATATTACTCGGAAACTATTAGCCTAAAAAAACGGCTTAGAACAATCTATTTCAATTACTAACACTTATTTAGATGAACATATATTATGTACACTCAAAACTTTGTAAATCTCTCAGTTTCATATATGGAGTGTCAAACCTCAACTTATTTTTCCTAGTTTGACTGCAAAATTGTCTGGCAGTTCACATATGACACCTATTTACCAAATTTAAGCCATAAAGCCAAGTCTCCAAGTAAATTATCTGTAAATACGGACTGAGAACCATGACGAAATTATAAAGGTTCGGGTTTAGCTTTTAGGATTTCGAACCCTCAAAATATATTACTAATAATAATTGTTTACCCATGACAGGAGGTGCTGCCGACGGTCGGTGCGGTGTTCGCCGACTGTACCCAGTCTGATTACGAAAAGCAGACACCGAGTTTCTTAAAAACCTGTAGATATTTAAAGATAAATATATGAGCATAATTAATCATTGATTATATATCTATACTAATATTATAAAGAGGTAAAGTTTGTGAGATTGTGTGATTGTGAGTTTGTGACGTTGTAAGGGATAATCTCTGGATCTACTGAACCGATTTAGATGAAATTTGGTAAGAAGATAGTTTGAGACCCTGGGAAGAAAATAGGATACTTTTTATCCCGGAAATCATCCCTTAAGGGGGGGAAAATGGGGATGAAAGTTTGTATGGTGAATCAAGCTAGGGACGAACCCAAGCGAAGCGAGGGTGAGTCGCTAGTAACTAAAAATAAAATTAGTTCAATAATTATTTATTTTTATATACTACACACTGTAGTCAGATCACTGTCGCACTTGAGCACATACTAAACTTTGTTCATAAATAGAGACATAACATAGTAAGTTTACAAAATAGATTTGTAAAATTCAATTTAAATATTAAGTATACAACGACACCATCATTTTGATTTATATTGCAGTTTTAAATATAGTAGTGTTGCAAAATCGTAATATTAGTTTCCTATTTAATTAAAAAGCACGGTAACAAACATTTTGGCTCATTAGCGTCCGGCAATTTAGCCGGTCGCGAAGCCAAGAAACGCACGGAGGCGGCCCACGTCGGTGGGCGGTGCACCATGCGGGGTGCTCCTGGTTCTTCTCTGATAGCAGAGTGGACTGTGGAGCTGCCCCGTGGTTGTTATGGTTTACTTCGGAAGACCTGCCTTCGGGGTGTCGTGGTCGAGTGCTTAATAGATACTGTGACGCCCCATTAAAACGAGGGAGGTTCCGTTGGGGTTTAGTGTGTAGTACTGGTGTTACTGGTGAGTCCCACTTAACCACCTGTACATGTGCAGGTGGTATGCCTAAATCCATTTCCTAACGTAAAAAAAGGTACTTCTCTGATAGTAGAGAAGACCGTTGGAGTAACCCAGTGGTTGTAGTGATCTGCTTGAGTGGTTGTTCGATTCGAAGGTAATACGGTGTAAAAGTTTGCACACCTAGAAAGTTACAGTTAATAGATCGAATGTTATTCATAATATTTTTAGGAAGTTATTTGGTTGCTGCGTTATTTTATTTTATTTCCATCTCTTTAACATAATATTATGTACAATATAATGCAATGTAATGACTAGATAAAACAAACATGATAATGAAGATGATGAACAATATACTTAATTTTTATACATTTCTACAATAATACATGGATTTTTATACTCGGGTAAATCAGCTCCCATATCAATGGCACAATAATGAACAACATTTATACACAAAAACAATTTAATATTTTTAGTTTGCCTACCTGTTAGGAATTAAAGTTGTAGGCGCTATTTCTTTTTCTCTGCAGTCTGGACACTCATGGTCTTCAGACTCCAATAAAGCTCCCCTAATACCTGGTAGTAATAAAAATTTTCAACTTATAAGAAAAATGTACAATCTATGATAAAATCTAATAATATCCAAGGGTAAAAAAATATCTGAATAATCATACTACTCAGTACAATATTATTACTTATTATTACAGTGCAAAATTGTTTGCTTTTTATTTAAAATTGTAATAAAACATTTTTAGAAAAAAAAAATACAAACATTCATCACAAAAGGAATTTCCACAGCAGGGTATCATTACAGCATCAGTAAGTAAATCCCTGCAGAGACTGCATATCAATTCATCAGGGATTGTAGGCTCAGGGGCAACTGGTGCATTGCTGGGAGTGTCGGCTCCTCCTGCACTCTCAGAGGCAAGGTATGCCTCACTAGAAACAAAATTAGTTTATTATATTTTATGTGAATTATAGAAAATTGGTTAAAACATTTTTCATAAACAATATCATTCGTTTATATTCTATAGTCCTTTCGCGTTAAGAAAATAGTGAATCAAAATTCAATTCAAATATATTTCAAAAGATTAAGTTTAATGAATATCTCAAATCTTGATTTGAGATGATAATTAATTTATTTTTATTTGAGATAATTAATGAACTTAATTATCTCAAATCAAAATAAAGTCATCTATTTGCATATATATGTATAAAACAAAATCGGTTTGTTACAACACCTATAACTCGAGAACTGCAGGACCGATTTTTATGATCTTTGTTTTGTTGGATTTGGATTCAGGCCGAATAGCAGAATAACTATTATAACATAGATAAAATAAAAAAAAATTGCAAAAAAAAAAGTCTATTCCATACCAAGCGTCAAAACATACCTAGACGAACCTGAGCGAAGCGAGGGTGAGTCGCTAGTTAATAATATATTTAAACATTATGAGTAGAATCATCGTTCATATTTATTATAAAAGAATTTTGTTCTTACGAAAGTCTGCCTTCAACTGGTCATCGTGAACTTGAACTTTATAATTTATTCAACCTAATTGGTCGGGAGCTGTGGCCAGGCCGGTGGACAACAATGACTCACTATTTTCTAATGCGAATGAACTATACATAGTACATACATTTACATATATTACTAAGTATGTTATGCAGGCATGCCATATTAAAATAGAAATTAGTAAATGATTATTATTTTATTATTGTACTTAAAAATATTTACTGGTCAACTGCGGGAACAGCGAAAGTTCCACTTGGGGTCATCATGGCTCCAGGTGCTTTTGGACCATCAACTGGCACCATAAAACTTCGAGGTATTCCCGTACTTCTTCTTATTTCTATAGGATCGCCCTTGAGACAAAAATAATTATTAGTGGTTATGAAGGATTTGAACTCAAAAAAACATACTACAACATGGTAAATTGCTCAATAAATAAACATTGTACATATATCTTTTTTATTCCTTCATTATGTTTCATTTGTGTTAACTCAAGAGTCTGCTTATAAGCTATATGTTGCTTTTGTTTTAATGGAAACTAACTTAAATAATAAACTATTATAATATACTCACAGAAGTTGCAGCTGGACAGTCTTTTATCCAATGACCTTTCTTCTGGCACTTGTAGCAAATATAATTAGATGGAACAGCTCCTCTTTGATTCTGTCCTCTAATTTTTTGGTAACTAAAACACAAAAAACAGATTTTGTAAAACTTCCATGCCAGCTTACACAATATAGGATGATAATTCAATGTTCCTACTTAGTTTAAATATTCATTTATTACTTTACAACAAATATTATTTTAATAAACTTAATCTTACTTGCTAGGATCATAGTCAAATGTAGACTGCGATATCATTGCATTAATTTTATCCTGCTCGCTACCCTCCATGCGAGATAGATCAGCCAAACCTTTGTTGACAGATACATCTTTATGGAGTGAAGATTGACTATTATTTGATCCTTCCCACTGTTTTTTTGGTTGCTGTGAGAGTGGCACTCGGGCAACAAGAAGTGATGTGTTCTTAGGAATTAATGTGTTGTCATCCACATATACTAAAATATAATATTTAAACTGTCATTATTTGCATATTTATGTATAAATTGCATATTTACATGTAAAATAAATTCCCTTTTAATAAATTCCATTGTTATTATATATTAATTATAATATCATTTATTACAAAGAATAATTATGGTGTCAATGAATTACAAATTAATTTAAGTTTGAATGTATTGTGCTGTTTAATAGTTTGTCTTGTTATATTTAACAAACCTTCTTTTGTCTGAGCATTCGTTATTTGAAGATCAAAGTCTGAAGTTTTTCCTATCCTCTTTTGCTGTGAAATAGCAGCCTTCAAGTCACCTACTGAAATGTGTAGTCCATCAAATGTAACTGTGTCATAATCCAGTGCACTTTTGAATTTATAGTGCACAGACATTTCCGTAAACAGCAATAAATAGATATTTTATGTAACATGACAATATAATGTTCACGTGTTTAAATACAACTTTGATAAAAGAGTTCGATATTGAATTTTAGCCTGGTAAAATCACTAATACTATTTATGTTATAAAATATGTTTTAAGCATATTATAATAGAACTATTACACTTTTGATCAATTTGTAACATTTATCTACTTATAATGAAATTTATTTACGGAGAATATTAATCAATACTTTATCTAATTCGACAACGCTTACACAGACACCGCCATTTAAAAAACCTATAGAATATAAATAAAATAAGAAGCAGTTATTCACGTTACAGATAAAAAATTATCACAGATTTTTTTCAGAATAACATTGAATTACACATAATAAATTTATACATACAATAAAACAGTACAGGTCGAATGTCTGTACATAGAAAAAAAATGCTCAAAAGCGAGTCAGGGGGATGTAAGAAGAGAAACAGAACAAATCCGGATTTTTTCAAATTTCTTATTTCTCTGTCTGTTTGTCTGTTTGTACAGGGTAATCTTCGAAAGTGTTGAACCGATTTAAATGAAATTTTGCATCGTGGTACCTTATATCCCCGGTCATTATTTAAGATACTTTCTTTATCCTGGAAAATTGAACAGTTTCCGTGGGATAGTTAAAAAACTATAGTAACTTATACAGCTTAGTACACAAAAACTACTGATTGGATTTTAATGAAACTTTACAATAATATGAACTATATTAACATATATACGTCTGAGTAACAAATAGACAACTTTTTATCCCGGAAAAATGTACGGTTCCCGTAGGATAGATTTGTATTTGTTTGTCTAGAGGCAAGTGAGCCGCTAGTATTGAATAAAAATAAATATATTTTTTTTAACTAACAATAGCTAAGCATAGCAATAATTAAGTTACTAAATATTAATAGATTATACAAATAACAAAAATATATTAGTAATTTGAATAAAAAGTTTAAAAATAGTCGATATACATCTAATAAAATGTAGAGCAAGCGCGGATGCACAGTTACGTGAACACTCTACACAAAAGTGCGATTAAATGTACGACAAAATAGCGGCCCATGTTACATCTTAAAGCGCGCGGCTGACACTCGCATAATGCGCGTTCGAACAAAAATCTCAATCTGAGAGCAAGCGTTTGGCACACACTTGCATGTGTACACCTCAATAGAACTCAAGGAATATTTTTACTCTAGATAGAACTCTTGAACTTTCAAAACGTGCGTTAACAAAGCGCGCGTTTCAAAGTACTCAATGTGTACCCGCTCTAAGATCGACAGTGTACTAAGATAAATTTGGCCACAATAAGAACAAACAAAGTTTTACGAAAATACTTTTAAATTAACGTTTAAAGTGATTTTTATATATTAAAAAAAAAATATTTAAATGCTTAATTTTATTGATTTTAATAAATTATGAATAAAATTATCCTCTATTTTAAAAACAATTTACAAACGAATTTGAAAATGGCAATATTGAACATCAGGAAGTGAATAGTCATAATCATTACATTTATCTTTAAAAATATTAATACATATCTATATAATAAAAATCATAAACATTAAACATTTTAAATATTTAATAATAATATACGCATTGGAATACTTGAGAACGTTGGCTTTGTTTTACTACTCCAAAATAATTATACATCATTACATATTTGGCAAATTGCCATGAACTTCCGGTGTAAGATAAAGACACACGCGGATCTATCGAGAAAAGAACGCGAATAATTATAAAAATAATTGAAAAAGACTTATTTATTAATTTTACATTGCCTCGTTTTTAAAATGTCCAATAACGGTGCTCCGGACTCTTGGGAAAGTCAAGCTGATGTTATTGGTGAACAAGGTGCAAAAGATTCTAATGATGTGTCTACAAAATTTTCCACGTTGAATGTAAATGCCGTGGAATTCGTGCCTTCTTTTTGTAAGTCTTCCCAAGATGATGATAATACCGATTCACCTACTTCACCACAGAAATCTGAAAGTGGTTCTACAAATTCTGCTGAAAGTCCTGTCCTGAACGGTAAGTCACATCTTGTCACTTTTACTTAGTATTCAATATAATATTCGTTTTTCTTAAGAAAAGCCTTTTGTTTTAGGAATGAATTATACTTCTGAAATAATAATCTATATATATATACGTAACATTTCAACTTAATTGTACTATTACTATTAAGTTATTTTTTTTCTAAATCCAGTTCTAACGGGTTACGTCGAGACACGCGGCGTGACTACTTATTCTTAGCTAACTTTCTCTTGAAATACTTAAAATAACTTGATGAACAAATGAACAGTAAATATTTGCTCGCTAATAAATAAATAAATAAATAAATAAGAATTATTTGTAATATATTCGTTAGTTACTTTCACTCGTAACAACGTAACTCCGCCTACATTCTGTGTTATGATATAGATATACATATAGCTATCCGCTTTAATATACATATTTATTAAAAATATACAAAATTATTTTGTCGACGATGTAACATAATATCTCATTTAACAAAAGGTTGCGGGGATGGTGGCGAAAGCGGAGATGGTAGAGCAGCTTCTGCATCTCCCCGTGTAGAAGAGCCACCGCCTGTACCTCCGGCCGCGGCTACTGCTCCATTACCAGTGCCTCCAGATGTAAGCCCTACTGCTGACAGCTGGGAAGCAGAAGCAGATGATGCTCTACTCACTCCTGAAGATAACAACGAACCAGAGGAAGAGGAATTAGAACAACAGGTGCCATCAACTGTAATTTGCATGATTATTTTTTTATGAATGTGAACTGTTATTTTATTACCTTAACTAGCAGTAACCAAAGCTTTGTACACATTCAAACTTCCGATATAAGCATGAATTTTACAATAATGTATGGAATGATACATGATTTGTTGACATTTAGCCTTCCTCAATCAACATGCTATCTAATGCAAAAAGAATTTTCCAAATCGGATTAATAGTTCCTGAGATTAGTGCATTCAAACAAACTCTGTCTCTTTATAATATTAGTTACTTAATATGCAACTATTTAACTAACAGAGGACTTTGTGTTTTGTATGTAATTTAATAAGATGCTTCAGTTTATATCTTTTAGTAATGCAAATTAGATTTTTGTTGCTTCTATTCAGCATTGTGTGTATGATTATCATTAATATCTGTTTAATTTGACTACTATCATTGACTTTAGCTGATAAAAAAAAAACATTTTTTTTAAAACATAAATTAGTAGCTTACACTAGATGAATTATGAAGTTGAAAAACAAATCTTAATATTTTAAGATTAAATTATTTTCAGCATATAGCACTAGGCATGTACCACATAGATAAAAGTGATTTTTTATAAGAGAATAATAAAGTCAAAATAAATTATCCTTCTCTTAACATGGACTATATTTGTAAATTATTTTGAAAAAGTGCTTTATTCATCATATCAGTATTTGAACCATCTCAATGCAAATTTTTATTTTTATTTTACCTATACACAGTTGTTATACTTATGCTCCAATTTTCTCAGGACGATGGCGAAGCTGCAAAAAAAATTCCTAAAAAGAAACCACCTAGAGTAGAAGACACTCGTAGCAAGAAGGAGCATGTCAATGTTGTGTTTATTGGGCATGTAGGTCAGTATAAGCAGTGTTTGAATAAAAATGACAATTAAGTTAAAATTTTATATTTATTTTTCTTTCTATGTGTTTTAAGATGCTGGAAAATCTACAATTGGAGGTCAAATAATGTCATTAACAGGAATGGTGGATAAACGAACATTAGAGAAATATGAAAGAGAAGCAAGAGAGAAATCCAGAGAATCCTGGTATCTATCCTGGGCTCTTGATACTAACCAAGAGGGTAATTTTTTTTATTATCGTAGCAAGTGTGTTATTTTTTTGGAGTTGAAGGTAAAATAACATTGTTAGATTTAGATAACGCTTATATAAATGTATCACATAACAATTTTTTGTATTTTTAATATTGCAGAAAGAGACAAGGGCAAGACAGTAGAAGTTGGCAGAGCATACTTTGAGACTGATAAAAAGCATTTCACAATACTTGACGCACCAGGACATAAAAGTTTTGTGCCTAACATGATTGGTGGGGCCGCACAAGCTGATCTTGCTGTACTTGTAAGTACATACTGAAGTTGTTTTATTAAAAAAAAAAACACTATTCCTAAATAAGACATTGTTTTCAAACGACGCAAATCAGTAGGTATGATTATATTAGAATTGGGGAACCTTACTGCATTGTATAGCTCCTAACTGCAACTTCATAACTTTTGGCTATCATGCAACAAGTTCAAATGCATGCCAACAAATTCATTTGTCACAAGGTCGACACCTCTCACAATTATCCCTTGTACTATAGTGACTTCTACTTTTCTCTGCTTATAGCCACAAGCTTTATAGAAGTGATAATCATTGTACCTTATTAAATAAACTTTTACCTTAAGATGTTCCATACAAATCGTTTAGCAAATTTATATCCTAGTTTCTAGCTCAACCTCTACTGTCATTTTAGATATGGATATATTAGTTATGTTAAGTTATAATTTCCTAACTAATCCATATTGGAAATATACTAATACCACATCTGTTTTATTCAACTCTGCCTCAATTAATATGTGACATACATATAAACAAAGATAGTAGCTGCCATTAATGCTTCCTGCGTTAGTAAAATATTGCAATCATTATCTATTTATAAATAGACAAAGACAAAACAGTTCAATACCTTTTTCTCCTCTGTTTGTTAACCATTTTTTGTTTTTGCTTAGTATATGTTGACTATTTTAATATATTTTTTTTAAGTATTTTTTATATAGATAGTAAATTCTATTTATATAATATGTTTTCTCAAATTTTTAATAATGATTATAGTCGAATTTTGAACACTATGTAAATGCTAGTTTTAATTGTCCAATACCAACCAATATGAGAAAATCAATTGGAGTAAATGATTGATATTTATACATTATGATTCATTTTATTTGTCATGATTATTAAAATTAACATATAGTTAGTTACAATTAAGATCTTGGTTTATGATGAATTTAGAATGTTAAAAGTTGAATTAAAATCTCGTTATTCATATTCCTTTCTGAAATGAACTTATCATAATTATGCAAAATTAATCAATGACGGCTTAGATATCTAGGTGTGTCACTTAGTATATATAGATAATATTTCTGTAAACAAGTTTCAAATTATACAAGGACTTTACATCTCATATAAACATATTGACAATCTGAATAATACTATAGTTCATCAATCTATTTGATTAGAATTTCAAGTGATTTATTAATTAAAAATAAAATATGCAGGCAAATGTTTTCTAATACAAGTGCCATTGTAAATTTACAGGTGATATCTGCAAGGAAAGGAGAATTTGAAACTGGATTTGACAGAGGGGGGCAAACCCGGGAACACGCTATGTTAGCTAAAACTGCCGGTGTTAAACATTTAGTAGCCCTTGTTAATAAAATGGATGACCCCACAGTAAACTGGGATGAAAAAAGGTACTCCAATTCTATTGATTTCCTACTTTTAAAGAATATCTTATAAAAACATATGTTTAGTCATACACATAGTCAATTAAATGTATATTGCTGCTAATTATTTTTTTCAAAGACATACTTTATAGTTATTACTTTTAAATACACCATATTACACTTTCATCGTAAAGCTACGGGGGTACAGATTATTAAACTAGAATCAATTTTGATTATCTTATAAGGTGAATGTCGGAAAGTATTTCAATCTAACTTTTTATTTTACAGATACAATGAATGTCGCGACAAAATCATGCCATATCTCAAAAAGCTGGGCTTCAACACTGCTAAAGACTTGTCTTTCTTACCTGTTTCTGGACAAACTGGTCAAGGCTTACTGGAGAGAGTAAGTTGCATTCGTTTCAATTAATAAGTGTTAATTAAATTTAGTAGAAAATGTATATACATTTATTAGAAAACAAATACTTCTCTATATTTTTTTCAAAACATTATTTATATATTTGTATGTTCTATATTTAAGGTAACTGAGGAAATATGCCCCTGGTACCGTGGACCATCATTTATCCAATTGATCGACGAGCTGCCGTCTCTCAACCGCAAGATGGACGGGCCTTTCATCATGCCTGTTGTTGATAAGTACAAGGACATGGGTACTGTGCTCATGGGGAAAGTCGAAGCTGGAACCACCCGCAAGGGTGCTACTCTTTTCCTTATGCCTAATAGGGTATGAATTTATATTTACAAATAATTATAATTATTTACAACGTAATTTGTCTAATGAATGAACAGTAGAAGTACATTAATGTTATTATTTCCTGCAAAACTATATTGAGTGTCAATCAAGGTAATTAAAGTTTCACTTTTACCTTAATTAAACAAAATAAAATGAAACAAGCCAATTGACTATCAATATTTTAAAAATTAAGTAATGAATACATTTTAAATCCCTTCTCAAGTTATACTATTTATGCTTTTATATGTGCAATAAAGAATATTTTTTGTGTATACATAGGAATCGAAAGTTACTGAAAGATTTATATGTCATACTTTGCTTACAAAATTTACTTAATTTATTTGGATAGTGTTGGATATATATTTTAATTTTCAGGTTCAAGTTAATGTGGATCAGTTATGGTCTGATGACATAGAGGTCACTTCCATCGGCCCTGGTGAGAATGTCAAAGTGAAGCTTAAAGGAATTGAAGAGGAAGATGTGTCTCCTGGATTTGTTCTGTGCGATACAGCCGAACCTATCACCACTGGAAGAGTAAGTGATGTTTTATTCTTTGAAAACATTTATTAACATCTGTTTACAATAAGTTAAAATCATTTGAAGTTGCTTATATGCCCAGAAATAAATAAAAAATACATGTTGTGAAATAAATACAAATTATACAGTGTGAACAAAACAGTATTTTCTTCAATAAAATAAGTAGAACTAAAAAAAACGTTTTGAAAAACTAAATTAACAATATTTAATATTTCACTAGTGCACAAAATTTAAATGTATATGTACTATAAATAGCTGGGTACCTTTTAATTTTTATGAGAGGAACCCTAATTTTTTTCTAAATTAAAAGTAGTCAGTTACTCCTTATAACATAAGCCATCTGCCAGTGAAAATCTCGTCAAAATCAGTCCAGCCGTTTCGGAGCTTTGCTAGAACAATCATGGATGGGCAGACAAAAATTTAAAAAATTGTATAAAGATTAATTTATGAACAGATATATATACTTGTATTATGTTATGGTTTAAAATAAACTGGACCAATGTATCTGTTAATAATTTAGAAATCCTGTCTGAGCTATATTAATGGTCAGTTTTTTTATTTTTAAGGTATTTGATGCTCAAGTGGTTATTTTGGAGCACAAATCTATAATTTGTGCGGGATATTCTGCCGTGATGCATATACACTGTGCTGCTGAAGAAGTTACTGTCAAGGTAATCTATTTTTTATGTTGTGATATAAAAAAAACTAACATAAAGCTCATAGGCTTATTAAATAAAAATAAGAAAACAAATAACCAGGGACTGAATTAAAGTTAACTTTTATGATTAAAAGTAAATATTTAATTTTATCTTTATATGTAGATGTCAAGTGTCTTTTTTTACTACTTTTATCTATAGAAGTAATATAAAAACAGTTATTTCCAAAACTTTATTTTCTAACTTAAATCATAAAAACTCTCTTTCTATTAACTGTTATTATAAACGATTTACTCGAAAACCTATTAGTACAGCGAGAATAACAACTTATTGAGCTTTGAGACAAGGAAATATTATGATATCTAAAAAAACAAATTAAAGCTTACTTTCAATAACTCATTAGGTATAACAATTATGGCTTTCCATCTCATTTAATTTTTTTATAAAAAGAATAAATAAGTAAAAGTTTAACAAACAATTTTTTGTAATAATTATATAGATATTAAAAAAGTTAAAGACGTTTTTATGCTAGAACTTTTATTTAATAGTCAAAAAAACTTTTATGATTAACCACTTATTAATAAAAATTAATTATAAACAGTTAAAGGTTGAACTCTTTTGTAAAAAAAATTATTATTTCAATCCCTGCAAAAACCATTCAAAAGTCTTTTATCTATCTGCCGAGTATTCATAGATTTGAACAAAGCTTGGTAAAGTTTCTGTAGAATAGAGAAATTTTTATATATTAAGAAAACAAAAAGTTAGTTTGTGGGAACTGTTATATAAGTTTATTAAAATTACATTACATCATATATTTGAAAAAACGTAAGGTCTAATCTCACTGGAAGTGACTTGATGTGAGATTAGAAATATCATTAATATACATTATCGTTAATTCCTTATATGGTATTAATTTTAAAATTATTTATATGTACAGGCGCTCATCTGTCTGGTAGACAAGAAAACTGGAGAGAAATCTAAAACGCGACCGCGGTTTGTGAAACAGGACCAGGTGGCCATAATGAGGATAGAGTGTGCAGGAGTCATCTGTTTAGAGCCCTTTAAGAAGTTTGCCCAGATGGGCAGATTCACATTAAGAGATGAAAGTGAGTTGTACAAATTTCATCAGGGATGCATTTTTATTACAATGAGAAGCAAATGTGTTGACATTGAAAGCTATGAATTTCAGTATTATTTATTAAGTATTGATTATTACTCCTTCGCCCTAAGGCTGCCTGGAAGAGAACACTTATAGCGCTAAGGCCGCCTCCTGTGCATCATCTATTGTTGATTTCTTCTTTTGTATATTACATTGTGGTGTACAATAAAGTATTATCTATCTAATTTTTTCATCTCGTACGTTCTAAATCTACTACCATCAATACAAAACAATGTATATAATACTTATTTAACTTTTTATTGTTTCAGATAAAACTATTGCAATCGGCAAAGTCCTGAAAGTGATTGAGTAAAGACGGCACTACAATTCGTAATTTAGTTAGGATAGGCCTTTCCAAAACCTGTATCATCGGAGAATGCATGTAATATGTTATTCTGAATTCTGGGATCTATGTGAGAGCTCGAGTGTATTGCTTCATCGTCGATGTTTTCGAATTATAGAAGAGCTAGTTCTTGCGGAACATAAGTACTGTTTGCGGCCACTGCCATCGAGCAACACATTTGTACAACACGACACGATTGCTACGAATGATAACGCTTTTTCTTTTAATTCGAAATGCGTGTACTTTCGCTAGCAACGTTGAATCCTGTTCTTTGCGATATTATTTTTAATTTAGTGTATAAACATCGGATAGGTAAATTGTAAAAGAAATTTTTAGTTTGGAGCTCTAATTCTCTTTTATTGTATAGTTCGGCTTACTGAAAATATAACATATTGATAGATGTTTCGTCATTGGATATATTCGATTTCATATAAACTATAATAATAGTTGTTTCCAATATGAGACACGATTTAAAATTATGTGTTTAGTTTTATTATAAATATAATATTTTAAATTCATATAAAATGGAATTATTGAACAAGAGACGCTCATCTAAAGCGATGTCCTAACAGAATGAATTGAGCGTTGCTATCGTTAAGTCGGAATATAGTGAGTAGAATTTTACACAAATGTTTTCAATAAATTTAGAATTTTATTCATTGCTTAGAACTTCTTATTTTTGACACCAATTGTCAGCGGTTTAAGTTCTTTGTGCTTTTCATTAATGTCACCAATGAGAGACTAATATCTAATGTGACACCAGATTAAATGACGGCAATTAAGAATAACATGTCGGGTGGTTTTAACAAATCCGAGCCATGTCCTAATTTTCTAATATGGTGAAAATATGACCAATTAAATTTATTGTCAACTCTCCCAAATGAAAACAATGAGTAATATGCACATGAATATAAATAACGGCTTAGTATTTTCTAGTTAAATGTCTAGATCATACCATTCATATCTTTACACTTACATACACATAATATGTTAAATTATAATCATGAGAATTATAAAAAATATAACCAATCTTAATGAGCTGCCTTCTCATAAAGTTTTGATTGTTAAATTTGGCTTGTAAAACGCTTTCAAAATATCCCTTAAATCATTTAGAACAAGATCAATTTTGTAGATAAAATAGAAGGAGCACCAAGAGATTTACTGAAACCCTGACTGTGTTTTGTGGTGGATGATGCTCTCGTATACTTGGTAGGATGATCATAACGCAAGTTGTCGGTCAGCAACCACCCACTCACGAGCCCGCCGGCAACTGTGGCATTTCAACGAAACATTGTAAGGATCGTCCCGATAATATCTAGTGATATTTATATTTTCAAATATTATAAATTGTAAGAAATTATATTACTGGCTCCAGTTTCAAGGCAAAATTATTTTTATCTTGAAAGTTTTTTTGCTATATTTTATTAAAATTGATATGTATGTTTCGGTGTTTTAAAGAAAGGACCTTAGCGACACATTAAACTCATGATGGTTATGTACGTTTATAACACTGATTATATTACTCGCAATATTTTTTAGAATATACTTAAATAATTACACTCAATTAATTACAAAGTACACTGGCGAAGCTCTACAGAAGCACTTTTATTGCGAGAAAGTCCTATTTGTGTTTTAACATGTAATTATTAAGTGTTTAATTTTAATCACGAAAATCATAATGTACGTTTCAAGATGGCGGGTATCGAACATAGCCAGCCCTATTTATACTTATTTAATGTCTGACGTGTCTATTCGGAAACATAACGTACTTACGTAAAGCCATATATTTTATTATGTGGATAAATATCGACTCATCTTTGTGTAAGGTGGAGTATAAAATATCTGCTTCTTAATATAATCAGTTTTTTACATTTGAGGCGGAAGTATAATATATGTTATTATCAATATTTTGTGTATATCAGTGAACAAAACGTGAGACGGACGCGGCCCCCTATGTCGGTTCACCTGCGCTGTACATTGTCGGTTGTCGACGATGCTTGTAGTGCGGTGAGTAGCGAGTACTCGCGCCGTAGTGCCTTCCTGTCGCCGCGAGGGGGCCGCGTCCGTCGCGCGAGCCTCTATGCCAACACACTAAGACAGCTTCTCAGTTGTCTGCAACTATATTATTTTGTTTAAAATAAAATAAAATTTTATTATAAACTCGCGTTTTGCTCTTTTACTAGTATCTCAAATACCATTACAATTAACTCATAGCGCGACTAAAACATCTGGTTTTACAGGTTCTACTTGTTCTTAAATCCTAAAAGAATAGAACTAGAAAATATTTGTGATTATTAGAATGTAGATAAGAAACTTAGGGACAGACAGTTTAAATACGTTCTAGGAAATTCAAATGTGGTCAGATGGATATTTTATATTACATTGTATATTTACATGCTTATAAATTGGTTTTTAAATTTTTATCGACTTTGGATGTAATATACCAAATATCCTTTATCCCATTCCTAAAATCCTTGTTGTTAAACATATTTCTACTTAAAAGCGGAAAACTACTTCAAATATAGGATTAATAACAATTACTAAAATATAACGTGGTAAGGAAAAAGATTTTATATTTTTTTCTGCATTAGGACATATTTTTCAGTTAATAATAAAACATACAATGAAAATTTTGACTGCAATTGCTTCAGACTTGATATCACAAACTACTATCATTTATAATAAACTAGCATTGCCCGCGGCTCCGCCCGCGTTCAGATGACCAAAAACTAAATTCTTAGGTGTTACATATTAGTATACTCTTACATTGCAGTTTTTGTATTTTTCCTCAGAAATAAGATATTTTCCCGCGGTAAAAAGTATCCTAGGATCGCGCGCTACATCGCCCGGTTTATATAGCTTGAGCAGGCGGTCGAGCGATGCGGGGCAGAGGGGATGGACTCGCCGTAGGCATCTCAATGCTCGCCAAGCATTAAAAATGTTTCGCTACTAATTACTTCTAACAACGATATCTCAAAAACTATTCATCTGATTGATTTAGTGTAAAGAGCAATTTTAATCTGCATTAAATGACTAAGCTAACTAAAATATTCATTTGGATAAGGATTAATACCGAACTAAAGAAAATAACTTTGAAAATAACGTAATATTTTTAATTAAAAATGTTAACATAAAAGTGGTTATTGTAAGTCAACCGTAAGAGATAGAGATATGCTATCGCGGACTTTTTTGTAGCATTTTTATAGATTTTGAATTCTCTAGTACATTACTTAACTGTATCTTTGCTAGTTTACGCGGCGTTCGCGTGGAAAGTTCCCATTTGGCGAGATTTTTTGCGACCTCTTCAACATTTGTCGCCGTATTTCAGCTAATTTACATAAAAGCATAATAAATTATATACCTAAACCTTCCTCAAGAATTACTCTTTCTATTGTTGAAAACCGTATAAAAATCCGTTCAGTAGTTTTCGAGTTTATCGCGTTCAGACAGACAGGAGGACAGAAAGACGCGGCCGGGGGACTTATTTTTATAATAAGTATAGATAGATTAGCACTGTCTTGACTTAGTATTTTTGCAATAGATGTCACTCCAATTGGCGACACTAGACATCGAGTTATTTTTTTTATAAAAATAATATAATATTTTATAATTAATTGATGATTATTTTATTAATTTGATAGAAATTATAAAAAATAAGTTAACATCACATACTTTCGGACAAGATATAGAACATAATGTAAATTATTAATGACTATAAAGCCTGGCGTCGACTACAGCAGAAACGCGTCGAATCGAGTCGCATTTATTCCTTGTGCGTCTATTTCAGCCGAATCGTATTGCTCATTTATCGCAACTCGTCAGCAAACTAGGTCGTGAATGCGCTTCGATCTTCTAAACTCTAAAGTTTAGTATAGACCTATTCAGATAGATAAAACTGAAGTGTCTGTTTATAACCTCAAGTTAACAGATAACAGTTTTTTACTAAATGAACATGAAACTATACAGGCTACTTATAAGAAAAACATTATTTTTTTTATTTTTGTCTGTCTTGACTTTCACTGACAGCTGTTATAAGATAAGGAGTAACTTAGGCTATGTACTTTTATTTTAGAAAAAGAATTAGGGTTCCGCTAAAAAAATTAAAACGTACTTAGTATAACGAACCCGAGCGAAGTGAGGGTAAATCTTTAGTATACAGTATTATAATATAGTTATACTATAACATAATAGTTACTTTTCACGAAACATAGGTACCTACTCTAAATAAAATATGAAAAACTCGCCGGTGCGCAGAAACGAGTCGAAACGCGTCGCCGAAGAAATTCGCCTGACGATAAATGCGCGCGGGAGATTCGATTCGGCGCGCCGCGACTCGTCGCTAATGGACGCAGTTTCATAGTAAATATATAGGAGGCGAATTTCTGCGGTTCGATCCGCCTCGACTCGGCGCCCTAGGGGACGCCAGGCATAACTATCTCAGAAATCAGTGACAAACCACACTTTATTCACTTGACATTTTTTGGCCGACTTCAAAAGAGTAAGAAGTGATAGATTGTCTTTATTTTGTGTTTTACGCGATAATATATTTTATTGTGCAAGAGGATAATTAATTACTTTTAGTGATTTTGAAGTCTGTATATCTTTTTAGTATATATAATTATTACAGTAGATAATAGATCTTTGGTTGCTGTCCAAGCATTGTACTCATATAACTTTTAACCCTATCATCTCAATCATAGCTTGTTATGTCACAAGTAGGTACTAGTGGAATAACGATTTTGATATATATAGGTATATATAAATATATACCTTTACTCAAATTACTGTGGAACCTACTTTTATATAAATAAACTCCTAACAAAATGGTTACAACTGCTAAGAGACGATAGTAGTATTTTTAAATTTGCTTCTTGTGCACATAACTAAATATATAGTGGTGACACAAATTTTATATCAGTTTGACACATACTGTCAATGCCATCGTGGATCAAATGTGGTATGTACAATACTTTACAAGTCTATATGACTGCACAAAATATGATGTCTAGTTACACCATTGATATAGTTAATCTTAGTCTGTATAACATGGATACCTCAATAACAAATACACACAGAAGCGACTTTCAATTTGTTAGCTATATTTTATATATACAGTTCAAATTAAATGTACAATTTGAAAGAGTAAATTATTTATTATGAAGTCAATTCAATCATGATATTATGCATGAGGCATGACTAAAGTGCTAATAAATTAAGCCTAATATATTAAAAATAAATTCTTATATAATTTTGTGGAAATGCTAAAAAAATAGCAAACCAAGCGAATGAGATTGCAAGCTAATTATTTACAAATTTTGGCTAATTCCATTTCTGGAATGTTAATAGTATATAAGACTAAGACTTAATTACTTTTATAATGTTTAAATATAAAATGTACTAACATAATATTTACATTTGGTTGATCTCAAATCTCTTTAGCAAAATATCTAGTACACCCACAGCAATTAATTAGACATTGAATAACTACTTAAAATATGATCCTCCCTAAGCAATCATTTACCAGAATATCAGTCTCAAATTTTAAGTACCTATAGTAGCTAACATTTGGCAAATTAAGGACTTTAATCCTGAATTTTGATTTCTGTTTTAGATATATTTTGATTCATTTGATCATTCTCATATTCCACGAAATCATCAAATAAACTAGGCCAAGCTTCAGTATCATCATAACTACTCAGATCTTCTCCTACAAATTCACAGAAGTTAAGAAACATATACCAAGTATCCTTAGGAATCCCTCTTATGTGAGGATTTTTCTCCAGATAAGCCAACCATCTATCTAATATTGGTGGTTCATTGTTTGTGAAGACTAAGCGCCAAAGCAGTACAGCAATATCTGCAGGTAGTATTCTCTGGCCTGTACTTACATCCAAACCAAACTTAAATGTAAATCTATATAAGTCTTTAAATTGCTCTGTATCCCTTATTATTTCATGACTGATGTCATTTAGTTTTTGTTGAATACCCTTGATGGAATCTGTTTTCATACTTTTTAAACCTTGGACAAATTCACTTTTAGTGAATCTACACATTTGACTAGCATTTAATTTCCATGCAAGTAACAATACTTTAAAATCATCTGGATTTAACTGCAAATCATTACAAAGGTTTTCAATTCCGTCTGCAAGAATAGAATCTTCTGAATTATCTTTGTAGAGTTCAAATAACTGATTAATCTTTGATTCTGAAATACGAGACTCATTAGATCCTAGGGAAGACATGCTTCGTGGAATTGAGGGCAACTTCTGGTAGAAAGGTTTTGGTAATTTAGAATTACTAGTGTGCATTTTTTGCACAATATCTCCTGAGCAATTGTCATTTATAGAATTCAAAGCATTTGCATTACTTATATGGCTATTATTTCTATAACAATTTATGCTATTTTCATTGTTGTGTAAAAGTGGTTCTTCTTGAGGATAATCAGATATCATGACAGTAGGCACTTGATTATTTGAGACAATTTCCATTATCTCTGAAAAACATAACAGAATCATATCAGAAACCTCTTTTAACTAAATGGTCGCTATAAATTTTATATATTGTTTTTAAATTTTCACAGTATAAAATTAAAAAATCTATAACTCACCATCTTTCTGCCTTGGAGTTGATGTTACTACATCAGCATTTGTTTGGTTTTTGAAGCAGCTAAGACAATGGCCCATTTGATAGAATCTGATAGTGAAATTTCCAAACCATAAAATGTTTGTATGGTACACCAGCAGCTTTAGTCAGTATTTCAATAATTCTACTATGCCACATAATGATCAACAATAAGTTTCTTGTTGAATTCTAATCTTTTCATAAAAACCTGAAAATAAAAACATCGTATAATTGTACTAGGAGTTAGGTACTTCATTATATTTGCCATTCTGAAAATGAAACATGTAACTAATCTGAACTTACCATCCTCTTCTTTCGTACAAGATTAGGAGTCAAGTGAAAATTATAAAATTTAGCACAGAAGATTGCTTCCTAATCATAGTAGATTCACATATGAACTCAATTTATGTAACACCTTTTAAAACTTATAAAATATTATTAATTCCATATTGTTTCCTTATTTAGAACATAAAATTTTATATTCACTTTAGTTAGATATATAATAGAATCAAAACCAAATTATAAACCAAAACAGATTACGAATGATAAATTTGACAGTCGCACAACATTAGAGATTTCTTACAATCGGTCTCTTCTCATTTCTTCCTCTTGTCTATGATCGTGTGGAAGACAAAAACTAGTGAATAAAGATGAACAGAACTAAAAAATAAAAAAAAAAATAGTACAGGAATCAAGTGAATTACGAGAAAATTAATATTATTGTGAAAATGCACGGGGTGCTGTGTACAATATGTTTATACTCACTCTACTTTTAAAATCGTACCAATACAATATATTATAGAGCAACTAATATTGAGCACCCCACGCTTTTTTTCAATATAACAAAATTTTCTCGTTAATAACTAGGTATTCTTAGACAAAAAAATATGTTTTACTTTGACTTTGATCTACTCTACTATAAAAGCGTGTATAGTAGTGTTTTTTTTTAGTTTTTTTTTAATTCTTTTCCTCTTTGGTCCTTGTTGGAGCAAAGTTTCAGTTCAATCTGAAGTTTTGAAGTCATGTAGATAAATAAATAAATTGATAGATAAAGGTGATCCTAATAAAAGCGTGTTAAAAAAAAAAAAAAAAACATACAGTCGAATTGAGAACCTCCTCCTTTTTGAAGTCGGTTGAAAATAGAGAATGTACTTTCAAATGCCTACTGTCAAAATAGAATTGGTATTCTAATTTATGTTCTACTCTTCTAGCGTGTTTATCTCTTTCTCGTTACACAACCGCAATGTTTAATTAAGGAATTTCCATTTATGTTTAAGGATAATGTTTCTCGCATAATTTGGGGCTAGAAAACATGCGTTAATTTAAATAATACCATCTTTCCCGATTTTTTCCTGGATTTATTTTGGTTTTTGATTCCCGACGTTTCGAATGCTGTATTGCAATTATGCCCTGTTTTCTAATACAGAGCATAATGTCGTACTTTGGCGCACAACGCCGAAGTGTACTAATGCCTGAATTAGTTTTTAAGTGCATTAGCAGAGGGCACTTAGGTTCAGTGTTGAAAGAAAAAATATAACTAATATGTATATAATATATATCAATACATATCGCCGATATTATAAATTATATAATAAACTAACGACTCACCGTCGACTCACGACTCGGGTTCGTCCCTAGCTAGCTTCCCAATACAAACATTCATCCCCATTTTCACCCCATTAAGGAATGATTTCCGGGATAAAAACTATCCTATGTCCTTTCCAGTGTCTCAAATTATGTTTTTACCAAATTTCATCTAAATCAGTTGAGCAGATCCAGAGATTACCACCTACAACGTCACAAACTCACAAACTTTACCTCTTTATAATATTAGCATAGGTATATAATAATATATAACTAATTAATATATAATTATATAAGTAAAATATAAACAAATATTACTAAAGATAAAGTAAATAAAATTTTGATCAAGCCACCTTGAAGAAAAAACACATCTCATATTTTCTGTTATTAAGTTGGTATCCTTGATTGATTTAGGGACCCCGGGCTGGGCATCATACCTTGACTTCGGTTCCTTTGCTTCATGGCGGGCGAACAAACACATTCCCAAAGAGGGTTGGTCAGGCAGGCGGCCGGTCGGAAAACTTTTGCCAAAACGAATAAGCAATGACTTACTGCACCGTTCTCAAGTAACTTGGGAAATGGGCAGGAAACAGAAGAAGAGTTTACCAACTCTTCTCCTGTTTCCTGCCCATTTCCTTGCGCGCATTATGTCAAAGCAGTACTTTTCAAAATGCTCGATTGAACGGAGCGTTGCTGTAGTTGGAAGAACCGAAGTTAGCATTATGCCGCATAATGCACTTTAGTGCTCTAATTGGAAAAGAGGGATGGTTAATTAAGGTCATTGAAATATATTTTCTATCTATGTTTGTATAGTAAAGTGCGTTTCACATTTTATTTGTCATCCATGGTTTCACAAAAGAGTTCCCTTCTGTTTTAAATGTTGGTTGCACTGGTTGTCTTATTGTGTCAATACTGTCAGTGTTATAGCTCTCGAGGTTTTTAATTTGTTTAAGTGTGATTTACTTTTCAATCATTCCTAAGACATTAAGAAGTGGTGAAAGAGAATTGGTTCTCAAAGTTAAAAAGTTTTGTGAACGTGAAAAAGCTAATAAAGCTCCTCTTATTCCATTTCAAAACGTTCGCCGTCGGGTAGCGGCAATGACAGGTTAGTAAAATGGTGTTGCCATAAGCAGATGTTAGTCCCGAAAATACGTAATTATATTATATGGAAAAATAATTATTTAATAAGTAATACTTAGTTTACTAATAAGTATTATTTTAATAATTTCCTTACATTGGAAATGATGCATTAGGTCTGAACGTTATTTTATTTTACTTTTAGGTATATCAGAAAAGACGGTGACAAAAATAAGTCAAGAAGGTGCAGTTGCCGCAAGTACATCTACAAAAATTTCAACTCCGGGAAAATCACGCCCACACGAAAAGAGAGTTAAATTGGATGACTTTGACCTATGTGTTATACGTCATAAAGTTGATGAATTTTATGCTGTTCGAAAAGAAGAATGTGATCACGTCAGAGCTATTGAAGAAAAATATTATGTCAATGATTTAGAATTGGATAAAGAATTGGATAATTTCATTATTGAAGTAAGAGACAGTGAAACGTCTTCAGACAGTGATTGTGATAGTATAATTTCAGGTTTATCTCCTATTGAAATGGACCAAGCGTATTAAAATAAATTCCATGTTTTCATGTTTTAATACTGGCTAAATTACATTGAATAAAAATCAGTGTTGTTTTATTATTGTTTTAGTTTTTTAAATAACTAAGAACATTTTAGCGTAAATAAATATAGCAAACCAATTAATATTTAATCAAGTTTTAAGAGTAAAATACCTTATCTAAAAGCAACCTTGCGTCTTGCCTACGTAGATCGGTATGTAGATAGCTTAAACATTTATTGCACCAGAACAACATATCAAAAATCAGGAAATACGATTATCATAAATAGTTGGTAATTTTACATCAAGATATGGCAACATTGAAGCCAGTGTAGCCAATATAACCACGAAGGGAACTCTTTACTGAAACGCACTATAACTTATTTATCTGCAATAATAGCATTGAATTCTTTTTCATCTGTGATAAAATCAACGGAAACTTTTAAAATTTTATTTACGCTGAATAACATTTGATCACTTCAAATTTTAAATAAATAAATCCTACCAATTCTATTGATAGATTAAATAAAAATATGCAAGATGAGTGTCGTTGAAGAAAACTGGGTATATCAATTTAATTTATACGACATTGAAAAAAACTTATTTGATAATTTTGAAAAAGAACTCAATATTTTATGTGAAAATATTCCTAAAGTGCTTGAAGATAATTTTTTAATTGAAAACATCTATCATCAAGTAAATTTGGCCCAAACTTTTGATGAAGAGTTACAATTTCTTACTGAAGGCAATAAAGAATTAAAGCAACAGATTGAATCTAAGCTTAAAGAATTAGCAGACAGACAAACTAAATATGAAAATTACAAGCAAGGTAAGGAATATTTCCATTCAACCACTTTCTTCAATTACTCCATTAGACTTTTACATTAAAAACATATTGTGTAATTGACATTAAACGTTGGTCTCGTTCTGTAACATTACACTAATAATATCTTGTAGAAAACTTTCAAGATCCCATTTACAATTTGTGCAAATAACAGCTTTTTATTTTATTACAGATCATAAACTCCTAACACAAGAGATCAAAGAGACCCATGAAGCATTTTTAATGGCCAAGAAATATTACAAAAAGTTTTTGAAAATATATTACTGTATTGAAAAAAGATCTAGTGACACACAAGTTATATTTGTCCAATTTTTTACAGAGTCTAAAAAAGATAATGAAAATTATTCAGTTAGATTATTGCGACATACAACCACTGGCCAATATGAATGTAAGTAAAGTTTCAGAAAAATATTTTATAGATAAGAAAATATATAATTTACAAGTTACCTACTTTGTAAGGAAGTTGGTAACCATACCTATTATCGACCTTGGTAGCCGCCAACAGTAACTTTGTATCATGTACCTATACGTGGTACTATACATGGTTATTGCTTGTATAGAATTTTATATTATGTATTATTATTGATAAATGTATTTTTTTTAATTGTAATATTGAGCTAATAATTTTTATTTATTTTAGTGCAAAATATCCATCCAAAGTTAAAACTGTTAAAAGAACTTCAAAAGAAATTACTACAAACTAATGATGTGCCTGGTGCTTTATGCTGTGTGAGACAAGCGTTTTTAGAATTAAGGGAGAATAAGAAATAATGATAAAAGGATATCAAATGAACTACATAATTTAAATAAACATTTAATAAATATATCATGATAATAACTGACAATAACAGTGAAACACTATTTTTTTATTCAAGATACATTTTTATCTGGAATAGTTTTGTTTTATGTATAAGCACATTATTTAGTATTTCTCGATAGAGTTCATATAAAGTCGTACATTTTATTTAACAAATTGAAAGTATATTTAACTGTTCATCATAATATTAAAACTTAAGATTTTGTCTTGTATACTGAATTTTGATATAATATAAATGATAATGACAAATTATCATTAAAAATTTTTTTTAAACAAAATTAAGTTTGAAACTAAAACTAATAATAATTGTTACTACTTTATGAACATGTTATGTAATGTATAAAAATTTTACTAATATAACAGAAATACAATATGTAAATACACATTTTTTAAACATAACAGATTACACAAAAATAATCAGGTCCAATGGGTAGCATATAGATTATAGGTCATTCATTATGGCTATAATTAATGGTAACATTTCAGAATTAGCAATAATTGTACTTTTAATGAGTTAATAATGTGATAAAACAGATAGTCCCCTTGATGAGAATTCTTCCATGATTCAGCTAGATTTGTCAATTACATTATTAATATTAGTTTAGACATTAATATAATTATAATTTATTAAGAAACAATACTTTTTTTGTTCTTTTCATATATTAAGTTATTTTAAGGAAGTCTTGATACCTATTTTACAAAAATAAGCTTTTACACATTTAAAACCTTTTATAATATTAACATAACTACTTACAATTTATTGGAATTTGCCAAAGAGCACATTACAAAACTTTCAAAGATCTAAAAATGAGATTATATATGTAGTCCACATGAATGTATTGAAAAAAATATATAAAAACAATAAAATTATTACAATAATACACAAGCTGCCAAATTTATTTCTAATAATATAACACAATTGAAGAAAGATTATTTAATACAAATAATCATAGCTGAACATAGCAATAACAATCTATTATGAAAAATAAATTAATTTAAATAAATAAAAAAAAACATTTGTGATCACTGATCAATCATTAATTGTAAGAATCTGTAATTAAATTATATACATACATATAAGTAATATCTTCATATTAGTAGCCGAAATAATGTAAGCACCTTTAATATTAACACAGTGCAGTCTTACATCAGTCAACTTCAGCAAAGGTATGCCAATCCTTAAATAGAAATCTTCACAAAGTATTTAAAAATGTAATTTAATATAAACTATACCATCACATACATATACTCTATGACAATATAACTTGCAATAAAAGTATGACAAAATATATTAAGTAGCGGATTTAGGCATAGGCCCGTAAGGCCCGGGCCTATAAGTGCGGCAAATTCTGAGGGGCGCTAAAACTTTAAGACGACTAATATTAAATCGATTGGGTTTTCTGTAAACTGTAAGACCAAATTTTAAAGTTTATTTTCATGCGCTCTTAATATCTAAACATAGTCCCATTTCAAGGATAGAATTTCTTTGTTAAAATAATTAATTTATATATACTGTTACAAAAAAAATGGCGCCATAACGTCTTGGCCCTAGGGCACTATCGAACCTAAATCTTTATGAGCAAAGCAATTGGTGATGGATGTGTGTCATCATTTTGTCAAGAACAATATTATTTTTTTTGAAATGGGTTATGGTCTATGGTACTTATAATTTCACCAATAAGCCTGAATTTTGTTTGACAAGACAGGTCACTAGATCATAACGGCATTTGTTTATTTAGAATTGCAAGCCCTATTAGAATATATTATACTGCAAGTTGAATGTGGTCGCTATGTATATTAATAAATTAAATTAAATTAAAGTAAAAAAATATATTTGAATTGGTTCTAAGAAATAAGTAAATAAAATCTAGTCTCAAACCAAAAGAATAAGATAACCAAAAGACGGGCGCGTACAGGATGTAGGAAGAAAGTGGCGCCTGAAATGGCATTATAATGAGCCGTTTAAGTTACCGTTCATCTTGCCGTTGGATCCCAAATTGTTAAAAATAATCAATGTTTTTATATCATATAGCGTTCTATAATATATAAACTCATCAGCAAATATAAAAATAGTACAACATTTAAATTTTAGTGACAAGATAACTAAAATAAAGTACGTGGTGTATTGTGCGATTTCGCACACTCAATAATATTTTGGCTTCAATTTCTGTATTCTCAGTTCTAACTTATTCTTTTAGTCTGAATCTATAGTTCATCTTAATATTAATGTCATCAGTAAATGGTTACTTTTTAATATAACAATTAACATAACTCTCTCATATATATTAAAACTAGCGGCTCACCCTCGCTTCGCTCGGGTTCGTCGCTAGGTACGTTTTAAATAGATATAAAAAGAAAAAATCTTTCTTTCTCACATTTTAATTATATGTTTTAATACTTACCTATTCCGGACTAAGAGAAATCCAAAAATTAAAATATCATAAAAATTGGAACGCGGTCGAACGGGATAAAAAGTATCCTATGTCCTTCTCCTGGCTCTAAACTACCTCCCTGCCAATTTTCAGCTAAATCGGTTCAGCCGTTCTTGAGTTATAAGCGAAGTAACTAACACGACTTTCTTTTATATATATAGATGCACAACATTCTTATTTTGTCATAAAAAATAAATGGTAATCTATTTTACGTAATACATTAATAAATACTTTCATAGTTGTTTTATTAATAAATGCATGTCTTGTGTGTGTAAAAATATAAATGGACAATCTCTCGGGCCGACCGTGGCAACATCACCTAACCCATATCTATTAAATTTTTAATGCTATAGCAATATAAATATTTAAGTATATACAATATCTATTTTCCATACCAATTATCATAATGTAAGGCCAGTCACCTTTGTATAGAGAATAATTCTTGTGATATATAAAAGTGTATAATGTGTTAAATATTAAAAAAATATATTAGATATCATATAGTCTAATGCCCGATTTCAACAACGTCACCTAAGTTTAAGCGATCCCCTAAGCATGGTTAGGGGGTTGTTAGGGGACAGTTTCTGTTTCACCGACAGTTAGGGGTCACCTAAATATTAAAAGGCCCCCTAAATTTAGGTGCTCGAAATATGGGCTTAAAGATGAAAGGAAATTTAATTTAGGGGCTAGTTTAGGGGAAATTTAAGCTAGGGATCCCATACATAGACGGTAGCTTATGGGTTGTTGGCGAAATCGGGCATAAATCCTAACGCTTTGTTCTTGTTGAGATACAAGTTAGTTTAGGTAGTTTTAAGTTTTCCATTAACGTCCCCATTACATTTCGGTTTAGAAACTTCTTTTGTAGAATTTTGTAAACACACATGCGACTTGGATTTTGTCGGCAAAAATAATGCACCCAGAGCGATGAAATGAAAGGAGTAGTATAGTTTTCTGGAAAATAATTATGAATGTTTTAATGATAGTTATCATAATAATAAATCTTATGTTAAACAATTTACAATATTTAAACAAAATACGCGTAAAAAAATGAAAGCAATAAAGAAAAGTACCACTTCAGCCTTCATGTATCGCTTAATTTAAAACTACATTAACTTGAATTGTGTTAATTGAAAAGACACAAATGTAGGCAATACTTATAATAAATATTAATGATAATTAATCAAGTCCAAAATTGTATGGTTATATTTCCAAACTATACTCGTAGTGCTATTAAGTACATATATATATATATATATATATATATATATATATATATATATATATATATATATATTTATTTAAATTCATATCATGACCTAATTAACGAAATAAATAAACAAAGAATTTATTGTATGTAATCAATTTTAATTGCAACGAGTAGGTATCCAACATGCATTTCATCTTTAAATTACTAGTATAGCAACAGTGACTTGAATTGATCATTTTCCACAGACGAAACAGTGACTTTGCCTGTGATCAGTTAAATCCTCAGAGAATAATAGATTTTTTGAATTTAAATTATATTTTTTGAATATAAAAATTTAAATTGAATAATAATAAATTTTTATTTTATACAGGGTCATTTTTAATTTACTGAAAACCTTTTGGGAATATACTATTTACATCATAACAACAACATCTGTAACAAGAAAAAATAATATTTCTTAAATTTTTATTTTCATACAAAAATAAAAATATTTTTTTTGCACCTACTAAACTTCAAAGTTCTAGCATCTGGCCAAGTTTAAATAAGTAAGGGCCACTTCCTACACCCCTCCACCCCTCCCCCTCCACCGGATACGCACTTTTGCTAATGCTGGACTATTACCGTTGAGAAGGTGCAATAAAAATATTTTTATTTTTGTTAAATTTAAGATATTTTTTTTTCTTACAGATGTTGTTATGTTGTAAATAGTGTATTCCCAAAAGGTTTTCAGTAGATTAAAAATGATCCTGTATATTTGTAGTTTTACTATATTACAATACTTTACATACCCATAAAACACGAGACTCGGTGAGAGATGCAACAGAACGAATGGCACTGTGGCGTATGTCATGGCGACCCGCGTCGTGATGAATGTCAACGCGTCGTACAAAATCTTCTTAGGCCGACTGTCCAAAAACATCGGCCGAGCGAAGGCTCGTATCTATACAAAATATAATAATTCAGCAATTTTTAATGTCTATTGACGTTGACCTCCCCTCAATGGCAGATGGATTAGGACATAGTCTATACCAAGTTCAATGTGAGGTGGCGGTCTTCTCGCGTTTTTCGAAAACTAGTCAGTTTTGGTTTTTTTTTTACGCGTTTCCTTAACCGTAACAGCAAATGACTCACATAATATAAAATTCGCACAAGTGTGACCTTTGAAGGCGATTGATTTAATTTTGAAAGAGAGAAGGGTTTTGGAGAGTGATAGCTGATTTTATGGCTATGATTGGATTGTAGTTCCTATACTATACAACACAAACACTATTATAGTATGCGGAAGTTTGTGTTTGTATGTTTTTGCTCCATCACGCTGGATGGATTTGGATGAAAAGTAGCTACACAGAAAGATAATGATCATAGGCCAGTCACATAGAGACGCACTCGAGCGAAGTGAGGGCAAGACGTTAGTGATATATGTATATTTAAAAATAATAATTGTATTAGTACACACGTCTCCATTCTAAGCTTTATGTAACGCAAAGATTACAATCATTCTGTTACAACGACAGCTAAATTGATAATGCACACTCGTCTGATCATAATTTATATGATGGTAAATGGCGTGAGACAAGCAAAACTTTGCTCGAAAGTCAGTTTATTGATCTATGTATTGGTTTCCAGAGCTGCTTTATGTCACCAAAATCAGAACAAACACATAGCATATTCAATATCAGAGTAACTTAAACATTTTAGGTAGCTTAAAATAAGTGATAATGTTTTTACATCTAGTGCCGTATATCGCCAATTTTTATTAAGAACTTATATAAAACTATCAAAGGAAATAGTTCCTCTTGAGCTTAATCTTGCATCAACCGAGAATTGCCAAAAAGGTTTCAATGCAACTTTGTTGGAACAAATTCGTAGTACCTGGGCTCGAGCTTCACTCGAAGTTTTTGGCCAAAAGTACATTTTTCTTTTTTAAATTTGGCTTAAAAACAAAAAAAAACTAAAAACTTGAATAAGTACAAAAAAACGAAAGTAAAAACTTTGTTTCGACCAGGATTCGAACCCGGATACCTATGAATGTATATCTTGCGCCTGGGCTGCTTGACTACGATGCTTATACCCGCGCGTGTGAAATTGGCGACCATATTTTGAGTGGAATAATGCGAAAGAAAACCACGTGAAAACTCAAAAACACGCGTTTTCCCAGACATAAAACTACTCTATGAAATCGTTAGGCCCGTTTCCAAAATCGCCTCGTATATATAAATAAATAACTATACAAAAATTGCTCGTTTAAAGGTATTAGATTTTATAATAAAGGCGCTAAAATAAAATTAGTGTATATCGCGAATCACGAATATTTTATAAAAGTATTCTGGATTATGGACTACCACTAGGTACTAACCATTGATATGGATTTGTAAATAAACTAGCAGAAACCTCGGCTTCTAAAACTACAAAAAAAGCTCTAAAACGTAGGTTTCATAAAATTTTTTATCCCTTATTTTATCCCCTCAAGGGATGAATTTCGAAAAATTCTAAAACATTTATTTATTTAATTCTATTGAAGAGCATTGATACCAAGTTTCAAGTAATTCTGATCATAAATATTTTTTTTAGGTTGTATTATAATGTGCTTTATCGTGGAAATAAGATAATCTTCCGCGGTAAAAAGTAACCTATGTGACTCTCCAGCTCTCCCACTATCTCCACACAAAAAAATATGCCTGTCACTCCTCTGCGACATAAAAGAAGGAGAAACAAACAAACACACTTTCACATTTATAATATTAGTATGGATGTATACATAGGTATGATGATTTTAATATCCCTTACTTGACAAGTGGTCGATTCCCCATACAAAGTTCCACCCCCCTTTTTATCCCCTTAAGGGCTGATTTCCGAGGTAAAAACTATCCTATGTCCTTCCCAGGGTCTCAAACTATCTCCATACCAAATTTCTTCGGAATCGGTTCAGCGGATTAAGCGTGAAAAGGTAACAGACAGACGGACAGACAGAGTTACTTTCGCATTTATATATTAGTATGGATTATAAATATTATGAATTTTACATCGTTATTCTTGATAGTTAATTATTGTTAATTTACTCATAAGTGTCTGGTTAAACAACTTTTTACCCCTTTTTACACCGTTAGGGGATGAATTTCAATAAAATAAGAAGCACGTCTCGTCGCGTCACGACCAAGGAATCTCGTTTTCCCATACAAACTTTGCCCTCCTTTTTCACTTTCCTTTCTTCCTTCCTTTTCCTTTTTTCGGAAAATCCTTTCTTATCGGATGCCTACGTCATACAAAGAACACACCATCCAATTTTCAGGTCTCTACGATCAGCGGTTTAGGCTGTGTGTTGATCCGTCAGTCATTCAGGACAAAGCATTTTATATACCTACAGTATAGATGATTCACCATTATTATTTACTAAAGTAATTAATAAACACGTTACACGAATATGACGTTTAACACCTACGTATAAAAACGTAGCGGCTCTCGGCGTCGACAGATGTGCGGGTGACAGAGCGATATTTCGAGTTACTATTACGCCGTACGCGTCTATTACATAAACAAAAGATGTATATAGCTAAGTATTATTTCAATCGATCGAATAAATACAAACATATAATTTTAAATAAAAAGATACACCTAACTTCAAAATCATATATATTAAAAACTATTATTCCATCCATCCAAAGAAAATCATATATGATGAATTTTCGTAAAATTTGTATAGTATAGAGTTTAATTGAAAACAAAAATCCTTGAATAAAATTATTATTAAACTACTAGCGTCTTACTCTTGCTTCGCCCGGCTGTCTCTGGGTGGCTAATATGTCTTTGTGATACTCCAGATCATAAAGTATTTATATACTAAACATTAAAAACAGAAAGACACACACGCAAACTTTTGCTTTTGTAATAGTAGTCCGATTGATTTAAAAAAGACGCTCGACAATCGGTCGACTATTATATGATTCGCTGTCTAGCCCCTCTGATGTTTTCATGTGCCAATCATTTTCAATATGATTATCACTTTTTAAATAAAACTATCTTTTCGGATTTTGTCGCGGATTTATTTGTATTTTTGTTTCCCGACGTTTCGAATGCTTTACAGCATCCATGGTCACGGGAGAGACTGAGGTGTTACATGTCTTAAAGATATAGTTGTTACAGACAGCCTACCCACAATTAACAAAATGAAAATTGCACCAATTAAATTACAATATTTTAACTTTAAATATTTTTATAATTTTAATTATAATTGAATATGGAAAATTATTTATTTAATTTTTGCTATTATTTTTATAATTATTACAATTTTAAAAATATTAATTAGTAATCTATATTTAGTGTTGCCATTATTATATTTATAACCATAAGAAAAATATAAAATATAGTATTAATTATTTAAGCCACAATTGATCTATGTGTAATTTGAAAAAGTTAAGATTAATTAAAAATAATTTGTGGGCTCTCTTACATCGGACAAACAAAGAGATCCATTAGAACCCGGGTCAAAGAACACATAGCTGATGTGAAGCACCGTCGCAATACAACATCTGCTGTCTGCAAACACAGTCAGGACCGCCCAAGCCATTATATTCGCTTCGATAGACCTCAAATCCTGGCGAAAGAAAACCGATATCGCCCTAGAATGATTCGAGAAGCCATAGAAATTAAAAAACATCCTAATTTCAATAGGGAAGATGGCTGGGTACTACCATCGTCATGGGATCCTGTTATTAATATAAAAAAATCTAATAATAAATCTAAACATAACAGACAGGTAGATGTAGTAAGTTCTTACTGTGTAGATCAAAATGATAGCATTTCTGATTAATAATATTTTTCACTTTTTCATTTGTAAATGTATGTAGTAATGTGTTGCTTAATAATTTGTTTTTTAAATAATAGCAAATTTAAATTAAAATTATTATTTTTAATTAATCTTAACTATTTCAAATTACACATAGATCAATTGTGGCTTAAATAATTAATACTATATTTTATATTTTTCTTATGGTTATAAATATAATAATGGCAACACTAAATATAGATTACTAATTAATATTTTTAAAATTGTAATAATTATAAAAATAATAGCAAAAATTAAATAAATAATTTTCCATATTCAATTATAATTAAAATTATAAAAATATTTAAAGTTAAAATATTGTAATTTAATTGGTGCAATTTTCATTTTGTTAATTGTGGGTAGGCTGTCTGTAACAACTATATCTTTAAGACATGTAACACCTCAGTCTCTCCCGTGACCATGGATGCTGTAAAGCATTCGAAACGTCGGGAAACAAAAATACAAATAAATCCGCGACAAAATCCGAAAAGATAGTTTTATTTAAAATGTCAAATATTCGCGTAAATCTAAGAAAGTATTATGATTATCACTTGTCTTAAGGTGAAGGAAAACATCGTGAGGAAACCTGCATGTCTGAGAGAATCTAGCAAGTTTTCAAAAGACATGCTCAGTCCGCCAACCCGCACTTGGCCAGCGTGGAGGACTATGAGCTGACGAGTACTGACCTTCTTGGCGGCCACCGTGAAGAGTCCGCCGGCGAAGAAGGTGAGGTAGTAGCCGGGGTGGAAGCCGTGCCACAGCGCGGACAGCGCGTACACGCGCGCCGTGCGCCGCGCCGCGCCGCGCTCGTACGCCACGGCGCGCAGCCACGCGTTCGTGTTCTTGTTCCAGCTGGACACCGCCGCGCGGAAGTTCTGCGCGAGCTGAGTTACACACGTGCATTTTATTAGCTTCACTTGTAACATCTAACAATTTAATCAAATTTTTTAAAGTCTATTTTGGAAGAAAATTAGTTTTTTAGTTTTAAAAAATTATTTCAAACGAAAAAATACTTACACGTCTTTTGATCGTTGATTTTTGCAGGCACACAGTAGATTTAAAAATGTAAAATACACAGGCATATAACATATTATACTTCAAATAAGTACATCCTAAGACAATAGTTTAAAATAAGACTCACTTCAAATCCAAAAACATCCACATTCGACATTTTATCCCATTTCGGTGATCCATTGTTGTCGTAGCCATTGAAACCCATTCCGGAATTGTTACATATCGCTTCAGACAGCAACCAAGCGTGGTAATACTTGCATCTTACAACAAGCGTCGACAAATATGCGTACCACAAAAGGTACACAGCGGACCACGATCGAGATACTTCAGACGTTGGGTCTTGCAGCTCTGGCATTAAATAAATAAAAAAAAAACTAATATTATAAAGAGGCAGAGTTTGTTTGTGTGAAGGCACTAACCTCAGGAACCTCTAAACCGATTTACGAAATTCTTTTTGCATTAGATAGCCCGTTATTGAGGAAGGCTATATACTCATATATCATTATACTACGCAAGAAAGCGGAGCAGTAATCATAAATGTTAACAAATCTAGCAGACAAAGCCAGTTTTTTTCTAGATTGAACGCGAGCGAAGCCGCGGGTTCTGCTAGTATTAAATAAAAAGGTAGTGGTAGCCCAGTGGTAATGCGCTCGTTTGGGAAACCGAGTGAAGCGGGTTCAAATCCCGTGTCTAGCATTATGACGTTAAAAGGGCTATACACAATACATATAATAAAATTGTAACTAAGCGGAATCTGTACATTAAATATTTTTTGGAAAATCTTATTGAAATAGATATTACAGGGTAGCCCAAAATAACGTTGACAATCGATTTTTCAAATAATTTTATTAACTTTAAACTTAAATGAAATTATGCTATAAATTTTAAAAAAACAACTTATTTTTTACAAGAATCCCTATTTGTCTTTAAAATAACCTCCTTTAGCGCGAATGCATAGAGCCAAACGCTTGGTAAAATTTTCCACAATTTTCCGTACTTCCTCAACAGATATTTTGTCCCACTCCCGTGTAAGAGTAGCCTTCAGGTCATCAACAGTTCTATGAGGCGTAGAACAGATCCTTGCCTCTAATATTGACCATAAACTGTAATCCATTGGATTCAGATCAGGCGAGTAGGGTGGCCATTCTTTTGAGCTGATGAAATCAGGGAAATTGCTTTTGCACCACTGTTGAACACTTAAAGCTCTGTGAGCTGGAGCAAAGTCTTGTAGAAATATCCATGAATGGTTACCAAAGTGCTGTTGACTGCAAGGAATAACCACATATTCAAGGATGTCTCGTCGGTAATTTTCTTGGTAAATTTTTATACCATTTTCTACAAAAACGAGGGGAGTTTTGCCAGTGGCGCGGATTGCATCCCAAACCATAATTGATTTTGCGTTTTGGAGACGTGGAATGACTGCGGCAGCTCCAGGACGAGTGGAAGACCAGATCCTGTCATTTTGGTGATTATGGGCTTGTTCTATCGAAAAAAATTTTTCGTCGGAGAATACGATATTTTTCCAATTCGAAGTAGGTTGTTTAAGCAAACGACATCTCTCAAGGCGAACTTTTTTGTCTTCTCTGTAAGCAATTGCGCTTTTCTGAGTTTGTATGGTATCAATTAGAGATCATATTTCACTATACGCTGCACGGTCGAGCGACTTATTCCCAAGTCTCGCTACATTTTTCTCACCTTGATATGTGGATTTCGGACTAATCTTTGTTTGGTAATGTGTTGGTTCCTAGCAGTTCGAACAGTCCGCTTGCGTCCTCTCCCAGGACGGTCTCCGATGTTGCCGAGCTCAACATAGCGTTTAATTGCTGAAGAAACTAGCTGACGACTAACACCAAGAATGTTTACTAGCTCACACTGCCGTTTTCCACGCTCATACAATGAAATTTGGCTCCACGCTGCTCTGACATAACGTAATAAATATATTTTAAAACTTTTTAGCCAACAAACAATATTAAAATGGCGCCAAAGAATGAAGAAAGAATAAACAAAATCAAAAGAGAACGCAAGGCATTCCATTTTTAAAATATATTTTTTTTAATTTTGTCAAGGTTATTTTGGACTACGGTGTATTATCGATACAGAGGCCGAATCTATAGTTTATAGAATTTTTGTATGTCTGTCTGTCTGTTACTGCATCACGGAAAAACCGCTGGAGGGATTTTGATGAAATTTTGTATGATGATAACTGGTTATCCGGGTCAACATATAGGATTTTTACCGCGGGAAAATATCTCATTTCTGAGACAAAATACAAAAACTGCAATGTTCTTACATTGTACGTATACTATTACGTAAAACCTAAGAATTTGGTTTTGGGTCAACTGAACGCGGGCGGAGCCGCGGGCAATGCTATTAATATATAAAAATCATTTATAATGTGTACAACAACATGAAGTGAAAGTAGTAGCACTAAATACGGTAAAATTAGGTTATAGAATACACACTTAAAATTTTAAAATAATAAGTTGTTATGGTTAAACTTAGTTCCCAGCAGTGAATGGTTGTGTCTTTGATAATAAGTTCATTTAAATGAATCTGTAATTTCTTATGTCGCGGTTTTATTTTGAGTTCTTATTCTCGTAGAGTCGAATGCTTAATACAGCAAACATCGTCAGCGAGTATGAAAAACTTATTATGAGTGAATATGTTATACATTTTATTTATAAATAATTCTATTAATCATACCTGCAATATCCCCCCCAACGTGCGTTCACCTTGTCGTGGTGGGGGGGCTCAGAAGTGCCCGGCAATACAGCCGGGCGCGAAGCCAAGAAACGCACAGGGAGGTGGCCCACTTCGGTGGGCGGTGGCCGCATGCGAGTTGCTCCTGGTACTTCTCTGATAGCAGAATGGATCTTGGAGCAACCCCATGGTTGTGGTGGTCTGCTTCGGCAGACCTGCCGTCGGGGTGTCGTAGTTGAAGTGATCCTGCGACGGCCCATTAAGACGGGGGAAGGTTTTGTTGGGTTTTAGTGGGTAGTACTGGCTTTGCCGGTGAGTCCCACACCTCGTGCGTAAATGCATTTACCAACGTTTAAAAAAAAGGCATCATGTTCTCCTAGCCGATTCCGGCTACGGCGCGGCGGCCAATCTCATTGACACTATCTAACTGCGCGGGAGATATTATAGTGCACCAGTGTACGCGCAGACACAACGTGCACTCTCTATTCCTGTCACTCTCATACTCCGGTGGGACGACTGCTCGACACGAGCAGTGAGAGTTAAAGCGCAGGACCGACGGCTTTACGTGCTCTCCGAGGCACGGGAGTGAAGCACCGCCAACTTCCCAAGTCCGGGCTGTTACTGAGGCTTACTATACAGAAAGACTCAATAACTAAATTTGGCCCGACCCGGGACTCGAACCCAGGACCTCCGAGTGTGCAGCCGTACATGCCACTACACCACCGAGGCAGTTATAAAAGGCATACCTACAATATAAAACACAAATATAGTAATAATATCTAACTAGATACTTACCTACTCTTTATTTTTATAAAATAAGGACAAGCGTAAGTTAAGTTACATGTGAATTTAATTAAAAAAATTAAGACAAAAACTATATTACTTATTCTTTGAAAGATGAAGGTAAATCGCTACATAAAGTGACCTTTGTTGTAAAAAAAAACTGTTTCATTTTTATGAATCTACACATAAATGACATAATATTATAATGAGAAATAAGAATTAAAGTTCCGCGTTTGTACATCGCTTGAAAAAATTTTGTGTGGTGGGGATTAAAGTAATAAGAAAAATTATATCGTTTTTAAAAATTATGTCTATCTGTTCGCCTGTGTGTTTGAAATCTTTTTGATTGTACCCATACATATTTATAGATCGTATATCAAGATAACATTTAATCTTTATTTAATAAAAATCAATCAAGTGTTTCAAAGTTTAAACAATTACAAAATTTATTATAATTTCAAACTAAAAGTAACATTAGTAGTATTAGACCACGTATGTATTTCGTGGTGCGTGGTGTGGCGTTTTGGCGCTAGCAGGAATAACATTTCAAAAATGTTATTACGAGTAGGTTTTACACAACCAAATAAGACCCCGCCTGATTCAAACAAGAATATGAGCGCGTAGCCGCGTACTACCGGACTGTCTTATCACAAATATTTTAACTTCCAGTATAATAAAAACAATCTTTAAGACTGTCCAGTTGTTTTGGAGTAATACGCGATTAAAAATATATAAAATCTGTTATCAGTAACTTTTATAATGACATTGTACCTAATGCGCTAGTGCCAGTAAATGGCGATCAGGATATATTTTTTATTAAATTGCATGTAATTTTCTTCGTACAATGCATCGATTATTTCATAACACATTTTTAAGTAACACAATTTTTTAAGTACAAATAGTCAAAAGTAAAGTAGCTATGGCCGAACAGACGGATTTCGCGAAATTACAAGGGTTTAGGGTTCCATTTTTTCATTTCAGTTAGGATCTCTAAAAATGAAATCCAACATATAATAAAATTGTAACTAAGCCGAATCTGTACATTAAATATTTTTTGGAAAATCTTATTGGAATAGGCATTATTATTTATTATATATCGATACATAAGCCGAATCTATAGTTTTTAGAATTTTTGTCTGTCTGTCTGTGACCGCATCACAGAAAAACCATTGGAGGGATTTTGATGAAATTTGGTATGGTGATAGCTGGTTATCCGGGTCAACATATAGGGTACTTTTTACCGCGGGAAAATTTCTCATTTTTGAGAAAAAATACAAAAACTGCATTGTAACAATATACTAATATGTAAAACCTAAGAATTTGCTTTTTTGTCAAGTGAACGCGGGCGGAGCCGCGGGCAATGCTAGTTGTCAAATAAAAATACATATTTGAAAGGCTAAACACTCTACACTTAAATATTAAAAATTCTAATTTTTAACTGTATACAATGACTACACGTATAATAAATATTAATATAATTATTCGGGTTAATTATTTTTATTCCGGTTCAACATACATTGTATACCTATAACTTCAAAATAATTTTATAATTTGCGATATATTACAACTTCAATAACAATATGGGAATATTTGTATAAATCACATAAATCGTTTCTTTAGATTAGAGATGAGAACGCATAAGGAATCAGTGCAATTACTTTCCAATAGGGTATTATCATATGTCACATAATATGTTGAATTGCTTTGTGTAATCAATGTTCAATATCAGTGATAACAAAGTGTTAAGATTACATAGTAGGTACATACATAGTTATATTATGTGTAAATAAGATGAACTCGAGTGCTATGTATAATATGGCAATATGAGAGCACGTGTCGCCTCGGTCCTGCGCAGACGCTCACTGGTCGTGTCTCGTGTCGTCCCGCCGGAGTATGAGAGTGACAGCACGGTAATGTAATGCATACAGTACTCCAACTCGGGCCTGTCCTTGAAATAATTACCTACAGCCGAGCGGCACGTACCCACGCGAGAGGGCTTCCCGAGTGCCCGCCGGCCAGTACTTATTTTAATTTCATCTACCTACTTGAGTTTTTTTTTCTAATTTTGCGATTTCAAATATTATATTTTTTATTTAAAAACTATTATTAGTAGATTTAATTAAAAAACCCAAATTTATAAGAGTGGAATGTGACCCTTATAAATTTGAGATTTAAAAATAATTGCGCCTCGATTGAGACGTACGAAAAGCTATAATGTTAAATTTAATAGTATAAAGAATCCGCATTCCGATAAAAAGTCTAATTAAAAACACTTACATTTTTATTTTTTATTTAATTAATTAATTTTTATTATTAAAACATACGATGTCTCGATACTTTACCTTAACCTTATACAATTTTCGTATCCAATTATACGTTCTGACAGCCCCGCACGGTTGTCTACCGAGTGTATACCGAACGCGACGCGCGTAGGTATAACTCGATTTCCGACCGTTTGTATGAAGATACTGTATGTAATATTACCGTGGTGACAGGAACAGAGAGTGTACCTGTGCCTGCGCGTACACTTGTGCACTTGGCCGCCGTGCCCGGAATCGGTCAGGAGGACATCATCATCATAATATGATAAAATCCTTACTCTATATTGCTTCTCCCAACATATTATGATAAAGTCCCTTAAAAACATCGTAGTATTATGCGAACATGAATTCAAGTTCGTTTTATAAAGTAAGGAAAACCACTATTAAATTTCACTGATAAGCAAACTATATGTAAAGTTACTAGTGCAAAACAAAAGTTAAAGATTCATCTAATATGTAGGTATATAAAATTCTCGTGTCAAAGTGTTTGTAACAAAACTCCTCGGGAACTGCTTGACCGATTCTTGTGAAATTTTGTGTGTATATTCAGTAGGTCTGAGAATAGGACGTAAGCTATTTTTCATACCCCGAAGTCTTAAGAGTGGTCCACCCCAAGTATATTTTTTTAATTATTTGGGCAAAATTTTTAATTTTAATTTTTTTATGATTCGGCATTAAAAAATACATACAAACCTAAATTTTCACTAAGGACGAACCCGAGCGGATTGAAGGTGAGTCGCTAGTCTAATATATAAATATCTCGTGTAATATTTACACACCGTGGTGTTTGTAGTCGCCCTCCCCCGAAACGGCTCGACCGATTTCAATTAATTTTATTTTGTATATTTGGTAGGTATGAGAATAGGTCGTAAAGTATTTTTCACCACCCCCACCCCCGCCCCCCATTTTTACGTAACTAGGGGCGAACCCGAGCGGAGCGAAAATGAATCCCTACTGAAACGTATAATAATTACCTTCTAGTACAGTCAATGGGTAGCGTTCCGCGAGGGATAAGTAAAGAACAGCCGCCGTCACAGAACCAGCCACTTTGTATAAAACTGCCAGACGAGGGGACGGCTCCTTTTCACCTGATTTATAATATTCTTCCTGAAATAATAATTACACTACAATATCCTTATTCCTTATTAAATATGTAAAAAATGTACTTCTGTTTTTAGGATATTACCTCTTTAACGTTAAACTATTCGTAGTTCAACAGTAAAGAAAGAAGGCATACACAAAAGTGCATGCGCGTTAGTCACGCTGTTAAGCCCAGTTCGCATTAAGCTAGTATTTTAGTCTAGTAGCGAGTAATTTAGTAACTAAACGTGTCTGAACACTAAAAATTTAGTCGATTAGTTTAGTAAGTAATTTAGTCGAGTCAATCCATTTTATTCTATTTTTTTGGGCGAGTAGCAGCCCCCACCACGCGTCCGAGCTCACTGGTTCACCGGCTAAACAAGTACGAACCTGTCGAATTAGTCGAGTTCATTAGTTGCCGCCATAATGTCGTTTCGCTGGAGCGAAGAAATGACTTTTAAATTTGTTTCGAAATATGTTGAACATCTATATATATTGAAGTATTCTTTGGGATCTTCCAATGCTAATTCCTTCAGAAGACAATTAGTAGCTCGTAGTTTATCTCGTCTTTCGATCCATTTTCGTACCCATAGCTTCTTTTTATTAATCACACGAATTTCCTCATCCACCTCTTCTAAAATAGCCGTTACGATCAGCTTAATCAGTTTATTCACTTTATTGCGTTGTAGGCTGTTCATCTTGCAAAACACCACTCACTTGTAAACTGTTCTCGACCAAAGTGCGAACGATTTTTGGTGAGTAGCGAGTAATTTAGCTACTAAATTACTCGCTACTAGACTAAAATACTAGCTTAATGCGAACTAGGCTTTATAGCGACCGAAAAACATTTATTAAATTTCATAGGTAATACATACATCTTTGGTGCGTTTATAAGCTCTCACACCAACCTCAATCAAATGTGAGTTTGAGATATTTCAAGATAGCTGTAAGCTAGTTGTCTTGAGTTTGGACCATGTACAGTAATTACACGTTAATTGCAAAGAAATTAACAAAAAAAAAGAACCCCCCTTTTGTGTTTTAGAACCTCTAAAATGAATTCAATGATTTCAAATAAAGAACACCTACACTCATTTTTTAAACATCTATCATCATCAATTTCTACAGCTCACTCACTGCTCACTGGTTATATGATTTTTTTGGAAAAATTTAAGTACTGTAAGGTAAATGCCTACATGCATTAGTGCATTTTACTACATTAATGACTTTAATAATTCAGATTAACAGGCTCATTTGTTTTTTTTACAATTAATTTTAATTAAAATTTAAATCTGAATCAGTTAATATGAATTTTTAAAAAAGTTAACTAACTTATTTTACGGGTTTTATTATGAGTAAGAATAAATTCATTAATTAACTAGTTTTTGCATGAAATTTCATATTATACTTATGTAAACCTTACTCCAGCTTATACTCGTATGTATAAAATCAATATCGTAATTTTCGCATATTGACAATATCTTGTTCATAAAACTTTCATTCGCTGGAATAATATGTTGGGCCTTGTCAAAATAGCTTCTTCTGTCTTGTAAATTGTTTTCGACAACAAACAGGCAACATTTAAACAAAATTTATTTTCAGTATAATAGCGTGAAAAACTTATTATTTCCTCAACGACCGCGGACACGCCGGCGTTACAGTTAACAATAAATTTCTTAGAAATTTAATTGATTTCTTAGAAATTTACCTGGAGGTGTTATGAACTTAATAAATAACAATTTTAAAAAATATATAAATGTAGATAAAAATTGAAGTAATATACAAATTACAACCCACTTACTTTGTTTACACGATCGCCTTCAATGAAACTAATGTAATCCGAGTAAAACACAACTGGCCCACACATCAATGTTTGGAATGCTAATGTATACGCGAAATATTCGAGTGGTGAAGGTATTTTGTCAAACTTCGACAACTCCTTATCTTGAGAGTTGGTGTTTATTTCCCTCTTTGTCAAATTATCTTGTATTGTATACGCTAAAGATGTTACTCTTTGAGTTATCACCATTAATGGGCCTGCAATTAAATTCACGTTTATTCTCTATTTCCCTCAATAGATTACAACATAGTTATATATCTTTGTCGTCTATTGTTGAGATAATGCGCACCGCGCAAGGTCAAGGGTTCTCATCTTTAGCAATAGGCTAGCTTTTGCTTATTCTATTTTATTATGAATAATCTAAAAAAAATCATAACGATGGACGAGAGCGGATCAATTACATCAACCACGAGAAACGCTAGTACGATTATAATTAAAACAATGTAAAAACAAAGATTTTCTAGGTTAGAAACGATCCCATGATCATCGGTATAATAGCTACTGTGTACCCCATGACAAATCATCACTTCATCAATAAATTATGTGGCCGTTGTGATAGAGCGCATTGGTTAAGAAAAACAATCGGTATCGGCCAATTAGTCTTTAGTTCAATTACTAATTATAAATTACAATAGAATAGAACAATTAATTATTTGGATTAAAAGCTATTGAATAGATAATTTTAATCAATCAATAATGTAGTCGATCATTAATAAATTGAATTATTATTATGTATTAGTGACATTCGTAAATATGTATAATTTATGTATGTACATACATGTATTATACATATGTTCCCGATGTCATTTTTACAATATTGGTCCTTTCTACCTACTATTAAACAGATATTTAAGCAATTTTAGCCAGTAAGAAAGTAGAGTAAACTGTGGGATAACCGAAAAAAATACAGATTCTATGATTCGAGGGCTAAAGCGATAAGCCAAGCAGAGCAGTATTGCTAGTCTATACTAATATTATAAAGAGGTAAAGTTTGTGAATTTGTTAGTTTGTGACGTTGTAGGGGGTAATCTCTGGATCTACTGAACCGATTTTGAAAATTCTTTTACCAATAGAAAGTCACGTTATTTCTGAGTGTCATCTATACATATAATAAAATTGTAACTAAGCCGAATCTGTACATTAGATATTTTTTTGAAAACCTTATTGAAATTAACATTATTATCGATACAGAGGCCGAATCTATACTTTTAGAATTCTGTCTGTCTGTCTGCATCACAGAAAAACCACTGGAGGGATTTTGATGAAATTTTTATGGTGATAGCTGGTTATCCGGATCAACGTATAGGATACTTTTACCGCGAGAAAATATCTCATTTCTGAAAAAAAATACAAAAACTGTAATGTGATATAACTAAATTTAACTGAATGTGTACAAAGAGTATACTAATATAACCTAAGAATAAACCTAAGAATTTGGTTTTTGGTCATCTGCACGCGGGCGGAGCCGCGGGCAGTGCCTACTAGGCTGTATATTAACCAGAAGAATGAAAAGACTTTTTCATGGTAGTCGGATTTGCAAAGTAAGTCGGAGAAAAAACTGTCGAACGAAAAGGTTTCTTACGAACGCTGTCTTAACGATGAGAGATATATGATTATGTTCTAGAGAAAAGTTGTAGAGCTTAAATAATGCCTACAAAAAAAGTCAGCGACAGCATGTATCTAACTTTTATATTTAAGGCACAAAAAGTAGTTTTTTTAATTTTTATATTAAAAATAATTTAAATCGGTAGGTCATATTTATTGATCATACTATCAACAATTATGAATTCTTATCAAAACAAGTAAATTTATCGTCTAAAATGTTTAAAACTAAAGAGTTTTCCCTTTTACTGCTTATAATTTGGACATAATATTATGGTTAAAGAGATAATACGACATACTCGTAGGTATGGAACCGCGACCGTGTCGTAATCTATTGAGTGATTTCTATATGATGTTTTTTTTTCATATACAATACGTCAATCTATCTATACTAATATTATAAAGAGGTAAAGTTTATGAGTTTGTGAATTGTGAGTTTGTGATGTTGTAGGGGGTAATCTATGAATCTACCGATTTAGATGGTAAGAAGATACTTTTCATCCAGTAAAATCATCCCTTAAAGGGATGAAAGTTTGTATGAGGAAGCATTAGCAAGCTAGGGACGAACCCGAGCAAAGCGAGGGTGAGTCGCTAGTATATAATATAGTATATTTTATGAAGAATATTTTCATTGCCTACCTGTGATATCTAACGTATAATCTGCCGTGTGATATATTTGTCGATGTAAATGCAAACATGATAAATATATCATGGAAGCTGCTAAAATAATGCTGAAAAAATGACACAAAAAGATATTATTAGACAAACATTTTCATTTTAATCGAAAAATTCATTCTTATATAGGTACATAGCCTTTTAATGTATTTGATCCAATTATATTGTTAAACATCATTTAACAAGGAAAAAAAATATTTTTTATAAATCTATACTAATATTCCTAGAGTATACATATTATGCTAGCTTATGTATACTCTTAGCTAATATTATAAAGAGTCTAAGTTTGTTTGTTTGAATGCGATAATCTCAAGAAATCATCAATCAGATTTAAAAAATTCTTTTTACATTAGACAACCAGTTTTTTGAGAAAGGCTATAGGCAATAAATATATCATAATATAGTTTATCTATTCCATACTAACAGTTAAAACGTACTTAGGAACGCACTTTTTTTTAATGTTGGGGAATGCTTTTACGCATACCACCTGTAGACATACAGGAGGTTATGTGGGACTCACCGGCTCGAAAAGCCAGTACTACCCACTAAAACCCAACAAAACCTTCCCCCGTCTTAATGGGTGTTGCAGGATCGCTTACGCACTCAACTACGACGCCCCGACGGTAGGTCTGCCGAAGTAGACCACAATAACCATGGGGTTGCTCCACAGTCCACTCTGCTATCAGAGAAGTACCAGGAGCAACCCGCACGGTACACCGCCCACCGAAGTGGGCTACCTCCCACCGCCCACCGAAGTGGGCCACTTCCCTGTGCGTTCCTTAGCTTCGCGCCCGGCTAGACTGCCAAGCACTACTCATTCTTCAAAATTTACATAACAATGTACTAGAAAATTAAAGATGGTAAAAAGGCCTACAGAAACCTATTTCCATTCCCTAACTTGCAATAACTATTTTTATTTAACATACCTTGGGCCGCACCCGAGCAAAACAAGGGTAAGTCGCCAATCAAAATATAATTGTAAAATACTCACTTGCCAGCTAAATGCTTTGGTACCATCTTTAGCAAAAAATAACTCAGCATTGGTAGAACCGATATGTGCACTGCTTGTCTAAAAAAATATTCATAATTAGCAGCCTTGAATGTGAATCCTACCTTCGTTTATAGTAAGCATGATAATATTGTTCATTCAAGCTAATTGCATAGGGGTGTTTAGACTGCAATGCAATATTAACATATGAATATGCCTTGTCTAAAGCATTTCATAGTGAAGTATTCACTATAAATGATCTAAGCCCTGTTAGAGTAATTTCTATATTTTTTTCTATACATAATATCGCACACCTAGATCTAAACAGAGCTAATTCAAAAATCTCATCTTTTAGCTACACATACCATCGAATTCCTTAACTTACTAGCTAGCAATCAATAAAACAGATACAAAAATAGTTACATTTCTCAATGCTAAGTGACACTAAGACCCTTTTTTGTTGTATAAAGAGCCCGAGTCTCCTCCACTAAAATAGGAACATAGCTAGTTACAGTCAGTATTACACGCGAAATGCATATTGTGCTTGTCGTAAACAAACTAGAGTTATTTTGAGTTAATTCTGTATTGTTGAGGTAAACCAGAAAATTGTAAAAACATTATTAAACTTGTCGCCATTTTGATGGTTAATGGTGGTGCTAAGTAAATTAAAGCAACATTTTGACTTGAACCAGTGTTCATAGAAAAGTGAGTAAAGTTTTCGTTTTTATTTAGAATTGTTGTTGTGTTGTTGACACATTTTTAAATTTTTAGTTGAGTCTTATTTGTTGCGTCATTTTTTAAACTCTTATATTTCTGTAAAACGTAATTTAAAATAAACTTTTTTGCTAGTGGTGATTGGAGTCTTTTCATCTTAATATTATTTTATTTTTATCCTAGTCATTATAAAGCTTGTTGTGTTTTAATAAACATTTTTCAAGTTAGAGCTTTTTAGATGGGCTACGCTATATCAAATTTCACTATATCGAAGATCATCAGTTCGCAGACGTAATTGGGTTCATCAAATCGATGTGGTGTAATGGATCAGATTTATTTGTTTAATTTTACTTTTTTTTTGGAAAAAGAATGAATCGTAGACCATTTTTAGTAAATATGATTGAGCAAGGGACACAGAAAATATCGGCCCTAGCTTACTGACTCAATATGAAAATATGCAATGAGATACTAAACAAGAGCTTGAACCAATAATAGGCGGTACTAGCACTGATCATATAATACTATACTAGGTACTAGAAAATAAGCAACAGCAAGAAGACTACATAAAGATATCATCAAGAATATCCGTGGCTGATAAATCTATTCCGAACACATCTAAACAACTGAAGTGACAACCAATCCGAAGTGACGAAAGCGAAATTGACAACTCAGATGAAGATCTCAATTTCGGATTTGTTCAAAAAAAAAGACATAATCTAAAGTTGTTCTTACTAGTTCATCGTTGTCTTCGTCCAGCACCAATAGTAGCAGCTCTAGTAGCTCATCAAGTTCTGGTAGTTCATCGGATATCGAAGATGATAGTGCGCATGTACAACTTGACTCTCAAAATGCAATGTGTTTAAATAAAACTATCTTTTCGGATTTTTTCGCGAATTTATTTTTATTTTTGGTTCCCGACGTTTCGAATGCTTTATAGCAATCATGGTCACGGGAAAGACTCGATCTCTTAGCTGTAGATTAGAAGATAGTTTTATTTAAAATGTCAAATATTCGCGTAAATCTAAGAAAGTATTAATGTAATGGTTGCTGAAAAAAAAAAATCCTAACAGCCCGTGATAGAACAAAAAAAGGGCAAAAAAAGAGTACATAAACCAGAAATGTCTAAAAATAATTGTCATAGAATGTCGACTTGTTGAAATGTCGGCCACAATGTAAAGTAAATTAGGTGGATGAACTATCAAGGCAATGGCTTTCTGAGGCCTTTTAGGGAATTCGGAAATCTTGAAAAGCAGAAAGAATTCGTAGTACCTACGACACAAGTTATATTTTTAATTATTAATAAAAAATATTATTTGATTGAGGAGTTAATTCAGTGTTTTCTTGCTAATTCCTAATAATCAGCCAATCTGCCCCTACTTTTGGTCTCAGACACTCTATTAGTCAGGTTATTATAAATACGTTCAAAATGCTGTCCCTTTTAAATTTATAATAACTCTTCAAAAAAGAGACAACTAAACACTAAATTCACTAACACAGCTTCAACTACAAACAACAAAAAATAAACTTACAATTTGTTAAGCAATACAGAAACAACTATAAAGATCCAATTTTTAGGCCTAATATAGAATTGAAACACAAGATTCCTATAACATCTTTTATCTATTTTTATTTAAAAAACATTGATCAATACAGAAAACTTCTGGAGTGCACAAGGATTCGGTAACTAGTTTTTCACGTTTTCTGAAAAAACGTGTTTTTTTGAGTTAATCGCGGCACGCATTAAAGCCATTAGAGCAAAGAACTAACTAACTAACTGAGTTAATCGCTGTTTAGATCTAGGTGTGCAATATATAAATTATTATATTGAACCATCTTAAATACTTAAATTTGTATTTACTACAATTTTCATATTTCTATTGCAATATATTTCACAGTATTATTTATGATTATGCTTTTATTTTATATCTATGTTTATCCTACTACCAAAGTACCTACAACAACAAAAAATAGATTTAAAACCCTCTCTGAAGTGGTAATAACATATGTATGGAAATAATTATTTAATAAAGGAATTTATTTATAAAATGACACATTTTTGTTAAAAGCTTTTATAAATGCTCCTCTGCCTCATAATTTAAAAATCAATAATCATCAATCTTACTGTAAACATTATAAGGTACTTATTTTATGTGGTCTTACAGTATAAAATACAACTAATATAGCTTTATAAGTTTATGTGAAAAACATATAAGAATAAACTTACTTTCCAAAGCAGAAATAGCCCATCAGCAATCCTATAATAAGGCACAATGAATGCCGAAATTCTGGTGAAGCTAATTTTAATGGTTTTCTAAAGAGTCTGGCCACACACAATGCTGCTAGTTGTGCAATCAAAAAATTAACCTAATACATAAAAAAAACAAATGAAAATGTGCTATTATACAAAAAATGAATAAATGCATAATGAAGAGGTTGAAAGAAATGAAACTTCTACGAATATAAAATATAACTAACATAAAAGCAGTATGCAGGTGGTAACAAAAATATTTAAATAAAGCAGACAAATATTTAACTTTCATTAAACAAGGTAAATGTCTTTTTCATAATACAGAAGTAATTATTTCATATTATTAAAGAGAAAAAGTGGGTTTGTATAACTTAGTTTTATTTATGAATAATTTTATTATTCATAAATAAAACAAAATTATACAAACCCATATATACTTTTCTTCATATATTTTTTTTTACTTTACTGTAAAGAAAGAAAAACATCAATTGAACTCACCAGATCGATAGGAAGACCAATTGCATTAGATAAAAATAAAAATATTTTGCTTCCATCATAATAATCATGATAAGTTGACGACATTGTGAATCACATAAATTTTAAACGAAATATATTTTTAAATCAAACGTCACTTTCAAAATATGCACTTTTATATAAGTATTATTATTTATTTAGGTCTATATAAAATTTGTCGCTAAAAACTTCTTCACGACCTCAAAGATACTCCTTGATTATTCAACACGTGTTGTAACAGTTTATTGAATATAAACTTTGCAACAACCATTAACTGTTGCGGCAATTGAGTACAATACAACGTACACAATATCGGACGTTTTATTTATTAAACTGGTTCAATTTCCAATCTAAATCTATTAGAACGACAGCTACATAAGCTTCCTGAACTGACAACTGACAATTTATTTACATACAAAATGTCACTTGTCATTTGTCAATGTGAAACTGACATGTACATTACTACATTTTCCTTATTCCATTTATGTAACGGCTCCCCAAACTTAGCCCCCAGATATTTTTCTAATTTTTGAATTTTTATTTTCACATAATACCTATGTGAAAATAAAAATTCAAAAACTATCGTTTATTCGTCATTTATTCTTGATTGTTCACCATAAGTAATTGTTTAAACAAAAAAATACCCTCAATATAGCCCCCTCAATCGAAATTTATAATTTTTCTTCTTACTAGGTATCTTTAAATATTCATTAATTTTAGTTCTTATAAGAAATACGTTTGTTCTATCGTCAAAGTGCCTAGTTTTTGTTTAAATAACATTGTTTATTTAGCTCAATTATTATTCAAATATGTACGTACTTGTGTACCGCATGAGTTACGGAACCCTAATCCCACGAATATGCTGACATATCAAATAAATGTACGTTTCCCAGGCGACCACCGCCGAGTTCCCCGAATTAGTTTTGTAATGCCGCATTGTTTTAATTTAGTAATTTTATTAATTGTAATACTTTTCCAATCACTCTTTATTCATACTTCGAGTAAAGAAGTCGTTAGTTTTAAGATATATAATTATTGTATTAATATAAAATTAATAAATAATTATTAATTATTCGGTTTTTTTTCGACCTCCTGACTGCTGCAAACGTAATTGGCGCAGTCGGTAAGGATTTTCGCGGGCCGGTTCGCGATCGGTCTAAATTAATTACTCGATAATTATCACGTCGCGTGCCGCCCGGGTGGCTACCAAGCACCGTTCGAGAATCCAGAATCTACGGACCTGTGGCAGCCGGGAGTGGAATCCAACAATCGATTCAACTGAAAAGAGACCAGATAATGCAGTTTATGTGAGTACATAAGAATTGTTCTCGTGTTGCTCCTTTCTAGACCTAAGCCTATCCATAAGCTACCAAAATTTTCCATCCTAAAGCATCTAGGATCCGAGAGCCTCAATCTAGGCAGGCCCGTCGGTTAGGTATAGATAGCATAAGAAATATTAATTCGGAAGAAATTATAAATTCAAATTTAGATTGTAGTTCTTCTAATTTAATTAATTTAGTTAATATGTCTCACGATCCGGATATCATATTTAAGGCCCTCCGCCTTGTCCCGGAGTTCGACGGGAACCCAAATGTTTTAACTAGATTTATCCAAATTTGTGACCATTTAGCGATCCAATATCTAAGCGACTTACCAGGTAGTGAATTTTCTAACATTTGCCTATTAAATGGAATTTTAAATAAAATAACAGGCACAGCAGCAAGCAAAATTAATTCAAACGGAATACCCGACAGTTGGCTAGGAATTAAAACACTTTTAATTAATAACTTTTCCGATCAAAGGGATGAAACCGCCCTATACAATGATCTCTCCTTAGCCACACAGGGTAATAGAAGCCCTCAAGAATTCTATGACCATTGTCAAAATTTGTTTAGCACGTTAATGACGTACGTTACACTGCATGAGACACTATCCACCACTATCGAAGCAAAACGCGATTTGTATAAAAAAGTAACTATGCAGGCCTATGTTCGTGGTCTTAAGGAACCATTAGGGTCCCGCATTCGTTGTATGCGACCACTAACAATAGAAAAAGCTCTTGAATATGTACAGGAAGAACTGAATACTATGTATATGCACAGCCGTTACGAGGTTTCAAAATCTAACAAAACCGTAACCACTATACCCAACGCTACTCACCACACATTCACACCACGCATATTTCCACCAAGTATAGGACAGACACCATCTAGACCTAACACACAGCCTTTTAAATTTAACAATGAACACCAGCACCCTAGACAACCCACACACACACAAAGAATATTCGGTGCACCACCTCCGAACTACAACCCTAACAGTCACATGTTTAGGTTACCACCTCGAAATAATATTACACACAGGCCTAATCAAGGCAATGGATTTCCCAGGCCTATGAGTGGCGTGAGCCACTTTGCGCCTCGACCACTGCCACCAACACAACATACACTTACAGGACATAATTGGCAAAAATACGGTAACCCTCCCCCAAGAAATTATTTTAAATCAAGAGAAATGAACTTTAATATTTGCGAAGACGATTACGACCCGTACGATTATTACACAGACTTTGAATCTTATTATAACAGTGACGAATACACGGAATATCCCTATGACTATGAGAATTATTCCCAAAACTTCAAAGATAATCCCACTACGTCACGAATAGAAACCAATAACGATAGTACACTTGACAATACTGAACAGGATTTTCAGAAAATTTCCAAATCCGACACCTTAAAATAGAAATAAATCTACATACACAACGTCACCTTCCATATATTCAAATATTATCACCACCACTAAAATTATTAATAGATACGGGAGCCAACCAATCCTTTTTAAGCCCAGCAGTTGTAGAAAAATATTTGTATAATTTTCCTTTAAACTACGATCCGTTTGAAGTATGTAATGTTCATGCCAAAACTAGAAGTAACTATTCAATAACTATACCAAGCTTTTATGAATTTAATGACCCGAATAATATAACATTTTATGTATATAAATTTCATGACTTTTTCGATGGACTTATAGGAACTGACTTATTAGACAAATGGGAAGCAGTAATAGATTATAAAAATAAAACTTTAATTACCAAAACTGCTTCAAACCCCATATACGTACACGATTCCCGTAATCAAAATTTATACGAAGATATAATCCCAGCAGGTCAATCGAAATTGTTAAAAATCCCTATTAATATGCATGACGGCGAAGCATACATAAAAGAACAAAAAATTTCAAATTGCGTAATTAGTGAATGCCTTACGTCAGTCAAAAATAGCAGGGGTATTGTAGAAGTTAAAAATCCCAGTAGGAATGATGTAATATTTTCAATGGACCGAGCCGTCTCTGCTGAAATTAACAATATAAATTTCACTTACACTGAACAATCCCGACGTGTAAAAGACGTTCTGACACGACTTCGTACAGAACATCTTAACGTTGAGGAACGTAAAAATTTAGAACTATTGTGTACCCAGTACGCTGATGTATTTTATCTAGAAGGCGAACCCCTTACATTTACAAATAAAATAAAACATTCAATTAAAACTACCGATGAAGTCCCCGTTCACACGAAAAGTTATAGATACCCATACGTTCATAGACAGGAAGTACAGGAGCAAATAGGTAAAATGCTCGATCAGGGAATAATAAGACCCTCTAATTCGGCTTGGAGCTCACCTATTTGGGTTGTGCCAAAAAAGGTAGACGCATCTGGTAAAAGAAAATGGCGAATAGTAGTTGATTTTCGCAAATTAAACGAAAAAACAATAGATGACAAATATCCAATCCCTAACATAAATGACGTATTAGATAAATTAGGAAAATGCCAGTATTTTACAACTTTAGATTTAGCTAGCGGATTTTATCAGGTACAGACAGATCCTCAAGACATACATAAAACAGCATTTAATGTCGAGCATGGACATTATGAATTCCTTCGTATGCCCATGGGATTAAAAAATTCTCCGGCGACCTTTCAGCGAGTAATGGATGATGTGCTGAAAGGCCTACAAAACTCTATTTGTCTAGTTTATATGGATGATATTATTGTCTATAGTACGTCCCTACAAGAGCATATAGTAAATTTACAAAAAGTTTTTCAGAGACTCCGCGAATCTAACTTTAAAATCCAAATGGATAAATCGGAATTTTTAAAACATGAAACAGCTTTTCTAGGCCATATTATAAGCGCGGATGGAGTAAAACCTAACCCCGAAAAAATAGCTGCAATAGAGAAATACCCCATACCAAAAACACCAAAAGAAATAAAACAATTCCTAGGCTTAGTTGGATACTATCGTAAATTTATTCCGGACTTTGCAAAACTAACAAAACCGCTTACACAATGCCTAAAAAAAGGTAGGAAAATTATTTTAAATGATAAATATATATCAAGCTTTGAAAAATGTAAAACAGTTTTAACGAATGATCCAATACTTCAATACCCTGATTTTAATAAAGAATTTAACCTGACGACCGATGCATCTAACGTGGCCATAGGGGCTATTTTATCACAAGGCCCTATAGGATCCGATAGACCAATTTGTTACGCTTCTAGGACTCTTAACGATAGCGAACAAAATTATAGTACCATAGAAAAAGAGTTATTGGCCATAGTTTGGGCTACAAAATACTTTAGGCCTTATTTATTTGGTAGGAAGTTTAAGATAGTCACTGACCATAAGCCATTGCAATGGATGATGAATTTAAAGGAACCGAGTTCACGACTTACAAGATGGCGTTTACGTTTAAGCGAATATGACTATACAGTAATATACAAAAAGGGTAAAAGTAATACTAACGCGGACGCTCTCTCTAGAATAGAAATACACGCAGGAGAAACAAATTCGTTAATAGAAGAAATCGATGAATTAAATTCACTATTAGGCAATCCATCGTATACGTTACGCAGAGCATCAAATTCTTCTACGATATCTGCTCCTGAAAAATCAAACTCTTCAACAATTTCCGCATCTCATCAATCTAACTCTCCTACATTAACGGCACACAGTAGTCACGAAAACCCTATTTTAGAAATACCGATTACTGATGAACCCCTTAATAAATTTCATAGACAAGTAATCTTTACTATAGTTGATGGTATAAAAAGAAAAGCTTCAGTATCAAAGCCTTTCGAAAAACACACTCGAATTAACATCCAGTTAAGTAAATCTAATTTAGAGGAAGATTTAGTTAACGCCGTAAAGGAATACATTAGTTCTAAAATTAAGACAGCTATTTTAGTTTATCCTACTTTAGATATGTATACAATAATTCCAATTTTACAAAGTAAATTTAAATCATCCGCAATGAATCTAGTCTTAGTAAAAACTGAAATAGAAAACGTCAAAGAATACCCTAGACAGCAGGAAATCATTCGTCATTATCATGAGGGTAAGACGAATCACCGAGGAATCAATGAAACCTATTTATCATTATCACGAAATTACTTTTGGCCGAAAATGAAGGATCAAATAACTAAATTTATCACAGAATGTACTATATGCGGACAAGCCAAGTACGATCGAAATCCGGTCAGACCTCAATTTAACGTTGTACCTCCAGCGACAAAACCATTTGAAATTATTCACATAGACTTACTGACAATACAGAATATCAAATACGTGACTTTCATAGACGTCTTTACCAAATACGGACAAGCTTATTACTTACGTGATGGAACAGCCGTTAGCGTGTTACAAGCCCTTTTACAATATTGTACCCACCATGGCGTCCCTATGACTATTATTACTGACAATGGAACAGAATTTGCTAACCAATTATTTAACGAATTTACTAGAATTCACAAAATTAACCACCACAAAACCTTAGCTCATTCTCCTAATGGCAACGGAAATATTGAAAAATTCCATTCGACTCTCCTTGAACATCTGCGACTTTTAAAATTACAACATAAAGACGAACCCATTGTGAACCTTATGCCTTACGCTTTAATAGCTTACAATAGTTCTATACACAGTTTCACGAGATGTAGACCCTTTGATTTGTTTAAACGGACACTTTGACCCTAGAGACTGCCTTGACATTGACCTTACTCAACAAACGTTACAGCAATACTTACAGACACATAAAGAACAGATGAAAAAAGTATATGACATCGTTAACCAATCGTCCCTTAGTAACCGAACGACCCTTATCGAGAATAGGAATCAGACACGCGAACCTGAGATAGAGTATGCACCCGATCAGCAGATCTTTGTAAGGAACCCATTAGCTGAAAGACAAAAAACAGCCCCAAGATATACACAGGACACTGTCCTTGCTGATTTACCTATACATATTTACACTAAAAAGAAACGTGGCCCTATAGCAAAGTCGCGACTAAAGCGAATCCCTAAAGCAGCGAATTTGTTACAGAATCCTGGTGCTCATGATACTACCCCTGGTACATCTTCAGGAAATTAAATTCGAGAGTCTTGATGATGGACCTGGAATACTTCCCTACAAACTTGGACCGATGAAAACAACGACACATTACCACACATTCTTACAATACATAAAACTCGACGACATAGAAGATAAAACACACAGTCTACAAAACCATTTGCACAATTACAAAAATCAATTACCTAATGATACTTATTCAGTATATGAAATTCAAATAAATTACTTGCTCAACAAATTAGATGACATATTATATCAAATTAAATCCTTACAACCCAACAGGTCTAAAAGAGGGATTATTGATGGACTCGGAACAGTTATAAAAAGTATTACAGGAAACTTAGATTATACGGATGCTTTAAGGTACAATGAAGCTATAAAATTATTAGAAAGTAATCAGGAAAAAATTACAAATGAACTTAATAATCAGTTAAGCATAAGCAAAGAATGGATCACTAAATATAATAGCGTTTTGACTCAACTAGTAGAAAATCAAAGTAAAATTAATAGCACCTTAATGTTAATACTTTCTAACAATGTAGATGATACAACTTTAATTAAATATGCCAAATTTGCCCAACTTTTAGTAATATTAAGTGAGAACATAGACGATTTAATGAACGAATTACTAAGAATAGAAAATAGTTTAGCTTTTATTCATGCATCAAGCATGCACCATTCCATGATTAGTATAGATGTATTAAGTTCAATGATAGATAAGCTTAAGAATATCTACGGAAAAGAGTGTATTTTAAATTTAGAATTAAGAGAATATTATAATATAATCCAACCAGCTTCCTATTATGCTAATAAGCAAATAGTTTTCATATTCCGATTTCCTATTATTTCTAAGGATAATTTTTTATTATATAGATTAGCAGTAGTACCTAATAAAAAATCGCAGGCTCTCATCCCATCCTCTCCTTTCATTGCAACTAACGAGAATTCATTCGTGTACATAGAGGCCGAATGCCCGAGACATAGCAGCTGGTATCTCTGTGAAACGGAACTCAATCATCAGATTCGTTCAAATTCAGATTGTATCCACGAGCTAATTATTAAACAGATTTTGAAGGAATCTTGTCACATAACTACAGTCAATCTTCTACGAGAATCAATGGAGAAACTGGACGATATGCACTACCTTATATCGTTCCCCCAGCATCAAAAGATACAAATATCATGCGGTAAACAGGAATTCACTTCATTAAAAGGCAGCTACCTCATAACTATTCCCCTAGGATGCAAAATCATATCCGAAGAATTTACGTTAATTAATGATAACAACGAAGTAAGAGGACAGCCCTTAATATTGATGAAGATATCCGATGAAATTGCGCACCTAGATACAACTAAAATATATATCATCTATAAATATCCAAGGACTCCATAGACTTAAGGACAAAATTATGATACAATCACCGCTACCAATTGAACATAACCCAGAGAATCTTAAGGACACAAGTATCCCGGCAACTTTTTCACTCAATATTCTCAAATAGTTGCCTCTCTAGGGGTGGAGGAGTTACGGAACCCTAATCCCACGAATATGCTGACATATCAAATAAATGTACGTTTCCCAGGCGACCACCGCCGAGTTCCCCGAATTAGTTTTGTAATGCCGCATTGTTTTAATTTAGTAATTTTATTAATTGTAATACTTTTCCAATCACTCTTTATTCATACTTCGAGTAAAGAAGTCGTTAGTTTTAAGATATATAATTATTGTATTAATATAAAATTAATAAATAATTATTAATTATTCGGTTTTTTTTCGACCTCCTGACTGCTGCAAACGTAATTCATGCGTCAATTTTATTTTTTACGAGTACGAAAGAAGTAAATATTTATCAATTTTCGAGATATTTTATAAAACAAATAAAATTCAATAAATTATTAATAACTAAAAATAAACATTTTATTTGTCATCCATGATAAAAATACACATGATACACATCATGTAAAAAATTTAAATATTATGTAATCTGTATTTTTTTTATTTACATTCAGATTTCAGTCTTTATATATGTAGCAATATACTCTATGATTCAGTCTGAGGTTAAGCAATTTATTGATACGAGTATTCCCTAGAGTAAAAATGTTCCTTGATTCGCTTAGAGTATACATAGCTTCCCCCCCAACGTGCGTTCACCTTGGCGTGGTAGGGGGGGCTCAGTAGTGCCCGGCAATCCAACCGGGCGCGAAGAAAACGCACAGGGAGGTTGCCCACTTCGGTGGGCGGTGGGAGGTGGCCCTCTTCGGGGGGCGGTGTACCTTGCGGGTCGATCCTGGTACTTCTCTGATAGCAGAGTGGACCTTGGAGCAACCCCATGGTTGTGGTGGTCTGATTTGGCAGACCTGCCATCGGGGCGTCGTAGTTGAATGCGTAAGCGATCCTGCGACGCCCCATTAAGACGGGGGAAGGTTTTATCGGGTTTTATATTATTTTTTGGGGTAATTCGGCAGATAGTGATGTAGCTTTTAAAGCACAAAAAAAATGTATCCGAGCAATATTTAAATTAAAAATGATTGAAAGTTGTAAACCATATTTAAAAAAATATAATATTATGACATTCCCAAGTATGTACATCTATGAGACTATTAATTATATTAAGAATAATTTATATTTATTTGAAAATTGTAGTAGTGTAAGACATATGGCTATGCTTCGCCACCCGCGTTGTAAGACCAATATTTTCTCGAAGAGTGTGTTTTGTACTGGACCACTTTTATATAATGCCTAAAGATATTTTAGAAATTAATGTATTTAAACATAAATTGAAGAAATTTCTATTAGAAAAGACGTATTATTCAGTTAAAGACTATATGTTGGATAAGTTGTAATATATAATTTTAAACAAGTATATAGATATTGTAATTAACTAGCTAAAAAAGAATGATATAACATACATTACACAGGACGTTAAACATAATACTGAATAATATGTTATTATGTAATATATGTTAACGTTTGTAATTTTAGGTATATTTTAATTATTGAAATATTGCATGCTGTAAGGCTGAATTTGGCTGAACATTAAATATGTTATTATCAAAATCTAAATGTATGTACTAACCCAAGTTCGCAATAAAGTGTTTGATTTGATTTAGTGGGTAGTACTGGCTGTATTATGCCGGTGAGTCTCACACTTCGTGCGTAAATGCATTTCCCAACGTTAAAAAAAAATACATAGCTTATGTATACTAGAGTATTCGTATCTCTTTCACACCTGGTTTTTAGATTCTATTGTGTTAGCATCTTACCTACCTATGCAATGTATTGTACGTGGAAGTTAGACCAGCTGAAGAAGAAATTGAGAACGAGAGGTGCATCCTGCAGTGGTCCTGACTCCTGACTATAGATGAAAGGCCGGTTAAAACGAAAAAAACCGTTTAAAACCGAAATAAACAAATTTTTTCAATTTATAAAACGGTTGGTGTTGATGACGGTTTTTCTTAATTATTACTATATTTTATTGATTTTACCGAAGTAGGGTTATAACGGAGTATCAATAAACTGTGTCAAGATCTTTAATATGTGTGTTTTACTGATATTGTTATACTTAGCGGGTTTAGCTCTACACTGCTTAGAGTATACATAAGTTATAGAGCGCGCGTAAGCAAGTATGAACTGTAAGCACGGGTATGAACAGTCTCGAAATGTCAAGGGCGACGCTATTAGTCACGAAGACATGCGCGCTGATTGTTTCTCTCCTCCATATTTATTTAGATTTATGTAATCATGGTGTAGCAGGCACCGACTTTGAAAATATCTGTATGATATCTATTCTAAATGAAAATCCCCGTTTATTTTTAATTTTTTCATTTTAGTGCTTGGAAGTCGGTTTTTTTTTTAAGTTTCGTTTTTCCGATTTTAGTGTAGACATAATAACCAGGTAATTTGTAAGAAGAAAGATTTTAATAACATATTTGATTAAAAAATTTATTTATATAAAAAATATATTTATTGTTGATTTTTTAAAAACCGCTCGACCGATTTCGATAAAATTTATATGGGACTACCTGGAAAGTATACCCTTTGAAACACAAAAAAATTTCCAAATCGGTTCAGGCGTCTTCGAGTAATCGATGAACATACATAAAAAAAAGAAAAAAAAAGATTCCGACGAATTGATAACCTCCTCCTTTTTCGAAGTCGATTAACAATTAGTATGTATCAATAGGTGTGTATAGAACATCTGCTTATGTTTCGCATAAATGACAATGAGCGATACGTGCGCTCTATAGCATATGTATACTCTAAGCCACTGAGCTCTAGTTGGTCCGTCCGACCAAGCGTAGGTATTACCTACCTAAGTTATAAAAATCCTATTGATAAGTTAAAAACTGTGTTGGCATATAAACATTTTTTTCATGATTTTCAAACGATATAAATAATCAATTTGATTTGGCTTAAAACCAAACTCACACTCTCGCACTCTCATTGACGTCGTCACTCGCGACTACACAACGTTGCTAGCTGGCCTACTCTACACACACATGCACATAAATAAAAATATAATATAATAAGTATAGGTATAAGTATAAGTTTACCTAAATACTTAATTTTTCGTTTATGTAGTAGGTAATGTAGGTAGGTACTTTCTCCCCCCCAACGTGCGTTCACCTTGTCGTGGTGGGGGGGCTCAGTAGTGCCCGGCAACCCAACCGGGCGCGAAGCCAAGAAACGCACAGGGAGGTGGCCCACTTCGGTGGTCGGTGGGAGGTGGCCCTCTTCGGAGGGCGGTGTACCATGCGGGTTGCTCCTGGTACTTCTCTGATAGCAGAGTGGACTGTGGAGCAACCCCGTGGTTGTTGTGGTCTGCTTCGGCAGACCTGCCGTCGGGGCGTCGTAGTTGAATGCGTAAGCGATCCTGCGACGCCCCATTAAGACGGAGGAAGGTTTTGTTGGGTTTTAGTGGGTAGTACTGGCTTTGCCGGTGAGTCCCACACCTCGTGCGTAAATGCATTTCCCAACGTTAAAAAAAAAAAAAAAAAAAGGTAGGTACTTTCTATTCATTTCATGTCATACATGACGTCAGGTGACCAAAAATTACCCACATTGAAGTATATAACACAGTTCTTTTATTTTTGTAGGCGAGTTTTCAACCGTTTAAAACGGCATCATTTTCTTTAAAACGTTTTAAACTGGTTGTTTATGAAATCCTGACCGACCATCCCACACACACCCACAGCATAAACTGGTCGTAGAAACGTGAAATTTGGAGTACGTATTCCTTATATGATGTAGGAGTCCAATAAGACAGGATTTTTCAAATTTCATCCCTTAAGTGGGTAAAATAGGGAATTAAAGATTGTATGAAACTCTGTCATTCTTAATGTGAAATACACAGAAAGTGGTGTTTGGCGATGCTCATGCCCGAGCGTGGAAAATTGGCGACCATATTTTGCGTGGAATAATGCGAAAGAAAACCGCATGAAAACTCAAAAACACGCCTTTTTCCTGTTTCCAAACAAGACTTAATCTAGATCGATTTTTCGCCCCCGAAAACTCCCACACAACAAAATTTCTGCGAAATCGTTAGAGCCGTTTGAGATCGCCGGTATAATTATATAAATATACAAGCATTGCTCGTTTAAATATATATAGGCCGCAGCCTGGCTGCCTATAGTGCGCGGGTTCTCTGTTTCCTTCAAGGAAAGCTTGATGTATTCAGTATTTAAGTACTTTTCTGCCTTGTGCTTTTGTTCCCCGATGTTAGAGTCGATATGTAAAAATCATTATACGATTTCATGGTTTTCTCAAATTGTAAGATATAATTTTTGTTGGAGAAATTTTATCCTGATCATTACATCTTACATAGCATTGTGTCGCTAAGGTGCATCCGTTTATTAACATAGGCATGGGCGTACCCAGGTAGGGGTAGGGGGGGGGGGGGGGGGGGGGCAGCTGCCCCTAGATCGTGTATGTCTACGTACATACTGTTGTCGACAAAGTTATGTTTGAGTCAGGTTACGAGTGTTACCGAACTACTTTACGATACATTACGTGTTGACTTATAAAAAAATTGCGCTGCGCGCCCGGTCAACTCGTATTCATACAACACGATAGAGCAGCGAGCGAGCGGCGAGCTCCACGTTCGTCTGGCACTCGCTACCGCGCCAACGAATTCCGAAGATGATTGAATCTAGTCTAGCGCTTGTGTACTGGCCTGCGAGCTCGTATTTGACATGTTATTGTTTTGAAAGAGCCAAATGTAGGTGACAAAAAATAATCAATGTCCGTATCTATACATACATATAATAAATTGTAACTGATCGCTATCTGTACATGGGAGATATTCAAGAAAAACTATTATTAGGGGTTTTAGTAACGCGATAGAACCCAAAAATATATTTTTTAGAATTTTTGCCTGTTTGTCTGTGCGTTTGTGCGCGCTAATCTTAGGAACGGCTTAACCGATTTGGATGCGGTTTTCACGTATGTATTTTATGGTAGGCTTCACTTAACATTTAGTATTGGTTTTATTTCAATCGGTTCATAAATAAAAAAAAGTTATGTCAATTTAATAAAAAAAACCAGAAACATTTATTTTAAAAAAGTTCTGTATACTTATGTACGCATGTAAGAAGTTATACTTCTTTGTTTTTTAAGAGCATTTAAATAAAAGCTTGTTTTTTAAATGTTTTAACTGTTTTTAATGATTCTTACTTTTTTTTTGTATTCTTCTCAGCAAACCCTTTAATTTGATATCCATATCAAGGGGGTGCAAAATAAATAGTCTGCCATATTAAATTTTATAATGACGTCACTTTGCTTATTGTGTTGCGCTCATCAAGCCCTTTCATTTGATGCCCATATCATATGGGTCATTATGGAAATAATAAATCGCCATTTTGTAACGTTCGTACGTCGTATTGGATTAAAAATGGTGGCATTTAGGAAATCGTACAGTCACGAGAGTTAAACGGGTGTGCCAAATTTCAGCTCAATCGGACAATTGGAAGAGGGTCAAATTTTACTTGTAAAATTTGATTACACACAGACACCGAGACAGACAGGTGATACTAATTAAAATCTTGTAATATTTTTTATATTTGTCGATGTAAAACACGTGTTGTGTATATAGACATAAAATAAACCATAAAAAAACTTCACATTGTAGCCAATAACGACTAACTTCACACTGTAGTCAATAACCACTAAAAAAATCACTCTCATCATCCATTTTTCATAACGCGCCAAAAGAAGTATAACTTCAAAAATGCTATAAAATACTGTTCAATTGTTTTGGCTGAAACTTTGGTTAATTATATTATTTATGTAGTTTGTAAAACGACGATGATTGAAAGTTTATATGGACACAACCAACTCAAAAATTGATAATTTCAGAAAAGACACTGCCAATGTAAATCGAGACATCTATATTAGATAAGGGTCGATAATTTTTGAAACAAAAAAAAATAATAGTAGGTTGAAACCTATTCGAAAAGGAAGAGAATATAACAAAAATGAAAGGAAAAATAATTTACGGGCGATCTGAGGTCGGCAACTTTCCATTTAGCTTTTTTCCATAGGACTTGTGGTTTTGCCGGAAATCGAGATAAGCCGTTTTGTACCCTTAAAAACTCACCCCCTCCCACTTCCCGACCTCAGATCGGCCAAAATTATTTTTCCTTTCATTTTTGTTACACTCTTCCTTTTCCAATGGGTTTCATTCTACTATTATTCTTTTTCACTTTTTACCAATTTCAAAAGCTTCAGCCCTGGTCTATATGGTTAATTCAATGCGGGCGCTTCTGTCGAACGCCGGCGCACCCTGGTAACAGCTAAAACTCGACTTATTTTATTTTTTAAAAATAATTAGGATTGTACTTTATTGACCAAATGTTTATTAACTGGGAAAGTGTTTTAGATAAAGAACAATAAATATAAGGTAAGAAATCTTCATTAGATGCTGGTGCAGTTTTCATATGCTTATTCCACTAGGTTCTTTCAGGTAATGATAACCAGCATAATATTAGTTTGAACTTAGCAAGTTTATTAAAATGTTTTTTAATTTAGTAGAGCAAACATCTAAAGGCGTTTTTCCTTCTTTGTTTTTTACATGCACACTAGCTCCAGCCTTTACTAGCATGGAAGCTACAGCTTCTCTGTCTTCCTCACATGATAGATATCTGGAAAATGTAATACAAATTAGCAAATATACACAAATAGTATCCTTTAAAAATTAAATTATCTGTATCTGATATGTACAACATTCTTAGTAATACATAAAAAACTTTTTGCAGTCATAAGCTACCTGTATTGCTATTAGTGAGTGACAAGTCTTTTTCAAGCCTTTTTATAATGAATAAGGCTTCAGTAGGCAGCAAAAACACATTTACCAATGAATCATTAATTGGCTGCCTAATCATGTCTGCTATAATGTAAAAAAATATATAGATCTAACAACTTACAAAGCTGTACAACCCATAGAATCACAAAGATCTAACTTCAGGTGAGGTGATTTCAACAATATTTCTACAATATCTGTTCTTCCTAGTGATGCCGCTCTATGCAGTGGAGTAGCACCCAGAACATCTACATTTGAAACATCTGCATCAGATTCAATCAGCAATTTTGATATCTGAAAAGTGAATTGTTTGGTGGCCTTATTTACTTTTTCCTTGCATATTGCAAAGAAGACATGTCATTATTATTTTTTATTATGGGGGTGTAATTTAAGTCAAATCATAAGATTGTAAAATTTTGCCTTTCTGTTTAGTTGTACATGAAAAGCACAGGACAGGTATTTCAAGTAACAATTATACCTGATCCACAAACTTGTGATTAGCCACAAACTTCAAACCCTCTACAAACACTTTGCAAAATTTGAAGAGACTAACATCAGTGCTCTTGTGTGTCAAGGAGAAGCAAGTGTGACTGATGTCGAGCTTGTTTTGGCTATTATGTTTGGTTTATCTTATTTCCATTATAAAAAAAGAAGTATAGATATGGTGTGAAAAATTCATGAAGCATATCTACATATTTGAATAAAATAGCAAGGCTCAGTAAGAGTGTACATCAAGCATAACATTGAAAACATAGCTTAAATTTCATATCAATTTGATTTATATCTACCCAAATAATTATATAATATTTGTTCTAATATATATGAAAATTGGTTCTATTTAGTAATTGTGACTGATTAGAAATATATACTTAGGATTAAACTACAAAGTAATTTATAAGTATTTAGCAATAATAATCTTACTTCTTTATGTCCCTTCGAACAAGCATAATGTAAGGATGCCTGACCACGATTATTTTTATGATTAACATTAGCTCCTTTACCAATTAGTAATCTAACAACTTCCAGTCTTCCAGCTGATGATGCTAAGATTAATGGGGTGCAAAATGTATCATCTACAGGATCAATAGGGCTGCCTTTTTCGATTAGAAAATCTACAAGATAGTCATTACCACCCAGTGCCGCCCAATGTATGAGAAGTCGATTATTCTAAAACAAGGAATGTAATAATTTAAATTGGAGGAATAATATACATGACCTTGAGAAAAATTAAATGTAACAATACTTACTGAATCTACTGTTGTTAGCAAAGTCTCGTCAGAATCTATATCCACTTTAACTTGATTAAAATCTCCTTTATATGCTTTATCATAGACTGTACCAACAGACATTTTGATATAATTTTAAAATGTAATCTTGATAGTATACTGTATATATAAGTAATTATAGAAAAGCTTCTTGGTTAAAATGTTATTCTTGCTATTTGTGTTTATAATTTGTCGGATGTCAACACAAACTAATAAACATGGATGACAAATAAAAACACAAACTATATATTATGGTCTAATATGATGACACAAGTCACAAACTATAGTACAGAGAGATGCTACGCAATGGATGACAAACACAAACTTGAAAGTTTAAACTATATAAACCATGGATGACAAAATATAAACAGATCCTAATGACAACTGACACGTGAGTATTGACAATAAAACCATGGAATAAAACTACGCATTGACGTCCAAGTCCAAACTCCAAAACCCAACTATTTCGTCAATTCATTTCACATTCTAATAGACACTGACATACACTAAACATTTATATTATTATGTAGCAATATACTCTATGACAACTCAAGCTCATTTCAATTTTCATGATTATGACCACATGGATGAAAAATAATGGATAAGTCCTATGACATAAGATGCGGGTGACATTCCCTGTTTTCTAATTACAGTGGGCTTAGTGTGAGTTTTTTTGACTACTCGATCGCGTTAAAGTAAACGCAAATTTGTATGGAGTTGGATCAGCGCCACCTAGCGGAAAGTTTGTAAAACATATTTTGCGAGTGCGAGTTTGATTGTTAACTTTATGATCGCGACCGTCGACTAACTTTGTCGAAGTGAGGAATTAAACGCGCTGGAATGGCGTTTTTGCGAGTGTGAGTTGCAATTTATGTCACTTTTGACAGTTCAATTGTAAACTTCCTCACTTGCGAGCATGTTAACTTGTCACTTAGATTTTGTTAGTGAGAGTGAAAACGCTAATTAAAATACGAACATATTTTTACGAAATTCATAATATTGTGTGGGTGTTGTGTTATTTTAATTGGAGTAAAAAATGGCAGCAGCATTTAAAGGCTTGTGCAAAGAAGTAAGACAATTAACTAATTTGAAATCTACTCAACGGGTTACCTTGGAAGCAAAGATAAAATCATTTAAAACAATTTGTGAACATAAACATGCATCCTTCGTGTATTTTTTTATTAATTGTTTTTATTCTAGGTACTCACTGCACTATCTTTGTTTGCAACGGGATCTTATCAGCGGCCAGTTGGGGTTGCAAAGAATATATCCCAAAAATGTGCAGTGTTTATATTGAAGAAGTAACCACAGCATTAATATATTATAAGAATATGTTAAATAAATATATTCATTTTCCTGACGCTCTAAATGCTAGACAAGCAATTAGTCAAAGGTTCTTATGCTTTCATACAATTGACTATTTATTCTAATAATAAAGATTTTACTATAATTTTGTTTAAATATGTTTTGTTAAAATTAATTAATTAATTTTCAGCTTTGAAACATGATAACATCCAAGATCATGATGAGAGGATTACCACTGAGAGAGAGAGAGAAAAGTTCCACCACTGATTTATTTAGAGGCAGTATTAAGGTATCAATTACTAAGAAGATTGCAGCAGCAATAATTACACTACTTTACAAAAAAAGTTTTTTTCTTTTACCCAAAGATAATTATTCATACTGAATGTGTTTCCTACCTACTCTCTTACTACTAAAATATATGTCTCATATTTTTATCACATCAAGTTTTTTTAATATATCATTAAGTTATTTGGCTATCTTAATGTTACTCGTGTCTGGGTTATTATTCGCTATTGTTGTGTTTATCTATTATTCAAGCATTTTGATTTGTTTTAAAATATCCTCAAGACAGTGCTCAACTTTTGCCATGGTTGTTGTCAAATTATCTTGTCAAAAAAGAAAAGACCGATCAGTGAACATATATAACAAGCCTATTTTAAATACTTTTAAATCTCGGTAACATATCTTGATAATAAAATGGTTTCTTGGAGTAGTATGTGAAAATTATGGTATATTATGGAACTGAGCTGCAGGAAAAAGATAACACTCGCATGTGATTCATATCAGATTAGGATTATTTACATTTTTATCAAAGCACATAACAAATATGGACCTAAGTTAAGACCTATGTTCTTTTAAGTATTTAAAATCCATTTTTCCAAATCTTTCTGCTGCTGAAGTGAAAGAAGGATGTTTTTGGAGCCCCAAATAAGAATGATATTAAAATTAAAATTTTGATGGTCACTTATCCAGTGTCAAAAAAGATGCTTAGTATTCATTTTAAAGACATGGACCTGGAAAGCATAAGTGATGAACATGGTGAACGTTTTCATCAATATTTAAAGACTTATGAAGAGATGTACTGAGGTTTTTGGGATAAAATATGATATCCCATTACTGCTGGTCTATAATAAGAGAAACTGACGCTAATTAGTATAAAAGGATAAATCTGTGTCATTTTTAATTTTTTGTGGGTCACATAAATTTTTTTGTTGAAAACAAATATAGTAAATACATAAAAAACTTGACATCTTATTTTTTTATCCACTTCAGTATCTAAGAGTTCATTATTCTACCGATTCACATTCGTTTCATCTATGCGTAAAAAACCTTGTAGTGTTATTACCTTTTATGTTATAAGTTTATTTTAATATTTGGTGGCAATTAATCTATTGTAATTTACCACAAAAAATATTGTATCATATATATCTATGTATGATTAGTATGTATATAAACTGGATGTTAAATGAAAAAGAGGTAAATAAAATAATCTAGAATATTAAATCTTTATTTTTTAATCTTAATAGTTTGTCATACTTATTAAATAAATAATCTAATCATAACAAAAAATAATAAATAATTATTATCTTATTTTCAAATATAATCATTACAAAACTTATTAGCTAGTTAACCTAATATATTCTTGAACCTAAAGCTTGCCATTCCTCTGAGTCTGCACTTCCATTTCTCTTATCCTATTTTGCTCCCTTTTCGTCTCTATATGATTTCTTATGTTGCTGTATCATTTTTGTCAACTTGAGACTCGGATTAAATGGGTAAGACTTCTTCAGCATCCGATAATAGAAAATTATTGTTTTTAAGTCAGCAAGCTAACACTGCTAATATTGTCAAATAAATGAGATTTTTATTTCTACATGCAATATTCTCTGGATATTTTCACTTTATGATTTAGATTAAGTACAATATAAGTATCAAGTAACATACTTTCTATGATTTCAATATCTAGCCTGCTACTACATGCACTCTGCTAGAAGGTCCAGGCTCATTCCATGGCTCGATACCTAAAAAATAAATATATATTCACACCCATCCTCTCCTATTTATTTATAAAATGATAATATCTACCTATACCAAACAACTTGCATTCATGAATCGGACCTTATTCCGCTTCTCTGTGGTTTTGTATCACCACTGCCATCACTGTTAAGCAGTGATGTAAGCTCCTTCCAATACTGGATGGTCACAATTCTACCTCTTGCATTAATTATTGGCTTACTAAGATCTCCATGTCGAGCAATAAGAAAACAAAAACACATATCTATCACAAGTTCACTTCAACAACTCGCATTCAATATTGTAAATAACTAATAATTTGTTTAGGTTAGCACTTACTCCTCCATAAAAGTTACTAACAATTCAAATCGAGTTGAATTAAATAATAATTGGTACATACACAGTTTGTTTACATAACAAATTCCAACAAGTTTGAAGCTTTACGCGATACGTAGCTCGACTATTTAGATAATACATCGCCTCCAGACGAATAGCGTTAGAAAATCATTATTTTTAATTTGGTCGGTTTATCGCATATGCGCTACGTGCTACCAATATACGAAAAAATATAAACGCTAAACTTGGTGAGCAAACGTCATTTGAATCGAATGACTAGCTCGTCACTCGCACTCAGACTTATTCATTTTACTTCGTGACAACGTATGTTCGATTTACAACGTGGTTAAGTCATTCGATTTGTCATATGAAACTCACACTAAGCACACAGAGCTTAATACCGTACTTTGGCGCACAACGCCAAAGTGTATGTATTCAGCCCTTTTTATCGTCCCACTGCTGGGCACGGGCCTCCCTTCAGTACGAGGGGAATCAGGCTATAGTCCACCACGCTGGCCAAGTGCGGGTTGGCGGACTTCACATGTCTTTCGAAAACTTGCTAAGTTCTCTCAGACATGCAGGTTTCCTCACGATGTTTTCCTTCACCGTAAGGCAAGTGGTAATCATGTTAGAAATGATTCGCACATGAAAATATCAGAGGTGCGAGACCCGGGATTTGAACCCGCTTCACTCGGTTTCTCAAGCGAGCGCGTTACCACTGGGCTACCACTGCCAAAGTGTACTAGTGCTTAATTAGAACGTGAATTAGTTTTCAAGTGCACCAGCAGAGGGCACTAGGTTCAGTGTTGAAAGAAAAAATATTAATAACTATTATTTATATAATACTAGCGGCTCACCCTCGCTTCGCTCGGGTTCGTCGCTAGGTACGTTTTAAATAGATATAAAAAGAAAAAATCTTTCTTTCTCACATTTTAATTATATGTTTTAATACTTACCTATTCCGGACTAAGAGAAATCCAAAAATTAAAATATCATAAAAATTGGAACGCGGTCGAACGGGATAAAAAGTATCCTATGTCCTTCTCCTGGCTCTAAACTACCTCCCTGCCAATTTTCAGCTAAATCGGTTCAGCCGTTCTTGAGTTATAAGCGAAGTAACTAACACGACTTTCTTTTATATATATAGATATAATAATATATATCATTGAAATTGAAAAAAAAGACAAAGTATGCGATGCCTTAACTTTTTCGCTGAAAGGAAAATGGAAGTGGGCGGGTCCTCAGAGTATACATAAGCTAAGGGGCGGGTCACTTAGCTCGATACAAGGACGATAGATGGACCCTAAGGTCAGTAAAGTGGTCAGGGCCAAGAGGCACGAGAACAAGAGGTCGACCAAGGGACAAATGGGCAGACGAAATTGTAGCGATAGCGGGTGGAAGTTGGCTGGACACAGCTACGAACAGAGATTTGTGGCATTCCTTTTACCCGAACGGAATATATTTATTTTTGAACACAGTATAAATTAACTTTTTTATATTTTATCAGACTTTGTGGAAAGCTTTAGAGATTAGTTCAATAATAAACAATATTACTAACGATAATAAGGTAAATTGTAAATAAAATTTTGATCAATGGCACCTTGAAGAAAAAACATTTTTCATATTTTCTGCTATTGTCTTGGTATCCTAGCACGCATCATGCCAAAGCATTGCTGTACTTGAAGCATTCGAAGTTAGCATTATGCCGCATAATGCGTTTTAGTGCTGCAATTGGAAAACAGGGTATATTACCGTACTTTCAACTTTGGCGCACAATTGTCAAATTCAACACAATGCCAAAGTGCGCTTGTTTTTTTTCAACCGACTTCAAAAAGGAGGAGGTTCTCAATTCGACTGTATTTTTTTTTTTATGTTTGTTACCTCAGAACTTCGTCATTTATTAACCGATTTGGACATTTTTTTTTTGTTTGAAAGGGTATACTTCCAGATTGGTCCCATTTAAATTTCAAAAAAAAAAATACCACCCCTAAGGGTGGAAAAATAGCTAATAATGAATTTAACCTACTTCTAATTGTCATATTGACTTGAAACTTTGCAAGTGTTTCTATTTCCGTTGATAGTACAGTGGTTCGGTATTGTTGACCTGATCTGATGGTAAGGCCAGAAGGCGGATAGGTGGAACTCTTCAACGATAAATAGTAGATACTTCGAGTTTGGGCTTATTTTGTTTGGTTTGACAAGCCTAACACTTTAGAATTCTTACTTTGCTACTACTGTCTACACTAAAAAGGGAAAAATAAAAACTTTTTAACAAAAAAATAAAAACCGACTTCAAACAAAAGCACTAAAAAGTAAAAAAATAACTGATTGGTAGTTTTCATTTACTATACATACCTAATCAAATATTTTCAAAGTCGGTGTGCTTTGCTTTGTATGGGCTGGCACCGATTTCAAAAATATTTGATTAGGTATGTATTTAATAGGTAGGCTTTAATTACTTAGCCAAAGCACACCGACTTCGAAAATATTTGATTAGGTATGTATAGTAAATGAAAACTACCAATCAGTTATTTTTTTACTTTTTAGTGCTTTTGTTTGAAGTCGGTTTTTATTTTTATGTTAAAAAGTTTTTTTTTGTTGACGATGGGGAAACCCATCTTGGGGACCCTACCGGCCGTCAATGGGTAGGGTACTGTGAGACTCCTACTCACTAAAACCCACAGCGGAACCCGTCGCCGCAGTGCAATGGGGTGTGCAGGATCGCTTGCGTATTCACTACAACACCCCTGCGGACAGCCCGTACCCCACGGGCCTGCCTCGCCTAAACCGGGATGCCCTCGATTCACAGAGCATCCCGGCCGCCCCGATGACGTGCAGGGGAGTCAACGAAAGACCCCCCCGCAGTAGCTCCTCTATGGTGGCGGGAGAAGATGCGCATACCGGCGCCTCCTCTCCCCCAGCCGACGGCGACGAAGAGGGTCTGCTAAGGCGTTAGCCTCGCGTTCCCTCTCCGCCGTCTCCTTCAGTGAGATGACGGCCTCGCTGAAGGAGACCATCGCCGACCAGGACCTCTCGTCGCGTAGCATGGCCCCCACCACGCTTCAATGCCAAAGTGTGCTAACTGAGCCTAATTACTGAACCACCGAGCTGGTTAATGGATGAAAGGTATTTTATATCAAACTAAATATGTCAATAAATATATTGCAAATGGGTTGAACAAAAAAATTTTAGTCCAGAAAATGATTAATTAACAATTTAAAAATTATTTCTTTTAAACGTTTTATTGGTTTAGTTAATATACAAATTTCATACCAATCGAAAGTATGAAGCCTATAGAATATGCAAACGTTACGTTGACTATTTTTTTCTCGTCACAATTCTTGGGTAGGCAAATATAAATCGATACTAGTAACTTGTACTGGTCTAGTTCATGATAATTCATAACCATATTGTAAGCGATCTTGATCAGATGAATCAAATCTAAGCGCATTATGCGGTATAATACTCAATTTCGAATTTTTCAACTTCAGCAACATTCCGCATAATCGAGCACTTTGAAAAGTACTGCTTTGGCGTGACCAACCAACTCTTTAGCAGAAAATATAAGATTTTTTTTTCGCGTTGTTCATGTTTGTGCGCCAAAGTGCGGTATTATGCTCTTTATTGGAGAAGAATTTTGCCTTTTTCTCCCGCTAGATGGCGTAATCACTATAGCCTTTTGTATATTTAAAAGCTGTATAGCTTAAATGGATTTTTTTCATTTTAATTAGTAAAGAAAATAGATACCATTGGATCCCAAAAGATAAAAACAGATGAAATTGTGGGCTAAATAAAGCAATAAGACGACCAAAATTGGTAAAATCATAATCTATATAATTAAGGCTGTGTAGACATCATTTTAAAAAAAAGTGATTTTAAAAATCTTAAATCGTCTTCAGATGTATATTTTTTTTACATATTAATTACAAAACCTTAATCGCCCATTTTACCTCCTTTTGGGATTTAATATCGGAAAATGCTAAAACACATATTTATTTCATTTTATTGAAGAGCTTTTCGAAAAAAAATCAAATAAATATATTTTTTTATCTTTTATTTTAAAGCTAAACACCACTTTCTGTGTATTTCACATTAAGAAAGACAGAGTTTCATCAAATCTTTCATCCCCTATTTCACCCAATTAGGGGATGACTTTTGAAAAATACTTTCTTATTGAATGTCTACATTGTAATTCCTATACGGAATATGTTCTCCAAATTTCACGTTTCTACGACCAGCGGCTTAGGCTGTGTGTTGATCCATCAGTTAGTCAGGACCACCGCAGGATGCACCTCTCCTCCTCAATTATTCCTTCAGCTGGTTTTACTTCCAGGTACAATATATTGTACAGGTAAGATGCGAACACAATAGAAGCAAAAAAACCAGATATCCTGTCAACAACTGTCGAGCCACAGACGACAGGTGGCTCGGTTAACAATTATTTTTTTAGAATTTAACCGCGAGGTGAAAGAGCAATTTAATGTGATACAAGATGTATCACATTAAATTGCTTACCTCAAACTGTATGTATGTAAAAAAATGTAAATAGGTAATACGTGTGGTGCCCTCCTCTTGATAAACTTCCCAATTGGAAAACACACTACATCACAGACCACAGACCAGATACAAGCATGCTGTATTATCTATGGATATTGGATAATGTTTTATTATATTTATTATTTGTTTTGAGTACTTTTGACTGATAATTTTGTGAAGCTGCTTTTAACATGGATGACAAATAAAACTTTTAAATTGAATTTTGAATTGTTGTTAAATATATTTTTGTAATAAGTATGAAGTTTGCTAACTAATAAACCTGCTACACAAGTTCTACAAACACAAAATATATCATTTGTAGTTTTAGCAATTATAATCAATAATGTCAATGGAAGCTATCTGGAACGTGCATTTCATAAATTTTAATTGCTATTTTTTGATTGGGGGCTTATTTATTAGTTATTTAATTTATCGTATTTTACAATCTTTTTTTGATGATAATAATTTTATACAAACTAAATATAAAGTACGTGGCCATACATGGAGAAGTATTGAATGTAATAAATCCATACCATACAATATTTATGTAAGTTGAACTGTCATTATTATTATATATTATATTAGCTTTTCGGTTACTTCGCTCGAGTGCGCTAGATTAAATTTATAGTACTTACTATGCTCCCATAATTGAATTAATCTGTAATGTATTGTATCACAATAATGATATAATTTTTTAGTTGTAAAAGATACTTCTCTAGTTTCGAGCTTCCCAATTACCTCCGCATCGAAAGTCTGTATCATTAATGTTTGGTTGATTGTCTGTTTTGTGCAAAAGGTTTTTTGTGGGAATAAGATTATTTTCCATGGCATAAAACACCCCCCCTCAATAAAGTCTTATCTATCGTCATATATCTATATATTTCCATACAAAAATAACAATTGTCTGGTGCTTGCTTTTTTATGCAGCAAAGGACTTTTTAATCATATGAAAAAAAAATTACAGTGCACAATATGTGGCAAGCTTATGCTTCCAGTTGTTGGCTTATTTTGCGAGTGCTGTGGAGTGAGTGCTTGTAAAAAATGTCATCGCATATTAAACAAAAAGTTGCGATGCAAACAAATTACATGGCCTGCAGAAAAGCCTTTTTATCATCTATGGGTCAATGGTAATTATTATTTACAATGCATGTTGTATTGTACAGATATACATATACACTTGCTTGACTATGATGCAATGAATATAATTATTTAGTATGCATAATGGTATTTTGCAGTGGGTGTTGCCACACGAGACAATGTTGATCATCATGACGATGGAGAAAATTTAAAGAAATATTTTTGTTCCTGGTGCCAGAGAATAAAGTTAAGCCATGAAAATTTAATAAATGATACCGAAGTATGTAATAAAATATAAAATTTCAACATAATACATACAAAATTGTTAAGTTACATTTTTTGTTTCATTTTAGGAATGTGACTTTAATAAATACAAGGATATTATAATTCCTCCAAATGCTGTTCGAGTGGAAAAAAGTAAAATTATAAGTATAAAGCCACCATGTATAAATAATTGGGAACCATTATTTATATTCGGTAAGATATTTTTACTCAGTAAGACATTTGATTAATTATTATTTATATAATGTATTTGGTATGGTATTGCATATTTAAATAACACAGACTGAAAAAAGAATATCATAATATACATAAAATCTGTTACAGGATAAATTTTCAAAAACGCATTTATAAGTAAAAATAATTGCCATTTACATTATTTACGGGATTTTATTTAAGAGCAAAAAACATTTTAAATAAAATTTAAGGTCTTTTTCTTCTTTTCTATTTACCTATTTAATATTTTTCAGTTAATCGAAAATCTGGAAGCAATAGGAGTGATGAAGTTATTTCCATCTTTAGGGGACTTCTGAATCCTTTACAGGTTTGTGCTACTACTACGTCTTCACCAAAAACATTTCTTTTTAATAAACTAATGAAAATAATTGTTTAAATAGTTGTATTTTTTGTATAATTGTGTAGACAACTACCCAAGAGTAGCCGGGGTATGTGCGTTGGTTTTGCATTTATAATAGTACCTACTCTGACTGATAACCATTAAAAAGACTTGTAATCTTATACTAAGTGTTAAACAAATGACAAAAAAAAAATCTAAAATATATTTGTTTAAGTCTGAAAAGTGGAAACTGTGTTTTAACTGAAAAACTTATATAAATAGCTATATTACTTATATGTATAGATAATAATAATAATGATTAATTATTTCATATGTAGGTGATAGATATCAGTGCGAATGGTCCGGAACGTGTGGTGAAATGGTTGCCAGATCGGTGCCGAGTGCTGGTGGCGGGCGGCGACGGCACGGTCGCTTGGGTTCTCAATGCTCTGCACACCGTCCCACATGTCACAGTATGTGCAACTTTATATTTTCGCCTTTCGTTTGGGCTTACTAATATGTACAGATATTTTTGTCTTTATTTTTACCTAAACGTCACATTTACAGTAGAGTTGCATTAATCCGACAGTCCAACACTATTAAAACTAGAGGGTGCCAGGTTTTTGGAATGTTCGGATTACTGGATTGGATTGTATAGAAAAATTGATGACAAATAATTAAGCATTTCATAATATTCAAATTTTTTAAATAAGGGAATATAATATGTATGTACATATTATGTATTTATGTAACGATGAGCAAATAATATTCTTTAACGTGCAACAAGCTTTGAAAAAGGTTAACTTGATGTTCTCAAAAATGGACTCATACTTACTAGGCAATCAATGTGTCTTTTTTAATTTAAATAATTTACTTTATAATTTTTATATGTACAGTATTCAGCTCTTTTTTTTAACGTCTCACTGCTGGGCACGAGCCTCCCTTCGATGCGAGGAGAATTAGGCTATAATCCACCACACTGGCGAAGTGTGGGTTAGCAGACTTCACATGTCTTTCGAAAACTTGCTAAGTTATCTCAGACATGCAAGTTTTCTCACAGTGTTTTCCTTCACCTTAGGACAAGTGGTAATCATGTTGGAAATTATTCGCACATGAAAATATTAGAGGTGCTAGCTGGATTTGAACCTGTTTCACTCGGTTTTTCGAGCGAGCGCCACTGGGCTACCACTGCCTATTTATATGTACTATTATATTTGTTTACAGGCGTCCGTTGGTATATTGCCCATGGGCACGGGCAACGACCTGTCGCGCGCGCTCGGCTGGGGCGCTGGCTCGTCTACTTTAGATGCACATTCCATTATTCAATCCATAAAGGATGCAGAAGTACACATGCTAGATAGGTATGCGCTATTTATTGTTAACACTAATAAGTATTGTTCGATATGTGAAGTTATTAGTGCTGCTTAACTTGATGCTGCAGATGCGGAAGCTATGGCTATGCGTTCGAGTTCCGGGTCGGGCCAAGCATAGCAATTCAATTTTTCTGTCAAGTAATGCTTAATAACAGCTAGGAATCGGGAAAGATATTTAATTTAAAATATTCGAACGGCAAAAAATACTCGATTCGAGCGTTTTTAAATTTTGTAGGCAGTGTTACTTCTTTAGTTAAAAGAATATGATTGGCTGTTCCCATACGAAGGTGGAAGATAAGGATAAGGGCTGCGGGCGGGCGCCTGGGGCGGCTGCGCGGCGAGCGCGTGCTGTACGCGCACAACTACGCCAGCGTGGGCGTGGACGCGCGCGTGGCGCTGGACTTCGCCCGCGCGCGCGCGCAGTTCCTGCGTCGGTACGCGAGCCGGTACCTCAATTATGTGAGTGTGCTTTGGATTTACAAACAATATTTGAATTTGGAACGATATAGTTCATCGATGTATTTTCATTTTAAATATTTTGAATTTGGAATGGTTTGAGATTTAGAACTAAATTGTACGTGGTACGTTTTGACGCTTAGTATGGAATAGATTTATTTTTCAATTTTTTTTTCGTTAATGATTCCGATGTTTAATAGTTATTCTGCTATTCGTGGTGAAAACAAATCCAACAAAACAAAGATCATAAAAGTCGGCCGAGCAGTTCTCGAATTATTTAAAACCCGACTATATTTTCAAAAAAAATTGTTCATTATAAAACAATTTTTTTTATTTGCGCGTAGATTTCTTATAATGTCAATAAATATGAATTAAATTTTATACATATATAGATTATATTATTTTAATGACTGTTATCGCTCACCACACTTTAAAATCGCAAGCTCGTAAGTGAGATGAATTGAGGAATAAAACAAAATATTGACTGTTGCTCCTCTTTATCAGTTAATTTTTTTGAGGTAGAGTTTTTGACAAACAATACGTTTATTCCTGAAATATCAATATTAAATAAAAAAAAAACATAGTCGAATTGAGAACCTCCTCCTTTTTGAAGTCGGTTGAAAAAATAGATTGAATTATGAATAGAACAAATGCACAAAACCATTTGTTAATTTGCTCTTCTTCCACATAGATACCGAGCGAAGTTTTAAATATAAATTTAAAACTTCGCTCGGTATCTTTAAATTTATATATTTAAGTTTTAAGTAAATCTCTCGGTTTAAATTTATATATTTAAGTTTTAAATAAATTAACACTAATAAGACTTTGTATATATGAACCACTCTTATTTAAATCCTACTCTCTTATGTATGACGATTTCGTTATACTGTAACTAGTTCTTGAACTAGTCGACGTCGATAAAAAAGTACCTTCATCCAGAATATATAAGCTATCTCCCACTCCGAATTCAGTTGAGTGATCAATATACGAGTACAGCTTCAAAAAGGTACAAACACACACTCTCAAAACTTGTATTTATAATAACAACGGGTTTTTTTTAACTTTTATTTATCTATAGATAGCGTACGCTCTGTTAGGAGTGGGGCGAGCACTCGACGACGGCGGCTGCGGAGGCCTAGAGAAGCGCCTGCGCGTGCAGCTTGGTACGGGCGCGGCGGGGGGCGAAGCCCTACCATTGCCGCCCTTACAGGCTCTCGTAGTGCTGAACATACCTTCTTGGGGAGCCGGTGTTGATCTGTGGAGTGAGTGTCTGCATGCTTATTTATTTCAAATACATATTACTTATTTCTTTCTCTGGTGTAGCGGCTAGCTGGTAAGGGTGAAGATCGTTACAATGCCGAAAGATTTTACATCGTGATGGTAGACAAAAATTATGTGAGTCTTCTGTAAACAGAGATCTAAGAGTATGGAATTTATTCGTGTTTATTTATTACAGGTATGGGCAGCGAAGAGGATGTTGGAGCACAACATATGGATGATGGAAAGTTAGAGGTAATAAAAATTAGAACATTTAAAAAAAAACTATAATATAGATATATGATTAATAATTACTTGCCTTTAGTAATTTAAATAAATATAATTATTTGTACTATAAGCATGATCTCCATTCGTTATGCAGTGGTTGACTTTCGAATTGCGTGTTCTCATTTGGTGTCATAAGTCAGTGAAGTCATAGTTTTTCAGGCGATGGCGGTTTTGAATTTCTAACAGATATGTATATTTTAAATTACTATTTGATGGGTTTGAGGTAAAATATTAAAATCATTTCATAAAGTTTATAAGTAATAGTCTTTCGCCGCGCTGAGTTTGTATTTGTTCTGGCTTATCTCGGAAACCACTGAACAGATTTTCATACGGTTTCCCCGAATATAAAGCGGGATTGTTTAGGAAGATTAAAGGATATTATTTCCGAAGTATTTGCAAAAAATAAGCTACCGGTATGGCGTTATTACATTATTTGTGAATTAAGTTGGAAAAAATCGTCCCTTCCGAGAGCTTCCGTATTATTATAAGTGCCAAGATCATCAAGGTACTCTGGTCACTAGCCTACACGAATATTATGAGGAAGTTAAGTTTGTATGAAAATATCAGAGGTGCAAGACACGGATTTGAATTCGCTTCACTCTATTTCCCAAGCGAGCGCGTTACTACTGGGCTACCGCTGCCTATCCCTTCATATGAAGGGACTGGGAGGCTCGTGTCCAGTAGTGGAACGATAAACAAAGCTGAACACAATAATGTTCATCATCATTATAATATGTGAACTATGTTTTTAAATGAGTAAACAAATGATCTCTGACCTCAAGGTGGTGGGTATATCGTCGTCGTTCCACATAGCGCGGCTGCAGTGCGGCCTCGCGCAGCCCTACCGCTTTGCGCAGGCGTCGCACGTGCGCGTGAGTACTCAATAGTAGCTTATAAGTTATAACAAGCTTTTTATTACGATTTCATAAGCTTTTAATTCTTCTTCCACCTTTAAGACAACTGCTAAAGTTAGAAATTGCCACTACTATTAAAGTTTGGTTTAGTATTTGAATGTACTTGACCAATCAAAATAAACAGTGTCTGTATCAATATTTTCTTAGTGTTTCAACAATTAAATTTGAAATTGAGAGCAAATTTCTCTATCGGCAACAACCCGAAGAAACTATACATACAAACTTCGATAGATATACGTAGTTATTGTTTAGTTTAGTATAATAACAACAAATTATTTACTTACTGAAGATGAAGTAAATAGAGTCGTTGCCGTTTATTCTGAATCAGCCACTAATTAAAACTAATATAATATTTCTTAGTAAGTACGCAACTGTTTGATGATCATAGTACTACCTACGTACCTATTATAAATGCAAGCGTTTGTAGGTATTTGCTACTCTTTCACGCTAAAATGGCTTGACGGGTTTTGATGAAATTAGTTGATACTAAATAAAAAATGTACTTTTTCCATCAGATCGATCTTGAAGGTTGTTGCGCGATGCAAGTGGACGGCGAGCCCTGGATGCAGGGCGCCGCCACCATCCTGGTGGAGCCGGGCGGCCGCAGCGCCGTGCTGCGCCCCGCGCGCCCCGCGCCGCGCCCCGCCCGCTAGGCGGCACACCGGCGGCGGCAGGTTACAATGCGGCTACATTCATATTTCACATGCTCTTCTATATTCTACTGTACCGCCAGTAACTGAATTAACTAGTGCAGGTAACAATAGCGTTATAATAAATATATATATAAACGTCAACGTAAAGGGATAAATTTTATATCCGACATTACTCACGCGAGTGTGACGTTACTATGGGGTTATATTTGCATCTAGTCGTATACACTTTTGTACTCTGTTTTTTTTCACACTCGCTGATATCAGATATTGCAAAATAATGGTATTTATTAAATTGTTTTATGTCATGCCCTTCGAGATATATTAAAAATAATTATTGCAAAAATAAATAATATTTTACATTTAATTGTTACCAAATGGAAAAATGTTACTAACTAATACGTAAAACTAGCAAACATATTTTTACGAAATTGGAACGTTGCTGACGATAAAGAAATGAATGTTGCCATTTCTAATCGCATTTTTACCTGTACGGTAATACATGTAAGTATATTACTTATATTATAACTCTGTCGCTCTAAAATAAGATACAAATATCTATTTAGCTCTCAATATTAATACCTAAGTAGCAATTTGCGTTCAAACAACTACTTAGGTATTAATTTTTTTGTTTATAAAAAATAAAAAAATAAATATTAATACCTAAGTAGTTGTTTGTTCGCAAATTGCAAACAGCGCTTAGATTTGATGGATGCTTGAAAAGTCTAATTATAAAGCGACAGCTAGAATACGTGTAATTTACTTGTTTTCATCATTATTACACTTTATAAAGCAGTTACTGTTTTCCATACATGTCTAAATATAGATATATACGTATACTGAGCATTTATATTCCATTGTTTGTAAAATAATTAAAGTGCAGTATTTTATTATTTACATCTATATGTATAGAGTTTTAGTGTAATATTTTTGTGTTAAAAATTTTGATATTGTGAGTGTCTCTAATAATACTGATTATTCAATATTTTAATATTCTTTATATCCATGATCTGGTAGAGGTAAATACTACTACATACTTTCGTATGGTAATAGTGTAAAATTGTTATAGCGTTAACATAATGTGTATTGGTGTAAATCTTATTTCAAACTAGCGACTCACCCTTGCTTCGCTCGGGTTCCTCCCTATATACATTATAATTTTTTTGAGCGGAACCCTAATTCTTTTACTGAAATAAAAGTAGTCTTAAGTTACTCCTTATAACATCAACTACCTGCCAGTGAAAGTCCCGTCAAAATCGGCCCAGCCGTTTCAGAGATTAGCCGGATCAAACAGACAGACAGACAAAAATTATAAAAATTGTGTTTTTCTTATAAATACCGTATATAATTCCATATGTGTTTAGTAAAAATCTGTTATTTTGACATTACAAACAGACACTTCAATTTTATTTATCTGCATAGATAAGTCTCGATAACTGAGCTCATATAAATATTCCGTCGTAACAACCGTTAACCATTATTATTTTGGTTTAATAAACTGTTCGTTTTCATTGACCGGTTAAAAACGATGAATTCAGTGATGTAATGGTTACATTACATTACCGAAATAAACCGTTTTTTTGAAACGGTTCTGAGCCCTGGGCGCAACGCGGTAATAGGAAGGAGAGTCAAGCTCATAATAAGCTCATATGTCATAAGTTATTTATACAGATAAATAAAATTGAAGTGTCCGTTTCTAATGACAAAATAGCGGCGTTTTACTAAATGCATGAAAGTATACGGTATGTACGGTACTTATAAGTAAAACACATTTTTTAAAATTTTTGTCTGTCTGTTAGTTTGTTCCAGATAATATCTGAAACGGCTGGACTGATTTTGACGAGACTCTCCCTTGAAGATAGCTGGTGTTATAGTTAGTAACATAGGGTACTTTTATTTTAGAAAAAGAATTAGGGTTTCGTTCAAAAAAATTAAAACGTAACTAGGAACGAACCCGAGCGAAGCAAGGTTGAGTCACTAGCACAAAATATGAGCGCTAGTAATATAGTGTGTTAGGGTCTATGAGTTCGCATCGATATAAACTCGTGAGAACCGCACGTCCGTCTACAGCGCGTTAAAAGTCGTCGTAAGCACACGCCCTTACGCTGGGTTCACACGGCATTGTTTAGCACGTTTTTATGCAGTATACGTCTTAACGAATGTAGTGGCACATACATCGTACATAGAACCGTTCACATGTCTTTTGTACTGCAAAAAATCGTACACCATTTATACGTTTAACCGAATACTCACCGGACTTGACAAGCAAATCGAATGAATTTTAACATATTCGGTTTGCAGTGGCGCATAGTTTAGCTCTGTCTCTTTGGCCTTTCTCGCCTTCGATACCAATATGAAAGAACGACCAAGCGTGGATCCATCACTGCCGACTCACTATGACAACGTATGAAAAGTGCGGATATTCGTTTTTAAACGAAAGAAAATCTACCGTGTGAACACCCGGCTGATTGTACGTTTAAAATCGAATACTAAAAAAACGTGCACGACAACGCCGTGTGAATCCAGCCTTAGCTTTTCGATTATTATTGCGTGGCGTAAATATTTGTGTTAACAGTACATTATTATTAAACAGGAAAAAACAACACTATAGAGACACTTTGAAATTGAATCTTAGGACGGATATAAAAATATTTATTATTTTAAAATAAAATTTATTTTGTTTTCCTGGTTGATTTAGTGGGCAAGCGGTACAAATATTAAACATATTTAATCCCGGTAATTGGTTTTAGCTACTATTTTTAATACTATTCATTCTATTTAATAGGTGTCGTGGACTAATTTTTATGTGACGATATACTATTTATGCCTTAGATATATGAAGGAATTGAAAAGTAGGTACTAATATGCTTTTTTTCAAATATTATGTACTTATAATACAAAATTATTTAATTTGTAGGGTAGTTATATATTTTAGAAAAAAAATATATTTAGTGATGATGTAAACGTGATCTTTTAATACTCATAAATGAGTAAATATAAATATTTTTTTATTATTATTTCTCTGTACAATATGCCAAAGAATTTTGTCATAAAATATATGTAATTAATTATTTATTATATACATAATATAATTTATGTATAATTACCAAAGCATTTGTAAACGAGAATCTGCTTGTATCTTTGGTATTAAAATTCCTAATTCTATTGTGCCATTAAAAATTAAAGTGCACCTGTTTTCGTCCAAAGATTTATTGGCAGTGAAGAGATTTCCCTACTGACATATCTTTGACCAATAATATCAATATTTAGACTGTTTCTAAAAGTATAGATCATTATGTTTATAAAATTATTGATTTCAAACGACTAATAATCTAATTTTTTAACAAATAATTAAGAATAACTCTGGTTTTGAGGGCTAAAAGGCAGTGTTTCACAAGCAATTTTTTAGAGAATTAAGTTTTTAGAATTATTGGGTTTATAGTGTCATGGTAAACGACCTACTGTCGTTAGTTCTGAAAACAGTTACTAGGGAAATCTAATCACCGCCAATAAGTAGATTGTTGTTATCACTGTGATTGTAAATTACCTATTTAAAAATAAAGGATGTTGCATTTACTTAATATTTTATTTCACACAACCAGATAAATATTGTCGATTTTGTTAAATATTCATTGACTGCAAAATAATTTTCTAAACAAGCTGGCTGTAAAACAGGAAGAATATAATATCCTGTTGAGTGATGTGTCAGTGCAATTTCATCACATTAATACAGCTATACTCAACCTGCGGCTGCCGGGCCTTTGTTATTGGCCCATCTGAAGTTACATTTCAGAGTTGGCTTCCGTTTTAAATTGTAATTACTCAGAGTTGTTTGATGAGTTCATCGATTTTGAAAACGATACCAATCTAGAAGTACTGTTTAAAGAAAAAAGGGAAAACAGAGAATATGTGAAATTTTGGAGCATTGTTCCCCAAAAATATAAAAGCGTTCAAAGATATGCCCAAATCCTACTAACATTCTTTGGATCTACGTATGTGTGCGAATCGTCTTTTTCAAAAATGAAATACACGAAGAACGTTTACAGAAACAAACTTACAGATTCTCATCTGGATTATGTTATAAGGATAGCATGAAGCGAGAGAGACTTAAGCCAGATCTTGATAAAGTTTTGAAAAAAATGTTCACAGCATCAAAAATCGCATTAAAACATAAACATCTTTGTTAAAACTGTAACTACATCGTTAACTTGGTATTACGTTTTAATTAAGACCTAAATAATTTTTGCTTGCGGCCCTCGATACCATGACTGAAACGTGTTTGTGGCCCCTATAAAAAAAGGTCGAGTTTGGGTGTATTAATACAATGAGCTTAATAGTTCAAATGCGTATACCTAGATAGATGTTGGTTTTGTTTAATAATATTGATTATGATGATTTCATTTTGAATTTATGTATTTGGGAAGCATAGACACTCATAAGACTGTATTATCCTAATGGTAACGCACTTGTTGAGCTAAGTGGAACGGGTTCGAATCTCGCATCACTCTTGTGTATAACTCCACTCACCTTACCAGATGTATGTTCGAGAACCTAGCAAGTTTTCGAAAGACATGTGATATTTCTCTATGATCTCTACGATGTGATCCCCCTAATATTGAAAGGAGGCCCCACGCCCAGTAGCGGGATGTTAAAAAGGGTTGAATAAACATACTCATAAATGTTTCAACATGTTACTGCAAATATTACGAATATAAAAGGTATTTCAATAAAACAGCATCGTTATATTCAACATTTAATGCACAACCACTAATAACAAGGACATCTATGTTTCATGTCAATATTTAATATAATATTTTTATTTGTATTACTATAATGTAACAATATTAGGCAAATAGACTAGGATCACTAGTTCCATTAGTATTGAATATCAATAAAAAAAGTAAAATATATCAAGTTACTGGTACAAGTTTGGAAGATTGAGTTACGATTCTTAATTATTTGTTTATCTTATTCTAGCGGGACTGGTATGTCTGTCTATGTATGTACACTATACATTAGGTACATTTCTCGTACTTTTAAGATCATCTGATTAAACTATAGTTTAAAGTGAATACACAATCACTAGAACACCCTAATACACAAGATATATACTACCGTGCCATCATTAATTTAACAATAACTTTGTATATATACATATAACATTTTAACTGCACCGGTTATCTAGGAATGTTAAATTGCTTCAGAAAGTATGGATGTTATCACAAAATATAAATATCAAACATTCTAAATTGTACAAAGTATGAAAAGTTGGCTTACATACATACAATTGCCCTTCAAAATTTTGGCACCAGATGAGAAAATACGTCATCATGCTTGGTATTATTCATGGAGAAAAGTAAAATATGGTCTACAAATGAGGTGTGCACAAAAAGTTTTTGCAGCTTCTGCTGTTCGGTTACGTGCGTGTAAGCAGTTACTGTATACAGTTTATTATATAAAAGTAAAAAAAAACAACTATTTTGCAAGCTATAGTGTACACATAGTAACAGATAATTTAATGGTATTAAATATTAATTATTAGCTAGCTATATATAAATTTTATAATTGTACTATAACAATAAAAGCTTTAGCAATTACACATGTTAAATCAGCAATAAAACAATATAAAAATATTTTAGATAATAAAAATGCATATATAATACATAATATGAGAGTCAATCAAATAGTCACACATATTTAGAAATATAAATTAAAATTTGTTTACCCATTTTTAAAATTGGTCCTACTTAGGCTCTAAACAATGGTAGTTGTATTTAATAATAACACTTATTGTACAATTCTCTTTGAGAAATTTTGACTTATAGCCAAATAGTATAAAAAAAACTTAATTCAAAATAATATTTTTGATGGTAACTTGTTAACCTACTATCATAGAAAAAAAAGTATAAAATTAAAAAAAAAAGACTTAAAAACGTAATAAATGTATCTAAAAAATAGTGCAGGACAGATCTGTTAGGTAATTGTTATCCTAAAAATGCAGCTCTATTTAAGAACTAGTCTACACTACAATCTATAAAAGCTCAGGTCCTTTAAAAGCAATAAAAAAAATATCCCAAAAATAACATTATTAGTTTTTTCTGCAACTTTAACCCTACTGTAAAAATAAAATGATATAAAAACATTTGAGACTAATTCAAGCTTCAAAAAAATCACCTATAAAATATAATATAAACGGAACACATGATACCAAGGCCCTAAAAATCAATGAAGATCCATAAAAGTGTTGTGTGTGAATGTATTTATCCATTAATTTCTTTTTATATATCCAAAATTCATTCTCAATTGTTCTAAGAATACAAATGTTAGGATAGTGTGTGGGGCAAGTCTTACAAATGCTGGGACATAGCCTTTGAAAAATGCTAATGGGCCTTCCATGGCAGTGTTTTTAACTAATTTCAAAATACTTTTAACTTCACCTGGCTTTGCATTCATTGCTCTAGTCTTTAGTACATCTACTGGTTGAGTCAATGTTGTAGCAACAGCACCCTAAGGACAACATTTTGTTAAAAATAAATTGAATCAAATTGCATAATTACATTATTCTAATGAAATAAATAATATACTTACAGCTAGCAAACTTGAAGTTACGTGTGTTATTACATTGTCCCCAAAATATGGTACAGCAAGAAGTATTCCCTTGATTTGATCATAAAAGGAAAGTTGGCCAATAGTCATTAGAGCCGCTCGGCTGCAGGTCATAGATGCCCCAGCCCAGAGACGCAGAACACCTTCTGTAGCAGCAACACGGTAAAGCCCGTGTATGGCATTCTTGTAGCTACAAACAAAGTATACAGTAATAGTTTTGGTAATGATCTTTTTTTTTTATTTTAGTATAAATTTAATCTATTTTCTAATTGAATTCAATTGAATATTGTCACTTTATCGAGACTATGTTACAAAGATGTACATTTATATGTAACTCCTATTTTTTTATTTAAAAATATTTTTTTACAATGATATGTAAAAAAATGTCTCCCGTGACCATGATTGTTATAAAGCATTTATTTGTAATGCCAATAACCAAAAATTAAAATAAATCTGTAAAAAAATCCAAAAAGATAGTTTTATTTTAAATGTCAAATATTTGTGTAAATCTAAGAAAGCACTAAAATAAATATATTGGAAAAAAAACACATACTTTCTTCGTTGCTCAGGTGGCAGTTTTACATCATTCTGCATTCGAACATTTACTAAGTCAGCTGGATTTCCAACAAAGCCTCCAGCAAAACCTCCGAGGCCTGCTAGGAAGGCAGACATGTAAAATGGAATTGCAGTGCCCTTAAAAATAATGTTATTTTTAAAAGAAAAATAAGAATTAATAAATATATTAAGATTAATAAAAAATAACATGTAATAAATACAATTAAAACTCTATTTAATAAAATGTAGAATAGAACTTACATCTTTAGGAGTAAGTTGTTGCTTTGCTACCTCATAGATGCCAAACCTTGCTGTAGAATATGTCAGTTGACGTAACAGTGATGCTGATATGCCATTATAAAGACCCATAACTCCTTTAAAATAAAAATTGTGTTTTATATTGATGCCAATATTTTTTTCATTAAATATGCTAAAAAACGTATTTTTTTTAATTTTTAAAGCGATTTCAATTTATAGGGTCTTTGAGTCCGTTATTTAATTAGGACATTTAGAAATATATTCTTTTAATTTTTACCTTGATTTTTTAAAACTATTCCGGTTAATTGAAACATTGAAATATTTTTTCCTTTTTGTGTCTGCATTTGTACTTTCAATAGATCCAGAGGATGAGTTATACAAGCAGCACCAGCAGAGGCCAGGCCCCCAAAATACCATTGTGAAACTCTGGCTTCTTTTGCTTTTCCCATGCTGAAAAATTTTAATAGCCTACTTCCTCAATAATGTATAAGCAAAATTTCATAATCTTGAACTAATTCAAGAATAAATTATATTGTGTAAGTTATGTAACATCTCCGTAATTGTTGCAGTTATTTATAAGGCATTATAATAAGCATTAACATAGAATACGCCAAAAAGTATAATTAATAATATATATTATGAAAATGAAATATGATAAACTATTTCCTGCCCCAGCCCCCAGACCCCAGCCCGCAGCTGTGACGCTGTCAATTGTCATTTGTCAACTGCCATTCAGTCATTTTCAAGTGACAGATATCTAACCTAACTACATTACGTTCTGAAACACTTGAAAGATGTCAAAAATGTCTTGGTTTACTATTATTGTTTCTATAATGGCTTTAAATGGTTTATTATTCATTTATGGTACTATGGTACTACCTAACATGGATGACAAATAAAACTATCTAACAACAATTGACAAGTGACAACTCTAGTCTATTGTCTACTCTAACTCTTCACTCTAATGTCAATGTCTAACTCTCTGGTTTGGTCTCAACTTTCAAGGTCTTTACGAACTTGGATAGTTTATTCTTAAATATTTGGCAAATTTCAATTACCTACTTCTAATTTTAGTTACTCATTTCTTCTAATAATCTTTTATGTTTAACGCAAAGTATTAAGTGATATAAATAAAATTTGAAGGTACTTACTTCTGGTCAAATATCTTTTACAGAATAGGTAAAAGATATTAAAATTATAAAATTATTATCACGCACTGTCACAAAGAAATTATTTATTAGGTAGCTAGTGTTACGTAACCTAAACATTTAACAGCGGTTCAAAATTAAATTAGTTTAGCTGGCGGTGAGCCGGCTTGCTCTGACGAAGTACGATCGTTTTCTGTACTAAGCAGAGCAATGTGTATTGTGTATAGCTGTTGCTTATCGTACTTTTCTTATTAGTGGAAAATAAACTTCAATTACAAGACATGTTGCATATGTTATATAAAATTTTGGTAATATTAGTTACTAATTAATAAATTTTTTTTACAGCATGACTTCAGATATTATAACAACTTTTGAACTGGATAAAATAAGTGATTCTAGCAAAGTTATAATAATAAAAGAAATTAATGGATGTGATAGCTCATTTATTTCTAGTTGTGTTCTAGGGAATTGTATAAAAAATAAAAGTGCTGTACTGGTAGTATTAATACACAACAGTTTTTCACATTATCATAATGTAGGTCTCAAAATGAACTATAATTTACAGAAATCTTTAGAATCAGGTTTAGTAGACTACTATGATGTAGGTGGAGATTTGGTAAATACCATGTTAGAAAATAAATGCACTTCGTCATTGGATATATGGTTTAAAATAAAGGAAAAGCTTGTCAAACTACATGAAAAGCATGCTGTTGTTAATGTAATTTTTGAAGGAATTTCTCATTTGTTTGATATGCAATTTACCTTAAAAGAAGTTAATGATATATGTAAAAATGTGATTGATTTAATAAGAAGCTATAACAATTCATGTTTGTTTGTTCATTGTAATGTTGCAAATGAGGATGATATAACGAATGTGTTAGCAAATAGCCTTTCCCATAAGGCACAGATTTTAGCAGAGGTGGAAAATTTACCTTCAGGATTAAGTGCCGATGTCTCTGGTCGATTAACATTGAAATATTTGTATCATAAGTATCAGAGTGAAAATGTGTATACATATAATCAAAAACCATCACAATATCTTTTTAGGTTATTTGATAGAGGAGTTAAATTATTAGCACCTGGTACAGTTTAAAATATTTATTTGTTTTAGTAAAAGAATTTTAAGAAATTTCATGCAATGTCTATATTTAAAAGTAAATATATTTTAATACAATATTTTACTGTTTTACTTAAACCTTTACCTTAATATGTTTTAGTTTTATACCTGCCTGCATTAATATACAAAACTCAAGATATAAAATCAGGGTCTCTAAAGTACCCTCAAAAAAAGCGCACATTTCGAAATTGAGCACTCCTTGAGTCCTTTCAAATATTCTAGAATTGCGTGAGCTATAGAGCGGACACCCGAAATGTCAGTGTTCATAACAAAAATGTAAAAATATTACATATTTCTATCTATCTTCTTCTGTCTATATATAAATGATCTTCTTAGTAAATAATAAATAAAAGTGAATGTTGGTAAGCGCATAACTCAAGAATGGCTGGGCCAATTCGGCTAATTTTTTTTCGTATGTGCCATAAGGTCTACGGTAGGTTTTAATAAAGAGAAAAAATGAAAAATTAACGAAATTTTTTTTTAATTTATATGGCTAACGCTGGCTAATAACTATTTACTTATATCTATTTAAAACGTACCTAGCGACGAAGTCGCAAGTAAGTAATATTTTTTAATGAACAAAAGATTTTTTTAACGTATAATAGATCCTTTTAGAAATACGACTTATATTTATAAAATTACTCTTTAACTACTCATCTATACTATAATAAAAGAGTAGAGGTCGAATGTCTGTACATAGCAAAAAAATGCTAAAAACCGAGTCAGGTGGATGTAAGAAGACAAATAGAACAAATCCAGATTTTTTTTAATTTTTTTGTTTCTCTGTCTGTTTGTCTGTTTGTACGGGCTAATCTCCGAATCTATTGGACCGATTTAAATGAAATGCATGGTGGTACCTTATATCCCCGGGCAACATCTTAGATACTTTTTATCCCGGAAAATTAAATAGTTCCCGTGGGATTGTTAAAAAAACTATAATAACTTATACAGCTTAGTACACAAAAACTACTGATTCAATTTTAATAAAACTTTACAATAATATAGTTCATACATGATAATAACAAATCAGCTACTTTTTATCCCGAAAAAATGTACGGTTCCCGTGGGATAGATATTTTCGTTTATTTGTAACGTATTATGTACACAATATAGACCCCAAAACAATAGTTATTAAAAACTTGTCTGTTTGTCTGTGTTTTATGCGTGTTTCACGCGAAAAGTAATGAACTGATTTCAACGAAATTTGGTGAAGTGATAACTTATTACTTGAGTCAACGTTTAGGATACCTTTTACTTCAAGAAAATCTTTCTTTCTCCGGGAAGATACAATAACTGGTTTTATCGAGTCCTCCCTAGAAACCTTCCGCTGGCTAAACCTTAAGACATACATACTCGTACATCAAAACAATATACTAAAAAACTGTAGGTCTTGAAAAGTCCCACAGGAAAGCTCTGAATAGTATATGTATATCTCCTAAGCAATATCTACTCTTATCTATACCCGTTCCCGTGGGATTGTTAAAAAACTATAGTATCTTATACAGCTTAGTACACAACAACTTATGCACCTTATTTAGTAAACATTAACATTCTGATACCTTATATTGCCGGTCAAACAACAGGTTACTTTTCATCCCAGAAAAATGAACGGTTCCCGTGGGAACTAATAGATCTCTATTAGTGTTTTTCTAGAGGCGAACCCCAGCGAAGCGAGGGTGAGCCGCTAGTCCATAATATAATCCATTAAATGCTAAGATATTGATGATAAAAAAGATCATTGAAAGTCGAATGAATATCTTAGGAAAAATCGACGTAAAGAGTTTCGTAAAAAAATTTTGGGAAAAGAATGAGGCCTATCTGAAAATTGAACGATTTTTTTTTTAAATGTAAACGTCCACTTGAAATTGGGGGTGATTATCAGCTTTTCGAGACCATAAAACATACTTTTCTTGGAAACGGCTAAACATTTCAATTTATTTATTTTTTATTTATTATATGTATTTCAAAGATTACGTTCCCTTAGTTTCATGAAAATCAACAGATTATTTTTTAGAAATTAAAAATAAAAAACTAAGAAACAGTAAAAAAACGACTTTTTTGCATATATCTCGAAAACTTCGAGGTTATTGTAGAAAATGTTATTTATAAAAGTTATAGATCTTTACTAGACTTTTGTAGAAAATATTTTTCGATAGAACGTTACAGTAAGCCCTAAAATTGAAAAAAACACTATTGTTCAACGCTTTGCGTCCCCCCATTTCTCGGGGATAGCTGGGCATAGGGGGCATAAAGATGTTCTATACTGCAACCTATGCAAAAATATGATATCAGGTCGTGACAGAATTGATCAATGAGGATTTAGATACGTAATTATAATTATATTTTAAATCCATTACCATATACAAATAAATATATGGCTTTGACGAATTTAATTAAGTAATTTCTTGAGCACATAATTGAGTCTTAAAGGAACATGAAAATTTCATTTGTGATGATTAGCTGTTACCCTGGCGACCGTTCAAAGCGAAGGCTGTATTTTGACCAGCGATCAGTCCATGTGGTTACACTGGAACGAGTACCACGCGCTAACGCAATATATATGTATCTACATTTAAAAAAAACAGAAACTACGCAAAAAATATGTGTTTCTTTAGTAATTGTTAATATAACGCACTGGATTTTATCCATAAGAAAAAGAACGGTTTTAAAAAGTTGAGAAGTGTATTTATTTATTGATAGACACTTTTTAAGTTATAGATATGACTCAAAGCGTTTATACAGATAAGTTTCACGGCAATGGGCGCACTGTTAGTGAAGAAAAATTAATGGTTCGTAGGTATTATTTATTACTACAAACAAACTAAAATTTGTATTTTAATTTTATATTAAGAAAATGAAAACAAATCTTAACATGACTGACTGAAATTCAGAGATTTACCCTCGCTTCGCTCGGGTGCATTTCTATGTATGCAAATTACTATCTCAATTTCATGGTTTTTATTTTTTTGCGCGGAACCCTGATTCTTTTTCCAAAATAAAAGTAGCCTAAGTTACTCCGTATATCATCAGCTATCTGCCAGTGAAAGTCCCGTCAAGATCGGTTTAGCCGTTGCGGAGATTACCCGGAATAAACAGATAGACAGACAGACAAAAAATTTAACCTGTATACCTTGAAAAAACCTGTTATTTTGACATTACAAACAGATACTTCAATTTTATTTATCTGTATAGCTTACGTCGCGCCGGTAGCCGCAGGTTCGATACTGTCTGTGAAAGAGATTTGTAATGGATATTTTTTGGTCTGTTTGAAATATTGGGCATGACACCTTAAATATATTATTTCAATAAAATCGGAAAGAAAAAAACCGGCTAAATTAATTATTATTTCTCTTAAGTCTTAGTGTACCTACGTTGATATTATGTACTACGTATTTGACTGCTTGCTACCTTAGATAGATATATGTACATACATACTGCTATCTACATATATAATGTGTAGCCTATTAGTTTTATGAATAGATAGAAGCTGATATATATTGATATCCCTGAAAGTTTGACAAATGGTACCTACTTAAAAAAAAAATTCTGCTACGAATGTTGAAAAGCATATATTTTATAGGGTTACATTAAATGTTTTCATTATGTCTATACATATTATGTAATAAATAATTTCTATGAACTTTCAATATATTATTACAGTTTTTATTTTTTTTAATTTAACTTACTGTATGGTACCAACCATAAAAATGTTAACAAATTGATTCAGAGTCGCTAATGATAATGTTATAAATAATATTATACGTAATTTTAAGTTATTAGTAATAACATTAACTATTAGATATAAATGTATTTTATACTCGTAGGTCGCGGTAAGAGTACGACCGCTACGCGCAGATGAAGGTCCCCGGATCGTCCACGTGGTTAGCGATAAGGTGACTGTTTCCTACATAATATCTGTACCTATCTTATTATATTAAAATAAGTGTGACTATGTCTCTCCCATGACCATGATTGCTGGAAAACATTCGATACGTCGGGAACAAAAATAAATAAAACCCGAAAAGATACTTTCATGTAAAATAATACTTCCTTATTTTTAAGGAAGTATTTTTTACACATATGAACTTCACGATATTTGCATTTAAATAATTTTTATAATTATACCTACTGTATAGGGGGCGGGCATATATAGGAAAAACCTTGAAATAAAATCATTTGAATTTTTTTCTCAATTACTTATATATATATATATATATATATATATATATATATATATATATATATATATATATATATATATCTTGTAGTTTGGAGTTTCGGTAATTAGTAGAAAGATAAAATTCTACGTTTAGAAGAATTTAAATAACTATGCATATTACATATTATATAAAATTACTTACTAAGACACGTATTGCTACAACAACAGATGCTAGTCCTCGAGGAGGAGGCGGATTCTCGCCGTGACGTTTTACGCCAGCGCCGGCTCAACGATAAACATTACGTTTACGACCGCGTCTTTTCAGAGGAGAGCACTCAAGTATGTTTTATATGACTTAAGTAAACGATACCTGTACATCATACAATAATACCTGTGTCAATTACATCACTATACGTGTAAATATTCATATTTCATCTTATCACAAACTGATATTCTTATTTTTTTGACAAGTAAAGGGTTCCAATATGGGAATTTATAGAGTTTATAGAGTTTTTTTGTTACTGTAATCCCTTGAAATTGTTACTTTTTACAAGCTTTTATTAGTCTTCCAACAGGTTATTAAGATTATACATTTTTGTTGATTATAACTTTTTTGATGTTTTCATTTAATTTTAAAATATAAGTTATCTCTAATTAAATTCTTATTGCAATAAGCAAAGATTTTTTTTCAATACTGTAGTAGAGTCTGCACTTTGTGAGCTAGTTTTATAATGATATATCTTAATAAACTATATATTATATCCTAAATAAACATTTTTGACTTTTACTAATGTTTTCTGTAGGAAGATGTGTATCAAGCTATATGTGCACCGCTTGTTGGTGACACGCTGAATGGTATAGCGGGTGCTGTGTTTGCCTACGGGGCTACTGGAGCTGGCAAAACGCACACAATGACGGGTCTTATGTCCAGAGCTCTCAGCCATCTCTTCACTTCCATCGCTGAAAGCGACGCACCTGATTCTTATGAGGTGATTTTTTTTGATAATTTAATTAGTTTTATGAAAAAATACAATAAATCTGTGAGCATTTATATAACAGTTATTACTAGGTAAAAAATTACAAGGCAGTGGTAGCCCAGTAAGCGGGTTCAAATCCAGGGTCTCGGCACCTCTGATATTTTCATGTGCTAATCACTTCCAACATGATTACCACTTGTCTTAACGGCGAAGGAAAACATCGTGATGAAACCTGCATGTCTGAGAGAACCTAGCAAGTTTTTAAAAGACATGTAAATTCCGCCAACCCGCACTTGGCCAGCGTGGTGGACTATAGCTTTATTCTCTTCGTACTGAAGGGAGGCCCGTGCGCAGCAGTGGGACGTTAAAAAGGGCTGAATACAACATACAACAAATATTGTGTGTCCACTTTAATTTACACATTTTAATGTTTCTTCATATCAGTATAAAATAAACTTCCAGCTTTATATCACTTGTGATAATGAAATAGTTTCATATTTATAGCAAAACGTAACCTTCTCTAAATTGCTAGCTCTAAGGTGCCAAATTTCCTTGAGATTCAAATAGTAGTTTAGTTTTGTACATAATTTTAAATATCTACTGTTTCATTTTGTTCTAACAATGAATTATTTACTATATATTTATAAATTGTTATTTTCAAAAACGATCAAAGGCATGTCAATCAATATAAGACCATGGTTAATGTTTGACGAATATACCTACCTATAGACTACTATAATACGCAGTAAAGTAAAAGACCTAGTATGATTCTTAATGACCTAGTTTGACTAGATATACTAATAGAATTCGTAATCCAAGAAAAATTTAAATCGAGAATATATAATAGCCATGAACGAATTAACCACTTCGTCCATGATAATAGCATAGTAATATACTCTACTTACCTATAACTGGAAAACAAGTTGTGTTGCTTGTGAGCAAAATCTTTGTGGATATCTCCATTAAAGTAGTCGTAAATTATATTATAGTATTACATATCTATATATAAAGAATATATTTGTATCATATCTTTACTTTTTTTTAAATCTGCATGTTTTTCGCAAGTTTTCTCTATAAATATATAAGACGAGGCCGTCCTACGGGGTGCCATTCTTATTGAATTACAATGAAAGCTTCGATGCTGTCTATAGAGCTTCATTAGCTTTAAACTTAATAAATTTTCAACTTTCACACTATGAAATATTATAGTGTATGTATTAATAATACGTTACGCAATACCAATACGCATCCATAGAAAACTCCTAGCATTTATATGCAGTTTATTTACGTATGTCTATGATTAGAAAAATGAACAGATGAGTAATCTCTCATAACAGATTCCAATGTGTAAAATGTCAGTTACACCTGGTTTTGTATTTATTCGTAAGAGATTTTCATGAGAGATTTATTAGTTTTGAAATTTTATCTGACTAAATGATGGCGTATAATACGCTGCTGACCTATTCGAGACTTTCCATCTATATTACAAGAAAACGTCACGTCTCACTTTACGTCACGATAGCTAATGTAGTATATAATTAACTTATATATTTACAATTCGTGATGTATACTATTTACTTCTTTAAATAACAAGCGCGCGTACTCGCGTAAATTGTAAAGTAGATTTTATGCTATTTTAATATCACCTCATTAGTATTAAATTTAATTCTTTACATATTACATACGCATATAATATATACATAATGTGTACAATAATATACATATAAAAAATAAATATTAAATAACATAAACATTATCTATAGTATATGTACATACCTATTATACATATTTATTATAAAGTGTATAAGTCAATTACTGTACGAGTTTTAAGTCCGCGTGGGAATAGTTTTTTGGGCGCTATCAACAATATCATCCTTCATATGATAAAATCATAATGCCCGTTCTTTCAGTCATGAGGAACAAAAGTTTAAAGCACTTCGTCTCTACAATCCCTGAATTTTAACGCAAATGATACATTTTTGTATTTTTAAAATCGTTGTGTAATTTGACCTTTGAGACGTGTAAAAACTTAGTCTCTCCTGTGATCATGATTGCTGTAAACTGTAACAGTGTAAAGCATTTAAAGCATCGGGAAGCAAAAAATAATTGAAAATAATAAGGTTTAATTGAAATTGAAGGGACCTATTTAAAATACCAACCCCGTATTGACGTGTACTGACGTATAAATAGCAGCTTTAAATAGCCCATGTAAAAGTAGATGATAATTTCTTAGAATGGCCAAACCGTTTTGTGTCGGATGGGTACTGGCGGATAAGTGATTCGGATAAAAGTAGAGCAGAACTCAAAACTATAATAGTCATAAATATTAACAAAATATAGCGACAAAAACAACAATACTTTTATAAAATATCATGTCTCGACGGCTGACTGGCCGGAAGAAGCAATCTTTTTTTTACCTTGCTCCACTCGGGTTGGTGCCTTATGTTTTAACGTTTAGTACTGATTAAAGATTTCTCAGAGATGAAATATTTTCCCCCAGTAAAAAGTATCTTATATGTTAACCCGGATAACCAGCTATCATCATACCAAATTTCATTAAAATCTGTCCAGTGGTTTTCTCGTGATGCGGTCACAGACAGACAGACAGACAGACAAACAAACAAACAAACAAACAAACAGACAGGCAGGCAGGCAGGCAGACAGACAATAATTCTAAAAACTATAGATTCGGCCTCTGTGTCAATAATAATAATCAATCAGATTTTCAAAAAATATTTTATGTACAGATTCGGCTCAGTTAGAATTTTATTATATGTATAGATTACAACATTTAACAAATACTATCACTATCGTCAAATAAAATATACATATTACGTATTATATATTTATTTTAAACATATATATATATATATATATATATATATATATAAGCATTTATTAAAATAATGATATAGTAATTAATATTTGTAATAATAAACGTTTGGAAATTTTGGTATACATTACCTAATAGGAAATAAATATCGGGAGGTTATTACATAATATAAAATCTAGTGCACAATGCACATAGCTTATTTAGATGTTATGAAGATGCCTTTGCTAGATAATAGCTGAATAAACCGAACTAATCAACGAACACACTTTTGCATAGATTTTGATATTACAAAGCTCAGGTATGATTAGTACAAAACTATACCAAATAATTGTTAAGAGGTCATAATCAATAATTTTGTTAATAGAAACATTGAACTTGTTGTTGTGGTTTCGGCCGGCGAGGGTGGCTACCCCGTGTTGTGGCAAGGTCAGTGTCTAGGTATATGCAGCGCTCTTTATGTGATCGACACGCCGTGCAGGAACCGTGCTTATCACAATGTTGTCTTATATATAAGTATGTAAACAATTCTTTACATTAAATATTTATATAATTGGATTTATAGAGCAGAAATTGGCGTAATTTAAAAGATAAAATTTTATACTGGAATGCAGGACTAAGTCTTCCCTCCTAAGTCGTCGTAGTATATTTAAATTATAACAATTTTTACATTTTAACTTCAACATAAATAAATTTTGTCAAAATCAAGCTCAGTCTTAAGTTATAAAAACAATTAAAGTATCTCTATAACTCATGAGACTATCTCATTGAAAGAAGTGAAAATATATCGATAAGAGCCACATCTTATGACGTCATGAAGGCTGAATAGAGTCAGGAGGGTTTGTTAAATATTCATGGCCATTTTCCTCACACGAGCTTCATTAATGTTCAACACGAACCGTAGCGTACTTGGCACCTTTCAAGTATCAAATATAAAAGTAAGAAATATACTTAAAAAGATTTTGTTTGAAAGAATTTTTACAGCGTGCTTCACTTAATTAACATATTTAGCACAAGGTTTATTTGCTTAAAAAGTGCTTACTCTATATTACTCCTACAAACTTTATGCTATGATTTGTTATCGAAATAATATTTTAAGGTTAAAAAAAATTTTAAGCGTATTATAGTGTATTCCATATATTTTGTTAGCCTAAAGTTCCGACAGCGCTAAAGCCTCAAAATTTTAAAAGTGGAAAAAGTACGTTAAAAATTTAATGAGCAAGGAAATTATCTGTATTATTAAAATGTCATACTTAAATTATTCTCTGTTTGCTTTTGTCAATGTTTGTATAAAGGAGACAAAAGTAAGATCATAATATTATTTTTTTAATAATTTGTGTTTAGAAATTAAAAATATAGGTATTCTTCAAATAGTTTAAGCTCTAAAATCTTACTTTTTTGGTCAAACGTGTCTAACTTATTTTGATGAATTCTAAAAAATAATATGTATTTAAGAAAAACCTTATTAAAGTATTTTTTTAAAATAATTAATGAGGGTTCTAGTGGTAGAGTGTGGTGGGCCTAGTGCCTATGTGCTCTTTTTATTTATAATAAAGTTATATAAGCGCTGATTTTATATCCTACTAGCGACTTACCCTCGCTTCGGTCGAGTTCATCTCTAGGTACGTTTTAAGCTCTTAACGGTAAGTATGGAATAAATACACCAGGTACCTATGTATATATAGCATATTACGTATATTATATATACATAGGTACAAAATAAACAGTTCTGAACTTTTCAATTTTTCAGCTGTTTTTTGGGGTTTCACTATTTTTTTATACTTAAACTACCCTTAACAAACCCCCAACAAAACAAAAAAAGAATTATTCAAATCGGTCCAGCTGTTTTCGAGTTTGAGCGAGACTAACAAACGGCAATAGATTTTTATAAATATATATAAATCAATTGTTGTAAATAGTTCCAATATCAATTTCCATGTTTTTTTTATTTTTATTACGATGAAACCTCAATTTCACATCATTCACTATTTTTCTTCCCTAGACCGACCAGTCAAAACCTAAGAATTAATCCATACTAATATTATAAATGTGAAAGTGTGTTTGTTTGTCCTTAAACGTCGAAACGAAGTAACGGATTGGCGTGATTTTTTGTGTGGAGATAGTTGGAGGGTAGGAGAGTGACATAGGATACTTCTTATCGTGGGAGATTATTTAATTCCCACGTTATAATACAATCCAAAAAACTTGAAACTTGGTATATATGTTCTTCAATAAAATTAAATAAACACGTGTCTTAGCATTTTTCAAAATTCATCCTATAAGGGGTATATAGGGGATGAAAGTTTGTATGAAACTACCTTTTTAGAGATTTTTTGTAGTTTTAGCGCGAGCGAAGCCGCGGGTTCTGCTAGTATATTATAAAACATTCGATAAGGTTTCAGGTTGAAACTTAAGTAGGTTCAATGTTTGTTTCAATTTAATGACTATATATGTCCGTAATTACGGAACGACATGACAATATCGACTGTAATAGCCTAGTTCCTAATCTTTTAAGTACCTTTTAGCTGTATAATATGATCTGGTCCGATTTATAATGTTTAGTAAATATGGGCAATGTTAACTAAAGATTATACCTGCGTCATTATATTATAGCTGAATAATATATCATCAAGTTACATCAATCTATTCAAGGTTTGAAGCCTGTCACGTAGGTGTTGCTGAAGATAATAAAATAGTTTCATAACGAAGGTTGATAAATGTAAAGAATGTACTCTGTACATAATTTAAATCGTTAAATATAAAAATCTATACATATAATAAAATTCTAACTAAGTCGAATCTGTACGTAAACATTTTTTTGAAAAATCTTATTGAAATAGACATTATTATCGATACGGAGGCCGAATCTATAGTTTTTAGAATTTCTGTCTGTCTGTCTGTCCGTTTGTCTGTCTGTCTGTTACCGCATCACGGAAAAACCGCTGGAGGGAATTTAATGAAATTTGGTATGATGATAGCTGGTTATACGGGTTAACATATAGGATACTTTTTACTGCGGGAAAATATCTTATTTCTGAGAAATTCATACTAAACGTTAAAACGTAAGTAGGGACGAATCCGAGCGGAGTGAGGGTGAGTCACTAGTAAATAATATAAAGACTAATTGCGAATCCATAAACGAGCAAATTTAAATATACTATAAAACTGTTTCTTTTTTATTTGTATCTGGAATGGTCATTAATTCTAATGCTAATTCAACGGACATTTATCTTACCTAAATGTAATACAGTATCGTTACAAAATCTGGCGAGATATTGTATTGTGTTACTAAAAAGCTAATAGGTAATAATGTACAAAAATCAAACTCTGATGTACCCATCAGAGTTAGTTGTTTCGAAGTTATAATCACCCAGATGGAAAAGTAAATTTTGAATCTAAGGACATTTGATGAAGAGAGTAATATATATCTATAAGCTAGCCTACAACACGGGTGTATTTTTTATAGTTTTGAAAAAGTCCATACTTGAGCACAAACGTATAAACTACAAACCTACACATATTTAGAAGCTACTTAGCACATGCGGCATTTGTGTGGTAGGTAATATTTTGTATAGTCTGCTTTTATTTTATCCGCGATGGCTTAAGCGAAAAAAATGTCAATTGGGCGTATCTCTATAGATTTACTTGAAACAAGTGGTTCTGATTAGATAACGCTATAATAATTAAATGATAAAACATTGTATGGCTACATATTGTTTTAGAACATTCTCTACATTTGAATTTAGTGGAATAATTTATTACTCGTAGCAATGTCTTGGAGCCATCTCTCTCTTTTTTCGAATCGCATATTATGAAACTATAACTGTTAAGTGCGGAACTATAGTGGAGTTATAAACTATAATTGACAAATAAAACTGTTCACACAAATAGGTCTTGTATATCTAAAAAAAAGTATATTATCTGTACACTACAGTACCTACTTACTGGGATTCGAAATAAAATTGTCTAAAAACAAATTAAACGATATAACAAATTGTCCTAGGAGACATTCATTAATTGAACTCAAAACGGGGAGGGGAGATGGGGTATTGTTCATCAGCAAGGGTATGATATAAGTTAATACAATGTGTAATTTAAACATCCTTTTTGTTATATTACACGTAGGCGCATTTACATAAGTTTTCCTAGCTGTAATAGATTAGTCTTTATTGAATAATGGAATAGCGGTGCAGGCAACGTGGTCGTGGAGTAGGGACCGGGCGGTATAATTTCCATCTGATAAAGCCTTGCCTGCCGCTTTGCGCAGCAATTGTAAATTGTACCGCATTATTAAATAACCAACTGCACTATGCATCATTCTCTATATCCAAACTATTTTATGATATTCATCATTATCACATTTGAAACTATATTATATTTTGTTGTGTTACCTATATTTATTTTTTAATCCCTGACGCAAAAAAGGGGTGTTATAAGTTTGACGTCGATGTCTGTATGTGTGTGTATCTGACTGTGGCATCGTAGCTATGTTTGGTTAATATCGGTCCAGCAGTGCTTCACGCGTGCAAGTGTAATCGTTAAATGACAATTAATTTGCTTAGGGGATTTCTTAAATTTTTATTTCATAACGTACGTATGTAATAATTGTATGTACTTATGTCATATATACCTACCTATATTACAAGTAAAGAATATTATATATATTATAATATTTACAAAATTAAAAATGCAACATATTAATGTTACAATGTTACATGATTACGATTAACGATAGAATTCAATAAATTGACCCGAAATGAGTCTAACAATAAAATTTTAGACAAAAGTGTATTTAGGTGTGTTTATGATAAAACTTTTTTAGTTTATAATCGTTATTAAAACTATAATAATAATATATTTTATCTATATAATATGGAAGTTGGAAATATAACAGTTAAATTAAATATTTTCAAAGTGTTGACCACTGAATAAAGTAATTTTAATCGGTTAACATGAAAAAGAAAACCTTGATACAATTGGATAAAATGGATAATTTTCGAAATATAAAGTATTCAGGCGAAGCCGGAGTCGGGAGTAGTCAGTATTCAATAAAGGCATAATTTATGATATAGAAGCGATTATCGAATTATTTATAGCCTATAGGTATGCAACTGTTTTTCCGATAACTTATTAAATATTTGAAGCAGGAAAATTGTAAGTTAATAGCTACCTTTTACTATTGCAAAAGACTAGGGTAGACTGATCATTAGTCAAAGGTCATTAGTCAATACATTTTTACACGTTTCCGAGCCGCCTTCATATATTGATTCGGTGTTTTTAATATGTCCAAGGCAAACATCGATTTCAGGTAGAAAGGCTTCCTTGAACACTGAACGATTGTTTACCAAGTCCACTGGCTAATGGATTTTTCATAAAGGGTATCTTTACATTGATAATTCATAATACGTACGTACATATACATAACATAGCGTTGTTTTATATTATGTACATATACTCAGCGCTGGATTTACACTGGGGGCACTCGGGGCTAGTGCCCAGGGCGGCAAATTTTTGGGGGTGACAATTTCGAAGGTGCAAAAAATATTTTCTTCTCGTTATCGAAAATATTTATTTTATTTCATAAAAAATAAAAAAGGTTAACAATTAGTAGGTCCATCTTTGGAAAAAACTGATATCATTTATAAATTATTTCTTTGAATTTTTCAAAAAAATAATACATATTTAAATAAAACTATAATATATATCCGAAAAGATAGTTTTATTTAAAAATGTCAAACCATGAACGATAATATATTCTATGCCCAGTGGCGGTGCCAATGTTAAATCCGGCACTGCATATACTAGCACAGCCTACAGCTTTGAACGCGTGCTTCAGTGTAAAACTGGTACCTCAAGCTATCAGATTTGGATCTACTCTAATGCTAGAAAATACACTTGGCTAGATTTTTATTTGATTACTGTTCAATTAAAATTTCTCGATTAAATTGGTGCAATTGTTGAAATATAATATGCGCGATTAAATAGACATACGAAAAAAGTTCGTCAAAGCGTATGGCTTAATTACATGCATAATTATGGCTTTTATCATACTTCAAACATCCATTAGTTAAATTAGTGAAATATTTTGTAGAATTTGATCCTCTTAAAATTTAATAAGATAAAATATTTACATAATAAAAAATGCATTTAGTGTTTCTACCACCGTAAATTATGTGTATCAGAATACTTTTTAACATTATATAAAACATACATATAAATAAGCTTAGTACTACCGATTCTCGGTTATATCCGACATTTAACTCTATAAAGGGTTTGTTCTTAATTTTTAATGGCGTCACAAAGCTATGGTTATCTGAACTGTGACCTTAAATGTCAAATAGCATATTTAGTTAGGTCAGAGTAAATAATAAACACCGCAAGCTTTTGTTTGATACGTATTGTTAAGTTATATTAATATAATTTTAAGTCCATAAAACATAAGTTAACGTTTATGTAGCATAATACATGATTTCAAATGTAAATTTCAAACGTGTACGATATTAAAAGTGTAAGTATATTATTATTATTCATGCATTATTTTTATTTTTAACTGCCTCGGTGGTGTAGTGGCTAGCGTATTATACGACTGCAGTAGCATGTTCGAGCCCCGGTTCAACCAAGTTCAGTCATTGAGTCTATCTGTTAAGAAGATCCCAGTAACAACAACCCGGAGTTGAGAACTTGGCGGTGTTTCACCACTGTGATTCTGAGAGCACGTAAAGCCGCCGGTCGTCTAATTTTTTTCCCATCTTGTCGAATTATCGTCCCATCGGAATTTGAGAGGACTTCATTTTTATTTTATAAGTTAGGCTAGCCTTGTATTTATATATTTATTTTTTTGAATATTTTTCTCACTCTGGATAAATGACAAAAAAGTTTTCATTTGCATTTATTTTAATAAATTATTCGCAGGTCAAAATGTCTTACATCGAGATCTACAATGAAAACATTCGCGATTTACTAAATCCCGGCGCAGGTGCCCTTGAATTGCGCGACGAAGGAGGGACTGGTCCCCCTGTAGTAGCGGGACTGAGCGAGGTAAGCCATAAGACCTCGATTTTAATAATTGTAATAATCGACTACTATCTGTAAATATATAATATTCTTTCATCTTTGCATAAGACAGATTATTTTATGTTATTTACTTACTTACGCGTTTTTTCACTCTCATTTTTACGCTTATTTATTCAAAACTTTAGTCTCTTTAAAGTTCCGTACGTGATGAAAAACTCTTTTGTTTGTCTGTTATAGCCTTGTCTCTGAATCTTGTTAGACATTCATATAGTTAACTGAAAAAAATATCCCATTAAAACACATTAACATTGAGATAGTTTGCTAAGCCTCGTATTCTGTAAGAATCGTCGCAAAAAGTTGTAAGATCCCATGTAGAGCCAAATGTGTTATTTTCTTGTGATTAGAATAAGTAATTTTATAATTTTCTCATGAAATAAAAATGACTTAAAGAATTTAATTCGTTTACTTATAAACTTATATCAAGTACCTACATACATATGTACATACGTACGTATGTTATCGAACAAGCCCGATTTCAGGTGTTTTTGAGGTAATATTCGTCTGCAGTTTAGTATATGGGACGCGGCTCTGGATTAGTGGGTGGTATTATTATGAAACAGGCCCGACTTGGATAACGTAGGTCGAGAAGGCTAACCTACGTAAGGCGGAAGCGAACCGTAGCGTAGCTAAGTTATTCCAAATCCAGAACCCCCAATACCTTTTTTTTAATGTTGGGAAATGCATATACGCATACCACCTGTAAACATACAGGTGATTATGTGGGACTCACCGGCTAGAAAAGCCAGTACTACCCACTAAAACCCAACAAAACCTCCCCCGTCTTAATGGGGTGTCATAGGATCGCTTACGCACTCAACCACGACACCCCGACGGCAGGTCTGCTGAGGCAGACCACAATAGCCATGAGGTTGCTCCAACGTTCCACACTGCTAAAGTATTTAGGCCAAACTGGATTTTCTTGGGCTAGATAGATTATGTTATGAGTCCGATATACGGAATTCCGAATTTCAGATTTATATCTACCATGTGTCTATACTTCAAGTATCTTAGTAATTTGATACTCAGTCCAGTGAGTGGGTGTTCAATCAGTGAGAATTGAATTTGAGGGTAAAACTAGCATAATCAAGAATTTCATTAATAATGGCATAACGTATTAAAGGAGAGTAAAAATATTACAGATTGTTTTCCCCTTTTTGTTGTCCCAGATTGTTTAACTTTAAAGTGCGAAAACCTCCATTTAAAAATAATAAATTGATTCTCTCTCAAAGAGTAATGATGGTTAAGCATTCAAATCTAACATAATTTATTAGACTTTTATAGATATGAGCCAATACAGTAAGTAGGTAGATATGTAGCGTGATGCGAAGAATAGCGTGACGTAGGTGTTTGTTGTTAGATTACATTCATGACATGGCACGTATAGTAATTAGGCCATATTGGCAATAGCAAATGTGTATGATAAACATACCTAATATGTTTGCTAATCCCGACTACTATTATAAATGCATAAGTTTGTCTGTCTGTGTGTTTGTTACTCCTTCAGTTGAATTTGCGGATTTGGATAAAATTTAATACACAAATACAATGACTTTTATTAATGTGGGGAAATGCATTTACGCATACCACATGCTCACGTAAATATAGGTGGTTATGTGGGACTCACCGGCTAGAAAAGTCAGTACTACCCACTACAACCCAACAAAACCTCCCCCATTTTAATGAAGACATAGAATAATATGACCTCGAGTAGCACATCGGTTACTGTTAGTTCTAAGTTCATTATTGTTAGACAGCCAGGGATGAAACCGAGCGCAGCTAGAGTTAGGCTAATTTTCATATAAAGAGCACGAACTCTGTAACGAGCAAAGAAAAATAAATTTAATAAACCATATTTTACTATCTTCTGGGAATAGTTATTTTTGAGCATAATATAACGTATCAATCAGGTTCGTGCTCTCGACGCTACGCATGTAGCCGAGCTTCTCGCAAGGGGTGATCGTTCCCGGACTGCTGAATCAACTCATGCGAATCAACATTCGTCAAGAGGACACGCTCTGCTAAGGTTTGTATTAATAGTCTAAAAATATAATCTTTGTAAGTCAATAAAATAAATTTATATTCGTAGTAAATCTATTTTAACTGTTTTTTCGTAGACATGCCTTGCCTTGGAACTCTTTTCATACTGAGAATTTAACATTATCTATACAAATAATAAAACTGTAGAGGTTGAATGTCTGTACATAGATAAAAAATGCTAAAAATCTAGTCAGGGGGATGTACGAAGAGAAATATAACAAACCCAGATTTAAAAAAAAAAATATTTCTCTATGTGTTCGAACGGGCTAATTTCCAAAACTGTTAGACTGATTTAAATTTTGTATGGATATATGGAAAAATCTAAAATGTACGGTTCCCGTGGGAAATGTGAACGATTGTGAGTATGGATGTATGGATGTTTGTTACGTTGTTATGGATGTACGGTTCCCGTGGGATAGGTTTATTTTTGTTTTCCTAGTAGAACATAAAAAGTTTTTGCTCGCGGTCAACATTATAAAACGTTATATTATTTAATAGATGGGTTTCATTGAATATTTAATAGAGCTCATTGAATAAAAAAGTACAATGTTATAAAGAGTGAGGTTAGTCAGATTGGGACATGTTTGTTTATTAGAAATTGAACGTTGACGATCGGTTAGTAATTAGTATAATATAATTATTGTTGTTTTTATTAGTGTGTCAGTCAGTAAATCAGTATCGAAAGGCATTCAACGTGGTCGGTTGTTCCTCATCGATCTTGCGGGTTCGGAGCGTGCAGGCTTGCGCGCACGTCGTCTTGAGGGAGCACACATCAACCGCTCACTACTCGCACTGGGAAATTGTATTATGGCGCTTTCCGGAGGTGCAAGGTAAAATTACAACATTACTTTTTATTTTCATAAAAGTAATTATGCATAAGTTACATATACATATTATACTAACTTTCAGATATGTAAACTATCGCGATTCGAAGTTAACACGTCTCCTGCGAGAGGTGTTGGGCGGGCGCTGTCGCACCGCCATGGTGGCGCACGTGTCGCCCGCGGCCGCGCACCGCGACACCACGCGCTCCACACTTCACTACGCGCAGCGCGCCTCCGCTATTACTAACAAGGTAAACCACGTAAAAAGACAAGAAATTGACTTCTTCTTACTAACATTATAAACGCGAAAGTTTGTGAGGATGGATGCTTGTTACTCTTCCTTTGTTGAAACTTTATAGTAATATAGCTTATATATTAGAGTAACACATAGGCTATATTTTTTAAGATATAGTAATATATAATTGAACTAGACGTTCGGACCTGCAGGAAAACGCAGGACTACCATACTACTCGTATGTTAAAATTGAAATTACTAACGTAAGCAATTTGTTGATAAAAACTAAATATTTATTTATTCAGTGTGATTGGCACTAAATACATACTTCGAAGAATGATTCTCCACCATTTTTATGTTTCCGAATTTTTCACTTAAACCTGTTGAGCCGCAATAGCGCGAAGAAGTAACAAGGACAACTCCACGGTAATGTTATGTATATGTAACATTACCGTGACAACACACACGCAAACTTTCGCATTTTAAATTATATTAGTGTAACTAAATGACAATTAAACATTAGGTTCTATGAGAGCGTTAAAGAATTTAAAATCTTTACTTACATTAGTTATATTATTTACATTTTTTTAAAGGTTGAACGGGAACTTATTGAAACTCCGATGCATTTGTCACAGTACCGCACCGTCATACATGAACTCAGGGAAGAAATAGCCCGACTTAAAACAAAAATGAAAGATGATCGATCACAGTAAGTTCATCACCTAATAACATTTCATGTATCTACATATATATTTGACGACACGTTTGGCTTAGTTTGTAGTGACCCTACTTGCTTTGCCAGCGGTCGCGGGTTCGAGTCCCGCTGGAGGCATTCATTTGTGTGATGAGCACGAATGTTTGTACTCCAGTCATGGGTGTGTATATTTATAATATATGTTATTTAAAGTTGTATATGTGTAGTGTATCAATTATCTAGTATCCATAACACAAGCCTCGTAGCTTACAATGGAACTAGATGGTGCTGTGTATTAATGTCCCAACGTATTTATTTGTATTTATTTATATAGTAAATATAAAAGTACTGCTTATTATTTCCAACAAATTACCTATCTAATTCTGTCTCACCTTACTTTGCCAGGAGTCGAGAAGAGCAACAAAAACTTGATGAAGCAATTTCTAAAGAAGATTCGGAAGAAAAATCCGCTCACTTAAAATCTCTACGTGAAGCCATAGTCTCTACGTTTAAACAGCAGATGAGGTTACGGAGACGGTTGATGGAGTTAGACAGCCATTTGTTGGGGCTCGCTTTAGACGCGGAGAGACAACATGCGGTTATATCGCATTGGGAAGCTCGTTTCAATCGATTATATAAACCGATTAGTTTCACCGGCTCTAGGCTTAGTACCCAACAAAGCTACAGGTATTTATATTCTAACATGCTAATACTAAACGTTTTCTGTGGTTTTACTTTTATTATATTGGTTTATTATTTAAAAAAAAAAAGTTTTATTATTATTGCTTAAAATCTTTCATGTAATTAAACTTTAGCGGAATCTTGTATTTTAAAACATATTTTATGACCTGACCTGTACAATTGTATATAATGAAATATATATATATATATATATATATATATATATATATATATATATATATCATAATATTTTAAAGTATTATTCGAAATTAATAAAATTAATAAAGTTAAATATTACCTGAAACAAATGATTAAATTAAATTAAAGAGGCAGTGGTAATCCTGTAGAAACGCGCTCACTCGGGAAACCGAGTGAACCGGGTTCAAATCCCGGGTCTCGCACCTCTGATATTTTTATGTGCGAATCATATCCAACATGATTACTTGTCTTAGCGGTGAAGGAAAACATCGTGAGGAAACTTGCATGTCTGAGAGAACCTAGCAAGTTTTCAAAAGACATGTGAAGTTGCCAACTCGCACTCGGCCAGCGTGGTGGACTATGGCCTGGTCGGTGGTCCCCCTCGTATTGAAGGGAGGTCAGTGCCCAGCAGTGGGAGCTTAAAAAAGGCTGAATACAAAGAGATTAAATGACCATCACAGAGGGGGCACGGCGTCGACGGCGAGCGGCGGCAGCGGCGGCGGCGGCGGCGGCGAGCGCGCGGAGGCGGAGGTGGCGGTGGAGCAGGCGTGGGCGGAGCTGGCGGCCGTGGAGCGCGAGCAGGAGGCGGCGCGCGGCGAGCGCCTGCGCGTCGAGCGGCAGCTCGAGCAGGTGCGCTTGCGAGGCGCGCAGCTGGAACAGGTCAGCTCTTCATAGTGGATTTCTGTCCATAGCGTTGTCTGCGTCTTGTCATATTCAAAGATTCATCGTGTTTAGGGTTTACTTTATAGTCGAACGATACTTTTTTTGATATTACAGGAATAATAAATATTCCATATGTTCGCACAGGTCAGGTTCCTTGGGTTTTAGAGGGTAGTACTTTCGTTCTAACCGCTATAAAGATGGTACCTATTTGTAAACGCATTTCCTACTTCCTAGCGTTTAAAAAGTAGGTATATCTATAATCTACCAGTCAAGTTTTATCTATATCTGTTTATCTCTAAAATCTTTGACTGAATTGGACTTTTCCGTTCACTCCTCCTGGAATTGATTGTCTATACTTACTACAGGTATATGCAAACACTCATACACATAAACACTTGTAAACTTTCACATTTGCAATAGTAGCCCGTAGGTAATCAGTAGGTCGTTTACACCGCTAGGAGCTACCGGCCCACATAGCGAGCGGGCCGGAGCGCGAGGTGCTGTCGCTGGTGTGCCGCGTGCACGAGCTGGAGGCGGACAAGCTGGCGCTGCAGGGCGAGCGCGCCGCGCGCGCGCACGAGCTGCGGCGCCGCGACCTCGCCATCCAGCGCCGCGACGCGCAGCGGCGGCTCACGGACGAGATCATCACCAGGCAGCGACGTGCGCTTGAAGGTAGATTGTAATACGATTTGCTGCCTTATATATTCGTACATTTAAATTTCTCTTAGTTTTTCAACGGAACCTTTAAAATATCTCTTATTTCTGACCTGAAGTATTTTCAAGAAAGTTATTGAGGGGAAAATTACAGGTGAATTGGAAATATATAAGGGTATCAATGCATGTATTCTTTTGGAGGTTAATTATAAAGGGAAAATTATTGAATACAAAATAAATATTGGTGAGTTGAATCTTTATCAATCTGACCAAATTACGAGACGTCCTTTTATTACTTACCGTACTGTATAGATAACTAAAATTTGAAAATGTTTTATGTTGGTGCCGAATACTGAAAATCAATGACACAGTTAAGGCCACTGAAGTGTACACATGTTAATTAACACTGCAAATGAACAATCATGTCTTCATAATACACTTACAAATTACAATTGCTCGTATTTTCAGAATGCGGTATTGGAGTTCAACCAGACTTAGTACAACTTTATGAGCTCTATCAGCAGGAGATTCACGCTTCCACGTACACGGAGGGTACCGATTACTACTCCCCGTATCGCTTACCGCCTATCTCTACTAGGTAATGCATACATTAATTGAAAGATTGCTTGTAAAATTTCGAAGGCGTATAAATGCGATATTGAATATATGCATAATTTTATCGAGATATTTTGTGAATTCGAATTTTGTACCCAAGGAATCTGTACGGACTATACCTAAATATTTTTATCTCAGCCCGGGTAAGACAAAACGTAGCCTTAGTTATATTCCACATTCTCTAAGCTGTTAGTGATATACCTATGTGAAATGAAGGCGTATAATTTGAATTTACTATGTTATTTTGCATTCAGTATGTCAGAGCTGGCGTGGTCGGAGAGCTCGAGCGGGTCGGGGCGCGGCTCCAGCTCGGGCTCGGGCGGCGCGCTGACGCTGGACCAGCGCTTGCCGCAGCTTGCGCCCACGCCGCGACCACGGACTAGATACAGGTTAAATATTTATTATTATTATTAACTTTTTAGAACAATACTTTAAAAAGAATTTAATAAGCAAAATTGAATGTGTTTTCTATTGTAAGAAGACTCAAAAGCTGTTTCTCTTGTTGAGAGAAGATTGACTATTATAGATATTTTTGTATAATCGAATCTTAAGTTTGCCGCCTGTTTGTAGTAATTCCGGGTATGGTATCTATCGGGCCTTAATACCGAATTAAATGTGAATATTGTATATTTTATATTTTACTTATTATTTACTAAAATTCAAATTATAGAGTTGTCTTTTTGCTTTTCAGTCATGCAAGCGCTACTACACTTAAGCGTTACTCCAGCGATGACAGCCTCGTGATAACAGCTCCGCTCCGCGCGCACCACCGCGCCGCGCCCTGAACCACTACCTTTCTAACTATAGGCTCACTTCTGTATTTTGCATTTCTACGACAGAAATTAGCAAAAAACCTTTCTAACTCTGCGAGAGCACTGGCCTGTCTTTGCTCTATAAAAAGAAAGAATAATCAAGGTTTACTTTCAAGTTTTGAAAATGATACTTCATTTTCAAAATGTTAAAGTCAAAAAAATGTAATTAGATTTTCTAGATTGTGATAGGAAAAGAAATGCGTTATATAATAGTTTATTAGGAAATTTATAAAGTGTGTCGAATTTTTAAATTATAAGAAATTGCTACTTGTTTGTTAGTGATTGTATTGCACGCTTAAACTGGCTTCTAACAGTGCCTAACATTACGGATGCGCACACTTTATTTACTGTTGAGTAAATAATTAAAAAGTTCAAAATAGAAATTAGCAGGACGAATGTATCTATTTTCAACGAATATTTTCATTTTAATTAAATAGGTTTAATAGGTGCAATGAATTTGTAATATGGGCGTGCGTATCTGGGAAACGCAGCTCTGTGGAAAGCTTCCTTTAGAGTTTGCGCTAAGGGCGTAGAGCGTATATGTCGATTCTTTTATCGTTCTGTATACACAAATTATGTTTATTATAGAATATTACCCTCCATGATACGATCTTTGATGAATAGAGAATTTTTATTATATATATTATATATATAATAGATTGTTTAGTGGTTTGTGTTTTTTAAATAAAAAACCTTTTAACCTTGATATTTGTTTTTATATTTTAACATACATATAACGTAACATTAATTGAGAATAACTATTTTTATCTAATAAATCTAATAAATATAAATTAAAAATGATAAAATTATTTCGTCAAACTTACTTTCAAATAATCTCTTATTTTAGTATATTAACAATTACTTAATTGTACCTTAGTAAATAAATACCTAAACTAAGAAAGATGACTATTTCACACTCGATATTTAGGTATAACTTTCTCAGGGTCCGTATTCTACGAAATCAGATAAGGACCATGATTTCGGTTTAAAAATTATTCATTACTTAAATTATAAAAGTAGAAATATTATTAAAAGTACATTTTAAAAGTTTGGACAATTTCTACGACATAATCTCCAAGCAGACCTACAAAGCAAAAATTATTATTCATCCTTGATTTGAATACTCAATACAAAATTTAATTAAGTAGTTACATATTTATGTAAATAATTTTTTTCTACTTTTTGCCTTCTAACTAAAATTATCTATGGACGAAATTTTAACTTAAAATAAGTATTTAATAATTTTAAATTAAACATATAAAAAATATATGAATACGTTAATTTAAAATAAGTATTTATATAGGAACATGATTGGCTGATACTTTGGTCCCTGCACAAAGTGCATCATTGTGAAAAAGTTAATGTTGATACATTATGAATATAATCATTTCGTTAACAATAAGCACTTTATTATTATATAGCTTGGTAATTTTCGTATAATTTGTTTTTCATATTGTTCTAAATGTTAAATATGGTTAAATTGAAATTGTATTCGTCTTTCAGTTGGTATAAGTTATCAAACACCGCCATCATTGAGCCTTGTCTTGCAAAAATTCAATAATATCCTTTTTTGTAACATTATAGCAACAGCAATATTTAAAGCACTAAAAAAGATAAGCTCGTTTGTTGTTACATATAACAAATAAAATTAAGCTTAATGCTGACTACGCAGGCATGACATTAAAACAACATTAAATTATATATAAGTAATCTGATAATTGCTATAATTCATCATTCACTATTCTCCATCGTAAATAATAGAATCATAGACAATAGACGAAAGTCCAATATAGGACGTTGAAAAAGACGAAGAGAAGTGGGAAGAGAACACGGGATCGTTTGTCGATCCAGGTGGCTATTTCCTGTGGGGTCATTTGAGTCCAGGTGTGGTGCTTGGGAGGCTCGTCCGAGCCCTCGCTGCCGTTGTTGCGCGACTGCCGGCCGCCGGGCATGAGCTCGTCGTAGCTCTGCGTGGTGATCGTGGGCAAGTTCAAGGCAGACGGGAAACTCTGTTCATTATAAATTAAATTTAGCTTCGATTTTATACATATATTTTAATCTAACTACTAATAAAGATGCGAAATTTCATATGAGTGTATGGTTGTTACTCTTTTACGCGAAAAACAGATTAAGATGAAATTTAGTACACTTAATACCTACCTACTTATCTTCTATACATATAATCAAATTCTAAATGAGTCGAATCTGTTAAAATTAAAATTTTTTTGGAAAACTCTTATTGAAATAGTCATTATTACAGAGGTCGGATTTATAGATTTTAGAATTTTCATTTTTCTGTCTGTCTGGGACATCACAAGAAAACCACTAGACAGATTTTGATGAAATTTGGTATGGTGATAGCTGGTTATCCGGGTCAACATATAGGATACTTTTTACTGCGGGAAAATATTTCATTTTGAGAAATCTATACTAACCGTTAAAACGTTCTTAGGGACGAACAAGAGCAGAGCGAGGGTGAGTCGCTAGTAGCAGTAGTATAATATGTTAAGTATCTAGGGATGCACCAGGGCGAAGCGAGTGTAAGTCGATAGTAAATAGTAAGGAATAAAATTAAAAGTTGTAGTATTACCTGTTATCCGTTGTGTTAGCATAAAGAAAGAAAGAGAAAATAAAGTATTTGGTGTTCATAACTAATGATAAAAATACAATTTTTAGGTAGAACGTTTAGAAATATACCAGCCTATTATAGTTATCATTTCATTGATGCAGTTCACGTTTGTTTATTAATACGAAAATTTAGTTTTGTCTTTCCATTTTGTTATTTCGTTATATAATCTTATTGATGCCAGGAGTATAAATATTTTTTAGGTTTGTTTCTGTTATATTGTGTACTGTTTACTGTAAAACACATTAATACGTACATGGACAGTAAGGTAGTTGTTGTATCCTGGTCCCGCGGGGTCGCTGCTGGTCTCTTGTTGTAATGAAGAGCAGGACCGCGATTTAGTAAGCTGTGGTGACGACTGCAATTCCTTTTGCAACTCCTTGCGCGCTAGCCGCGGGGTCAATGTACTCTTTAAAATATATTTGCTGTTCACCTTCTTCAAACTAACCACTTTCCTAAAATTGAGAAAGTATATTTAGTAAATCATTAGTGTTAGACATAATAAACGTAATTTTTTTTTTAGTAATGCAAAAAGAAACATAAAATAAACGTTTTTTTAAGCTTTTTTAACCTTTATTTTCTATTAACTACAGGAAAGTGTTGATAGTTTAATTTACTTAATTTTTTACTCACTTTCTGCGCCAAATTGTGTTGACAAATGCAAACTCTACCAATGCTGAGAAAATGAAGCCAATACAGCCCAAGAACCAAATCTCACTTGCTTTAATATATGAAACCTTAGGCAGAGTCTTCGCTTGCGAGGATGCGAGTGTAATAAACGACAACATTGTACTTGTTCCTGAAATATTATGTATAAAAATTACACTTAATATCTATATTACTAATATTATAAATGTGAAAGTTTGTGAGGATGGATGGATGGATGTTTGTTACTCTTTCACACCAGAACGGCGGAACGGATTTGGATAAAATTTGGCACGGAGATAGATTACAGTCTGTATAGCACATAGGTTATTTTTTATGAAAAATGAAAAATGTACGGTTCCCGTGGGATAGATTTTCTATTGTCCAGGGACGAACCGGAAGCGAAGCGAGGGCGAGTCGCTAGTATTATATACTACGTATGTAACTGTATTTATTAGTCACGAGGCTGTACATGCATTTTACAACTAAAAGTCTTTGAATTATTGTTTTTTATATTATATAGTATTTATCTCAATTTACCCAATTTATTTTAGTATGTGGTATAAATTAATGGCTATGACGTATTAAATATTTGCGAATTGGTCAAGAAATATAGGTGTATTGTTAGAATGTTTGATTTCGGTATTAAATTCGATTTTGTCTTCAAATGTAACCATTTGACCTTTGGCGACTAATCAATATTCTTTACACTAAATTCTTTCGGAAACATAACAATTTGTAGGTACATTTATGCGGGTATTTTATCTCGTGCGTTCGAAACAAATAGGTATCACAAAAAAAAACATTCCGATGAATTGTGAACCTCCTCCTTTTTGGACGTCGGTTAAAAATAATTTGTAATAAGTGTACCAACTGTTTATGAATATTACTTTAAAAGCCACGATAAAATGTTTAAGTGTTCACTCCACTTATGTATTAAGTCCTTAATATATACTACTTACGTTGTAATAACTAAATAATCTGTGCAACTACTTAGAATACTCGAACAGGGTTTATCCCTACAATTTATGAAGTAACATAATATTTTATAAGTATTTTAATTGTGATATGTTTTTTTAATTCCATAATATTTACCTAATGTAATTCTAGGAGCCGATGCATCTGCTTGTAACCAGAATGTAACCCATGACATAGCGACAATCATCATAGAAGGAATAAAATAGTCCATCAGGTAGTAACCGACTTCACGACCCAATTTAAAGGTAAACTTTAAAGCGCTGTAGTTGCCAGCTGAAATATAACAGGTATAGGTAATAAGTCGAATGTACCTACTAAAATACGCCACAAAAGAGGGTAAGCCATTACGAATAAATTAATAATTTATTTGATTGAGCAACCGCAGATATTATAATTGTTAATTTATTAACTAACATTGTTTATTTTAAAAAAATAATTTTCATAGATATTCGTAATCGCGCACCGCTCGCAACACACAAAGCGACATTACATCTACCTCCTCCCAGTCGCATATTGACTATATCCCCTCTAACAACGGACTCGTTTGTCCAATAGTCCAGTAGAGAATATTCGGTCAAGTGCAGTTCGCTCGAAAGCCGCACTGGGTTGTCCTTCTCCCACATCAAACGTAAAATTGATGCATTATACTTCCCTGAAATTTATTAAATTTTAATTGATCTAATTATTTTATCTGTCTAACCTAATTATAGCGATTATATCTCCTAATCTAATCTTTTTATTCTTGTTGCCTCTAAGTAAAATAATGTAAACAAAGTATCATTATGTAATTTAAAAACAAATATACCCTAAAAATCTTCTTTCCTTAAAATTAGTGTTTATAAAACTAATCTGTACATCTATATCTATACATACTCGTACAATAAATTAATAATGGGGTTACTGCTTTGCGATAAAAAAAATTAACAAAATATTTGGTGAATGTTTGGAAAATGTCATGTGAGTTAAATCATCAGTTTTTAGATCTTTACTTTATAGGTATTTATACTATTTAATAAATAATTTTACAAACTGAACACTTACAACTTTCTAAATTCATAGAACATTTCTGATCGTCGAAAGGAAACTTCTGTAGATTCATCCAGCAGTATAGTACCGCTTGCATTCTTCGACTAAATAAAACTTCACCATCGGGAGCTATCGATATGAGAACGTCTTTGCTATCTGTCCCCATAAGACTTGACGACTGTTCATTGGACATATATAAATGTGGAACCCATATTCGTTGTCGGAGATCACTCTCTCCGATTATTTTCGTACGTTCAGGTGAATATAATGTGTACGCGAGTCGTGCGTCCGTCCAACGTAGTTGAAGAAGGAAATGCAATTTGAAATTCTGTAAGGATATTTTAAAAATTGTTACCTATACCTACATTTAATGTATAATAATTAAATTGTAACTAAGCCGAATCTGTACATTAAATATTTTTTGGAGAATGTTATTGTAATAAACATTATTATCGATACAGAGGCCAAATCTATAATTTTTAGAATTTTTGTCTGTCTGTTTGTCTGTTACCGCATCACAGAAAAACCACTGGAGGGATTTTGATGAAATTTGGTATGGCGATAGCTAGTTATCCGGGTCAACATATAGGATACTTTTTATCGCGGGAAAATATCTCATTTCTGAGAAAAAATACAAAAACTGCAATATAAGAGTATACTAATATGTAAAGCCTAAGAATTTGGCTTTTGGTCATCTGAACGCGGGTGGAGCCGCGGACAATGCTAGTAGTTTAATTTCTCCACGACCGTGGACACGCCGGCGTTACAGTTAACAATAGATTTCTTAGAAATTTAAATAATTTCTTAGAAATTTACTTGGAGGTGTTAAATATATTTATTTTCACTGTTCTATGCTTTAGATGGTAATATCAAAGGTAAAGATTCACTTTTTTGGTCAATACTAAATATTTTTTTTAACTGGACATAGATTTTTATAAGCATAATAATTACCAAATCGTGTGCTTCTGCTGGTTGTATAAAGTAAACGTAGGCGCTAGCGTGCACGTAGACAACCTCGCCCGTCTGATAGGTAGGGAGCAACAGTCTGTCGTAGCGGCACTCATGAGCCAGCCGAGAGAGGAACTCCGACTGAGTGTAAGTGTCGCCATTATCGAGTGATGGACATTCTAGCACTGTACTCTTTCTGAAAAATATTTTTTATGGTTATTGATAAACATTTTCAAATATAACTTAAATCTGCTCTAATCTGATGCTAAAACATTAACACACATACAAAAATTAGGTATGCAATATGCATATAATTTTATCGAGTTGTAGGTATTAAGGTTAGTGTGATAATGATATAAAAGTTTTCTTAGATTTACGCGAATATTTGACATTTTAAATAAAACTATCTTTTCGGGTTTTTTCGCGCATTTATTTGGATTTTTGGTTGCCGACCTTTCGAATGCTTTACAGCAATCATGGTCACGGTAGAGACTGAGGTGTTAGATGTCTCGAAGGTATAGTTGTTACAGACAGCCTACCCACAAATAACAAAATGAGAATTGCATCAATTAATTACCTTACAATATTTTTTAACTTGTTGGCCATGATTGCCGTAAACCATTCGAAACGTCGGGAACCAAAAATCAAAATAACTCCGCGAAATAATCCGAAAAGATAGTTTTATTCAAGATATAAAAGTTATTTCTCTAACGTTAACACCTAAATATAGTGTAATTTTTTTCATTGATTAATAAAAACAAGATACTCATTGCACTAAATATAAACACTATCTTTATAATTTTAACATGTAGATTGTAGAGGCTGCAAAAATATCTTAATTCTTAAGCAATTATTTCCTTAGGACATAATGTTGTGTCATATGCTGTGTAGGTAAGTAGTTTTTGAATCCCTAGTTTTATGTGCACAGTCATAGGGTTTTTATAGGTACATACATATATTTATTATTTTCCCTTTTCCGCCGCGGTCCAAAGGTGAGGTCAGCCGGGGTAAGTAGGAATAATCATATTCCAATTTTCATTAAAACCCATACAATAATTAGTAAAAACAAATTATTTTAATTCGTCCTCTTGTAAATAGTAGGTACATGTTATTATCCTCATAAACTAACATTCTAGACTCTAGTACTTCATTATGGTAATTAAATGTTAAACATTTTCTTCTTGCAACAATAGCTGGATGTTTGCAGTCATTTTAATAAAAGGATGTGTGCATGTACTCGTACATATATAATATATTGTTATAAGGTCGAGGTAGCTACTAGTTTAAAGCAACTGTTTTACTAATATTTACTGTTCGAGATAACATTGTGAACCAATTCATTAAGATACCGAAGAGATTTGTTCTAAGATTAATCGCTAAGCCGCCTGCAGCATAATACACGTACCTACTTTAAATATATGCTTACGCATTTGAAAGTTTAAATAAAGGCATATATGTAGGTATATTGTTTCCAGTGACTTCACCTATAGCAAATACCTTGTCATTAAGTAAGTATACTTAATTAAAAAATATTTAATTGAATGTGCGTCATGTGGACCATAAATGCTGTAATTTTAGTGGTAATAATAGGATGAATTATTTTCTGAGGTTTGAATTTCATCGAGATCATTATACTCGTACATGCTAACTGGCGATAATCCTCCCTGGCATAAATAGCTACAGATGGGTTTGAATCCGGCGTCGGGCTTATTAGCCCGTTTAGCTTTTGTCTGTCAAGAAGTTTCAGTAATAGCACAGAAAAATAAGAAGCTGTAGGTGTACAGTTACACCACCGTTATTCTTGCGCCTGGTCCTTTTTGATCTTATTTGATAGTCATCTCATGGCACTGTGACAGCAAAAGTATTACAGGTGAACTTATATTTGCGCATACACTAGTGCATAATGATATCTCTTGCATTATGTGGATGCAGATTGCTAACTGATAGATTAAATTACATTAAGTACTATATTAAAATATTACAATACTTTAATATTTACCTGTGGCACTACCGTTGCCGCATTTACTTATATGATCATAATGTAGACCTGTCTATGAACTCATTATGATAAATATCATTTTATCTTATTTAACACACAAATACACATTGTTTAATCTTAGCATTGAGATTTAAACTTTCAGCTGATAGCATAAGAATCTTACTGTATATTGAATATATTTAAATTTACTGTCATAGTTTTGCGTATTTCATGAATCATTTTATAAATACTGGATAAGCGCGCCACTCCACTTACTTGTGTTGGTTACATGTTGATTCAATTAGGTAGAGCAGATTCCCTCCCAACTTGCGTTCACTTTGTCATCCGGCAACCAAGCCGGGCGCGATGCCAAGAAACGCACTAGGTGGCGGTTCACCTCGGTGGGCAGTGTACTTTGCGGGTTGCTCCTGTTACTTCTCTGATAGCAGAGTGGACCGTGATAGCAAACGCATGGTTTTTGTGGTCTGCTTCGACAGACCTATAGTCGAGGCGTCGTGGCTTAGTGCGTAAGCGATCCTGCGACGCCCCTTTAAGACGAGGGATGTTCTGTTGGGTTTAGTGGGTATTACTGGCTTTTATTACCTGTATGCATACAGGTGGTATGCCTAAATTCATTTCCCAACATTAAAAAAAAGGTAGACCATATTCAAAGATGTAGTGTAGCATACGTCGGAAGTGTATGTATGTGATTATTGGGCAGAATATAATACATGGGATACTATAAAATTAACCAACTTATCCTGTAGATAATATGTATTTCGGTTGCCCCTTACTTTTATTACAATTGATGACTTATTTAAAAAAAGCAATAAAATATCTTATCTTTATTTTGAAATTTTATTTTATTCTAACGTTAGTCTTCGAATATTTTGTATACTAATATATTAAATTATTCCCGATAGCTTCTAGCTCCCGATGAGCTAAAGACTTGAAATTATACACAAAGAACGTGATGACAATGTAATATTAGCTCCTAAAATAGATTATAAAATAAATTATCGATTTGGAAACTTAAAAACTTAAACATAAAATACATAATAATAACATAAAATAACTGAATATAATAACAATAAACCAAAGAAACCAAAAATAATTATATAAAATAAAAATAAAAAATATAATTCACATTCAAATACCGATAAAATACTTTATTTTGTTTTCGACTACAATTAAATATTGCTTACTACACCCGACAACGAATTCTTCACTGTTCTAAGTACAATTTGATCGCTACGAAAACGCTTGTACCAACCTACTATTTACATAGATGCATAAATGTGCTTTTTGTTTAACTCATTTCAATTTCGATCTCGATTTTCACATTTAAATTAAAATATTCTTAATTTTATACTTATCTAATACTGCAATATAATTTACTACATTTTTAAATTAAAAAACTTTCTAGGGACAGCAAACAAATCAATGACGATGTATCATAATATGCTATAAAATTTATGAAAAAATGTTGGAAAATAAATTCGCTAGATAACTACAATATTTATGGTTACTAATCTATCTTCTCTATTAAAACAAATTTACTTATCTTAACTTTAGAACGTAATCAGGAGCTTGGTCAAAGTAAAAAAAACCTTGTAACAACTAACAACGTATGGTAAAAAAACTTAATGGTATCGTAAAATTGGGTTAAGGATGTACCTATATTGTATGATAAAAATACTGATTTGTTCAAATTCAGACATTTAAACTTTTTATTTTAGTAAACTTCTCTTTTTTTATTGTATTAAAGTAGTCTGAGTCCCTATAATAACTTATATTCTATTTATTAATTATAGAGCAGTACGAATGCCCAATTCTCAATCAACGATCCTCTGTTCAATACTTAGTATTTACGAGTAGAATGAGTATAAAATTGAAAGTAATCTTTAAAATTTTATGTTACAGGCAGTGGTAGCCCTGTGGTAACACGCGCGCTTGGGAAACCGAGCGAAGCGGGTTCAAACCCCAGGTCCTGCACCTCTGATATTTTCATGTGCTTATTTCGTCATATTTTCATTTCCAAGATGATTACCACTTGTTTTACGGTGAACGAAAACATCTTGAGGAAACCTGCATGCCTAAGAGACTTAACAAGTTTTCGAAAGACATATGCGAAGTCCATCAACCCGCACTTGGCCAGTGTGGTGGACTATGGCCTGATCCCCCTCGTATTGAAGGGAGGCCCGCGCCCAGCAGTGGGACGTTAAAAAAAAGGGCTGAATACAATACAAAATGTTAAATTGATTTGTAAGTCGAGGTGAATCGGAAGTGTTGCGTGTCTCTAATGAAGTCCTCCGCGATTCGCAAATCGATAGCCTTTCGCACTTTGCGATTTGCCTTGGATATACGTAGGTACTTACTTTAAATGCACAATATTTTTAACAGTTACAAACTCCAGGAAAAGCCTGTCACTAAATTATATTTTTTAAATAAATTGCACAATATTATTTCGAAAAAATATTTGTATATTATAAATTAGATTGTATTTTTAAGTTGATTTATTTAATATAATTTACATACCTATAGGTAGGTAGAGGCTCTAAATATTATCATTTCCAGGAATCATGATACATTATGAAGTTTATATTAAAAATTCGAATGTCAGTGACAATTTGTCATACTTTTTGCTCTGAAGTGAAGCGTGTCCAACAAACTGATGCTAATAAATTATATACCTTAGATGCATAAGCAAATCAATTTGTTTGACTCGTTAATTTATCCAAATTTAGAGTTTTTGTTAAACTTATGTGTACAGAAAATATTACTATATATACAGATACAGACAGGTTATGTGCCCGCATCGCGTACCAGCCAGTATGCTCAGTATTCCAATCACAAAAACAGCGAAACCTTAACCTTAATCACTAGGTCACTGATTCAGGAAATTGAATTTGGGAATAGCATGTATTGTTTAACGATATATGCTGGCGATCGATCGTGATCCTTCATATTAATAAGGTCGAGATCAGTTGACGAAGCACGCGCAGTCATCTGCATCAAAATGGTTAATAAATCTTAACATTGTAAAGAAACTGTTCGAGATACAGCCTCTACATTAAATGCCTGATATGCATAAATAATTCTGTGTCAGTAGTACAATAACATTGCAGCGCGACAACATTGTTGGCACGATTCATCATTAAATAATGATATGAAATGAGGAACTACGTAGTGCAAATAAGAGTAAAATATAATGTTTTATGTATAATTATCAAAATTATAAGTATATAGAAGATTCGTCCTGAAGATTTTTTTACCACGTTATGTTTTATGTATGTATGTGTGGTCTTGTAGTAGAACAATGGATCAAGGATAAATTTACGAAATAACTAACGGTAAATATGATAGAAGATATTATACTTGGCCTGAATTTATATGTCGTCACCTACTAAGAAAAACATTGTAAACTCAGTATTGAGATAATTTAAAAATAGAAATTAATCACGTATGCTTAAAGTTCTAATTCAAAATTGTTACAATATAGGATTACAATGTTACTCTTTGCAGGTGTTGAAGTACTGGATGAGCAAGCAGTGAGATAATTTGCGCGGTTGTAATTGATAAAAAAATTATAGACACAAAATGGCTGCACACAAAGGTATTGTATTGTATATTGGACTCGTTTTCCGCACTTAGACTCGCATTTGGTCCGTTGTACGTTGCGAATCCTGGCTAGTTCAGCCAGCCTAGCTCCGTCCAAAAGCACACACAAAGGTAATATATGTTTTAATACTTATTCTGTATTTTAACAAATTAAAATACAGAATAAGTATTAAAAAAGTTATTATAAAATAACAAGCCTGACAACGTAAAAAGCTGTCTAAAAAGGAAAATAGTACTATGCAGTCGGAGACATACGTTTTATCCTTGTTCGGATCTAACTACGTGTATGTAGTATCTACATATTATGCCCCCGACTTTTACGCAGTCAGGCCTTTATAACTTTTTATTCATAGCTTTTTAGTTTAATACTTACTTTATGATACTTATTTTATGATCGCCTATTAAAAGAAAACGGTTAGGAAGAAATAATGTTTTTGAAGATACACAAGTTGATGCCAGAAATCCGTCATTTTGATTTTATACATTACATATACATTTAATAAGTATATAACCTAAAACAATCGCTTTATCAATGCAAATGTAACAACGTATGAATGATTAAAATCGGCTAAGCCGTTTAGTAGGTACAGGTCAAACAGGTCCTCCTTAGGCTTCGCCGTTGCCGGGTAAAAATCCTATGAAATTGATTTTATGTTAAATTTTTCTCTACAAGTTTTATTGTTTCGAATATTACTTAAACGAAATATTTTCTAAATATCTTTCCGTGTAAGTAATTTAATTAAGTACTATTTTTACCGGTTTACGGAATATTATACACTATGGCAAAAATTCAAGTCGGTACCTAACAAGAATCAGTCTGCTATAACCCTACTACACTTTGTACACACTGTCTACACTGTGTACACTGTTTGTTATAATCCTACTTCTTTTATATTATATATGCGAAAGTTTGTGAGGATACATGAATGTCTGGATGTACAAATGTATAGATGTTTGATACTCTTTCACGCAAAAACTACTGAATGGATTTTAATAAAACTGTACAATAATATTATAGTTCTTACATCTGCATAGCACATAAGCTACTTTTTATCCCTAAAAAATGTACGGTTCCCGTGGGATAATTTCTCTCTGTTTTTCTAGAGGCGAACCGCGGATGAGCCGTTAGTTTAATATTATACCCAAACAATCCTTCCAAAAAAAAACCAGACCAAAAAAATTTATATTTTCTAAAAAGTTGACATTCAACGCAAACAGTAATACTCACTAATAATACCTAAAAGTCTTTATATACCTACCTAGGTATAAAATGAAATAAAATAAAATGAAATGAAAGACCTCTTTCAGAGTCACTATACGTTTAACAAATATTAATTTATATATATTAGCTATAGATTTAGTTATCATCAAACAATAAAAAATAAAAAAATAGACTCAAGCTAGAGCTTGTTTCACATCACATCTGATATATTTAAGTTAACTTTTAACTGTATTGCACAGATTAACAATTATATTTAAGTATAACTAGATCATAAAAAATGTAATTAGTATTGGTAAATCTCAATTAATTGTAAGAACCGATGGTCGGTCTACCTTGACCCTGGCGCTAACTACGGCGCACCTCGGTCATGTGACCGGCTAAGAGTCGCCGTCGCATACTCTCCCAACCTAATCAATGGAGGCCATTGCGCGATTCATTCACAATTTTCCACTTGTAAGTATTATTAAACGTAAGCCTTAAACATCTGTCAATTTTAAAAAGAATATTATTAAAACTATGTAATCTACATATCAATGCTACTTTTCGACCAAAGCGAAAATAGTATAAAAGATATTTGCGCTATTTATAAGCTCTGGGACCGTTGTACAGATTTTATCAGGACTTTTAGGATCATTTCCCGAGAGAGAAAATTAACTTTGATGGAAAAAAGGATAGAAGTATCATATGAGGACACATGAGAAGTGTCACTAGTGGGTCAAAGATTATAATTTCAATTATAAGCGACATATAGTAGATATAAAGAGACTTTCTGGGATGAAAATATTGTTTTTTTTTAAGTCAGACTGTTCATATTAATGAATCCATATCTTACACTAATCACATATGTTATTGTCCTCCTTATTTCTTCGTTCTATTATGATAGAGACGCTATAGAGCATAGTAATTCAACATTAGCCTCAAGCATGATAGAACCTGCGACCTTCGATGTAGGCAGCGCCAGCCAAGAGACTATATACTACTACCTCATTAAACAATAGTATTTAATATAAACGAAGTCTGATATTTCCATTAAAGTAACATAATACCTTCTTTATTGTTATTTATGACACAGGTAAGACGAGAGATTTAAACTGTAAAATAAAATATATATACATACGTTATGGTCTTGCTCTTTATTATCTGTCATATGACGGGTTAAGGTTAGGCCTAATAGTCTGTAATTACTACTATTTACATATGTACATGGAACCCTAATCATTAACTTAATGACATTGGGGAATATTATACGATGTTTTAATTATTACCATTTGCATTATATGTAGGTACAGGCAGTAATAATTACCAAAACGTGCACAAAACGTTTTTTAAAAATCACAAAAAAAAAGTTTAATTAAGATACTCCGCATTTTAATTTAGTCGGTCATTTTACTATGTACAAAAGAAATAAAAGCGCGCTCATTACTTACAATAATTTGGTTTTCATTGATACGTTTTAGTTTTCGTCTATTTTCGGCAAATATGTATCTAATAAAAAATCACATTTAATATGTATCAAGGCTTTTTACAAGGCAATAAAAGTATATATTCACTAACCATATTTTAACAAAATCTAATATAAGCTACAAGTAACAATGAAGTATAAGATAAAAAACTAAGAAATAAAAAATATATAAAAGAATGTAAAATAAGAAAGTTATGATCTCACGAAATAAACTTGTATTTATGTTACAATCATAGTAAAAAAAATAATTTTTGTAAGTTTTTAATTTAAATGTGTTTTAAAAGTATATTTGTCTATTAATTGCAGTAAATGTTTAGGTGAGTAATGAGTATAGTCTAATCGATGCCTGTTTTAGTTGTTGAATGCCACCTATACCTAAATATTTTTTTAAGTAAAATGCAGATTGTTTCAAAAAACTCTCCTAACTACTCTTAGAATACGGAATTACTATACCAGCCATCTAATGACGGCTATCGGACCGTGTCTTGAGACGGTCTTGTAACTTTTTATCAGACAATTATTCACAATGAAAAGATTTAGGTATCCGATTACCTATTTCACTCTAGTGTTTGTGGAATATACCTTTCAATTAACAAGTACTTCAGTTTCAATGACATGGCACTATTTATCGCACATATTTTATTGGCGCATATCATCTTAAGAGTATGAAATGTAAGTTTAATAAATTTAATATGCGTCTCTTATTAAAATATATATATCTGTACTAGTCACAGAGCATTGTTCTTTAAAGTGAGCTTGCTCAATTTTTGCTTAAAGAATCGACACGGAGATTCTACATGGAAATGAGGCTAGTGTTAGCTAGTTTTTTTTCTTTTTATATTACTAGCGGAACCCACGGTTTCGCTCGCGCTAAGACTACAAAAAATCACAAATTGAATTTCGAAAAATCCTTAAACACGTATTTATTTAATTGTATTGAAGAACATTAATACCAAGTTTCAAGTAATTCTGATCATAAATATTTTTTTTGGATTGTATTATAACGTGTTTTCCCGTGGGAATAAGATAATTTCCCGCTGTAAAAAGTAGCCTAAGTCACTCTCCAGCCCTCCAACTATCTCCACACAAAAAATCACGCCAATCCGTCACTCCGTGAAAGAAGGACAAACAAACACACTTTCACATTTATAATATTAGTATGGATATCTTATAAGCTAATATTATTTTGAATTATATATAGAGCACGTAACTAAATCAAATAATATCACTACATAGTATAAAACAAAGTCACTCCCGCTGTCTGTCTGTCTCTATGTACGTATGCGTAGATCTTTAAAATTATGCAACGGATTTTGATGCGGTTTTTTTAATAGACAGTGATTCAAGAGGAAGGTTTATACGCATATCATAGTACAGAAAAGTTGAGAAATTCAAAGATTTGTATTTCATACTAACCGTTGAAACGTACCTAGGGACAAATCCGAATGAAGCGAGGGTAAGTCGCTAGTTAATAATTAAATATAAACGAGTGGATATAGACTATAGAGTAGGTAGACCTTTCCTGTATATGCAAATGATGCAATAGATACACTGATTTATGTTACATCATTATTATGATAGCAGCTGTAAGTAAAATGATTAAGCTAAATAACAAATGCTTTGTAACTATAGTATGTTGGAGATGAATAATAATGAACGGCGCTGCATCTATGAAACAGTTAATGAAATGTGCTTAACATAACATTTAGTTTGGTTAAACGAATTCCATCTTAAATTTGTTCTACATACTGTTCTACATATCGTAGAGGATAGCAAAGCTAAAGAATACGGGAGAAGTCCGAATTTATGAACATTGTCAATCGCCGTCTGAATTAGGATTTAGGTATAATCGTTGTACCTAAAGTCCTTTATTTCAAAAGTACGCTTATGTTTATAATTGCTATATAATTGATGTTACTTTAGGTTCTATAGAAATTGAGTAGAGCGGTACTTTAATATAAAAGTGAGATTATATTATACTAGCGGCTCACCCTCGCTTCGCTCGGGTTCACCTCTAGAAAAGCACAAACAGATGTATCCCACGGGAAACGTTCATTTTTACGGGATAAAAATAAGTAACCTGTTGTTTGACCTTCTTTTTTTTTGTTGACGCTGGGGAAACCCATCATGGGGACCCTACCGGCCAACCTGTTGTTTGACCTGCATCAGCATGCCAAATTTTACTAAATTAGGTGCATAAGTTGTTGTGTACTGAGCTGTATAAGTTACTATAATTTTTTAACTATCCCACGGGAACTCTTTAATTTTCCGGAATGAAAACAGACAAATAGACATACAGGCAAACAGACAAACAGACATTTTTTTTAATAACTATTGTTTTGGGGTCTATGTTGTGTACATAATACGTTACAAATAAACAAAAACATCTATCCCACGGGAAAAGTACATTTTTCCGGGATAAAAAGTAACCTATTTGTTATTCTGATGTATGAACTATATTATTGTAAAGTTTCATCAAAATCCAATCAGTGGTTTTTGTGTACTAAGCTGTATAAGTTACTATAGTTTTTTGACTATCCCACGGAAACTCTTTAATTTTTCGGGATGAAAAGTAGCTGATTTATTTTTGTCATGTATGAACTATATTATTGTAAAGTTTCATTAAAATCCAATCAGTAGTTTTTGTGTACTAAGATGTATAAGTTGTTATAGTTTTTTAACTATCCCACGGGAACCCTTTAATTTTCCAGAATGAAAAGTATCTAAGATGTTGCCCGGGGATATAAGGTACCACCATGCAAAATTTCAGATCCGGAGATTAGCCCGTACAAAGAGAAAAACAGATAAACAGCTCGCTCGGGTTCGTCCATACATACGAATATGTTGTATTATCTCTTTAACCATTTGTCCAAATTATATGCAGTAAAAGGGAAAAGTATTTTATTTTAAACATTTTAGACGATAAATTGACTTATTTTAATAAGAATTCATAACTGTTGATAATATGACCAATAAACATGACCTACCGATTTAAATTATTTTTTTAATATAAAAAACTACTTTTTGTGACTTAAATATAAAAGTTAGACATATGCTGTCGCTGACTTTTTTGTAGGCATTATTAAGCTCTACAACTTTTCTCTAGAACATAATCATATATCTCTCATCGTTAAGGCAGCGTTCGTAAGAAACGTTTTCGTTCGACCGTTTTTTCTCCGACTTACTTTGCAAATGCGACTACCAAGAAAAAGCCTTTCCATTTTTCGGGTTAATATATAGCCTATGACACTCAGAAAGAACGTGGCTTTCTATTGGTAAAAGAATTTTGAAAATCGGTTAAGTAGATCCAGAGATTACCCCCTACAACGTCACAAACTCACAAACTCACAAACTCACAAGATCACAAACTTTACCTCTTTATAATATTAGTATAGATTAATAGGGTATTCTCATTAGATTTCACTTCTACGTCAATGGACAAAATGTCACTTTATGATGTATCTGAATGCGAGACCAGTCTGTTATCAAAGTAATTAACAGATTAGTTTCTCACGAAAGATAATCTGCTTGTACGTATCTCTACGATGTAATTAATCCTTGGATATGATGTTGAATTTTAAACCATGTAGAGCATTTAACATACTGAAATTCTTATCTCGAAAAAAGGATTCGTTATAGTACATATGTACATACCTACATTCTAATTATAATGGACACTGACGACTACATATGTATGTATGACTATATGTATTACTAGCGACTAACCCTCGCTTCCCTCGGGTTCGTCTCTAGCTTGCTTCCCAATACAAACTTTCATCCTCATTTTTATCCCCATATGGGATAATTTATGGGATAAAAAGTATCCTATATCCTTTCCAGGGTTTGAAACTATCTTCTTACAAATTTCATCTAAATCAGTTCAGTAGATCCAGAGATTACTCCCTGCAACCTCACACTCTCAAACTTTACCTCTTTATAATATTAGTATAGATATATAGTCATCGTCAATACAAGACAATACAAGGATTTAAACTTGCTCTTTTAAGTATTTATATAGTTCTTGTTAATAATTACATAGTTCGTGTAAAACTTAATATTGATTTTAAGTTAACAAACACTAATTAAGAAACTGTTCGTGACCATACTTCATTATTGTCATAATAGCATTATAGTTCAGAACGGCGTAACAGAAGACGTGCATCTACCACTCTCATGTTTCCTAGAGCAAGACAATGCACGAAAATAAACAGTTCTAAGGCTGTTCTAATATATAATTGATGATGCAAACATAGAACAGTGTTTGTGATGCCTACATTTGGTTTAAATAAGGAAAGTGCTAATTAAGCGAAAAAATCGTTTACAATTTGTGTTTACGTTAATACAAGTGAAGCACATAATACGTGTTGTATATATAACAAGATGAATTAATAAAAAACAATATAAAGTTGCGGCGCGGACCCGCGGCTATCATATTTTATACGACTTACGATTTACCACAGCAGCAGATTCTAGATGACTATTATCTGATTGAAAAGTTTCATTCTCAATATTTTTGTATTAGCGACTTACGGCCAAGGTCTAGGTGGCGCTGGACTCTTCATTCTTTAAATTTTCAAGAAACTGAACAACGACCAAGAAACAAAAAAGATCTGTTTACATGCAGAGCACCGGCAGTTCTGCAATTTGAGGACTTTTCGGAAAAATAACAAAATTTTGTTTCCAAGTCCATCATTCCATTATAGTGATGAATATTTTCGTTTCCTATCTATATGATTAGAATTATTACTAACAAAAGTCGATAACCGCGAAAGTGGTGAAACTCCACATTACATTAGCATACAAAAGAAAATTGCAGGCAAAATTCATTATGTACAGAAATGATTTTTAACTATAAAAATATTTTAACAGAGTACACTTAAGAAGATTTTTCACATCACAGTTTTGATATGAAGCTCATTAGGCACTTACTGATTCTTGTCATAGATTTGCTCTCTATAGACGCAACTGTAAGAAAATCTCATTTTTGGTCATTATGTCACTTAGTTAGTTTTCCTTTTATACTTCTTTGCATTTTTTTACCCGACTGCGACAAACCACAAAGGAGAGTTATACATATGTTTGACCTGTATGTAGTATGTATATATGTATGTACGATTCTATATTTCCTCGTAAATATTAAATAGCTTAACCTGCGGTCTGTAAACATAGGATCACCCAAACCACTACATTCGCTTTGATAGTACAGAAATACTCGCGAAAGAGAACCGTTATCGTTCTAGGATGATTCGCAAAGCTATTGAAATTAATAAACATTTGAACATCATACATCAGTAGGGAAGATGGTTGGGTACTACTATCGTCTTGGGATCCGGTCATTAATACTCGTATAATAAAATCTAATAATAAAACTAAACATAACAGAACATTAGATGTAGTTAGTTCTTACTGTGTGAGTCAAAATAACAGTAATTCAAGTTAATATTTATCGCAGCAATTGTGTTACATAATATTGTTGTATTTTAAATAATAGCAAACTAAATTAAAATTAATATTCTTAATTCTTACGGACTGTTGTTGTTTTTTTCTAAACCGATCTGGATGAAATTTGGCACAGAGATAGATTATAGCCTGGAATAACAAATGGGCTACTTTTTATTCCAGAAAATATAGGGTTCCCGTGGGATAGGTTTGCTTTTGTTTTCCTAGAGGTGGACCCGAGAGAAGCGAGCGTGAGCCGCTAATTATATTGCTTAAATTATTAATATTTTTAATTTTCTTTGTTTATACATATAAATTATCATACATATTAATGTAGCAATACTAAATAAGATTACTTTAAAAAAATGTATTGCTAAAATTAAATAAATAATATTGCCATACTGAATTATAAAACATTTTTTTTTAATTTTTATAATTAAAATTTACAATTTATACTAGGTACTTTGGTGCCATTTTTCTATTATTGAAATCATCTTGTAAATTTATCGGTAGGCACTGTCTGTAACAAATAAGTAGGTACCTTTGAGACGTCTAAAAGCTTAGTCTCTCCCGTGACCATGATCGTTGTAAAGCATTCGAAACGTCGGGAACCAAAAATGAAAATAAATTCGCCATAAAATTTAAAATGGCTTATTGATTTCGATGATTCATACGTCATTAGATTCGTCTTTATAACGCAGCAATATGGGCTATGGCTGTTATTAAAAGTCAAAATAGCAAAATAGCCAAACTTAACGTGTGGGGTATCGAAATAAAGGTTTTTAAGAGGCGATCTGTAAAATATAACTAGAAGAACTAATATGTTGTTGAATTATACTCCAAATGTCCAACTCGCCAAAACTAAAAAGATGTAAATAAACAATTAAATTATAAAAATAAAAATCCCGAATGCGTAAAAAGTTGACGAAGAAACAGTAGCTATGATGCAATCGGAGACATACATACATACGTGTGTTATCCTTGCAGCGAGGCTTGCTACGTGTATGTAGTGTAAGATTGTCGAACATGTAAATTATCGTTAATAAAATTGTAGATTGAGCAAAAATTTACAAGAGAAAAAGCGGGCGGAGATTCGTTTGCACTCTCTGTACAATTAATTTCATAAATATATTGTTTACTAATTCAATAGCAGTTTTTCCTTATATTTTATGACACACCGATATTTATCTGGAGATGTAGACAGTGGGAACATATCGACCGTCGTGAAACATATAGATACATATGTACCTACTTATAATTTTTATATAATATGATGATGATGATGATGATGTATATATATACATACCCAGACAAGTTAACATCGAAAGTAGATAACTAACCTTTTTTTCAAGTTTTTTACCTGTCATAGTTGTATGATATTATAAACAAGTCACTTTAAATAGACAGTTCTTTGTCACGAACGAATATTTTAAGTACTGAAACATATGCACATAACATAGCATGATAACAAAAATGAGTTTCCTATGTAAGGAAAATATTTTCGTATAAAACAACCGCAAAAGAATGAGAATATAATATGATATTACATTATATATTATGTATTTCAATTTTGAGTCGAGTTCCATAAGTAGGTAGCGTTGTGTGTGTTCTACGTTACATCGTGGAATGGTAATGGATATTCCACGTAGGTACTAAGATGTTTTTTTAAATAATCTTTAATAATATTTTTTAATTAAAACCATGTGTTGTATAAACAACAGGTAATGAATTGTATTAAAAGTTTATTATATAAATGTCTGATAGATATTAAATTTTATGAGAAAAGGCACATTGTCTATAATTCTAGTAAAACTTATTCATACGGCATAGAAAGAAAAACGTATCGTGATTTTGCATAATTAGCACTCTGATTATGACAAATAACGATTTTAGTTACGCCATTGACTTCAACTTAAATCTAAGAATAGTACATAAATCTATTTCTTTTACTGTATGAGACTGCAATCTCAACAAAAAATGTAGCAAATATTTGTCGTAAGTAGGTATTATTTTACCCCTTTTTATGTACAGGGGTAAAAAGAAACGACAAAAAATTTCGCGTTAGCATGATTCTAGACGGAGATACCTACTAGGGGGTCGTTCCCGTTCCACCCGTCGCGTCGCGCCGTCCTCGTAGCGAACACTGCTAACATGAATGATGAGCGTTCCTTACGTTGGCAGCCCGCTAACACAGGTGCCGTCACGTAACACATTCTCTCGTAAACGGCGGTAGGCGGTAGGCGAAACTCTTTTGTGATGTCACATTACACATAACCAGTGGCGTCGCTATGCCAATTCAATCAAATCTATCACTTGGGGGCCCTGATTCTACCAGCTAAACCCCAGCGAGCCACAAACGAATCTTTTATTTCAGAACGCTTTATCAAGGAGAGCCCTCATGGACGCCAAAAAAACCGCAAAATATATCCTAAATTTTTGCACATATGATTTAAACTACGAGTATACATATATTGTTTTTACGTGGACAACGATCAAGGAACAATAACGTACAAAAGGTACAAGAATATCCAACCGTCATATCAGAAGCGTCACCGCTTCAGATTCTGCTGTGTGTTAAAACATTACGGTTGGAAATTATAGTAAACGATCAAAAAATTGGGAGAACTTATAATCGTTAAATTGAGCAGAACTAATAAGTTGGAAAAAAAAATATTTTAACAAAAACAAAAAAACCGACTGCGTTAAAGACGAACTAAAGAAATGAGAGAAATGACAGACGAAGAAGTATAGTTAGTATAAAACTTGTACATATGCCTGCGACTGCATAATACTATGTTCTTGTTTCTTGCAGAAAAAGCAGGAAGGATGGATGTCTCCAGTTTAGAAATTCATCGATGACTTCGCGTGTGCTAAACCTCGAAAGAAAACAGTTTTTTATGTAGAAAGATGATATTTACTATTTAAAATTAACTTAATGATTTCCTACTCTACCACAGATTACCAGAGACAGAGAGACAGACGAACGCGTGTTCGTTTTTATAATAGGGTGGGCACTTCTATTTTTTTTTTTGCATTGGGGCCCAAAAAGGTCGGTTACGCCAATGAAGTATACGTAGGTATAGTATAATATATTACCTTTTTTTTATAAGCCCCGTCTTAATGGGGCGTCGCATAATCGCTTACGCACTCAACCGGACGGCACGACGGCAGGTCTACCGAAGCAGACTACAACAACCATGGGGTTGCTCCAACGGTTTACTCTGTCGACATAGAAGTACGAGGAGCAACCCGCATGGTATACCGCCCACCGAAGTGGGCCACCTCCCTGTTCTTGGCTTCGCGCGCTTGATTGTCGGACGCTAATGAGCCCCGCCCCCCACCACGACCAGGTGAACGCACGTTGAGGGCGATAATATGTTACCTATACCATCTATACTAAAGTATGAAGCCTCCCGATAAAATATAGCTTTTGGACCTCAGCAATAGTGAATCCACGTTTGATTTTTTTGCGCCGGAGCTACCCCCCACCACGACACAATAATTTAAAATTCCATGTAAAATATTTATAGTTTTTATGTAACAAGAGCAACGCTAGTTGATTTTTGCTGATTGACTAAAATATTATATTTTGTTTTTCTTTTTTATATAATATAATGTTCTATATTTTATTTTTGTAATAATATTTTATGTGTTGGAAACAAAATTATTTGGATATTCAATCATGAAGAGTTTTTGAATTATTATTAAAAATACTGCCAGTCTTTTTTTGGAGTAGATTATATAGAGCATTCGTCAAAAAAGCTTTAATGTGAGCGAGCAGTGGAAAAGTTATGTGGATGGATCCGCTTCCACGATTACTCTCTTAGTTCTTGATTGTCAACTAGGGTTTCCGGCATGCGACTGGGTTTGTTCTGTAGATACAAATTTCTGTTTAAACGAAAAACGTACCATGTTTCCTATTACAATAGCTTCCCCATACACATCATTAATCGTTCGAGCTGTTGCTGCAGCGCTGGTGTCACGGTGGAACTCGTATTTGTAAATAACGCGACGATATTATTAGTTTTTCATATTATGAACGTCAAAGAAAATAAATTCGAAACACAAATAGGTACACAAGCCTAAATTTAAAATAGATTCGAATTTGGTATTCCTAACCAAACACCAGATATTTGAGATCAAAGTGGCCAGTCCGATAAAACGCCAATTGCATATGTAATAGTAGGTGATCTAATAATACTTTCTTAGATTTACGCGAATACTTGACATTTTAAATAAAACTATCTTATTTTTAAAATTGTAATAATTATAATAATAACAGCTTAAATTAAATGAATAATATTCCATATTCAATTATAAAGCTAATTAAAATTATATAAAAATGTTTAAAGTTAAAAGTTAAAATATTGTAGGGTACTTTGGTGGCATTTTTCAATTTTTTGAATTCATTTTGTTAATTGTGGGTAGGCTGTCTGTAACAACTATATAATAGATATATATCTTAGAGACATCTAACACCTCAGTCTCTCCCGTGACCGTGATTGCAGTAAAGCATTCGAAACGTCGGGAAAAAAATATCAAAATAAATTCGTAAAAAAATCCGAAAAGATAGTTTTATTTAAAAAGTAGGTAATCTATTTAGATTTGAAATACTTTAACTATAGACCAAATTTTTAAACGAAATTTTGCATATTTAGCCTATTTTTACTGGTTATTGCATATAATATCTAAAATTAACCGATATTATACTATCAGTAGGTATATTTACAATATTGTACTCTAGTATAGTATTATATAATCTGTGGTACTAATAACCAAAAAAATGTAAATAAAGAAATCATATCTTGTAGGCGATTAAATCTATTAGCCACCCAGGAAAAGTTTAAATTGCCCCGTTTCCTCAATCGATGTGTCCACTTTACTTATCTGCTTATAAACCATTTAAAGTAGAGACACTGTTTTATTAACAAATTTTCAGAAAAAGGTTATTCTTATGTTTACAAAAGCAACAGATTAATAAAAATGTTAATCGTAAGTAGTACATGTAAACTAAGCTAGTAAGTCTTCTGATATAAAAAGTGTGTGTGCAATTTACACACGGTAAAAATGAAAATTCAGAAAACTAACCTACAAGAGAATGAGATGAATATAGAGTATCGGGAGTAGGATATTTGTACGATTTGTTTTTTTTTGTATTTTTTTAATAATATTTTTATAAAGTTTAAAAGTTATTTTATATTTTATTTTTAACATGTAGATGTTCCTATTACATTACATGATATTCAGTATTATTTTCATTATTTTTCACTTCCTGTGTTAAATGTATTCTAATCTCATTCTCTCGCCGGCTTAATTATATATTTATGTGTTTATCTCTTTGTCGTGATGCATTTTCGTTTCGTCGAGTTTCAAATGAGAATGATTCTAAAGAAGTTTCACTTTAAAAACTTTTTATTATAATAAACTTTACGTTTATGTATACATTTTCATACATATTTATTATTAGGGCTATTACGGGTGACATATTATGCCGCTCTATAGTTCGAAGTAATTTTAAAACAGCAGTAACAATCTCCCAGATTTACGGAAATACCTACGTAAACGTATCTACGGGGAGCGCATCCGCTAAGGCAGAACGCGCTTTAAGTAGTCTTTAACTTATCAAAAGAATATTTTCTTATTTTTATTAAAATTAATTTGGTTAAAACTTAAGTAAGTCATCTCCTATCAAACACCTCATACTTCGTCTATTTTTATAATAATTCGTCTGTGGATAAACATTACAATGCGTAACGTTTTGATTAGGTTCCATAACCATCAAATGGAGGTACCTACATATTAGTCTACCTACAACCTATTGTTTATATTACGTGTTGTAATAATTGACAGGAGTTGCAGTTTTCAAATGAAATATACTCGTAGTTGTAAATATCTAAATATGAACGTACATGTATGTATATCAATTATAAGTCAATTTATTTAAAAGTGTTAGTCAAGTAAAAAATCTTTTAATAAACCACCATACAGATTTTTTTTAAAATAATGATAAAAATTATTTTTTATCTAAAGAAAAGGTTTTTATGATTTTCTTTTTTCTGTTTACTTGAATTACCATGTTAAAGAAACTTTGAGAGGCCAAGCTTAGATAACTTTAATGTATCTTTACCTACATATAATAAAACTATATAGGTCGAATGTCTGTACATAGAAAAAAAATGCAAAAAACCAAGTCAGGGGGATGTAAGTAGAGAAATAGAACAAATAGAGATTTTTTTTAATTTTTCGTTTCTTTGTCTGTTTGTACGGGCTAATCTCCGAAACTCTTGAACTGACTTAAATGAAATTTTGCATGGTGATACCTTATATCCCCGGTCATCATTTTAGATACTTTTCATCCCGAAAAATTAAAGAATTCCCGTGGAATGCTTAAAAAATCATAGTAACTTATACAGCTTAATACACAAAAACTACTGATAGGATTTTTATGAAACTTTACAATAATATAGTTCATACATCAAAATACCAAATAGATTACTTTTTATCCCGGAAAAATGTACGGTTCCCGTGGAATAGATTTGTTTTTGTTCGTCTAAAAGCGAACCCGAGCAAAGCGAGGGTTAGCCGCTAGTCTACTACGAGTATATAGACATTAGTAAAAGTAAAACCATTTCAGGATGAAACTAAACGCGTACGCAATGAGGCGGGCACTGAAGAGTGGGCGGCGCATTTTTTATATAGATAATAGTTAAACTCAAAGAAGTAAGTAATTATGGTCGTGTCTTCAAAGTTTCGTGCTTGAAAATAATTTAATTTCAAATAAAATTTTAAGTGTTAGTTGTTTAGTTTTTTAACCCATTGTAAAAAATATCAATAAAATCCTAAAGTTGACAATCTTAATTAAAGAAGGACTATTATAAAAAGATTATTATTTTTATTAGTATTTTAGAAACTTACGATGTTGACTTTTGTCCTATTGCACATTGTAAAATAAATGAAATTACACTTATAAAACAAGTTTTCGACTTCATGGTGATTTTTTACATAACACGACGATTACACCGCGCGCTAAAACGACGCGTCTGTTTCGCGCTAGCAATCAACCAAGACTGCCTAATGCTTATAAGGAAGTTAATTACATAGAAAGCCTATAAAATTGCGCAGGCGACGCAACCGTTATATTTTTTAGAGCTTTTACACATAGCCTGCATTCAGCCCTTCTTGACGTCCCACTGCTGCGAACGGGCCTCCCAACAAACCCACACTTCACTCCCGTGTGTTAGGGGTGCTTTTTTGTATTTATAATAATACTATATAGACACTAAAGGAGATTTATTAGTTCCCACGGGAACCGTTTATTTTTCCTGGATGAAATGTAACCTGATGTATGACCGGCAATATAAGGTATCAGAATATTAAATTTTACTAAATTAGGTGCATAAGTTGTTGTGTACTAAGCTGTATAAGATACTATAGTTTTTTAACTATCCCACGGGAACTCTTTAGTTTTTTGGGATGAAAAGTATCTAAGATGTTGACCGGGGATATAATGTACCACCATGCAAAATTTCATTTAAATCGGTCCAATAGTATCGGAGATTAGCCCGTACAAACAGACAAACAGACAGAGAAACAAAAAAATAGAAAAAATCTGGATTTGTTCTATTTTTCTTCTTACCGGATATAAGAAGATAACTAACTCAGTTTTTGGCATTTTTTTCTATTTAGAGACATTCGACTTCTACATTTTCAACCGACTTCAAAAAGGAGGAGGTTCTCAATTCGACTGTATGTTTTTTTTTCTGTTTGTTACCTCAGAACTCCGTCATTTATTAACCGATTTAGACAATTTTTATTTTGTTTGAAAGGGTATACTTCCAGATTGGTCCCATTTAAATTTCAAAAAAAAATACCACCCCTAAGGGTGGAAAAACAACTAATGATGAATTTAACCTACTTCTAATTGTCATATTGACTTGAAACTTTGCAAGTATTTCTATTTCCGTTGATAGTACAGTGGTTCGGTGTTGTTGACCTGATCTGATGGTAAGGCCAGAAGGTGGATAGGTGGAACTCTTCAACGGCTAATAGTAGATACTTTGAGTTTGGGCTTATTTTGTTTGATTTGACAAGCCTAACACGTTAGAATCCTTACTTTGGTACTACTGTCTACGCTAAAAAGGGAAAAATAAAAACTTTTTAACAAAAAAATAAAAACCGACTTCAAACAAAATCACTAAAAAGTAAAAAATAATTGATTGGTAGTTTTCATTTACTATACATACCTAATCAAATATTTTCGAAGTCGGTGTGCTTTGGCTAAGTAATTAAAGCCTACCTATTAAATACATACCTAATCAAATATTTTCGAAATCGGTGCCAGCCCATACAAAGCAAGTTGAGTCAGCGTTACCCATATATATTTCTAAGAACAATTCGATAGAGCCAGTTATAGTGTTTTCCCGTGGGAATGAATAATTTGCCTGTCGTAAAAGGTATCATTAATGTTGACCCGAGTACTAAGTAGTCACTATACAAAATTTAGTTAAAATCGGTTCAGTACTTTTTGCGTGAAACGCGCACATCGATTTGACTAAGTTAGTTTGATTATAGGTATAGATAAGAATAGATATTGCTTAGGAGATATACATATACTATTTAGAACTTTCCTGTAGGACTTTTCATGACCTACAATTTTTTAATATATTGTTTTGATGTATGTATGTCCTAAGGTTTAGCCAGCGGAGGATTTTCTAGGGAGGACTCGATAAAACCAGTTATTGTGTCTTCCCGTGAGAAAGAAAGATTTTCTTGAAGTAAAAGGTACCCTAAAAGTTGAATCGAGTAATAAGTTATCACTTCACCAAATTTCGTTGAAATCGGTTCATTAACTTTCGCATGAAACGCGCATACAAAAACAGACAAACAGACATAGAGGCAAACAAAAAAAGACAATTTTTTTAATAACTATTGATTTGGGGTCTGTGTTGTGTACATAATACGTTACAAATAAACAAACACATCTATCCCACGGAAACAGTTCATTTTTCCAGGATCAAAAGTAACCTATTTGTTATTCTGATGTATGAACTATATTATTGAAAAGTCTCATCAAAATCCAATCAGAAGTTTTTGTGTACTAAGCTGTATAAGTTACTATAGTTTTTTGACGATTCCACGGAAACTCTTTAATTTTCCGGGATGAAAAGTAGCTGATTTGTTTTTGTCATGTATAAACTATATTATTGTAAAGTTTCATCAAAATCCAATCAGTAGTTTTTGTGTACTAAGCTGTATAAGTTATTATAGTTTTTTGACTGTCCCACGGGAAACTTTTAACTTTTCGGGATGAAAAGTAGCCGATTTATTATTATCATGTATGAACTATATTATAGTAAAGTTTTATTAAAATCCAATCAGTAGTTTTTATGCACTAAGCTGTATAAGTTATTATAGTTGTTTAACTATCCCACGGGAACTCTTTAATTTTCCGGGATAAAAAGGATCTAAGATGTTGTCCAGAGATATAAGGTACCGCCAGGCAAAATTAATTTTAAATCGGTCCAATAGATTCGGAGATTAGCCCGTACAAACAGACAAACAGACAGAGAAACAAAAAAATTGAAAAAAATCCGGATTTGTTACATTTATCTTCTTACATCCCCCATACTCGGTTTTTAGCATTTTTTTGCTATGTACAGACATTGGACCTCTACTGTTTTATTATAGTATAGATACTATACAGTTAGCGTACTATACTGTATGCAGAGCCTTTTAATATCCCACTGTTAGGCGCAGGCGTCCCTTCAATACGAGGGGTATCAGGCCATAGTCCACCACGCTGGGCAAGTGCAGGTTGGTGGACTTCAAATGTCTTTCGAAAACTTGTTAGGTTATCTCAGACATGCAGGTTTCTCTCACGATGTTTTCCTTTACCATAAGACAAGTGGTAATCACGTTGCAAATGATTCGCACATGAAAATATCAGAGGTGCGAGACTCGGGATTTGAACCCGTTTTACTCAGTTACACAAGCGAGCGCGTTAACACTAGGCTACCATACACATATATAATTTAAACACATAGACTAACCATAGAATAATGGACTCGTTTTGTATGAACTATGAGTCTATGATCAAGAGCGGGTAGATCCACGACTCCTGAAACTATCACTTGGCCGATTTTTTAATTTCAAGATCAGAACAAAATGTACAAACATTTTTTATTTGAAAACCGTTTTGGGCAGTAATAACAAGTAAATAAATCTTTAATCTATATAATACTAGCGATTCACCCTCACCTCGCTCAGGTTCGTCCCTAGGTACGTTTTAACGATTAGTAGGTATAGAATAGATAGACTATATACTGTTATATACTATATATTATTTTTTCTAACTTAAACTTGACGTATTGTTGTAGATGGTAGGTCCACCACTATTGAAAGTAATCCGAAGTAGTGATTCCCATACAAAATAACCAGTTCTGAACTTTTCTATTTTCAAGCTGTTCTTATGGGTTTTTCTTAATTTTTTTATATTTAAACCATCCCTGATATACCTCCAACAAAACAAGAAAAGAATTATTCAACTCGGTTCAACCGTTTTTGAGTTTTAGCGAGAATAATGAACAGCAATTGATTTTTATATATAAAAAGATTAGTACAGTCTCAACCTTGCGGTGCGCAATGAAACTGGTACATGTACTGGTACAGACTACATGTAAAACCTAGAATTTGATTTTCGTTTGTCTGAACGGGGACGGAGCAACAGGCAATGATAGTCGATACATATACCTACCAGGCTAGCTACATATGTATTGCAATGTAATAGCTTTTGTTTCAACTATTTTTTCTTTGTTCCTGTTGTCTCAAAATCGTGAAACACTTCCCTTTACATTATTAACTAGACCTTTATCGTAAAAAATAAAAATTACTTGTCCAAAAATTACCTAATATACAAATTTTTCGCGGTCAATTGATGGTCATTAGAGTCAACAATTAATAAGAGCTAGATAATATTTTAGCAACTTGAATGTTTCACTGCTGTGCGTGCACGGACCTTCCCTTATTACGTGTGTGATGAAGTCATAGTCCACTACGATAAATGCGGGTCAACGGACTTCACAAACTTTTAAGAGTTCTTTCAAACGGTTGTCTCATGTTTTCCTCCATCGTATTACTTTGCTAGTGATAATCAGGCTCTAAAAGGAACCTTATCCAAATAAATGGTTTTCCATCGATCACGTCAGCGTTTACGATAAAAAAATTAAATTAAAAATTTTAAGTAACCCCGACACAAAAAAAATCCTGTAAAAAGTAAAAAAATAAAATTTCACTTTAAACTTCATTAAAAGTACCCATAATGTTTTGACTTTTGATGATGGGCGCCGCCGCGTCGGGGGACCGCTTATACTTTATCATTATCAATATTCTTTTTATTTGTAAGTATATTCAGGTTTTAATTTTATTTACTTAGCGGCCGGACGACCCGGACGGGGACGGGATGTGAACAATTAGGTACTTACATGATACATCCTTTAACGTATTTATTTTTTCGAAATTATTTTTGATGTTTTTACACTGAAATCTCTGTTTAAAAATATATATGTATGAAAATAAATTGTGATTATATTTGTCAAAGTTTATATCCATACTAATGTTATAAATGTGAAAGTATGTTTGTTTGGCCTTCTTTCACGTCGAAACGGAGTGACGGATTGACGTGATTTTTTGTGTGGAGCTAGTTGGAGGGCTGGAGAGTGACATTGGCAACTTTTTAGTGCAGAATATTATCTAATTCCCACGGGAAAACACGTTGTAATACAATCCAAAAAAAATATTATAATCAGAATTACTTGAACTGACTTATCCAGATATACCCAAACCTTTCCAAACCATTTTCCTCAAGGTCTTTATATTTTATCTTTACACAAGTACTATTTTGATTGCCTTATTGATGCCTGCCCTATTAGTGGCAAGCATGCATGGCAGCAGATTATAAAACCTTGGGTTCGAGTCCGGGTTCGGACTAAAATAATTACCGAGTTTTTCTGTCACGAAATACTGGAGTTAGGAAATCGGCAATGTTTGCTCTGCGTATAGCAGAGCAAGTTAAGCTGTCGGTCTTACCCGTCGTATCCGAATTGGTCAGGAGGACATTACTTGCAACTCACAGATGAGTCATCAAACTAATATTGGTAAAAAACTTGCCTATTTATATTGTTAATATGTGATTAAACTGACGGGTGTATTAAAAAAATAAAAGCATACATATTATACTTTAAAATCTTTTAATATCATTCACTGTCTTTAACAGCATGTGGTTGCATACAGTTGACTGTGTAGGAAATAAAGTTAAGCTCTTGTAATAAATTAGTTAATCTTTCAAAATGCCTTTCAGTATATGGTAATGCACCTTCAATAAAACTTGTTAATGATGGAACTCTAAGATTTCCAGAAAGAATTTCAGGTGTTAAAATATAAAATACAACTTGAGCAGCATGACAATTCTTGTTATTTGTATTCCATTCAGTGGCAAATTTTAGTAAAGTTTCTTTCTGTGTATTATTTATTTCTTTTAATGTCTCCAATAACTTTTCTTGGCCAAACCTTAAAACCTCATTAACAATTTTTAGTACATGCAATGGTCTATTCATTCGTATAGCTAATTTAAGTGCCTTAACCATTTTTTTATCATGTAACAAATTCATTAACTCTTGTTCTTGTAAAATCAATTCTTCTCTCTCTTTTGCTAACTTTTCACGTTTTTCGACTGAAACATCCTTTAAAGTCACTAATTTAGAATCCGACCCTCCAGTAATTATAATAGACTCAATTTTGTTAACAGCCATAGACCAGACTTTGCCATCATGATTATCAAGAGACATTTTACATTCTGAACTTTTTATATTCCAAAGCTTGAGAAGGCCATCTGCTCCACTTGATATTATTTGTTGTCCTTTACTTAAAAATCCTATCTTGAGAACAGAGCTTTCGTGACCTTCAAATGTCTTCAAGCAACTCAAATCTGCTATAGACCATAATTTTATTGTGCAATCAGCTGAAGATGTAAGGACTACTTGATCCACAGGTGAAAAAGTTACACACCATATGCCACGTCTATGTCCTTTTAAAATTCCTAGTAATGATAAATCTTCAGTCCATAGCTTACAGGTTTTATCTTGGGATCCAGTTGCTAGGATTTTATCATTAGGAGATATTGCGACACAATTAATGTCCATATTATGAGCTAATTCGGTATGGCTTGATTTAATTTTTTGATCATGACAATCTGTTTCTTTAGGAACTGTCCACATCTTTAAGCAATTATCTTGGCTTACAGATGCAAAAAAGTTGTCAGATGTTTGTGAAGTAAAAACTGATCCAACTGAAGCAGTATGCCTAGCACCAACTCCAAAACATTTTATATTTTGTTTTGAATCTTGGATCCAAATCCTGACTGTGTTATCTTTACCTGAAGATACAAAGACATCTGGTCTGGTTGGGAAGTTGGCTAAAGCCAAAACAATATCAGTATGGCCTTTTACTAATTTACAATCCATGCTACCAAGTTCATAATATTTTAAGTCTCTACTGTTTGTAGCCACAACAATATGTGATTCATTTTTACCAACAAATATAATATCAAGTATTTCATCTGTAAAACCTATCATTTGTTTCATACAAGTAAAGGTTTCTAAGTCATGAATAATGATATTATGGTCAACTGTAACAACCGATATCATATTCCTAGCTTTATTGAATAGTAAATTAGTGATTGCTAAACCACCTTCTTCTATTGCTGGAGAAACTAGGCTGTCAACTTGTTCATACATGAGTCGGCTCATTTGTATATTCCACACTTTTATGATACCTTTTTCACCAGCACAAGCAACATATATCCCTTCAGTTTCAACCTTTTTTTTAAAGTTTGGTATCTTGAAAGATGGTGGCATTAAAATTGTAGCTTCTATACTTTCATACACTGGTACAACTCTAAGAGCTTTACTTTCACCAAGTTTCCAAAGAATCAAAACTCTATCCCTTCCAGAACTAATCATATGTTCATTATCTGGAGTAAATTGTAATGAAGTTACTTTGCTAAAATGACCTGAATATATTAAACTATCTTTGCCTGTTTTAGAATCCCAGGATCTAATTTTAGTGTCATCTGCAGCCCCAAATATAAGCTGCTTAGTAGAATCAGGATGATATTTAAGAACAGTGAAAACGCCTAGAGCTCCTTTTAAACTACTAGTGCATGTGTAATGTGTAAGATCCCAAAGTCTTATATTTCCATCAGTACCACCTGATGCAATATTAATATCTTCAGCATCAAAGGCTAACTTAGCAACAGCACCTTTATGTCCAGACCTCCAAACTTTTTGTTGTTTTCCAGACTCCCTGTCCCATAGTTTTATAAGACCACTTTTGTGAGCAGTTACCAAAGTTTGATTATCATGTGACATTTGGAAAGTATATATTTGATCACCATCATCTTTTTCTTCTGCTGCCTCACCAATTGTTAATGTATTGCAAAATGTGTTGACATCAATAACTTTGATAACATCATCACATTGACAAAGAAATTGACCACCATCAGTGGTCCATTGAATATCACCACCTGTATAAAAAGCTTCAAACTCCGCTTGTTTTTCATATCTGTGAAAATATATGAAAATATTGTTTTGAAGGCCATTAATCGAAGAGATATTTTTTGTAAATGACAATTCATTGTTGTTAAGAAGAGTAAAAATTGACAACGGGAAAATAATACTTACATTTCTTTTAATGGAGTAGTCATATTAGTTGCGAAAAACCGTCAAATATAAAGACAAAAACAACACTCTTATTTTATTATTACTTTACAAAATCAAAGATTTTTATGCACGTGGGGTAACCAAAACAACTCTCCGTCAGTAATTTATTGTCATTTGTCAAATTCATATGAATTAATTGACAAGTCCTGCGTTCGTTCAGAAATTATCAATATAGATAATAATTTCTTTCTACGAGCAACTGACCAAAAGAATTAAATTGGATAATATTTTCTGATATTTATGTAAATTATATTATATGACGTTATAATAAAAATACATAAAATATTAACAGTCTTACATATCGATTTACGGGCTTTTTAACTGGACGCTTACATTTATCTTGGGTAACATTAAACGGTGTTGTATTTCAAATGTATTAATTTATAATTTATCTCCTCATAAAATATCTACATTATTTGTATTTTATTCATTGAAATAATAACTTTAAATATATATTTTTTACATGCTAAGCCGTCTATTTACTTTTGAGTATGGTTTTTAATCATATTGATATTAAAATAGATACACAACTTTACATAATTTTACAACAATGTATAATTATAATATTTAGCATTCTTTACTAAACGACTGTATGAAAATATGACATTGGTCATTGTCACTCATCACAGTAAATGTCATTGTCACAAAAGCCTTGCAAAAATTCATTGTTCTAAAAAAAGTAAAAACTAAATTGTCTTTACATAAGATTTATACTATGTTTACTTCAAGAATCAGTAATATACTTAGAAATTTTTCATCTTTGGTTAAAAATCAACCAGATAAGTGTCAATTTGAGCCGGTGTTCTCTTTTCCTTTTGTAAAATATATTGCTGTGGTAAATAGGCTAAAAATCTATCATTTATATGGATCGTGTGTTATAATACCAAGTTGTGGTTTGTTGGAGATATTTCAAGCTCTACCTACACACAGTTTCCTTGTTGCTTCTTATATTGGTAAGACTTAATTTTATATATTATTATTAAAAATGTAATAATCCTTAAGGATAAAATGATGTGGATCTTTATCATATTGTTTAATTATATATAACACTTAGTTTTCTCTGAACATAAAGTAATCACTGATCAATAGTAATAATAATTGTCAATGTTTGACTAGATTAATTATTGTATTATTTGTTACAGGCTTTACCGGTGCAGCTGTATTGTCATTATTCACCCTTCCATTAAAAAATGTAATTGGCCATTTATATATAAGTGAAGATAATAAACTAATTAAAATCTCTGCAGTTGGATTCTCTGGAAAGAGAATAGATAAAATAATCACAGTTAATGAATGGACACCAATTTTAGATTTGAAACCAAAAATGACAGATATGTTCTATCTTAGGCCACAATTGACTGATGGAACCAAATATAAGTTATTTATTAATTTTGGTATTGTAAAAAATGCAGCAAAAATGGGTCAAGTGTTAGAATAGAAAGCAGATAATGTTAACTAAAATGTATTTAGTTGTATATAATATTTATATAGGAAATCATGAAAATAAATAGTTAAAGAAACCACATTATCATTTTATCATTTCATTCTATTTTATAATTACAGTAAAGTGAGCCAAATTACATAATAATTGCAATGCACTCGATCACATGTGTGTTTTATTAGTGAACAAATTTATAAGTGTATTGCTGCCATATAAAAATGGTTGCTATGTATTTAATTACTTATTCTTAATTATTATCTGTCTGTATATACAAATTTATTACAAAATTACACCTATACATATGATCTTGATTATTACCTATAAGCAATTCACAAACACAAACTAGAAACAATTATTGATTATAAAATGATACTAGGTCCCCTTCATTAGCAATATACTACCAACACTTCCTATAAATGTATTCACAAAATGGCTACAATTTTTAAAAACATGACTTTTTATATTGCATTCAACATTATATGTTTGCAACGTGCAAACTAACAATGCTGTATCAATCTTTGGAATCAATCACAATTTACAATCTATTTATTAATATCTTTAATATCTATAGTAAAGTTTAAAATTTTCTATTTTGATATTATTACATTATAATTTTATTATTGTACAGGGAAATGGGAACCCAGAATTTTATATATATGTATAAGATCATATAAGTATTTTGAAAATTTAAAAATATTTAATGTTTCATATTAGTGCAATAAAGATTGCAGATATATATATAATAGAAGAATTTCCCTACTTTTCCTAACATTAATTTATTATTAAACTAATATTCAAATGGTTTAAAAAATACAATAATTTGAACTTTTGCTGCTATCATAATGGTAAAACACCATTAATTAGATTAGGCAAGCTTATTGAAATAACTTTTAGAAATTAATACAATGAATAATAAATATGATGATGAAAGGTGCATAATACCAGTGTTGTCAAGAAATGCAAGTGATTTACTCTATTTGATTTAGACACAATATTTTAATCTATCCAAGCCTGTGCCGGTTGGTCTGTGGTGAATGGGCTCACACCGTTGCGTTCCATGGCATCTAATATCTCGCACACATATGCTGCAACGTCTACTCGACTTTGGTCTATGCCCTTAATGAATGCATGTTCCAAGAGCCGATTATATTTTGGTCTTTGTGTTTCTTCCTTGATGAGGCTAGAATAAGAATTTAGTCTTGTATATTGTCAGTTGTGTTATAAATGCTGAGTTTGATATGACAAGATTATTTCAAAATACATAGTAGTTTTGAATATTTTATTGATTTTTTAATTTTTCAATAGTATGTCAAATAAAAAACTGAAAAGTACAAAATAGTTTATAGTTTATCTATACATATAATAAAATTGTTACTAAGCCGAATCTGAAAACTACATTAAATATTTTTTCGAAAATCTTATTGAAATAAACATTATTATAGATACAGAGGCAGAATCTATAGTTTTTAGAATTTTTGTCTGTCTGTCTGTTATCACAACACAGAAAAAACACTGGAGGGATTTTGATGAAATTTGGTATGGTGAGAGCGGGTTATTCGGGTCAACATATACTTTTTACTGCAGGAAAATATTTCATTTCAGAGAAAAAATACAAAAACTGCATTGTAAGAGTACACTAATGTGTAAAACCTAAGAATTTGCTTTTTGGTCAGGACTTACATTTTCGCTAAAAGTATTGCCACATGGCTTAAGCTATATTTAAAGGTGACTGATTCAAAGTTCAAAGGCGAAGAACAAAAAAGAAATAGACAAGTGCGAATCTGACTTGCACATGGAGTGTTATTTATTGGCTTACCTATCTAAGATATTCATTTTATAGACGGCATAAATTATAATTTTTAATTTCATAATTTTGCTATAGGACAGAAAGATAAGTTTTCGGCCAAACACGTGAACGTATCTTAAAGGGTGTTAGATATTATTGTAATATACATAAGGAAATATCTTCACAAAAATATGTAAAAGTATGTTAAACTTACCAAGTATTAACAAAGTTAACAAAATTGTTTGAAAATATATTGTTTTTGTTTGTAAGGCGGGGCGGGTCTCCTTGCACTACTTGTTGTAGTTGTTCAAACACAGAACCCCATCTTGGGTATGGGAATGAACCAGTGGCCACTTCCATCAAAGTAATGCCCAGGGACCAAACATCTGACCTCACGTCATATCCTCTGGCACGCCCAGGATCAATTCGCTCAGGCTAAAAATAATTACAATTGATTAACATTACTACATGGCATAATTATAAATTCTTAAATAATATTGCTCTGCAAGTCAACAAATAAAAGATGGTATGAAAATAGCAACTTTGCATTTTTATCACAAACTAAACAATTGCCAGTTTTTCTTAAATAGCTATATTAAAGAAAAACTGGTGGTTGTTTAGTTTTTTTTTTCAGTTTATAAGAAAATGAACTTTAAATCAAAACCATCAATTTATTACATTACACAATTTATATGGTTTTCTACCATAATATAAATTGTGTAATGTAATAAAAGTATAAGTAGCTTGTCGCTAAATTTTCCTGTGTAAATAAACAAGAAACAAAATGTTAAAAAATAATATGTTTTTTATAAAATAGATAGGTAGCATTTAAATAAATGCTTTGTTTTTACAATAATTTCACTTTTCTCTAATACCTCTTTTCTATTTAATTTCATGAATCTACATAAATATTTATATAATAGTTGATTTCGTGCAAACAATTAGAGAAGGTAAATAAAGCATAGACATATTGTAAAATTAGTATTTTACATATGTAACTTTTTATGTATGTTTATTCATAGTCATACTAAGTTTTCATGACTTGGACTTTATGCACGTTTCTGCTCTTTTCACTTATTTTTTGAAGTTCTACTTCTTTTGGCACGTTTGGAAAAATTATGACAGTAAAATTTTTACGATGCGCGCGCACACCGACAGCCAAAAAGCGACATGATGAAGTTAGCTGCATTTCTTTTACAAACAGAGAGTTGTAAGATACGGGATGAAATCTTTAGCTAATTTTGTTCTGTTACGCCAAAAAAGTATAACTTCTCACGTGCGTATATAAGTATACATACACGTTTTTTCTTTTGTATCCTTTTCTATCGGTTGCCTGTCAGAGATCGCTTTTAGTGATAAGACCGACTTTGCACATTTTCGTGTGTACAATAAACAAACAAAAAAGTATTATAGATAAAATATAGATACTTACAGCCATGTAAGGTCTACAGCCAGCGTCGCGTGTGCGAGCTATCGAGTCAACGAGCTTGCCGGAGATGCCGAAGTCGCACAGTTTTATGTTACCTCTTCTGTCCAATAATATGTTGGAAGGTTTCACATCTCTGACGATATAAAATACTTTGTAAAAAATGGCAACATTAATGGAAGTTATATTTATATGTACATTGCCTATTTCGTCATAATATTGTCTTTGCAACAAAACGAGGATTGACTTTATTTTTGATACTTGTATGGTGAAGAAAATGCTTCGAGTACCTAGTAATTTACTCGATACATTTACTTTCACATTTATAGCATATTTATTCAACATTGTTTTCATTTAATTCTATTGGTTAACACGGAGTACGCCTTTAAAGCTCCCAGTCGACATGATTGTTTCCGACATCTTCAACAACATTACTGAAAACGTATGAAAATCTGTTTGGTAGTTTTTGAATTTAACACATTCAAATAGTTCTGTCCTATAACACAGACATACACGGGGGAGGGACTTTGTTTTATAATATGTAAAGATTTCGTATCAAGCAGTACGGCTGTAAAACCTATGATGCAGGGTACTGGGTTCGAATTCCGGGTCGGGCTAAGTATAGAGCACCAGTCATGTCGAATTGGCCTCGCGTAAAACTTTGGAGAATAAAATGAATAGAGAGAGCACACATGTTGGCTCACACCAAATAAGAGCACTTTGAATGACCCGCATTTGATCCCGAGCAAATAACTAGTCTCAGTGAGATTTTGCTGCTGTGGACGAAATCGGTAAGGAGGACATCTTGTTACATATGTCCGCTTGAAAATACTTAGTATAGACAAAAGGAATAAAAACCATTCAGTTAATTAGAAAATTATGCAGATATTGATGCACCTTAGACAGTCATTTGATTATGTTGATACAGTACTTACCTGTGAATAATTTTTAGTTTTTCTTTTAAATAGTTTAAAGCTTTGACAGTTGCTAATGTAATTTTTGCCATAATGTTTTCAGGTATCCGAGTTTGCATTCTTTCACAAATAAACTTATAAAATTTATCTAATGAGGTATCCATTAACTCCATACAAATCCAACAGTCACCCTGTAAAAAGTTTTATTTTATTTGTATACTTTTTGCACATTTCATTTATGGTATTAAGTTACTATTAGAAGATCTCACACTAAAGAAGTATCATGTACAAATGAAAATTTAAATGATGGATAATATACATTATACATGGAAAGTTTTTTGATTATTCATATATAGACATATTTAAACATTAACATTGTACATTTTTAAGGTGTATCAGACTTTATACTATAAGTGAGCTGTAGAAGACAGCAATTAAGTTTTATTAATGGTAGTAAACAATATCTAAGTGCAGAGGAACAGATATATAACTATAAACTGCTTAAAATCTTTAAGTTTTCAGTTTTTACTAATTTAATAATTTTGTATGCTGCATGATAGTATAAATTTAAGTACTATTATAAACAATATTTACTTCTTTGAAAAGTGCTCCATAAAACTGTACAATATATGGACACTCATTACTTTTCATTACCACCTCTAGGTCCATTAATAATTGTTTCTGTTCTTTTTCATCTACTGTTGAACGGATACGTTTTACAGCCATCACTTTGCTGCTCCTGTAAATGAGCATTTTAATACTAAATATATTGATTAATAAATCCATTGTAAATTAGGTAATTAATATCTTCCATGAAATCTCAATATATCAATCTTTCCAAGAAATATTTTTTTAACACTGGGAGGTTATATGGCTGTGAGTCACATAGTAGGCAGTCCACAAAAGAGCTACATCTATACAAAGGTCTAACCATTTGTTGACCTTTTACTTAATTTTTAATTATCAAAGGTCACTCTAAAACGTAAAAATAAAAAAGCAATCTGTTTAACATACTCCGTTAAGCTAATTTGAAAATAAAATTTATAGCTCTTGTTAACAATATCAATACCACGCCAATGTAATATGAATATAACACTTGTTGAAAATGCAGTGCATTATGTGCAGAAAACTACAATTCAGTGGCTAGTAATGGATAAAATAACATAGAGTATAAGTTTTTCAGAAACCCATTTTACAACAATTTTTATACAGGTGGCGACAATTGACCAACGTTCCTTTTAAATTTTAACCACATAGTATACACAGACATATCTATACTAATATTACAAGTTTGTGACGTTGTAGGGGGTAATCTCTAGATCTATTGAACCGATTTAGATGAAAAATTTGGTAAGAAGATAGTTTGAGACCCGGGAAAGGACATAGGATACTTTTTATTCCGGAAATCTTCCCTTAAGGGGGTAAAAATGGGAATGAAAGTTTGTATAGGGAATGAACCTAGGGACAAACCCGAGCGAAGCAAGGGGAGTCACTAGTAGTATATAAAATTACGAGACGAATACAAAAAAAATGAAATAATAAAAATATGTAATATTAAAGCCACAAGAATTTTTAATCGTTTTTAAATTTTAAACTATCATGTAATACGCGCAAGCGAAGTACGCAAAAGTCACGCACTCCTAGGCGGCGAACGACGTTGCCGATAATGCGAATAGATTTTACGAAAGAAAAAGAAAGAAATATGGTCATCAAGGCGTGTTAGTCATAATATACTATGCGATGTGATGTCGGTAGCTGTAATTACATTAACAATAACATAAAACCATGCCAACACAAATTCACAAAGATACGCTTTGTTCAGTGTTCATCGATGAATTTACATTAACAATAACAAGACAAAATATGGAAATTGGCCAGGGATTCGAACCTGCGAGTTTTCATGGAAATACTTTGTTGGCCAAAATGATAAGCACATAAGTGCAGTAAATTTCCTTTACACTCATGCTGCACGGGCAAGATTCAACGTACAACGGACCAAATGCGAGTCTTAAGTACGGAAAACGAGACCAATATACAATACATAGGCTAAATTTTGCACAACTTTGAACTTTTCCATTTTTCGGAAAATCATTAATGAAAATCAGCCAATTTATTTACAAATAATCGAAAAAAAGACCATTTCCTATTTAGTGTATCTGTATGGACGAAATAAAATAAAACATAGTTATTCTTTTTAGCGACTGTTTTATAAAAAAATATTAAACACACTTTCAAGTAGCGTTAAATTATGTTTTGAATCCCATCCTTTTACACATACAATTTTTAATAGAGTATTACTTACAATTGAAAATTCTTAAATTAAATGATACAATATCGAATAATAATATCATAGAAAATTAAAATCAATCACATTTGTTGATAATCAAACTACAGGTGTATTTATTTTTATAAATTCTTAAAAACAAAAAGTTAATAACAATTGTAACATTATCTAACGTCACCAACGGAGTTTTTAATCATTAATAACAAGCTAAAATTTCGTAGGTAAATAGCTTCATTTTGGCGAGACGACTCAACTCTTCTTTCTATGAGAATTTGATAGTAGTAGATACAATTGTGGCTTCATATGGAACATGTCAAAACGATGATTGTATAAAACTCATTAATAACAGGTTGTTTTACGATTTAATCTTGAGATAATCTAACATTGAACAAGAAAAAAGTTGTCCTACAAAACAGATGGTTTAGATCCAACAGTCCCCCTCTCCGAACTTTTTAAAATAACAATGTCATAAAATTTATTAATAACCGGCTGATTTTAATAGTATTTATTATTAAAAATATGCATAATTGAATAATCAAATCGTCCCACAAATAAAATAGTAGGATTTCTCAGTTCTACGCTCCGATTTTGGACCTGATTCTTTTTTCATTAATAATAAGCTATTTTTTCTTTTTTTTTCTTTGTTGTTATTACAATTGTACTACAAATAAAGAGGCATATATTTGTGGAAGATGAAATTAATATAATATGAATGAGTGTTTCACAAACACGTAGCGACATCTATTGGTAATTTTCTACATATCACATAATAACAACATATTATTATCATTTAATTATTTAACTATTTTTACGTCATTATTTTTTTCTCAAAAGTAGTTATAATTATTTTCTGAATTATTTTGTAATTTACTAAGTAAGATTTTACTTAAACCAGTTCATTTAAATACTTTTTTAGGACTAGCGCTTCCTACCTGTTATCGAGTAGGACAATGTTTTTTTTTATTGAGAATACATTTACGCGTCATGTGCTGTATTTGTCCTACAGTTATTAATGAAAGTATCACCGTGGGGACAACAATATACATTTTAATATACCTACACCAAAGTTTACTTCCACGTAACTTTAAACTTAAACTATAGATTTGCGTCAGGTCCTTCGTAAGAGCAGGCGAAGGGACTGTGTCTTCCTCTGCCAATCAGTTCCGCAACACGAAGTAGTAGGTACTCGCGGCGTTAGTAAGCTCGTGGATGTCACTCAGGTATGTAGAAACTTGTTTTAAGGAGAATAAAATACCCGGTTCACATGATTACAGCAGTATTTTAGTCCAGCGATCGAAACCAGCGCTGGGATGCCACAATTTACCCATTCCAGTGTGCAACCCAGTCCATTGACTGGATTGACTGTCTACTTTTCCATTCCAGAGCGCCCATTCCAGCGCCACTGGAATAGTATGGACGGCCAATCCAGTACTGGATTAAACGCTGAACAGTGAACACACATTGTTGTTTTTTAGAAACACAAATTGTTGTAGTTCTAATTTTTTTTAAAGTTGACTGAAAACAAAACACTAAAGTTTCTTTCTTTATACAGAGAACAAGTGTGTTTGTGGGATATAACATCAGAATATTATAAAAACAAAGAAATGTGCCATTCCACCCTGTAAAAAATCTATGACGATATGCAAATCCTCTTCCACTACACATCACTTATTCTTCTAACAGTAATTGAACAGTTTTAAATCAATTTTCGAACCCTTTTCTTGTAATCATCGTTACTATAGTGTAACCGAATCAACAGCTGTTGAATGACTGGAGTAATGTAAACGACATGATCCAATCCAGCACCGGACTGAATTGATTCGCTGAATTACTGGACTGGAATAATGTGAGCCGGACATAAAGGTTTATAGGACTCTCATGGTACCAAATTCTATTGTTAGAACACCAAAACAACGGCAGATATAAAGGAAATTAAAAAGTATGCACTATGAAAATGGTCATTTTCACAACTATCAAATTCATTAATTTCAAATACGTTCATTAATATATATACAATACGTTCGTATCCTCGCGTGTGCTCATTTCCGACACTCTAGGAGTCAACTAAAAAAACAGTCTGGTAAATAATAGAATTACAACACTCAACAAAATATAAACCACCTTTGACAATCAAATGCTGACATAATCACGCTGCATGCAGCTGTAGCGACAGCAATTTCGTTGCTTTAATTGCTATTTTAACATTAAAATTGTGATTTTTAGGTATTTTAATATAAATTGACTTTAGTTTAAAATAATTATTACATTAATTAACAGTTTAAAAACTTTTGTTAATTTACTTTTTTTTCTTACAGAATTGTTCTATGAAATTTACATTACGTTAATTATTTATTTCAAATTCGCTGTAGCGCAGCTATAGCTTACAGTAGGCCATAGCCGAGCCCACCAGTCGGCGGCGGCCTTTCAAACGTTTTCTTTTGAATGACAAAATGGCGCATGCAAACGATTTTTTGCATCATAGATTTTTTAAAATGATGAAGTATTTTATACTATTGAAAAAATAAATAATAAATTACATTTCTAAAATTATTATCTTATAAAAGAAAGTTAAGTTTCACAACAGCTGTTTTTATTAGCTGTTTTTCTAAATATTGTGGGTCATAAGGTTGATATGAATAATATTATTTATCATAATTTAAAAAGTAATAAATAGGAAATCTATTGAATGATATGTTTAAAAAATTTGATTTACTATGGTTTTCATGACTTTATTTACTTTACCAGATGCGATATCATTTCTGGGAGCTATATTCCCGGATAGTGAATGTTGCCAACTTCAGCTAAGGTTGATAATCTTATGATGTAATGGTGTTTATTTTATTGTCCATTTTGATTGTATTTATTTAATTTGAAAAATTCACTTTTTTATTTGAAGGTATTTATCAAATTGATAATTTTTATAGACATATATCATCCCACTCTACCTATAGTTTATAGGAACTTCGGTTACATCCTGTATATTTTTAAGTATCTTACCTTCTATGAACCATTTTATTAACAGCTCCAAAAGCGCCTCGTCCTATTTCACCAAGATCTTGCAGATCATCTGCAGTAAAGTCATATATCTCAGTAGCAGATAGCTGTAACTTTCCCGAGGATTGCATTGATGGATAAATCCTACATCTATCTCTGAAATTTAATTATTTTTAAACGCTGATTGTATTTCTTCTTGCAATTATAATCACTAATTTGTTTAAATCAGATGAGATATTATATATAAGATCAGAGATTTAGATGTAAGTGGGTCAGCTGTATTTTTTTACACATAGGTAATATTTATCTAAAAAGGCTCGAAATTGAGACATAATTGTATGTTATATTATATGAACGTATATGTGATGTATGACATGTTTCAAAGTTGAAATATGAAAACAAAATTACCTTGTGTTATCTGGCAATACGTCTCTGATAGTACGTGAAGGTATTCGAGATTTTTGTGTCGACGTATTGGGGGAAAACGGCATAAATGCAGCAGTATCAACTGATGGCCCTCCAAATTGGAGGTTTAATACTTTACGTTTTTCTGTACCAAATAAACTAAGTTCAGGTTTTGAATTATTCGGTCTACTTGGCCCTGAAATTGTAAGTACCGTTGTAGTTTCATTTAATGTTTTAATATATAGTTCCTTCCATAATGTTGATGTTTACTTCGATTAATAATTACCTTGATTTGACGACACTTCGCCATTCTTTGACATTTTTAACGATTATATTGAAGTAATCTGCGAAAAATTAGTAAACGTTGTTTAAATGTTATGTTTGGAATTCTCCATTGGTACCCAACAATAAATACAATGTTTTCGTTTTCATATCAAGAAATTAATAAATGTATCCTTCAAATTATGCATTGTAGATGCCAGAAATTTTCACAACACGATCGCACAGTACACAACACACGAAAGAGTTTGACAATAAAATATGTTGCTACATGACAAAATGGATTTCATATTTTATGCATAAAGACATACCCTGTTTTCCAATTAGAGCACTAACGCTCATTATGCGGCATAATGCTAACTTCGAATGTTCCAACAACAGCAACGCACCGGCTCAATCGAGCATTTTGAAAAGTACTGCTTTGGCGTGATCCGCGCAAGGATACTAATTACCAACTCAATAACAGAAAATATGAGGAGTGTTTTTTCTTCAGGGTGGCATTGATCAAAATATTATTTACATTACCGTTACTAATATTTTATTATATTTTATTTATAACCTATATATTATTTAGTTATATATTATTATATATCTAATATTATAAAGAGGTAAAGTTTGTGAGTTTCTGATTTTGCGACCCTGGGAAGGACATAGTATACTTTTTATCCCGGAAATCATCCCTTAAGGGGGTAAAAAGGATGATGAAAGTTTGTATTGGGAAGCAAGCTAGGGATAAACCCGAGAGAAGCGAGGGTGAGTCGCTAGTTTATTATATAATATATAATATCGACAATATATATTATTATATATTATATATAGTTAGTTATATTTTTTTCTTTTAACACTAAACCTACCCAAGTAGCAAAATAGTCTTGGCCAAAGTAATATATAAGAAGAAAAGCTTTACAAAAGGTTTATAAGAGTCCTGATTAAGAAGGGACCTCTTATAGAGGCATGTATAAAGACGGTTTGAACTATAAGAGCATAAAAACTTATAGTGAACGCTTACAGATATATATATATATATAAGAACTCCTTGTAAAGTACATATAAACACAAAAGTTATATAAATACACTTTGTAAGACTAATCACTCTTGTTGATTTTTTACACTCAGTACAGCAATTTATAAGATTGTTTGCTCTTTTATCTGGCTTGGGTGAGTGTAATAGGAGCACTTCTGTTACTAAAGCATGATATACAACTGTTGAATAACCTAAAAATTGTAAGTGTAATTTGTCTTAGGCAGTGCGTTTTAAAGAGACCAGCATGTAGGAAGATGTTTTATAGGAACACTTGAACTCACAAACGTCATAAGCATGCTTTATTAAGTATATTAACGACCTCACCTTTATAATTTTACGAGTGGTTTGTTATATGCATAAATGTTAATTTATAAATATATATTTTTTTGCAATCAATGAAAATCCACTTCATTTTCAGGTATATATGTGGGAGATAAAAAGCCATCTAACTTAGAAGCGACATTAAGTAAAGTTATTATAATTTGAAAAAAATATTTAATAAATTTAAAATTCATCATACGTTATAACGAATTAATATACTACTAAAATTCCAAGCAAAATAGGAAGAAAAAACTTTGAGAGTTGTTTCGTAGAGATACATAACTACATAATCAATAATAATAATAATACTTTATTTCACAAAAATACATACATATTGTAGTTGAAAAGCATATTGAGCAGTACATTTTGAAACAAACAATTTAGACTATCAATACAAATAATACGGTTGTCTCTGCTGCCGTATTAGGAGACCTGTATTACGGCATACAGTGCCAATCCCCCAAAAATATTGTCAGAATTAAATTATCTGTTTAGTTTGCGAGTGTGCCATTTTGAGCTGTTGGTTGGTGCTATATGTATATATGTATGTGTCTGTGATGGGTGTGTGTGTTAATGTGTGTGTGTGCGTGAGTGTGTGTGTGTGTGTGTGTGTGTGTGTGCGTGTGCGTGCGTGCGTGCGTGCGTGCGTGCGTGCGTGCGTGCGTGCGTGCGTGCGTGCGTGCGTGTGTGTGTGTGTGTGTGAGAGAGAGAGAGAGTTTGTTGTGAATGGGTAGTGATTGTAATAATAATATATATGTTGTGATATTAACGTTATTACGTAAACATTGTGATTTTTGGTTCTTCTTTTTTACTAAGCAATCCTAAACATTATGAAAAATGGCTGGCGACAATTGTTTAGGCTAGTGTTTATTTAAGAGCAATTGTCTTAAAACGTACTTAACTATCCTTAAATAAGAATATTAAGTCTCACAGTGGATTTAACTAAGAGCGATTGATCTTTTAAATGTTCTCATAAAGTAACCTGTAAGTCAGATTTGTAATAATGTAAAAAAATGGCGATATTTTATTTTATTTCACATTTTATTAATTTAACAATTATTATTTAAAACAAATTTTAGAAACGACCCGAGGGTGTAATGTTATTTAAATTAAAATTCCTTCGAATAAATCGACTCCGCAGGTAGATCAACATTATGATAGATACGTAGAAACCGCTAAGAAGTATATTGGTATTAAATTAATATCAAGTAAATACTTCCATTTTTAATATAGTTTATATTAAAAACACAACTTAGGTTTTTCATGATGTTTGACACAAAAATACTCTTAAATTGGGATCACAAAGAGACAAATAAGACGAATTACTTAAAACGACATTAATAAGACTACACAATGGCATTTTGCGCTTACACCATGCCAATGTAAAACACTTGTAAGACTTATTTACTTTTACAACAGCATTAGGCAGATCACTGTAAGTTTGAAAACGCTCTTCATATGACATTAATACAATAACAGTAAGGGTAAACGCTCTGAGTGCGCCCAATTCCACTCTTACCAACGTTTGTAAGTATATTATAAGAGTAAGAAAAATGTACTCTTAGGATACCTGTAAGACTAAATTTTGCTAGTTGGGTAGTGCCCTCTGCTGGTGTACTTGAAAACTAATTCACGTTCCAAATAAGCATTAGCACACTTCGGCCTTGTGCGCCCAATTACGGTATTATGTTCTGTAATTGGAAAACAGGGATAAAGATCTTTATCTATACTATAATAAAACAGTAGAGGTCGAATGTCTATACATAGCAAAAAAATGCTAAAAATCGAGTCAGGGGGATGACTATGAAGACAAATAGAACAAATCCAGATTTTTTTCAATATTTTTGTTTCTCTGTCTGTTTGTACGGGCTAATCTCCGAATCTATTGGACCGATTTAAATGAAATTTTGCATGGTGGTACCTTATATCCCCGGTCAATATATTAGATACTTTTCATCCCAGAAAATTAGAGTTCCCGTTGGATAGTTAAAAAACTATAGTATCTTATACAGCTTAGTACATAGCAACTTATGCACCTAATTTAGTAAAATTTAACATTCTGATACCTTATATTGTCGGTCAAACAACAAGTTACTTTTCATCCCGGAAAAAGGAACGGTTCCCGTGGGAACTAATAGATCGCTATTAGTGTTTTTCTAGAGGCGAACCCGAGCGAAGCGAGGGTAAGCCGCTAGTGGTATTATATATTAACTGCCCTAGTGGTGTAGTGGCTAGCATGTACGGTTGCGCACCCGGAGGTTCTGTATAGTAAGCTTCAGTAACAGCTCGAAGTTGGGAAGCTGGCGGTGTTTCACCCCCGTGCCTCGGAGAGCACGTAGAGCCGTCGGTCCTGCGCCTTAACTCTCACCGGTCGTGTCGAGTAATCGTTTCACCGGAGTATGAGAGTGACAGGAATAGAGAGTGCACCTATGTCTGCGCGTACGCTGGTGCACTATAAATTATAATACGAGTATCTCCTGCGCATTTGGCTAGTCTCAATCAGATTGGCCGCCGTGGCCGGAATCGGTCAGGAGAACATATTGCTACCGATCACAAACTATATAGAAATAATACGCATCTACCGTTAACCGATTATAATATAAAGTTAGGCTATATTACAAATTATTTAATATAAATTGTCGTTATTTTGTAAGTTACATTAGCAAAAATATTTTTTTTCTAGTCACATTTAGACATTGCGACGTAAATATTTAATAACTACCTACAACAAAGCTAATGCTTTTAATTGACGTACACGGTACAATATATACATAAGTATAACCGCACTGATAGAGTTTTTGTCAGTGTATCCGTAATCTGTATTATTTTATTTAATAATATTAATGTGAAAGTTTGTATGGATGTTTGTTACTCTTTCACGCCAGAACGGCTGAACGGATCTTGATGAAATTTGGCACAGAGATAGATTATAGTCTGGAATAGCACATCAGCTACTTTTTATCCCGGAAAAATGTACGGTTCCCGTGGGATAGATGTTTTAATTTTTCTAGAGTACATAAATACAACACAAATTGATGTGTAAAACTATAATAGGAGTTCATACCTTGTCATAGTTTCCTAGTAGATATTCATATCTTAAAATTATTATCAACTCTTCTCTAGATCTATGGTGCACATGGAGTGTGACAACTGACACTCACTAAACTTATTATATGTCGACCTTAAATGAATAATAAAATATCGACATGGATTTGGATCTAGTCTCCATAACATTATAGTAAAAGACAGTCATATATACAATATATTTAATTAAAAAATTTGATATACAATTTATATAAAATAACAATAAATAAAAATTATTTATTGTTAACATATTAGCAAATAGCTACATATCTTTATTATTTTTATGTCTCTTTAAAAATCTTGGTTTGCCATCTGATTGTTTCTGTTCGAAAGATTGAGTTTTATTTTGCTTTTTATATTTTATCTTTTCTAAAGCATTATTTGAGTTTTCACCATTATTTGGTTCTCCATTGCAGCTATTCTTAATAGTATTGCGTAAAGTAGATTTTTTCTTTGATAATGTATTTGGTAATACACTGCCAACTTGTTTTAAGCTTGGTTTTGTTTTATCGAAATCAACATAAGTAATGTCCATTGATTTGTTGGGATTCATTTCCATAGCTTCTTCATCCCCATCTACACCCAATGCTACTGATCTGAAATTTCAGCTTATATTATAACTTTTTAAATAAAACTTTCTTTACGGATTTTTTTGCAGATTTATTTTGATTTTTGGTCGCTCTCATGATCATGATTGCTGTAAAGTATTCGAAATGTCAGGAATCAAAAATCAAAATAAATTCGTAAAAAAATCCGAAAAGATAGTGTTATTTAAAACTAGCGGCTCACCCTCGCTTCGCTCGGGTTCGTCGCTAGGTACGTTTTAAATAGATATAAAAAGAAAAAATCTTTCTTTCTCACATTTTAATTATATGTTTTAATACTTACCTATTCCGGACTAAGAGAAATCCAAAAATTAAAATATCATAAAAATTGGAACGCGGTCGAACGGGATAAAAAGTATCCTATGTCCTTCTCCTGGCTCTAAACTACCTCCCTGCCAATTTTCAGCTAAATCGGTTCAGCCGTTCTTGAGTTATAAGCGAAGTAACTAACACGACTTTCTTTTATATATATAAGATGTCAAATTTTCATGTAAATCTAAGAAAGTATTATAACATATACTTTATAAGCTATCATTCTATCAATATTTTGATATTGATATCCTTTATATTTATTGTATTGATATTGATACCTTTCATCCAATTTACCCCTGATATATGGTAAGGCTCCATATAGATCTAATACAACTACATGAAAAACTACTTCTTGACCTTCTTCAATGTTAGATCCAATCCATTCATTTCCAGGTTCTTCTGTAGGTCTTGGTATTACAACATTGAATACTCTAAAAATAGTTCATTGTTTTAAAAGAAACCATTAAAATAACCCATTATATTTCAAAACTAGCGGCTCACCCTCGCTTCGCTCGGGTTCGTCGCTAGGTACGTTTTAAATAGATATAAAAAGAAAAAATCTTTCTTTCTCACATTTTAATTATATGTTTTAATACTTACCTATTCCGGACTAAGAGAAATCCAAAAATTAAAATATCATAAAAATTGGAACGCGGTCGAACGGGATAAAAAGTATCCTATGTCCTTCTCCTGGCTCTAAACTACCTCCCTGCCAATTTTCAGCTAAATCGGTTCAGCCGTTCTTGAGTTATAAGCGAAGTAACTAACACGACTTTCTTTTATATATATAGATAATATAGTACTGTTAAAACCATACCTGTGAACAAGAACACCCAGGTGTGTTATACTCTTTTTATTGACAACACCTTTTAATGTTGCTCCAACATGAGGACAAAATATGAAATAATCTGCCTGCACTTGAAAGTGGATATCTGCATTGTCATTTCTTATGGAGCCTACATTTTGTAATACTCGAAGGTTTTTGTAGCTTAGAAGAATTCCATTATATCTATGATTAAATTAATATATCATTAGAATACAGTAAAGCTTCATAGGTGCATGTAAAATGCAGATATCGTTTAATTGTGTATTGTTGTTGATTTGAAATTAAGATAACTTTAATAATAAAGAAAAATATATAGTTACGATTTAATAAAATTTATTTTTCAGTGTATGTTTACAGCAAAGGCAAAATATATTAAATGCAAACATGTATGATGTAAAACGTAAAACAAATCACAAATAAAACTTACTCTTTATCGAATTTTCCTATTTTATAATCAAGCAAATTCTTTATAGAATCTTTAAGATTACCTAAACACCATGGTTGTAGGGCTAAGTTTTGAGTCACTTTTTTTTCAATAACACATGAATTTTTATCGTTTGCTAATTTCTTAAGCTCTTTGAGTTCAAATTTGATAATAGTTGACATTTTTAAAATAGCTTTGAATTACGTTTCCATTTTAATTTATTACAAAAACGTAAATATAGTAAATATTTTTTGATGTTTAACACTTGACAGCACAAAAAAAGATTTTGTTTTTTATTAAATGTTTTCCACAGAGTAAGCAAAGATTGTAGAAGCTAGTGCTTAGTGCACACGATTAGTTTAAGACACAGATTAAATGCCGTAAGTATATAAAAAATATAAAAGTACCTATAAGCTGTAAATAAAAGTTCAAAAACCTACCAGAATAGCGCTAGCGTAGCACAAGGGTATGATTTGAATATAGCAAAACTTGTAAATTGTAAATGAAAAAACGTAGAGAGTGATTTATTTTTTAATTTGTAATAATACTGTTGGCGCTTTTTTCTAAATGTACTCACTTGTAACCGTGTCGCCACTTTAAATTAAGGCTTTTCGATGGATATTTTTTTATCACAGACATAGTTCTCCTTAGGTTTACCCTCCATAGTGGTCTATGAGTACTACTCATAGACCACTATGAAGGTTACTCATTGAGTAGCCTTTACTCAGTCTGTGGTAAATACTAAAACGGTTACTCTATGGTAAATATTAAATAACTCAAACGTCAAAGCATGGATTCAAAATCAAAATAAAATGATCATTTGAGTTAAATAGTCACTAAAAAAAGTTTTAGCTTTTTGTTAAATCAAAATAAAAATGAATAATTTCGGATCGAAATTAGGTATTATTACTAAATACGCCTTGCAAACATCTAGTGCTAAGTTGTAAGTGTTCTTGAGGGTTACCAATGTGAATAACCTATTTATGTTGTATTTCTATTTTGTATGCTGTTCAAATAATTTATAATTTTATATTTTTCAGTTACCCTAGGCTCTTACAGTGTAGATTTTACCCAAGACCGACTAGTTTTCCAGATTACTTTCAGAATCCCATATTTCGAAAAGAAGATCAAGAAAAACTAATTGAGAATAATGAATTGTCAAAATTAGCTACAGTTCCTGTTAAGCCTCCTGCTGTTTACCAAACATCTTCAGTATACCATGATGCACTAGTAAAGTAAGCAGTTTCTACATTGCTACAAATATATACTGATTGTTAACAGTAGCTATTTCATTAAATGAATAAAATATGAACATAAATTGTGGCCAAATAGCACTTTTAGAACTAACAGAAAAAGAATTGCATTAGACTAGACAATAGACATATTTCTCTAGTAATTAATTGTTAATACAATGTGCATTATAATGTATATAATATGTATATAATCATATGAATATTGTGTACTGTTATGCCCTATTACTTTTTCAAAGGAAACAATATTATTATTTAAGTATTTCAGTCCATTACAGTTTAGTTAATGTACATTTTCAATTCCATGTTTAAATTACATGTGTGTTATCATCTTAATCTACACTAATATTATAAAGAGGAAAGATTTGCATTTTTGTTACAAATAAATTCAAAAACTACTAGACCAATTTAGATGAAACTTGGTAAGAAGATAGTTTGAGACTCTGCAAAGGACTTTTTTTATTCTGGAAATCATCCTATAAGGGGGTGAAAATGTGGATGAAAGTTTGTATGGGGAATCAACCTAGGGATAAACCCGAGCGAAGTGAGGGTATGTTGCTAGTGTTAAATATATACATATTTTCTTCATCAAATATTAAAGTTTGAACCTTTTAGTGGGTTCAATTCTATACAACAGAGAAAACAAGTTGCTGCCACCATGTTACAGTCATCAAAGTGTTAATTATTATATTACACTTACTATTGTTTTATTAAAAAAATATTAAAAATTATTTCAGTAAAGTAATTAATCATGTCATGAAAATGGGCAATAAGAAATTGGCAAGGAGCCTAGTTGAAAAAGCTTTTGAAAATATCAAAAGAATTCAAATAGAACGATATCATCTAGCCTCTACTCCTGAAGAGAAGGCAAAAGTTATACTAGATCCAAAGGATATAATACACAAAGCTGTGGAGAATTCTAAACCTTTACTACAATTATTGCCAATAAAAAGGGGTGGCATTACATATCAGGTACTACTTAAGATAGAGTATATTTGTAACAAACTATTATTATTACTCATTCAACCATAAATCAATAAAAAAGGTAAAGAAATCTGTTAACTTTTGGGCTTATCAGTTTAAACATTTTTAGATCACAACACTGTTATGCAATATATGCAAACGCAAATGTTTGTATGTGTCTGTATGTTTGTTCCTTCATGTTGAAATGGCTGGATGGATTTGGATGTTAAATATACAGATAGACTAGAGAGACACATATTCTACACTTTGTAATAAAATTTACATCCAAGGATGCATATCTGAGTCAAGTCAGGTGTGAGTATTCTCCCCCCCTAACGTGCGTTCACCTTGTCGTGGTGGGGGGCTTAGTAGAGCCCGGCAATACAGCCGGGCGCGAAGTCAAGAAACGCACAGGGAGGTGGCCCACTTCGGTGGGCGGTGGGAGGCGGCCCTCTTCAGAGGGCGGTGAACCATGCGGGTTACTCCTGGTACTTCTCTGATAGCAGAGTGGACCTTGGAGCAACCCCTTGTTGTTGTGGTCTGCTTCGGCAAACCTGCCGTCGAGGCGTCGTAGTTGAATGCGTAAGCGATCCTGCGACGCCCCATTAAGACGGGGGAAGGCTTTGTTGGGTTTTAGTGGGTAGTACTGGCTTTGCCGGTGAGTCCCACACCTCGTGCGTAAATGCATTTCCCAACGTTAAAAAAAAAAAGGTGTGAGTATTTTATAATATTACACACTAATAATCTTATTAAGTAGCTATTGAAAAAGTTCTGTTTGCATTATAGGTATAAAGTCCAAGATATAAGCTATTGTCATTTTGATTTTACAGTTACAATGTTTATAAAATTTTATGGAATGCTTTTATTACTATATTTTTTGCTTGACATTTTAGGTTCCTGGACCAATCTCTGAGAAAAGATCGCTTTTCTTAGCAATTAAATGGTTACTGGAAGCTACTAATGACAAAGAAAGAACAGTGCATTTTCCTGAACAATTTGCATGGGAGTTACTTGATGCTGCCAACAACACTGGCAAAGTGGTCAAGAGGAAACAGGACCTGCATCGCCAGTGCGAAGCTAATAGGGCATATGCACACTACAGATGGCAATAAATTAAATAGTTATAGGAAATATATATGTAGATAATAAAATAATAATAGTAAGCAAAATATAAAATTTGTTTCAATAAATTTTATCTTTATTCAATTCAGATGTTCTATTTTTTTGGGAATTTCTTAATCTATACTAATATTATAAAGAGGTAAAGTTTGTGATCTTGTGAGTTTGTGAGTTTGTGATGTTGTAGGGGGATCTATGGATCTACTAAACCGATTTTCTAAATTCTTTTACCAATAGAAAGCCACGTTCTTTCTGAGTGTCATAGGCTATATATTAACCCGAAAAATGAAAAGGCTTTTTCGTTGTAGTCGGATTTGCAAAGTCGGAGAAAAAACGGTCGAACGAACGGTTTCTTACGAACGCTGCCTTAACGATGGGAGATATATAATTATGTTCTAGAGAAAAGTTGTAGAGCTTAATAATGCCTACAAAAAAGTCAGCGACAGCATATGTCTAACTTTTATATTTAAGTCACAAAAAGTAGTTTTTTATATTAAAAAAACTTTTTAACAAAAAAATATAAACCGACTTCAAACAAAAGCACTAAAAAGTAAAAAATAACGTATTGGTAGTTTTCATTTACTATACATACCTAATCAAATATTTTCGAAGTCGGTGTGCTTTGGCTAAGTAATTAAAGCCTACTATTACTATACTATTTAATAGGTAGGCTTTAATTACTCAGCTAAAGCACACCGACTTCGAATACATACATTGAAACAATATACTTAAAATTTGTAGGTCTTGAAAAGTCCTACAGAAAAGTTCTGAATTGTATATGTCTATCTCCAAGTTACACTCGCAATATTTATTCTTATCTATACGTATAATAAAACTGACTTAGTCAAATCGTTATGCGTTAAAAAGTACTGAACCGATTTTCACTAAATTTTGTATAGTGATAAAACTTAGTACTGGGGTCAACATTTAGGATACCTTTTGTGACAGGTAAATTATTCATTCCCACGGGAAAACACAATAACTGGTTTTATCGAATTGTCCTTAGAAATTTATATGGGTAACGTTGGCTCAACCTTAGGAGATAGACCAAAACATTGTGCAAGAAAATTGTAAGTCTTAAAAAGGTCTATAGAAAAGTTCTACATAGTATATGTCTATCTCCTAAGGTACACTCGCTATAACTATTTTCATTATTATAAATTACTGTTTTATTATACGTTATTTATTCTATCTATACATATAATAAAACTGTAGAGGTTAGAAAAAAAATGCTAAAAACCGAGTCAGTTCTCTTCTTACATCCCGAAAGAAGAGAAATAGAAAAAATCCAGTATTTTTTCATTTTTTTGTTTCTCTGTCTGTTTTTCGGTTTGTACGGGCCAATCTTTGACTCTATTGAACTGATTTAATTGAAATTTTGCATGATAGTACCTTATATCCCCGGTCAACATCTAAGATACTTTTCATTCCAGAAAATTAAAGAGTTTCCGTGGGATAGTTAAAAAACTATAGTAACTTATACAGCTTAGTACACAACAACTTATCCTCCTAATTTAGTAAAATTTGGCAAGCTGATACCTTATATTGCCGGTCAAACAACAGGTTACTTTACATCCCGGAAAAATGAACGGTTCCCGTGGGATAGATCTGCTTGTGCGTGTCTAGAGGTGAACCCGAGCGAAGCGAGGGTGAGCCGCTAGTAATTAATATGTGAATTAAATTTTAAAAATGTTAGTCTACAATATACAAAATACGATGCAACCTTTTGTATAGCTGGTGGCATCATTTTTTTCATTTCGCCAGTAATGAAACTTACAATTTGTCATAACTAGTTATGTATAGATTTTATATAGATTTTAGTTATAAATAATTGTTATATATATTTCGAATTCCATAGAAAACCACGGTTAAAAAATGCGAATGGTGATTGCTTCGGAAATACATAAAATACGAAAATAAGTTATCAAATCGGTTTAGAGATTTATGTACTTAACAAAAAAAAAACAGGTTTTTATATTACTTTAGACATAATAAATCTACATAAATAATAAAACTGTAGTGGTCGAATGTCTGTACATAGAAAAAAAATGCTAAAAACCAAGTCAGGGGGATCTAACAAGAGAAATAGAATAAATCCAGGTTTTTTCAATTTTTTTGTTTCTCTGTGTGTACGGGCTAATCCGAAACTGTTGGACTGATTTGAATGAAATTTTGCATGATTGTACCTTATATCCCCGCTCAAAATTTTAGATACTTTTCATCCCGGAAAATTAAAGAGTTCCCGTGGGATAGTAAAAAAACTATAGTATCCAATCAAAAACATAACATATAACAAAATGCAAGTCTCGCAACGCAGTTTTTCTACCTCAAAAAGTTGTTAGATCTAAAGTAAAACTAAGTCAGTTAATATATTTATTTTCTATAGAAACATCTATCCAAAAACTTCGCTATAAATGTTTACTTAATTACTTAGTTCAATAATAACATTTTATAGTGACCGTATCAATATTATCTAGATATTTTATTTCTTTAATAAATAGAATTACTTGGCAGATAGATAATATTCAAGTCTGTGCGAATTAATGTGAAATAATCACATTTTTTGTCTGTTTTGGTCTATTAGGGAATTAAGGATGTGTTTGAAGAATTCGATATATCTTGCAGATAGTGTTTATGACGTCATCTATCTGAAAGTGGAATTTAATACCTGCAAGTTAGTGATAAGTATGTAACGACGAAATTAAAATCTGTTTATTGATTGTTTTTATCGTAAAGATTAGATATTCAAATACGACTTCGTACTTTATTTTATAGTTTTTAAATATTATAACTAAGAATAACAAGGCAGGCATTTAGATACATTATTAAAATATATAAGAAAAAAAGTTTAACCTAGTTGTTGGCTCGTCAGACAAACAAAATGGGTTATAATTCTAGTGGATAATTTTATTCATTTATAGTTTGTTAGGTACTTGAGGTAGATATCTAACAAATGATTGTATTGATTGAAATTGTAAATTTATTGTTACATTTAGCTTTCGGGATGGATACCTAAAAAAGATTCTTCTCCAATGAGGAATTGGAACTTATATTAATATAAAATTTTATTGTGGGCGTTTTCGGCTGCAACCATCGATCAAAAACTACTACATACTTATTTTGATTTTGATTTGAGTCTTTATTGTACAATTTAATATGTATATTTTCAGTTGGTTACAATAAAGATTTTTATTTATCATTTATTTACATAAGATAATGAAAATCAATTTCTGCGACTAAAAAGTAGCCACTTAACTTGAACCGTAGCTATCGAATTTAGAGTGACCACGTCTCTTTGAAACACATTAGACAGATCCAATACGTAGACAGTTTCAAACTTATTTCATATGGAAATAGTTCAAAGAAAAGGCTGAAGATAAGGATAACAAAATTACTTCAATTCTTATTATAATATATGCGACGAATATAATATGTTTTTTTATCAATAAATCAATATCTATGGATTTGTGATTAGAGTGATAGAGTAAAATAAGTAAGTAGTTGTTATTATCACATACAACAAACGAAATCTTATAGGTACCTATACAAAAAATATGTATAAAAAATATTTATATCACATTACGACTTGAAATTCCCTGCCGGGATTACAAACTTACAGATGACAATTAATCTCGACTTCAGAAGCGCATATCAAGCAGCTATTGACTTGAATGAAAAAGTCACTTAGAGACATGTCACATGTACCTACCTCATTTTTAAACATAAAGACTAAAAGCGAGTGAGACACCTTTACATACACTCAATATATAAGAGAGTTACTAAATTATTTTTGTAAGCTGCAAATAAGAAAAGCCAGCTGCGCAGGAGTTATAGCGCTTAAACACAAATGCACTCTCTGTCTTTTTCAAACTCCAGTGGTACGACAATTCAAAACGCCATATGATTAACGATTTTACCTGAGCTGTCTAGACACGAGGGTGTAACACCGCCAACTTTCCAATGCCAGGTTGCACAGTATTTGGTTGGTAATTAAACTAATTAATTAAAACTCTTGTACCTACTTGGCCCGAATTAGAAATCGAAGACAGAATTTTTCCCTTTGTACACGACTGCGCGCACAAAGAAGGACAATGTGTTTATCCGCCTATGTATGTGTGTATGTATGTGATGACGATTCATACTTCGTTAGATTCGATTTATAACGCGAGCGTAAAATGGTGGATTTCAGGCGCCAATTTGTGTCTTCCAAACCAATCGAGTGTATATAAAAATCGCTAAATAAGTATAATTTCAAATGTCCAAAACTAAAAAGCTGTTATAGGTAAATAAAAAATCTATACATATAATAAAATTCTGTGAAATTTTTTTTGGAAATCTTGAAAGAGTCATTATTATAACCGATACAGAGGCCGAATCTATACTTTTTAGAATTTTTGTCTGTCTATCTGTCTGTCTGACTCTGGGAACAACGCATCATGAGAAAACCACTGGAGATTTTTTCATTAAATTTAGTATGATGGTATCTGGTTATCCGGGTCAACATATAGAATACTTTTTACTGCGGGAAAATATCTCATCTCTGAGAAATCTATAGGTTTCGGTGATTCATTTTTATGTATATAGTTTTTTTTATTAATTTCAGCAGTACTTGTGTACCTATAGGCTCCGAGATATATGATTATGTGATATGATTGGTTGTTTTTGAAATTTTTGAATTTTTGCCATGAAAAGACAAAAAAGTAACATTGTAGGTAATTTTCACAAATAAATGTAAAATGTAGGTACCTAATCAATGCATTTCTACAATACCTTTATTACCATTACTATTATTATTATAATATACAGCCTAGGAATGCAAATTATATTGTTTATAACTGAAATGACTAACGTTATGACCTGCCTACGTACTAAACAAGATTTATATCTACCTAGATGATAAGAGACACTTGCTACGGCGTTAGTCGTTTATTCGATAAGTGCGTGAGGTGGATCGTATTGTTTTCAGTGTTTTTTATGTAATTCTCAGGAGTATTTATAAAGTGGCGACAATTCATAAATAAATTCAATATAACTGTTACAAGTGCTACGAGTATATACCGTTTACCTATAGTGGTCGGTGCAAACTTGTATCCGAGATATCCTTTTTATGTTTAGTGATTTGCTAACAATATACTCGTACATACAGTCTACTTTTGGATCTCTGATTTATAAAAAGTTTGGTAAGTTTATATGCAATTTTTTTTACATTTTTCTTTATTTAAAGTTATATAGTTCTGGTAAATTTTAAATTTGAGTTATGATTTATGCTTTATTTTATATAGATAAAATATTAATAGAAAATTATTTTTACAAAAATCCTCAACTGGCAAGTACGAGTAGGACTCTCATGAAGGAAAGTTCTCAACAGTTTGAGAAGTTGCAGAATTTAGTAGAGTCAGGGCTTTCGTGATATTATTCCGTATTTCATTTCGAAATTCTAGTCTCTAATTTTACAGATAAGGTGGAGGTAAGGGAGATTGCCCAATTTTCGCGCATTTCATGTAATAACTTTTATAAGTATGAATAAAATAGTAATATTTATATTCATCATACCAGACACTTTTTTATAATACTAGCGCACTCGATAAAACTTTTTATTTACTTTTTACTATAAAATTAAAACACCAAGATTGATTTTATTTGCCTAGGCTATATACGTGCATCCATATTTTCGAAGTCATTGCCAGCCGACAATTCTTTAAGATAATATGAATAATACGTATCTAATAGGCCCGTACTAAATATCCCTTTAATATTATAAATGCGAAAGTTTGTGAGATTGTATGGATGTCTGCAAAAACTACTGAATGGATTTTAATGAAATTGTACAATAATATAGCTCATACATCAGAATAACACGTAGGCTACTTTTTATAACGGAAAAATGTTTGGTTTCTGTGGGATACATTTGTTTTTGATTCTCTTGAAGCCGAGCAAAGCGAGGTTGAGACGCAAGTATATTTAAAATGTGAAAGTTTGTGAGGATAGATGGATAGATATTTGTTACTCTTTCACATTAGAACGGCTGAACGGATCTGGATAAAATTTGAGACAGAGATAGCTTATAGACTGGAATAGCAAATATGTTACTTTTTATCCCGGAAAAATGTACGGTTCCTGTGGGAGAGATTTGTTTTTGTCTAGGGACGAATCCGAAGCGAAGTGGGGGTGGGTCGCTAGTTATACATAAAGTGATGTATTTATACATATACGCTCTGTTTTTAGGTTTTCTTATCTACCGTCGCGACCTAGGTACCTTTGAAGTTTTAATGTCACATAAAAAATAAAAATATTTTCCAATATATGTACTTTCTTTTTTTTTTACAAAATAATGATTTCCTTTAGCTTTAACAGTAAAATACCTTCTCTTAAACAGAAAAGTCTATTGGACCATACATTTAAAACAAGGTTTTTTGATTCATTATTAAGGACTTAGGTTATTCCCAGTTCTATCGACATAAAAATAGGTTAAATTATAATAATTGGTTTAAGTGGATCAAAGTCAGTCTACAACGCTTCCTTTGACGTGTCTAGGGCAATAAGGCAATAAGCAAATTAATAGCTGTGCTACTCGTTAGATCACCTACACGATCTCTCGACCAGCCTACACAATGGTTGCTATGTTCAAAATTACTAGATCAAATTTTTGTCTAAAGTGAACTTCTATCTCTATATGTCTATTTTGTCATGAATAACAAGATTAAATTGTTTGAATAAAACTAATTTTAAAATATAATTCATTTAATCTTTTAATTTTTAGTATTATGCTAGTGACATGTCACTTAGTGCCTAGGTATAAATAAGTATTTTAAATAGGTGGAAATAGTTATTGCGAGTGTTTACATTAGGAGAAAGACATAATAATGCAATTGCAAATTTTTCTGTAGGCCTTATATGTATTTAAGACCTATAATTTTCTAATACCTACCTACATTGTTTTGATGTGTCTCTTAAGGTTTCGCCAGCGTTAGAACATGTGAATTTCTAAGAACGACTCGATATTACCAATTATTGTGTTTTCCGTGGGTATGAAAGATTTTCCTGTAGTTAAAGGTATCCTTTATATTGACTTGAGTAATAAGTTATCACAACACAACATTTAATTAAAATCGGTCCAGAACCTACCTCTCTTCAAAATATTTCATGTACCTACAGATTTCGCTAAGTTACTGTTTTATTATATGTATGTAGATTCTTACGAATATATTAAACGAAAACTTGATTAAAGAAATAAACTTTTATGTAACGCGATAATGTCTAAGGTCATATTTTAGAAGTAACTACATAAAAACGTTTTCTCTTCAATCATGAGAAGTTATTAATAAACCTTATTCCTCCTTTAGAAGATCACTACAAATTACACTTATAATCTTACTTAATCTACTATAGTATTGTATATATCTATATAAATAAGAAAAATATATAAAAAATCCGAATTTTTTATTAAAATTCACAGAATATGATAGTTCGTAAAGATGCTGTTGAAGCTGGTGCCTTCACGAAATTTCGTTTATTGATGTGGAAGAATTTTTTGCAACAATGGCGGCATCGAAAACAAACTTTTGTAGAATTACTGCTTCCTGTTTTAACAATGACGTTAGTTCTTATTTTGCGACATCAGATAGAGCCAAATAAGGAGGGTCCTTTATCTTATCCACCTATACCTGCATACAGCCTTAATCATTCCGCAGTCGTATTGTAAGTTATTATTGAATATATGATACGGCTTAAACGATTTATAATTCAAATATATTGTACATTTATAATATTTATCTTTGCAGCGCAGGTTTAGATATAAACGAATTAAGTTTGGCGTACTCACCCCAAAGTCCAATTTTAGATGACGTAGTTCGAAGTGCTGTTGTTAATCTACTGGCTTTAAATTTAAGAGATCTAATCTCTATTATAACAGAACAAGAAAATATTTCTCCTCCTTTTCCTATAGAAATACCTCCAGATTTAAATACTACTTTAATATATGAAATTGCAAAACGCCTAGTGAGAATAACGCCATACAATAGTAGTTCCCAGCTGAGAGGTATATACAGAGATGAACAGGAAATTCGTCGGGTCATAGCGGCCATTCAATTTGATGACAGTTTGTTAGGTAAGTTGGTAAATATTTTTTAATGATTAAACATGACAAAATCATAAAAAAAAAATTGAAACAAAAATGAACTGGTTTAGGTACCACACAGCTACCAAATAATTTGACGTACGCAATTAGATTTCCTGAAAGACCTCGCTTGAATTCATTCTTTGGTTATGGAGGACGTAGTTGGCGTACAGAAAATAGTTTTCCCCTTTTTGACCTACCTGGTCCAAGATTTCCATACTCGTGGGAAGGAGGAAATGATCCAGGTTCGTTATATTTTTTTTCACAAAAATCTATATTTAATTTTGGTTATTGAGATATATGTAAATGTTATATTTAATATTTTCTAGGTTACGTTAACGAATTATTTATAGCTTTACAACATACTATATCCATGGAACTGATATCACGTGTCGCCGGTGAAAGACTGCAAGATGCATTCCCAGTCAATATACAAAGATACCCACATCCATCGTACATGCAAGATCTCGCTGTGCAAACTCTGATATTTATATTCCCAATGTTTTTCATGATAAGTTTCAGCTATACAGCTGTAAACATCGTACGAAATGTAACTGTAGAAAAGGAACTTCAACTCAAGGTATTACAATATGTGCATATTTCATGATCTGGAGTTTTATGATTAAATTTAACTTATTTTGACATAAATAGGTAAAGTAATCAAGTTTCAACATATTTTGTGGTAATTGTCTAAAATTAAGGTATACGTTAGTCGGTACACAGTATAATATCTCTTACTTCATGTTTGAAAATAATCCTTATTACAGGAAACTATGAAAATAATGGGTCTTCCTACGTGGCTACATTGGACGGCGTGGTACTTTAAACAAATGATATACATGATTATTATCACGGGGTTTATCTTGATTATACTAAAGGTTTGTAAATTAAAAGTAATTATATTAAAGTATTATTACTCACGAATGAGTTCTTGAATTTAATTCAAATGTGTTTTCAGGTAAATTGGTTTACAACTGAAGACGGCTTTAGAGGCTACGCTGTATTTACTAACACTCCGTGGACTGTTCTACTATTTTACATTACTCTTTATTTATCTTGTACCATATTTTTCTGCTTCATGATAAGTGGTTTATTCTCTAAAGGTATAGTCCTAATGACAAATAATAACATTACACGATTACATGTTAGCAATTAGTAAAAAATAGTGTACATAGATATTTCGATACAAATTTATGCCTCCGTAAATCGCGGGTTTTGAATCAGCCCAATGGTTTGATTAGGTTTATAATGTAACTTATTGCTTGGGTACATTTTTACCTTTAATTTAGCAGTCGCTGAAGTTAGATAGTATATCTAACGTTTTCCATTAGCCAATATTGAATCGGCACAGTGCGCACGCACGCACACTTCTTTATACTGATTAGAACTCAATAATATTACTGGCTTACAAATTGGTAGTCCATAGCACGGTGATGTAATATATGTAATGATATGTAATGCATAATATTACCGTGTCCATAGTCTGCATAGGCTGTTAAACAATTATAAAAGTTTTTATGTAAAAATAATATATTTCAACGTTTATTTTTATAGTTTATTCGAAATTAGAATTAGGTACTTTTTACACTATTATAATATTTATAACTTAAACATTTTGTTACTTATGTTACATGTATTAATTTTGCAGCAAGTACAGCAGCGTTATTTGGAGGAGTAATATGGTTTATGTCATTTGTCCCAGCTGTTTTACTGGGAATCGACGTGGAAATATCGTTGGTGGTTCAAGCTTTCACGTGCTTGAGTATCAATACAGCTATGTCTTTTGGATTCCAGTTAATATTAAGTAAAGAGAACAATGAGGGTAAGTAAATGATTTATGACAAATACTACTTAAGTATTAAAAAAAAATTAAGTTACTCATGTTCGGAATTTTTATTATTATTTTCAGGTATGCAATGGGGTGAGTTTTTCACAACACACTCCGTGGATACCAATAGATTATTGTTCGGCCACGTTTGTATTTTTCTTATAGTGGATAGTGTACTGTACATGTTGATTGCGTTATACTTAGAACAAGTTATGCCGGGCCCATTTGGAGCTCCGAAGCCATGGTATTTTCCTTTTCAGAAGTCTTTCTGGTGTTCACCAAAAAAAGTCATTTACGGTAAGTTGCGATTTTTCGGAATATAAAATTTACTTAGTTAATAAGTAGCATAAATATTTAATGTTTTTTTGGTATTTTAGATGATTTATTTACTGGTACTACGGATATGGATGGAGAAATGATTAAAGAAAAAGATCCAAGGAATCTTGATATAGGAGTTAAGATGATGGTAAAAAATTTCAATACATGGAATTTTTGTTCAGCTTACACTTGACATAACTAATTTTTGAAATTTAATTACAGAATTTAACGAAAGTTTATGGCAATAATGTTGTAGTAAATAACTTAAATTTAAATATATTCGACGATCAAATAACTGTTTTACTTGGGCATAACGGAGCCGGAAAATCTACAACGATTTCAATGTTAACAGGTGAGTTAAATATCTCATACACAACAAAAATCATATTTTAAAGACAAACTTCCAGGGTTATATAAATCAAATGTTTTTCTTTTATTTTTTTTAGTATTCATTTGACTAAATAATAATTGCATAAGTATATTTTTGTATAATTTTATAGGCAATGTGGAAATTAGTCAAGGCAGCGTTTGGGTGGCGGGATATAATATGGCGACGCAAACCTCGTTAGGCCGCGCCCGTCTCGGTCTCTGTCCACAACATAATGTGATTTTTGACGAACTGACTGTCCGTGAACACTTTGAGTTTTTTACCAGACTCAAGGGATACAGTGGCAAGGACCTCTACTATGAAATAGATGACCTCATCGATAGACTGGAAATGCAAGAGAAGGTATTTCTTATTTATAATGTAAATCAGAATAAGGCAATACAACAACATATTTGACTGAATGGGTTACTGAAATCGATTGATTTCAAATGATGAGCGCTAAATTCTACCAGACATCGCGTCCTTCCAGTTCTTAGTCTTTTTAACTATATTTTTTTATATATATGTATATTTTATTTGTCTTTTATTACTTCGTACAGAGAAATTATTTGGCAAGAGGTTTATCCGGGGGACAAAAGCGTCGGCTGTGTGTGGGAATCGCCCTCAGTGGTGGACCGCTCGTAGTGTTACTTGATGAACCCACTTCTGGCATGGATCCTTCCTCGAGAAGAGCTCTTTGGGATTTGCTTCAAAAAGAAAAGAAAGGTTAAATTAACTATTAATTTTAGAATTAAATAATGGTTTAATAAGTTTAGAACAAAAAGTGAAAGATTTTTTTCTGTCACACTTTATTCTTTAATATGTAGCTTTGTATTAAATTGAACATAGGAGATAATCTTATTTATATTTTAATATACAATTTAAAATGACTAGGACGATCGATCATCTTAACAACACACTTCATGGACGAAGCGGATTATCTTGGCGATCGAGTTGCAATAATGGCAAACGGTCGTCTTCAGTGTGTTGGCTCTCCATATTTCTTAAAGCAGCACTACGGAGTTGGATATACTCTGGTGATAGTGAAAACTGAAAATTTTCAAACCGAATATTGTACAGCACTTATCGGCAAATACATTCCGGGGACAGTGGTTAAAGAAGATCACGGTAAGAATATTTATTTTTAGTTATAACTAGCAACTCACCCTCGCTTCGCTCGGGTTCGGTTGGTTCCTCATACAAAATTTTATCCCCATTTTCACCCCCTTAAGGGATGATTTCCCGGACTAAAACTATTCTATGCCCTTCCCAGGGTCTCAAATTATCCACTTACCAAATTTCATCAAAATCGGTTTGGTAATTTCGGAGCCTATTCAATACAAAAAAACAAAAATCAAATCTTTCCTCTTTATGATATTAGTATAGACTAGATTTTGACCGCGGCCTCTCCCGCGTGGTAGCTATGCAAATGACTTATGAGTTAATCTAAAATAAAGCATATCTACCAAAATTCACTTATATTTGTTAAGCAGTTACAAAGAAGACCACACAATAGTGCTGGGTATCGCGAGCGAGGGTAACTCGCTCGTTTCTCGTTATTTCAAGTAAGACGGCCAAACTCGGTAGTCAGTGCCGCCGGCATGACTTGGTGCGAGAACACACAAATTGAATTTAGTAATCTATAGATGTGTCACTCACTGATATAAATTATTAACATATCTAAATTACTGATTTATTCGTTTTTAGTTAGTGATACATTTAGATAAGAAATACTTATGTTCGCATTTCAAATGTTCACACTTCAAAAAGCCTATGAATCATCTCTTGAAACTGAAAATGGATTATAAGTATAGGTACATACGAGTATCTACACATCGTTAAAAATCCTATTTACTATTTAGTAGATAGGGACATACATAACATGTATGACAGGTGTTAATCGAGGTATATTCTTTACACTTTAACTGCCTCGGTAGTGTAGTGGATAGCATGTACGACTACGCACCCGGAGGTCCTGGATTCGAGTCCCGGGTCGGGCCAAGTTCAGTTATTGAGTCTTTCTGTTAAGTAAGACTCAGTAACATCCCGGAGTTGGAAGTGTAGAGTTGGGAAGTTGGCGGCGTTTCACCCCCGTAACTCGGAGAGCACGTAAAGCTGTCAGTCCTGCGCCTTAACTCTCACCGGCGTATGAGAGTGACAGGAATAGAGAGTGCACGTTGTGTCTGCGCGCACACTTGTGCACTATAATATCTCCTGCGCATGCATTGGCTAGTCTCAATGAGATTGGCCGCCGTGGCCGGAATCGGCCAGGAGAACAATATTATTCTTTAGACTATCTTTATTCCGAATTTCACTCATGTCCGTTGTCCGTTGAGAATGAGATACAGGCAACGAGTAGTCGTTGGATTTAGGCTTACAGCACGAAGAAATAATAAACACTCTTCGGTACAAACTTTTGCATTTATAACAATTGCCATTATAAATATATACGTTATTATAATATTTTAGGGAAAGAAGTCACATACAATCTGCCAAATAATTATTCACATGTATTTGAAGATTTGCTTAATGATCTTGAAAGGAATAAACCAAAAATAGAATTCATTAGCTACGGGCTAGTTGCTACAACTATGGAGGACGTTTTTATGTCGTAAGTATTACCTAGTATAGTATTATATGATCCGTGGTATTACTTACTATTAACTTACATGTGCCTGCGGCTTTGTCCGCGTTTATTTTCAATATAGTTCACAAGCATTTCAACTTAATCTCTATGTCACACTTAGAACGAAGTTCTTCTTGACATAAAAAAAAATATTAAAAAAAAAGCCTATAGATCAGATATTTCTATTACCTACATTTAAAACTTTGGAATATTTGGTGAAACACACCATAGGAAGTATAAATATACTCGTACCTATAAGATTCTGATTATCAATATTTTTTTACATTTTTTATATTAGGTAAAGGGTATGTGTGCAAGTTATATTCTGAACTGAATTTTAAGTAAAAGTTTAATAAGAAATTAAATACATTCAAACGTTATTGTTATCTGTTCCTTGTATACAACAAATTAATAATATCCTTACTAAAAGTGTGTAGTGCGTACTACTAACGATTTATATTTTATGTAGAACAAGATTAAGTAGAAGTGGATTAATTACCTACTTTCCGTTATTATTTTAAAATTACAAATCCATTTGTTAGTCCGTTGGTATTACCTTGATAAGCAACATGATGTTTATATGGTATCTAAGTATTTACTATTTACGAGTAGTTTACATCAATGCTAGTTTAGTATAATAGTACCTACTCATAATAAACAAATATAGGTAATTGTACATTTATACAAATATAAATATATTTAATTGTAATTATAATATAATCTTACTCATTCATTTTAAATAAAACTATCTTTTCGGATTATTTCGCGGATTTATTTTGATTTTTGGTTCCCGACGTTTCGAATGCTTTACAGCAATCATGGTTACGGTAGAGACTGATTTATTTTGATTTTTGGGAACGAAAAATCAAAATAAATCCATGAAATAATCCGAAAAGATAGTTTTATTTAAAAATGTCAAATATTCGCGTAAATCTAAGAAAGTACTTACTGATACATATATCATAACTAATTGTTTCTAGGGTAGGTTCAGATGTTGAATTAAGTTCAGAATCAGAGGATACAACAATAACAGCTGAATCTCAAGACAGAGATGCAAGTGTCGATAATTTATCTTTAGAAAACTGTAAGCTCTTTTTTCTTTATAACTCCAATTAACGTATATCAATAAAAATTTTAATGTTTTTCCTAATAACTAAGTACAGCCCACGACTTAGTGTGCATTTTTAAGTTTAAAGTCGAAAAAAATGTCCATCAAAATTTTGCAGTTCTTTCCTAGTGTAGCCTTATTTTATAATTTTTGACCCACGACGGAACGGAGACGGTATATGCGTTTGGGGTGAGAGGATGTTTGTTTGTTTGTTTTTTGTGCAAATACATGTTGCCATTTTTCTTCAAAACTACTAGTCCGATTTTGATGCAGTTTTCAGTTATGGGTTCGGGTTTAATTGGTGCATTTTCTTAGATAGGTGTTACGGTCACAACTCACCAGAGGGCGCTGCAGTAAACATTTGTTTGTGCAAAACCAAAACTACTAGTCCGATTTTGATGCAGTTTTCAGTAATGGGCTTGTAGTTCATTAGTGAGGGTTCTTAAATATGTGTTACGATAGTAGCTAACTAGGGGGCGCTCCATTGATATATTTTATTATATAGTAGCTACTGCATAATAAGGAAACTCGATAGAACTCGATAGGTAAGTATTTCTGTAGGAAGTAGTGATGTAGAAACTAAAAATAATTTAGAAAATAATTTAAAACACGTCGTACACGATTTAAGCGCAATGTAGGTATATGAAGCAAAAGACGAGGGTAAATATCTATGCTCTCTAAAAAGTTTAAAATAAAAAGCAAAATTAAAGATTAAAAAAAACCCACGACGCGAGACGGTTAAAAAGTAATTGAAAAAGGACAAAATAATTTAAAACCCCCAACTTAAAAAATAAATGTAACGCGAGATAAACTCAAGCATATCCGTCGGGGGCTGCCATCACTATTTTAAATTTCATCGTAAATAAAAATAAGTATCATCATCAAATTCTAAAGGTCCCCACTGCAGGGGCACGACCTACCATTAAGAGTGTAAGTATAGCGCTAAAAAATCTCAAATTATTTACTTTACTATAAAACTGCAAAACTAGTTCATTTAATAGCGGCCCCCCACTAATATGCTTGAGCTTTAGAAGGGATGAGGTTAGTCAAGAATAAATAAGAGAAATCTTCAGAAGAATATCATCAGAGAAATATCAGAAATAAGATTATATACATTAGATCATAAAATTACAAACAAGCTTTTTTATTTGTTAAAATTTTTAATTGGCACTTTTTTACAGTGGATAAAAGTGACGAAAGTGAAACTGGGCTACGGCTATTATGGCTACACGCGAGTGGAGTATGGATGAAATTATTTTTAGTTTGGACGCGTTCGTGGGGGCGTTTGATACTGCAAGTTTTAGTGCCTATTCTACAAATAACCTTAAGTTTGGGCATATTGGAGTACCTAACGGCTACGACCTCGCCGGCCACGCGACGGCCTTTAACTCTTACTGAAAGGTATGTATTATGTAACTAAGCCATATTCATTTACTTGTTAATCAGTACGCAATTTAAATATATTTAAATTTATAAGAAGACAATATACTTTATGAATATTATATTTCTCGATCGAGATAGTAGGCTTGAATAATGTAATCAATTACATTATAGACTTTTGTTGTCGACCTAATTTTACGTCATTTTAATATGTACATATGTTCCAGACATAATTTTCATTTGATTGACTGATAAATAAATATATAAATGCTATATTATTTAATTACAAGATACTGTGTTTATTAGCAAATATGAGCACTAGACTAAAACGCACTCTTCTCTAGGTGATTGTTCGATAAAGGAAAGTAATTATTATCATTGTTCAACTACGCGCAACGTCTTTGCACTCAATGTACTTAAATGGTACCTATTGACAATAATCAATAGCTATAGGTATGTTGCTTAGTTCATATATTATTTATTTTTCAGGTATTTAAGTACTGAAACACTTTTAAGTTTTAACGGTACTAATTCTTCATCATTGGGATCTTTGGCCAAAGAAAGCTACGAGATGATATTTAATTCAGCCAACATTGACTCCATGAAGCTAACATTAGTTGAGGGACAAAGTGTTGAAAATTATTATTTAGAACGGGTTGGCATCTTATTATAATATATATAGTCAATTCCTCCACGAGCGCGGACACGCTGGCGTGTCAGATAACATTTTAATTGATTTCAATTAATTTCTTAGAAATTTACCTGGAGGTGTTAATAAATAATAAAGTAATACTTTCTTAGATTTACGCGAATATTTGACATTTTAAATAAAACTATCTTTTCGGATTTTGTCGCGGATTTATTTGTATTTTTTTTTTTTGTATTTTTGTTTCCCGACGTTTCGAATGCTTTACAGCATCCATGGTCACGGGAGAGACTGAGGTGTTACATGTCTTAAAGATATAGTTGTTACAGACAGCCTACCCACAATTAACAAAATGAAAATTGCACCAATTGTTAATTGTGGGTAGGCTGTCTGTAACAACTATATCTTTAAGACATGTAACACCTCAGTCTCTCCCGTGACCATGGATGCTGTAAAGCATTCGAAACGTCGGGAAACAAAAATACAAATAAATCCGCGACAAAATCCGAAAAGATAGTTTTATTTAAAATAATAAAGTAATAAAATAAATATGGTCCTCACCGGCTTATACAGTCTTGAGTACAATGTCAATTGGTGAAATGAATGATGTACTTACTATACCTACGTATGACTGTTAATAGATTATTTCCAATTTTTAGACTTCAGATCCAGTAGTTTTGGGTGTCATTCGTAATAAACTGTTAACTGGAGCGACATTCGATGAGGATTCAGCTACTGCTTGGTTTAGTAACTTCGGCTACCATGATGTGGCTAATTCACTTGCGGCTGTACACGCGGCTTTACTGAAGGCTGTTGACCCTTCATTTATCTTTAAAGTATACAATCATCCTCTGGAAGCCAACTATAATGACGATGTAAGACAATTTCATAAAAGATCGTTATATTGGTGTATGTACATACATATATCAGTTGAAGTGTCATTTAAATGTGTTCATTTTAAAATTATTTCCAGAATGATCTTCAATTAATGGTGTCATTGCTATCGATGCAAGTCGCAGGAAGCATTGGCAACAGCTTGGCTATCGTCAGTGCAGTTTTTATCGTGTTTTATATTAAGGTAAGCATTTGGCAGATTGAACTGTTCGGTTAGGTATATCGGTTGAGCCCCCCCAACGTGCGTTCACCTTGTCGTGGTGGGGGGGCTCAGTAGTAGTAGCGAAGCTAAGAAACGCACAGGGAGGTTGCCCACTTCGGTGGGCGGTGAGAGGTGGCCCTCTTCGGGGGACGGTGTACCATGCGGGTTGCTCCTGGTACTTCTCTGATAGCAGAGTGGATCTTGGAGCAACCCCATGGTTGTGGTGGTCTGCTTTAGCAGACCTGCCGTCGGGGCGTCGTAGTTGAATGCGTAAGCGATCCTGCGACACCCCATTAAGACGGGGGAAGGTTTTGTTGGGTTTTAGTGGGTAGTACTGGCTGTATTACGCCGGTGAGTCCCACACGTCGTGCGTAAATGCATTTCCCAACGTTAAAAAAAAAAAAAGGTATATCGGTTGAGAAAATTTCCATGTTTTTCTTTATCACCGATGCCGCGAACGCATATTTCGCATCTACGATTTCTTAGTCCAAAAAAGAAGAAAAGAAGAAGAGAGAGATTTATTATAACAGAAAAGAAAATTTAACGGAAGAGTTACTTATACAGTTGTATGTTTTCCTTTTTTTGTGTAGGTACGAGTATATGTTATCTTCGAATATCTTTTATAGCACGATATATCTTCGAAATCTAAAATGTTGACCGGTGATATAAGGTAACATCATGCAAAATTTCATTTGAATCGGTCCAAAAGTTTCGGAGATTAGCCCATATAATCAGACAAATAGACAAACAGATAGAAACAAAAAAATTGAAAAGAATCTGGTTTTGTTCTATTTCCCTTCTTACATCCCCCGACTCGGTTTTTTGCATTTTTTTTCTATGTACAGACATTCGACCTCTATAGTTCTATTATATGTATAGATTATTTTAGCATTTTATTTTGATAATATTTAGGAGCGTGTAACGCGAGCTAAGCTGCTGCAGCGGGCCGCGGGCGCGCAGCCGGCGGTGCTGTGGGGCGCCGCCGCTGTATACGACTGGCTCTGGTTCTGCGTACTTGCTGCTACCATTATCGCTTGCTGCGCGGCTTTCAGAATTATCGGCTTGTCTACCGTCACTGAGCTGGGTCATTCTAATATTTTCTTTTATTATACTAATAGTACCTAGGCGACTGAGCTTCGCTAGGAGTCCTTTTTTATTATATCGTATTTTGTAGATGATGATCTATATAACTTAAAACTAAAAACTTGAATAAATACAAAAAAAAAGTAAAAAGTTTGTGTCCGACCGGGATTCGAATCCTTATACCTGTGATTGTCAACTTGACCACGATGCTTATGCTCGACCATATCTTGCGTGAAATAATGCGAAAGGAAACCAAAAAAACTCGAAAACACGCGTTTCCCCAGACATAAAACTAATCTAGATCGATTGGGCCCGCGAAAACCCTCACATACCAAATTTCAGCGAAATCGTTAGAGCCGTCTCCGAGATCGCCGGTATATATATATAAATAAATATACAAGAATTGCTCGTTTATATACTTTTATTTAATACTACTTGTGTACAATAAAGAGTTTTTATTAGTATTATTATTACATATACAAATATAAATATATTACACTTATCCTCGCTTCGCTCTGGTGCGACTCCGCGTGTGTACCTAACGTTACTCCTGACTCCATGTTATTGTCTATGTGTGCACTAAACCTCATCCAAATTTGTCCGGCCGATTCACATATACAAACTACGTATTTATAATAGTAATTCGATATTAATAGTATAATACAATTTGCAGGTCGTCTGTATTTATGTATAATAGTTTACGGCGCAGCAATGCTACCTCTACACTACCTTTTTTCACTTGTTTTCAATGGGCCTGCTCTTGGATTTGTTGTTATGTTTTTCGTCAATACACTTTTAGGTGAGTAATTTTTTGAATATAAATCATAATTTTCAAAGCCTGTACATTATACAGCATATCTGGTAGGTAGGTATAGGTTAATCTGGTATATCTGGATGTTTAATTTGCTCGCTCGCTAGAATCAAGCTAGAATCGCTAGAATTATTCTCGAGCTGAATACAGACTTCAAGTACCTATTAAATATAAGTATAATAATTGAATAAAAGTGGCTTGTTTATATTGTGTAATTGAACAATAAGTAAGCCTCCATTGATATAGATAATTTATAACAGTTGTATCTAAAACATTAATGTATTAGTAACAGAGCGAAATCTTCACATGAAATATTTTTTAAAATCAATGAAAGATACGTATTGTATACAGAATATGTTATATGTGACCCAAAAAAAAAATTATTGAAATTTTTGTCTGTTTGTATGTATATCTGTGTGTATTTCATTCAAAATGTAATGAACAATATTATGTTAATATGACAACTTATTACGCGGATCAATCAACATTTAGAAAAACTTTTACTACAGGAAAATCTTTTATTTCAACACAATAATAGTTTGGTTCTGTCTAGTCGTCCTTAAATTTAAGCTAAGTGGCTAGTATTCTATAAATTTGAAAATATTGTTTGTTTGAATGCTTTCTCTGTCTTTTTGAATTTTAAAGCCTATTTATTGAGGAAGTTTCTAGGTTCGAACTTCACACTACGACCCTTACGAGCGGCGCATAAATAAACTATGCAAATAAACCGGCAGTAAAAAACTAGTATAATCATAATTTAAGCAGTTTTACCATCTCGTCGTATCTTTCATAGGCTTAATGGGTGCTCAAATTGTGGAAGCCTTGTCTTTACCCAACATGAACACGGGCGAGGCGGCCAGAATTATGGACAACATCTTGCCATTTTTCCCACTCTACAGTTTGGTTACGTCAACAAGGTAAAAGTAGAGATTAGTCTTAAATAAAAAACTTTATGTTTATTTTCATTAAAGTCATGATTAGAATCATTACATTTATAAATCAGTCACCCCATATGTAAATTAATTTCAAACAAAATAACCCCGATTATTTAAATAAAAAGATATTATTTTTCTTTCACTTATCACTATAATATTAAAGCCTTTTTTTCGTAGAAAAATGAATCAAGTGGGTCTAAGAGTTCATTCTTGCCTTCAATATTGCGACTACGTGGTTTCGCTTCATCCAGAAGTAGAAGAGTGTACCATGGAAGCCCTATGTGAACATTTTTCAAGAAATTGCTGCAGTAAATATGTTTTTCTTCTTAATTTATTTCATACTAGATTTTAGACGTAGATAAAACGTAATTTATAAATTTGGTAGTATGCTTAGATGTAGACTCGTAGCAGTCGTAGCACCTATGTAGGGGAGAGGGGGGCATAGTAGGGTACTTAACGTTTAAAATTGTGAATGCCCATGGATACTTAAGAAATGCGGAAGAGTACTGATTCATAATAAACTATAAAACACCACAGTACACAAGTACGTTTAAGAAAGGTTTGCTGTTCAATTTCACAATTTTTTTTAAGAAAAACACTGGTTTTGATATTTTTGTTTACAACACACAAACGCATACCGAAATGGCGTGGCTCGCATATAGAGGTCACGCACCGACTAGCGACCAATCAAAGCGAGCCATTTGATAGTTTGCACAGCTTTTGTTTCGAGCTGCATAAGGCTCGTAGGTACCTATCCACTTTTTGCGTAGCAATGTCCCGCGCGTGGTTATACGTAGGTATACAACAATGTTGCTTTGCAATTCTAGTAAAATAATAATTAACAATAGGTAAGCTTAAAGTTAAGTAAAAGCCTTTTTTAATTTTATTACACTCTTTTAGTTCGTGAGAACCCATACTTCGACTGGGAGGATCCCGGAGTTTTACGATACCTTATCTGTACTCTTGCATCCTGTGTAATTTTCTGGATAATATTGATGATTATAGAGTACAATTGGTTGCAGAGGGTAAGTTGATGATTATTCATTTTATACTTTTTATTTCTTACTACATAAAGGCACTAAAATGACATTGCTGAAAGTACCTCCCGGCATATTAAAAAAGTAACAAATATTTGTTTCTATCTTTTATGTTATTTTCGTAGGTTTTTGCTCGTAACAGAAAGGAAGTTGAACAGGATGAGTCCACAATGGATCCGGATGTATTGGACGAGGCTAAACACGCCAAACACGTCGACCAAAACTCTCGCGAAGTGGCACTCGTTGCGCGCGGCCTTACTAAGTATTATAAGAATCATCTCGCTGTCGATCAAATATCTTTTAGTAAGTGTTTTAGTTTTTAAGTTACATATAATGTGTAATATTTTATAAATATTACTATATAAAGAAGGTAGTAGGAAAAGTTTAAATAGCGAAATACAACTAGGTACCTACTATTAAAATAATACTGTTTTAGCTGTAGGTGAAGCAGAATGCTTTGGTCTGCTAGGAGTAAATGGAGCCGGAAAGACTACTACGTTTAAAATGTTAATGGGAGATGAAACTATATCGAGCGGAGATACATTTGTCAGTGGTTTATCTGTCAAAAAAGATCTCACTAAAGTTCATCAAAACATTGGTAAGATTTAAGTAGCAATTAAAAAAAATTGATGCGTTAGATTTATAAAAGTTAAATGGAAAATTGTTCAAAGAACTTCTTTAAAAATTACATTTACTTATTTAATTTAGGTTACTGTCCTCAATTCGATGCGGTGTTTGATGAACTGACAGGGCGGGAAACATTGTATCTTTTCTCAAGATTTCGAGGTCTGAAATATTCTCATTCTTCGGTACGGGCAAATATCCTGGCGGATGCTTTAGGCTTTACAAAACACCTCGATAAAAAAGTGAGTAATTTAGTTTCAATTATCGGACAAGCAAAAATTAGACAATGTTTTTTTTATATATATTTACGTTGATTCGATTACGATACGTTTGTGAACGCGATTTTAGATTTATTAACCAAATAGGTAAACTTACTACCTACTTACTGATCAAAAACCAATGTATGTACTTATATATCAATAAAATGAAATACTGTTCGTTGGTATATATTATATGTATATTTATGTATAATGTAATATATCACTTGAGAACGGCTGGATCTATAAGGCTTTTTTTTTCAAATAGGTTTTTAGGGCATAAATTAGAATAGTTGCCCGAAAAATTGCGAAGAAAAAATTGAAGGTAATCTTTGATTTAGAACTACATGTAGGAGCGCAAAGCTTACGAAAAACTGTATTTAAATTTGGATAACGTCTGTCAAATTGTATTCACTAAAATAATAATGCAATTTCTATGTAAATTCCCAAATTAACTTCTATACATAGACCCTATCTGCCATGGTATTATTATTACGCTAGAACTTGCCACCTCTGTTTTCGTACCTACAAGCTATAAGCGAAATTTATAAATCGTAAGGCACTTTAGATATTGTCAGTGTACATAATACATATTTTATTAACTAACTGCATATAGGTATGTCAATATTCGGGAGGAAACAAAAGAAAGTTGAGTACAGCAGTGGCCATGTTGGGTCGGACGCGGCTCATGTTCGTGGACGAGCCGACCACGGGCGTGGACCCCGCCGCCAAGCGCCAGGTGTGGCGCGCCGTCCGCGCCGCGCGCCGCGCCGGCCGCGCGCTCGTGCTCACCTCGCACAGCATGGAGGAGTGCGAGGCGCTGTGCTCGCGCCTCACCATCATGGTCAACGGCCGCTTCCAGTGCATCGGCACTCCGCAACACCTCAAGAATAAATATTCCCAAGGTCATTTTTACGTTAGCACTTGTAGTTGTATTGTGGGTTGTCGAGCCGTAGGATGCAGTGCTCGTTATGACAGTTATTTGATATCTCAGTTGGATCTGCATCAAAGCTTTATATATAGGTAATACTTTTCCTCAGACTCAGTTTGTAGATAATGTCGGCAGTATTAATAACTATAACTTTATTAACTATTCCATTTATAATCGGTTAAAGTTTTTTTTAATTTTACGTTTTTATATCTAGTTCTTTTTAATGAATATGTTATTAGATCCATATGCTCTACGCGCATCGAGACCATGTTCACGTTACACGTGTCGATCGTGTAGTGCATGATATTGAATATAACTTATTGTATTCATACTTTCTAAGATTTACACGAATATTTTACATTTTAAATAAAATTATCTTTTCGCAGTTTTATTTAATATAATTAGTTGGTTGCCTAGAGCGCAGAAAGTGATCGCAGGATATTTTACTCATTGTAAAATGTAAATCGATTCATCTTTTGATATATTGTATTTCTTACAGGTTTCACGTTAACTATTAAACTTAAGACAGGCGAAAATGCAGACAGGAGTTCAATTACGTCTGAGAGTAAAGCCGAAGCTGTAAAGAATTATGTTGCCACTCATTATAATAATGCAAAAATAGTGTAAGTACCTCATCAAGTTAATTATATTAAAATATTCCTCCCCGAAGTGTGTTAACCTTGTGCGTGGCAGAGGCGGGGTAGGGGGGTTCATTCGCGTCCGGCAATCCAGCCGGGCGTGAAGCCAAGAGAAATAATGGGAGGTGGCTCACTTCGGTGGACGGTGTACGAAACTGGTTGCTTCTGGTACTTCTCTAACAGCAGAGATCCTACGACGCGACACCCCATTAAGACGGGGGAAGGTTTTGTTGGGTTTTAGGGGGTAGTACTGGCTTTTCTGGCCGGTGAGTACCACATACCGACTTGTATGTATACAGGTACCTAAAAGTATGCTTAAATGCATTTCCAAACAATAAAAAAATATATAATATTATATAATCGTTTTACGGAATTCAATTGAAACGTGTCTACTTACTTGTTGCTTTAAACGATTTCATTGATTTAATGTCATATTATTTTTTATTAAGGGAGGAGTACCAAGGAATAATTACATACTATCTGCCGGACCGGAGCATGCCGTGGTCGAAAATGTTCGGAATAATGGAGAGAGCAAAGAGAGAATTGGACGTCGAAGATTACAGTATACTGCAAACAACTTTAGAACAGATTTTCTTACAGTTTACTAAATATCAAAAGGAGGGGCGGTAGTAATTAATAAGAAGTCTGTGTGAACGAGGTTTTATAATAACTATATGTACGCATTTTTATTGCAATTTCACTTAGAAACCTCTCTAAAACGTAGATACATAATAAATAAAAGTAGCTTTAAGATATTTATTTCAGATTTAGTTTAATTATAATTATGTAGGTAGCCTCGTTTTGTTGTGATATACGTACTACGCATTCGTTAGCCAAATATAACACAAGTAAAAAAATGTATTGTTGTTAAGTCGGTCAGAATATTTAGTTTTTATATGTTTGTTTATTCAGCCCTTTTTAACGTCTCACTGCTGGGCACGGGCCTCCCTTCAGCACGAGGGGAATCAGGCCATAGTCCACCACACTGGCCAAGTGCGGATTGGCGGACTTCACACATCTTTGACGACACGTTTGGCTCAGTTGGTAGTGACCCTACTTGCTGTGCCAGCTGTCGCGGGTTCGAGTCCCGATGGGGGCATTCATTTGTGTGATGAGCACGAATGTTTGTACTCCAGTCATGGGTGTTTATATTTATAATATGTATGTATTTAAAGTTATATATGTGTAGTGTATCAACTATCTGGTATCCATAACACAAGCTTCGTAGCTTACCATGGTACTAGATGGCGCTGTGTGTTAATGTCCCAGCATTTATTATTATTATTTATTATTATTATTATCTTTTGAAAACTTGCTAGGTTCTCTCAGACATGCAGGTTTCCTCAATATGTTTTCCTTCACCGTTAAGATAAGTGGTAATCATGTTGGAAATGATTCGCACATGAAAATATCAGAGGTGCGAGACCCGGGATTTGAACTCGCTTCACTCGGTTTCCCAAGCGAGCGCGTTACCACTGGGCTGCCACTGCCTATATGTTTGTAGATACATATTATAGGTTTTCTAAGTTATTTTGTACGAAATTACATTTTGAGATTATATTATTATAAGCTAATCGGCGCCATCTTTGTACATTGGTACCTATCTACAAATTACAATATAATGCTTTATACGAGTATTAGTCAAATGTAGGTCGCACACTAAATGTCCTTGACGTCATACATTTGTATATTTGCAATGCTATATTTATCTTATTTATATAACATAAATAAGAAGAAAATAGGTACAGGGTTAAGGATATAAAGATGTTTCAAGTGTGAATAGCGAAATATGCTCTAATCTAAAGATCTCGTAGTCATTTTGTTAAAAATGTAGGTTGCTATTCTATTTCAATAAAAAAAACTAAATAGTTTCTAGATACCACTTGGACTCAAATGAACAACTGGTATTAAAATTTATAACAGCTTCTCCATTCTTCGTGACATTGGCAAAGTAATCTGTGGTCAACGGTACTGGTACGTTTAGAAGCCATTAGAGAGCCACAAAAGAATTTTATCAAAATCGACTTCGAATATGCTATTTCTCTTAGTTTCGGATTATAAAGAAAAAATCTATATATTCATTTCTTCTTGGAAAAGCACTATCATATCTATCTTCATATCATAGCTATCTTTAGAGGTGCTGATAGAAACTGGTATTATTTACATTTATAGTAATAGTTAAATTTATATAGAAATACATTGTGATATAAGTATATAAAATTATAGAGTAAGTCTATGAAAACTGCGCACGAAAAATGTAAGAAACAAAAAATATGTTAAGATTTTTAAGTTTCTTTTTTTTTTTTTGTAATAGTTATTTTAATTTTAATCATGACATTGCGTTTTGAATAGGTAGTTTTAAGTACTTTGACACGAACAAACGAAAGTTTTTTTTTATTATTGTATGTATAATTATTTACCATTTGAATGGAAGCGAAATAAAAGAAATTATTTATTTTGAAATATTCAATTTATTTAAAAAAATTGTAAACCTACTTCCAGTACATGCGAACACTTTCATAAAAAGGACAAGTGAGACAAGACATCAAAAGCCTTAATATAATTTTGCTCCGTATGGTAACTGTCTTATCAATAAGGATAAATATATAAATATTAAATTTAAAAAAATGAAAAATATTTATTTGTTATTTATAAATAGCTTTTGCAACTGCTTCTGAAAATAACATTACAATTTTTGTCGACTTCGCCGATACTCGTAGGAACATAATTTTTTCTTAAAAAATATAAATTATTGAATATATTTTTCTCACTTAAAACTTAATAATGGATCACAAAATGATATCACAAAATTATAGCATCTTCAAAACAATGCCTAAATCTTGTTTTATATATTAATTAATAATTATTATCAATAATTGCATATATGGGTACATACTTTTGTTAAGAAGACGACTTAAATACATATATGTAAATAATTAAATATTTCAAAAATCAAAATGGCTAAGATGTAAAATCACTTTTATATACTCCAAATAATGATCTAAAACTTTACGTCAAAAAAAATTACTTTCGTACTATTGTAAAAATTGTAGTTGTGTGTTGTTTGGATGTGTTGAATAATATATATATATTATATACTAAATATATATATGTAAATAATTAAATATATCAAAAATTAATATATATATATAAAAACATTAGTTCTCAATATTATATAATTTTAATTTGTAATTTCATAATACTTGTATATAAAACTAACCCGTATTGCAAAAATACTGATGTAATTCAAGTCGAAAATTTTGCAGTATCAATTTTTATTGTGGTAGTGCATTTACCAAAATTCTCACTACTAATGGTTAATACTACTCACATAAATGTTACATTTATTTAATTCAAGAAATTAATTTATATATATAATAATTTATTTTATTTAAAATAAAATTACTGGCAATAAGTACGATTCTGGCTGCTGCGACAGTTTCAACGGTCCATTAACTTACAGATTTATATTATGATTTGAATGAAAAACTAATAGGATCTCATCAAAAGCGACAAAAGCCACATAGAAACCAATAAATATTTATATTTTATTGGTTTCTGTGGCTTTTGTAGCTTTTGATGATGATACTTTAACATGTTTACTTTAAGATTTATGGACCGTCGATCTAATATAACCTTTGTTATTGTGACGAAAAACGGGATATTTACCATGTTTATCGCTTATTTTTGAGAGTTCCCCATATTATATACCTGTGACCATGGCGCTTGTAACAGTGACGAAATATCGGGTACTCTAAAAAGTAAGTGCGCATAGCTTAAGCGGAAGTTTAGAAACATGAAATTTGCACAAGAGTTCTTTATAAAACCTTCTAAGCTAAATAGAAAATAAAATTTTATGACACTTTATTTTTTAAGTTTTAAGATGTGTAGACACCGCTTAGAACTGGGTTTATATAATATTTGCGAACGATACTATTGGTCTAAGAGTCCAGTATAAGACGACCTTCACTGAGCTGGTTAATGGATAAAAAGCCTTTCTTGAGTAAGAGCGCTCATGTCAAAAAATAATAAACGGCGAACGTCACGTTGCCGTATACCCCCCGTCCCCCCTTGTCACATCTTGTCACACTCAGCTAGACCACTCCCCTCCCCTTGTATGCGAACGTATTTTATGAACGGCCTCTAATTAATTTGATATAAAAGACTTTTCATCCATTAACCAGCTCGGTGAAGGTCGTCTTGTACTGGGATCCTATACTATATTTAGATATATACGTTATTGTTTCGTTAATAATATTGAATATTTCCTATAATACCAATATTGTAATAAAGAATTGAATATTTATAATTAAGTCAAATCAGATGCACAACGAGAATTCGTTATAGCCAGTTTATTAATGATGTCAACAAAGTCATCAGTTTCGTCAGCGCTTCTTAAATTATTATGCATATTGTAAAAAAAAACTAGCTTAGCTAGATTTGTGACTAAGTACGTATAAGCACATAGAAATTCTAATGTACATTTATATATTATTGTTAGTTAAGTAAATTATATTCTTTGTACCTATTGCACTACACTTTCAGTCTTCGAAAGTAAGTCGACCGCCATATAACAAACTAGCTTATATATATAACAAACTGCAGTACATTGAACACGATGAGTATTTAAGATCGTCTTTGAGACATTGGTTTGATTGTTTTTAAACTTCAGTGAAATGCTTTAAGTACTAAAATAGAGCAAAAATATACTAGCTCGATACGCTAGATGCCTATCATGTACGTATTATAAACACGGTTACAACTTAAATGTAAAATACACGTCTAAACATTTAATACACATATCAAATACTGCTTATTCGAATTTAATCGTATTAAACTGCTAAACACTAATACGGTACACACTTCCATAAAGAAATTGCACACTTAGTCAAGAACAGGTAGTTACTGCTTGTAGATAATTTTGACATTAAAATACAAGCAAACCGAGAATTCTTGAAGTAGCGAAAAATTACAATTACAAAAAAAAAATAGCCGCAGCAACTTGAAATAAATATTAAATAGCAAGTAAAAAAAAATCAAAAATTTTCTAGCTACTTGTAAATATTCCGAGTACGGTCTCACATTCAAGTATCTCTTGTCACATCTAATAGGTATATGTAGAAGTTATTAATGATAATGAACACTTGAAACAAAAATTACAACGAAATGACGTACAAGTCGTACGTGTGATAGTTCAGATGGCACTAATCAGACTGGCCTTGAATTCTCGTGAAGCGTAGAAACACTTGTTCTAATGTAGTCTGCGACACCGAGTAGTCCTCTATAGCGTAGAGCTTGCGCGCTTCCTCCATCAGATGAAACACGGCCGACCACGGCAAGGTTTGGTCAGCTAAGTAGTATGTGCTTATGCCCAAGTAAGTTTCTCTGTAAAATATGTATTTTTTTAATATATATATAACGTTAGGTAAATCGCATATTTAGGTGAAATACTTACATAAGCTTAGTGTCTCTAAACTTTTCAAGGACATATTGGTTTATTTTTTCTACGGTCGAGTCTCTGTCTGGCCCCGCCTTACATTTAACTATTAACGTGTATCCTATGAACAAAAAAAAATTAATAAGTATATTTTCAATATTTATTTAGTGTTAATGTGTATATGAGGCAGTGGTAGCCCAGTGATGACGCGCTCGCTTGAGAAACCGAGTGAAGCGGATTCATATTCCGGGTCTCGCACCTTTGATATTTCCATGTGCGAATCATTTCCAACATTATTATCACTTGTCTTACGATGAAGGAAAACAACGTGAGGAAACCTGCATATCTGAGAGAATCTAGAAGGTTTTCAAAAGACATGTGAAGTCCGCCAACCCGCATTTGCCAACGAGGTGGACTATGATCCCCTGTCATTAAAGGGAGGCCCGTGCCCAGCTGTGGGACGTTAAAAAAAGGGCTGAATACGAATGTGTTTATGTGCATTATATTATTGGAAAAAAGATCCCGCTAGTGGGATATTTTTACATTAAAAAACAAATATTGTTTGTGTCTACAAACGGCACATTCTTACTATCATTATTCAGATCGACCTTATTCGACGTTGGCCTATAACAAGGATTTAATCTTGTTCCTATGATAGTTCAAAAATAAAGTGATTACACTTCCACTACTTAACCACTTTACTTCTACCTACTTAATGTTTCAGAGTGAGTCAACTAAAAACCCCTTTTTGAATCATCTATTATTTATATTACACGATTTATCACTGTTTATTTAGAGCATGCTCAGATGATAAGTAAATATAACAGTGAATCATATATTTTTAATAAAACTATCTTCTCGGATTATTATTATTTAGGTTAAGTTATTTAGATTAATGTTTTAGACGTCTTAGAAGCGTTATATACTTGTTACAGACAGTGCCTACCCACAATTTTACAAAAATGATTTCAAAAATTCAAATATGGCACCAGAGTACCTTACAATATTTGTTGATTTTAATTCTAAACATTTTAATATTTTTTTTGGCCGTGATTTCTGTAAAGCATTCGAAACGTCGGGAGCCAAAAATCAAAATGAATCCGCGAAATAATAAGAAAAGATAGTTTTATTTAAAATGTCAAATATAAATCGTAAATCTAAGAAAGTATCAAGTGAATCATATAGTTACATTTAATTAATACGACACAAATATTTTAACTAAAAAAATGTCCTTTTGTAATATTATGTTTTGTGTTAGGGCGCGTACACATAGAACGTCCGTTTTACAGGTCCGTTTTAACGTATATGTTATTAGCGTATGTAGTTGTATGAGCCAGTTCACACACATGACAGTATTCCGGATCTAGTAAAAAATCCCATACACAACAGAAATACTGACCCGTTTTATCGGATCGAAACCGCGCGAGGCTTGGCACAGGGGTGCGGGGGTTTTCCTCCAGTTTGTGTCTTTCTTTTTTAAATCCTTTTCTAATCTTTTAAGAAGGTCATCAAAAGTAGATGTCGTCATTCGGAAAATAGTAAAAATGCTGTGTGAATATTACCTCCAGTTGCGACGGATCCGTTAAAATCGGTCCTGTAAATGCTGTGTGAATATTACCTCCAGTAGCGACGGATCAGTTAAAAAGGATCCTGTAAATCGGACGTTCTATGTGTACGCGCCCTTATAAGTCACAATTTTGTGTTTGAAAAAATGTATTATATTCGAGTTAAATCAGCGACTACCCAACATTCGTAGTGCGTTCGTTTAGAATATCAAGTGAAAAATGTGGACTCCTAAAATTTTTTTTTCAATCTTCATTTTCAACACGAATACCACTTGGAAAGGAAATTATCGCGAGGAAACCAGAAGGTTTGAGGAAACCTAACTTAGACGTGTAAAATCCATCAATATGCTTTTTACCGACAGATCAAGGTTGATCTGTTGAAAGATTTTGACTTCGTCTTTAGCGGGCACTATAGGCTTTTAAAAAAAATGTGAGTGTGTACTTATGTACGCACGCAAGAAGTTATACTTTTTTGGCGTAACAGAACAAAAATACATTGCCGGTCAAACGACAACACTTTTCATCCCGGAAAAATGAACCGTTCCCGTGGGATAGATCTGTTCGTGTTTTCTAGAGGCGAACCCGAGCGAGGAGAGGGTGAGCCGCTAGTAAAAATAACGATAAAGAGAAAAGACAACCCAATAAAGACTGCGGTAGAAGAATGTTCGTTTGTTTGTTTACCTTGCGAGAAGTTGTTCTTCAAGTGCTGCGGCGGCCCCAGGCAGCAGAGGCGGCCGTTGACCATGATGGTGAGGCGCGAGCACAGCGCCTCGCACTCCTCCATGCTGTGCGAGGACAGCACGGCGCCGCGGCCGCCGCGCGCCGCCGCCGCCACGCACGCCCACACCCGCCGCTTCGACGCCGGGTCCATGCCTGATATTGCAAAAAAACTTCTTTGGAATTGTTAGAAACAAAAGTGCGACTTTAAAAAGAGACCGAGACTGAAGACTTCTTTTAAAATTACCTCGAATATTTAATAATTTATTAATATATTTTATTTTATTATAAAAAAAAGTTTTCGGAGTGAAACTTCTTTGGAATCATTATCATTTGAAACGAAAATGCATCACGACAAAGAGTTAAGAGTTCATATTAGAATACAGAGTTTTCTATTTATTTTTAAACCTACCATACTTTTTTTCGTTGAATAGTACCAAGCTTACGAGTGAAAATTCTGACACTGACAAGGACAAGACTGGTGTAAGGTGGCTAATACTGAAAGTGGTATTGATATTGATACAGAGGAAGAATAAATTTTTATTTAATTGATTCCTTACTCAATTCGATTTGTAATTTTAGTAAAATGTAAGAAATTAGACAACATACCTCAATCAAACATTGAATTTTCTATAGATTAAAAAAACAAACAAAACCCAAAGTTAGAAAAAAAAACAATGCCACTAAGTTCTTTTATGTTTTTTTTTCAACATAGTCAGAAAAAAAAACAATGTCTTTTTTCATGTAACATGACTACCTATACCTGCCCGCAATCAACCAAACCATCGCTTAACTACTCTCTTTCTTTCTCTCTCTTTGTCTACTGCGTTTATACAAACACACATGACACAATTAATTTTTTTTTAACTTTTATCTTTACCTAACAATAGTTATGTGGTAATTTTCAAGAACATTGAAAGAAAAGAAAATCTTCAGCGAAGCCTTATTCTAATGTAAGTTGTACCGAACTAACTATTTTTTCAAGTGCCATAAAAATATTATATTATTTTCTCCGTAATATTTTTATTTATTACACTGAAAACTTATAAATGGGCAGTATAGTTTTTAATGTTTTTAAAATATTACAAGCAAAATATACCTGTAGTTGGTTCATCGAGAAATATTAAAGGAGAATCGCCGAGAAGTGCTACAGCTGTACTGATTTTTCGTTTAGTACCGCCACTGCATTCATGTATCTATATAGCAATAATTCGAGTATGTTAGACGGATAGTACAATAATTTTATTAATTATAATTATATACAAATATATGTTTACCTTTTTATCAAAATGCCTCATGAAACCCAAACTGTTAGCGAGCTGTATCGCTCTCGCTAATCCTACTTTTACCGGTATTCCTCGCAGGAGACAAAATATTTTTAGTGTTTCTCTGGCAGTTAAATTTTCTAATAATGCGTCAAATTGTGGACAATATCCTGTAAAAATAATAATAAGTATTTGTTCATTTTAGGTTAAATTGCTAGTGGAAATACGCTAAAATCTTTTTTCACGGTATTTTCATTTTTTTTTATCTTGGAAGAGTTTTTCCACATGATTAATGTCATTATGAATTCGACCATTGACTCGCCGTATTAAAAATAAGTTATGATAAGTATAACATTTAAAATACTGATTCAAATCTCAAAAAATCCATATAATCTAAAAATCGCTTTTTGAGTGACTACCCTATTGTCATAGAAATATCGTTCTCCTCTTCATACATTTATAGATGAGGTCCTGGGTTCAAGGTTATGTTTAGAAAGTCTCAGTAACAGCCCGGAGTAGAGAAGTTGATATCGTTTCACCCTGTTTTTAATGCCGTCGGTCGTGCGCTTGATCTTTTGTGTCGAATTGTCGTCCCATCAGAGTATAATGTGAGAATGTTTGAAAACGGTTTGTCTGCGTACACTTCTTCTGTGTACACTTGTGCACTATAATAACTCCTGCGCAGTTGGCTAGTCTCAGCGAAGTTAGTCGCCGTTTTTGAAATCAGTAAGGAGGATATCATAGGTTCCCAAGTGTAGTGTTGAGTAGCACTTACCTATCCCCCCCAACGTGCGTTCACCTTGTCGTGGTGGGGAGGCGCAGTAGTACCCGGCAATCCAGCCAGGCGCGAAGCCAAGAAACGCACAGGAAGGTGGATCACCTCGGTGGGCAATGTGCTATGTGGGTTGCTTCTGGTACTTCTCAGATAGCAGAGTGGACTGGTTAGCAACCCCATGGTTGTTGTGGTCTGCTTCGGCAGACCTGCCGGGGGGTCGTGGTTGAATGCGTAAGCGATCCTGCGACGTCCTATTAAGACGGGGGAGGTTCCGTTGGGTTTTAGTGCGTAGTACTGGCTTTGCCGGTGAGTTACACACTTCGTGCCTAAGTGTATTTCCCAACGATAAAAAAATAGTACTTACCTATGAGGCGATGCACGTCGCGCACGTGCGTCTTGATGGAGTGTCCGTGCACGAAGGCGTCGCCGGCGCTGATGCGCGTGTCGCCCGTCAGCATGCGGAACGTGCTGGTCTTGCCCGCGCCGTTGATGCCGAGTAGCCCGAAGCACTCGCCTTTGCGGATCACTGATACATGTTGTGAATATTTTAATATCAATAAAAATAAAATAATAAAATTTATTTAAAAACATTTTTAAAATAAGTAAAAATACGTTATTTTGGTCATCGTCGAGGCATTAATTTATTCTTAAAGAGAAGTCGGTTAACCTACACAAAAAAGACCAAACCCTCGAATTAAATATTCCTTTTTAGAAATTCAAAATATAATAATATAATCCGACTACTATTAAACATATAGAGACCTTCATAGTCTGTAACCCGTAGTAACAGATAAGCTACCGTTACGCACGTAGTTTTTAAATAAAGTCAAATAAAGCATTTTTAACTAAAACGGAACGCAAAAACGAAGAAGGGCACTCACTCAAGTTCAGCCCGTCGACGGCCCGGAAGTCCTTGTAGTACTTGCAGAGGTCGCGGCACACGAGGCTGTAGGACGCGAGCGCGGCGCGCGGCAGCGCCCGCACGGCGGCGCGCTCGCCGCGCACGTCCGCGTCCTCCGCCTCGTCCGCGCGCGCCGCCGGCCGCGCGCCGTCCGGGTAGAACACCTGTAATGATATTCTGTAAGGCCCTTCTTCCATTACGACACACGTAGGATACAATACTCGAGTCGCATACTAGCCGACTACTCGTTGGTGACTCGACGTTCGCACATTACGCTACAGAATAATAACAAAATGCATCATTCGTTTTGTACTTTTTTAATGGACGGACGAAATTTTCGAGATGCGTAGGAGACGCGACGCGCGGGCGACCAGCGCGGCGGCGGGCGGGCCGCGGACGCGTACGATACCGGTAGCGTAGAGTGCGAGCACCGATACAAATGTATGTGCGATACTCCGCAACGCATAGTCTCCGGGACTCGCGAGATACTAGAGTCGCCTGGGCGTGTCGTAATCGGAGAAGGGCCTGAGACCATCCTGTATCTCGACAGCCGAATCCGCAAATACACTACAAAGAGTTGTATGAATTATAATCGATATAAAATTCTAACCTTGTTTAAAACTTCATACTCCTTTAGAAGCAAAACTGTAAATCCAATAACTCCAACGAGGCTCATCATAAATAAGTATCTGCCAATTCCGGGTTCACTCCATTTTAGATAGGGGCTGTCGTCCACTGAACAAAAAAATAAAATTATAATCTACGTAACTATAATTCAACATGTTATTCGTATTTGTTTTAAATTTTTGATATCATAATTTTCTTTTTCTACCTTAAGAGTCTTCTTCTTTTACCGTAAGAGATAGACATAAGATGCTATTGTGAACTTTTCTATGGCCTTTTTAAGAGCTATAATTATCTAGTACATTATTTTGATGATCCGCTTAAGGTTTAGCCACTAAGCCAGCATTGGCCATGAAAATTTCTAAGGACGACTCGACAGAATCGGTTATTGTGTTTAGAAAGATTTAACGAATGATTTTCCTGTAGTACCTTTTACTACAGGAAAATTTTTCGTTACATCTTTCAAACCTATCCTAAATACTGACCCGTTGTAATAAGCTACACAAAATTTACTTAAAATCAGTTCAGTATTTTTTGCGTGAAATGCACACAGATATACAGACAGACTAAAAACTTAATAACTATTGTTCCGGGGTTTAAATTCGGCACTCAATACGTTACAGTCATTTAAAAAATATTTCATGTACAGATTTCGCTTTGTTTACTATTTTATTATATGTATAAATTACGTGGGTTACACCTATGTCCTATGGCAAAGCTTAATATGTGTCATCTGCATTTCGTTAAATTTTCATTTAATAAATAATATATTGATTGTTAAATATAATTACCAACACCTAAACTTTGTGTATTAGTAATGTATTCATATAACTATAATTTTATAGTGGATATTACAAAGTAAGGATTATAATTCTGTTGCAGAGTGTAGTATCGAGCCCTCGATGGTCAGACGACGATACGAATTTAAAAAAATTTAAGCTTTCGTGCTGTAGCTGTACTATTTGATGGAAAATATACATAAAAAATGCAACACTGTCCCTACTAAACATGCTATTCCCTACTACATGTAATACTAGCGACTCACCCTCGCTTAGGTCGAGGAGTCGAGTTCGTCCCTATTGATTCCCCATACAAACTTTCATCCCCATTTTCACCCCCTTAAGGAATGATTACCGAGATAAAAACTATCCTATGTCCTTCCCAGGTTTTCAAACTATTTTCTTACTAAGCATCTAAATCGGTTCAGAAGTTTCGGAGCCTATTCGGTACAAACAAACAAACAAACAAAAAATCAAATCTTTCCTCTTTATAAAATTAGTATAGATAATAATCATAACGAATAATATAATATATAGTTCGATACAAAACTCACTTACGACAGCAAACAGTGACGTTGAGCTTGCTGCATACGGCGTGGCGCGTGCAGTTGTCCACGGCCTCGAACTGCGAGCACAGCGCCTCGCACGCGAGCATTCGGAACGAGGATACGCTCATGTCCCTGTTAAATATACAAAAACTTTGTTAAAACATGAATGTACGTTTGTTGATGTCCGTTTATGATGTATGGTTCTATAGTATTTACCTGACTGTAATAAAAAATAGAACAGTTCATTGAAAAGTACGACCAAATAATTTAAATACATAATATGTATTTATCACTTTCTATCACTATGATAAAGATAAAATGCTATCAAAATCGGCTGAGCGGGAACAATATTTATACGCTACGACGGCAAAAGGTACTAATAATATTTGTCTTGCCTATTTTGGGTTACTCAGACGTGAGTCCCGACTGATGCATCACATTAAACAAATCTGAAATCTCTTAAGGGGCCTAAGCGTGTTGGACCTGTGCTCCCACGCAAGCCATCAAAAGGATCGGGCTTCTTCGAGCCCGTGAAATTCTAAGAGATATTAATATAAAATAAAAATATTGTACCATAAGTAGTTTATTAGTTTTACTGTTCTCACAAATTACTTTTACTGTGTTACAGAATAATGTTTTTTGACAAACACTGACTGCATTTTAAATTATTTCAATTTATGTATGTAGCTATGAATTAATTTACGTGTAATTATGAATATTATTACTGTGTTAGTGATTACCTGAAACTCCGGCTTATACAGTATATTGGCAAGGGAGAAAAAACCCAATCAAAGATGTGCGCGTAGTATGGATTCCCGACTTCTGGTAATCGCAGAACTTCTGTTATTAAAAACGGCATGCAACCTAAAAATAAAAAAAATACTGGTAACTATATTAAAAAAAAACTTTTATTCTGAAATTTTGAAATTATATGTAAATAATAATTATAAATACATAAATTCTGAAATTGTACACGCACGAATCCATCTCAAATAAAATGAAATAAAAATAACAACAAAACATAAAAATAGCTCAAAAAATGTCACGAACGTATGTGTGTAGGTATGTGTATGACTTACTCACTATATATATATATATGCATATACGAGTATAACTAACTATATTAAATGACGAAACACACTGTATAATAAAAGAAAACATAACTCACCTGAAAATATATTTATAAAACACATTTTCGAAAATCCCGTTGCAGCGGCTTCGAAATAAAACGAAGCTAAATAGTGAAGCGGAATCATCGCAAAGGCGAATATTACTAGCACCAGAAGCACTCTGCCTGTAATAAGAAGATATGTACTTCGCATATTTATTAATCATAGAAACTCGACGTAGTTAATTTCTTAAATGGTTATCTAAATAGTACACGTATTTTTTTTAAGTTTCAACAATTATTTTAAAAGTATTAGGCAGGTACAATCTCCAATCTAATCTTTTAAGCCCCGAAACTGACGGTGTAAGCGAAATTACGGAATCTGTGTTGAATTATCTTGCGAGATGTCACAAACAATGAATGTACAAAATGTTTCTCCGCTAACTATTAAGACTTAAATGTCTTAAAAATATTAGCAAGTGACATGTTAGTAAGATTATTGATTGTTGGACAACTTTGAAAAGTACACTTTTTGAACCAAACAACACCTGGACAGCGTAGATCCTAAGGGCGTAGTATAATAAAAACATTATTTATCAAGTATCATTAATTTCTTTAATCTAATTACCTAATTCCTCAGGCGTCGCCAATGTATTCTCTTGGAAGAATGCAAGTGTAGCGATAATTGCGAAAAACACCATTAGCAGCCAAAGCCAGTCCCATATGAGTGCAGTGGTCCATAGTATGGCGGGGCGGACGCCTGACACCCGCTGTAGGAGCTTCGCGCCACTTGTGCGCTCCTGGTACATTCATATCTATGTTAATTAGCAAGTTAAAGTAAAATTATGAGATAAAAAGTAAGATCTTATTATTTGACCCAATAGGCGCCACTAGAAGTCTTACATTCGTTAAACTTTCTCTTAAAATGCTCTTCAAAAGTATATTAAATATATGCAAGCTATAGTAGAAATAAATATATAATAAAAAAATCTATTTCAAAGATATTTAATAAGTTTTAATTCATAATTAAAATAAACCGTTGATTTTATTTAGTTTCGTCATCGAGTAAAATAAATATACGAATGAAAAGATAGATACCTTGATAACAAATAGTACTAGGAATGATGTCACAAACGCCATACAAAAACCAATGTTGAATGCAAACTGAAATCCCATACTGCTACCGCTAGCCATAACTTTTACCTAGAACAAACGATGACTTTTCTCATTAAATAATTACCAGCGAATAACTGAATGGATCAATGGGACTTTTAAAGAAAATACCTATTGAAGAAAAAAGTAATTATTATTTATTGTAACAGACAATATGAAATAAGATAAATAAACTTAATAGTAACTTATAACTAACATTGTCCGCGGCTCCGCCCGTGTTCAGATTACCAAAAACCAAATTCTTAGGTTTTACCTCTTACCAGATAACCAGCAATCACCATACCAAATTTCATGAAAATCTCTCCAGTGGTTTTTTCGTGATGCGGTAACAGACTGACAGACAAAAATTCTAAAAAGATTCGGCCTCTATATCGATAATAATGTCTATTTCAATAAGATTTTCCAAAAAAATATTTAATGTACAGATTTGGCTTAGTTACAATTTTATTATATGTATAGAAGAGATCAGATTTAAATGTCGCACGAATACAACGCGACCATTTCAAACCATTTAAGTTGCGTTTAACTCATCAATTGGAAGACATAGATGGCACCGCACGTTCGATTGTGAATTGCATAAGTTATTATTTATTAGTAAGTATAAATTTTAACCTATTAGTCTTCTATTTCAGTTTAGTTGAGTAACGATAACATTTGGCGCCCAACGTGGGGAACTAAAAAGGGTCACGTAAGAAAGCTCAAGGTCAAACAAAGAGCAATAGAAAGTGCTATGAATTAGATAAGAGGAGATACAGAAGGCGACTTTCAAAGTCGCCAGAATCCATGCAGATGCGGATGGTAAAAGACCGGTCATCGTGGAAATATTCGGAGAAGACTAAAAGTCCTTCAGATGATAATATAATATATCATTATTATTACAATAGTATCGATAGAAACTCACCAAGTTTTCTATAGAATACGGCAGTGGATGGTTCACGATTCGCAACGTGGTGCCCGGCGAGAGCGCGCCCAGTATCGCGTTGTTGGCGAGCGCCAGCGACATGGCCGAGTCGTGGTAGCCGTAGTTGCTGAACCACGCCGTGATGCGCTGAGGCGCGAATGTCGCTCCTACTAGATTCTCGTACTGAACTCGTGGTAGATCCGTTTCGCTCTGTCAAACGATTAAAAAAATATGTAACATTATAATATATGGATTAATATAAAATACAAAATTATATAATTATTATAACTTTTGTACGTAATATATGGATATATTTGAAAAATAAATATTGTTATGTACACACCAATTTCAAGTAAAACTTGGCTAAATCTAATCTCCCGATATCAGTGAGCAACATGTTGGGATCGGTAGATCTTTTAAAATAGTCTTTATACACCATCATGGCTTTTCTTTCCAGACTATTTTCAGTTAAGTTTCCTTGCGATAGAAGAGTCTCAGTTTTTTTAAAACCACTTTCCAGACTGAGTTCTAATGCTGGTAGCTGCGACATAAACTTCCAAGAGCGAGCTATACACACTGATATAGTTATGTTTATGATTGGAGTTATTATTTGTATTAAGGCTGCTAATTTGTTTCTCATGGTATTGTATGCAAGTTTTAAAAACATGGCTTTTATGTGGTTTCTGAGTAATTTGAAACCTCGTACTTTCTGTATTGGCTCATTGTCCACTGGAAAAAAACATAAGAAATTTATATTACTCTAGTATATTTTACTTAACTGAAATAAATAATTCTTAACGACCTGCGAGTTTAAATATATATTTTTATCAAAACAATACACAGATATCCATACTAATATTATAAATGTGAAAGTTTGTATGGATGTTGTTACTTTTTCACACCAGAACGGCTGAAAGGATCCTAATGACATTCGGCACAGAGATAGATTATAGTCTTATTGAAATAGACATTATTATCGATATAGAGGCCGAATCTTTTTAGAATTTTTGTCTGTCAGTCTGTTACCGCATCACGAAAAAACCACTGGAGAGATTTTCATGAAATTTGGTATGGTGATTGCTGGTTATCTTAATAACACATAGGCTACTTTTTATCCCGGAACCCTTATTCTTTTTCTACGATAAACTAGCTTAAGTTACTCCTTATAAAAGCAGCTATCTACTTATGAAAATGTAATCAAAATCTTTCCAGCTGCTTCGGAGATTAACCTGCACAAACAGACAACAATTTTAAAAATTGTGTTTTTCCTATAAGTATATACTTTCATATGCATTTAGCAAAAATCTGTTATATTGAGATTACAAACAGACACTTCAATTTTATTTATCTGTATAGATTATGTTACATATATAATAAAACATACATACATATGTCATTATCGTGTCGATCTATGGGAAGTATGGTAGCGTCATTGTACGTATTAGTGTAGTTATTTTTCATGGACGACGTCACTCCATTGTCCTCTGCGCCTGCCCTAGTTAAGAAAATTATAGATAAAAATACTTAAATAAAATTAATTGTTTTTCTGTGCGCCATTAACTTTTAGTTCCATTTTAAAACATTACAGTACATTTTATTTGCATGTGTAATTATACTTTAAAAATGGCACCAATCAAATAAACAATTTGTTAATGCATAAAATAATATATTCTGCTTACTTATCACGTACATATATCTTAATTTAATAAACAGCTGGGAATGAAATAAAGTATACTGTATATTTAGAAAATAATTAAGTCGGTCATCCTCTTGTTTTACTAATGTATACCTAATCTGTAATTTAAAATGTCTAATCCATTATAGTCTGCAGTCCCCAACGGACTTTTTTTAATGATTAATAACAAGGTAAAACTTCGTGAGTGACTTCATTTTGGCGCGACGCCCAACTATTCTTTCTACGAGTATTCGATAGTGGTAAATTGGTTGGTGGTGCTAGATTAATTGTAGCTTCATATGGAACATATCAAAACGGCGATAGTCTAAAATTTATTACTAACAGGTTGTTTTACGATTTAATCTTGAGATAATCCAACATTAAATAATATAAAAAATTTGGCGTCTCGATAAAATTAAGGTAATCACAAAGTTTGAGTTTATTATTAATCATGAAAAAAGTCCGTTGGGGACTGTTGGTAGACCATTACCTTCGTTACGTATTATGTAAGCCCAACAAAAAAAAAACATTCCATTCGATTGATTAGTATGAAATAGTATTAAAGAAAAATGTTTAAAACCTTACTTCATGAAAACCTCCTCTAGACTCGTCACAGATAAACCGTAACTTGAAACCTTTAAATTATCCTTTTGTTCCTCGAATATCTTGAGCATTTCCGGGAATTTACTGACATGTTCATTTGGCAAGATATATGACAACTCCGATCCTGTGTAAGTTGTAAATTGTATTAATATAACTACAATTGTATTTTAAAAAACAAAAGGGAGAATAATTTAAAATCTTATTATTATAAAAAAAAATACTTTTTGAGGTCTTTAGAACTGTTGGGATGGAAAGCAATTGGCTCGAAACGCAATTTTGATCAGAACGCTTTATTACCTCAATAAAGCAATATATGTATGAACTTGCTCTCTCCTGCTCTATGTTTTGAATTCATTCATTTGGTACGTTCACTCAGTAATAGGCAGTCATTGTTAAAGGATATATTAATAAAGAATAAATAATAATTAATTTAAAATTTGTATCTTTCTGTTACGTCATCAATGCGTGTTTTATTATTCTACTACTGACTCACGCTCCCTTCGCTCGGGTTTGTCCCTTGGTTAGGTTTTAATGAATAGTATAGATTTCTCAGAAACCAGCTATCATCATACCGAATTTCATCAAAATCTGCCCAGTCGGGTTTTCGTGATGCGTTCCCAAAAAGACAGGCAGACAAAAACTCTATAATTATAATATATCGATCGTATCGATAATAATGACTATTTTAATAAGATTTTCCAAAAAATATGTAATGCACAGATTCGACTCGGTTAGAATTTTATTATATGTATATTGTATACATAATATACGCTCTATCTCATTCTATTTGAATAATGGTTGCTAACTAAGACGAAAAACGAAATAGCATACCAATATTAGTGTTCTCTTTAACATCTGGCATGTAACCTCTAAAGAATCTGGTGACTTCTTCCACATTGCTATTTTCACATTTAACGATGGTCAGTTTGTAACCGATTCCATAGTGCTTCTTTAAAAAGTATGGGGTTCCAACGCACTGTAGTCGACCTCCAGACATTATTGCTATTCGATCGCCCAGTACGTCCGCTTCATCCATAAAGTGGGTTGTTAGAATCATAGTTCGACCTGAATCGACAGAAGATTTTTTTTGGGTTCAAGGCATATTTATAAGTGTTCAGCGTGGGATTAGATTCATTTATTCAAACAAGGTTAAGCTCCATCTGCAGTATTGGATTCTAACTAAGAATATTTTGTACCTTTTTTCTCCCTTTGCAATAAATCCCATAAGGATCTACGGGCGGCGGGATCTAGTCCTGAAGTAGGCTCATCCAATAGTACTACGCTAGAGGAGCCGCACATAGCCGCCCCCACCGACAGCCGCCGCTTCTGACCACCCGACAGATGTTTCGATATAACATCCTTCTACAAAGATATACTCAAATTATTATTTTATGTAAGCAGAATGTGGACGATATTATTATTAACATTTTATTTAAGTCTTTTTTTTCTATATTTAATATTATTATTATTATAGTGGGTTCATGTTAGAACCTCGGAAAAAATCACATAACATATATTATGTAAGGAACGCGTAAGCATGTTCTGATCTGGTTACATTTTAATGTGTTGTTGTTTGCCTTTATAGGTTTCTTTATGTTACAATAAATATGATAGATTCGTAGGTAAAACACTATGTATATTGTATGATGATGATGATGTTCTCCTGACCGATTCCGGCCACTCTCATTGAGGCCAATCTCATTGAGACTAGCCAACCGCGCAGGAGATATTATAGTGCAGCGCGTGTGAGCGAGAGCGCAGACACGACGCGCACTCTCTGTTCCTGTCACTCTCATACTCCGGCGGGGCGACGCGAGACCGAGCGGTGAGAGTGTCGGCGCAGGACCGACGCGACACGTGCTCTGCCTCGGCACGGGGGTGAAACACCGCCAACTTCCCAACTCCGGGCTGTTACTGAGGCTTACTATACAGAAAGACTCCATAACTAAACTTGGCTCGACCCGGGACTTGAACCCAGGACCTCCGGTGTGCAGCCGTACATGCTAACCACTACACCACTGAGGCAGTCAAGTATATTATATATGTATATACTTGTAGTGAATTTTATTCAATTAGAAATTAAGGTGTAGGTTTACATCACATAAGCTGTTTCAAGTAATCATGGCTACGAGCGCAAAATACTCTTAATTTTAGAAGTTAAAAATTGAATATATATTTACTTAATATTTTGTTAGATTTACATGAATATTTGAAATATACAATAAAACAAAATTTTTTAGAAATTCGAAGAAATTGTTTTATTTGAATAATTGTATTGATTACATTATGCAATCATGTACGAGTGTGGCTATTAAATAACGAGACACTGCTTCAGAAGAATTATGCATACACCAAACGTTAGTGATTGCCGCTTTATTAATGTGATATTGTTTAAATTATTACTTTTCACAGCGCATATAACGATGAAGTTAAAATTACATTGTAACCGGAATAGCTTTTTTCATTATAATTAATTTACATTTAATATATAATCAGCGCGTTATAAAATACACTATAAATTATAAGCAGTCTATAAATAATTATAAACTGTCCGTGGTTTTTAGAGATAAAATAATTTATAGTTCTCAATCACGTTACAGGTGGTAAATATTATAATGCAATGTGTTGGGTTCTGTTAACTTTACACTTACATACCTGCTATAGCAATAATTTTATTGTTAAGTTATAATGCTTAAATATTGGTATATACTTAAAATTACGTCGGTATTTTTTATTATTTATTACTTATTAGTTATTAATTCATGAAACGTATGATTTTATAATACATATTGAATAAAAACATTTAACATAAAGGCAATTGAAATAGAAATTCAATAAATATTAGCATTTCATACCTTTTCCTGTAGTTCCAACAACTTGACAAAGTGGTCGACCTCTTCGGATATTTTTGATTTATCCACTCCTTTTAATCTTGAATAGAATATAATATGTTCGGCCACAGTGAGGTCAGGGAACAAGACATTGTGTTGCGGACATATTCCAATAGATTTACGAGCTTGTTTCGTTTCAGTTACAATATCGTACCCGTTTATCGTGGCCGAACCAGACGTCGGTGGCACCATACCTTTGCAATGGTCAAAATATTCTTTAAATATAGAAATTATAATATTTATTATTACAGGATTACTAATTACATATGATGTTAATAAAAAAACCATAGCTGTGGGACGATAAATCGGCACGATTGATATAGATTAAGCGCAGGACCAACGAATTTTTGATAGAATAATCCAATACTTAGTCCGAAGCTGGACTCGAATCCAGAATATAAACACAATCTTCTACAGAGGAGACGATGGGTAACGACTTTGGGATTGACGGGTAACTTATAGCACTACAGCGCGCTTTAACTTCGAAAACGTTCAATAAGTTTTTTTTTTATCTTTTGACACCCCTTGCAATTTCCATTAAAATCAAAGTCGTAAGAGCTTGTTACTTCTTCACACTGTAACAGTTGTCTTCAAAGTTTTGAGAAATTCGAAATGAACATAGGTTATTTCTGTGTTAATTAACAATTTAACGAAACTAACAAATTAAAAAGAAAACCACAAGTCATATTATCTATACAGCACTTGGGCCACCGAGCTTCGCTCGGTGTTTTTGGTTAAAAAGTACAATTTTCTTTAAAAAAACCAAAAAACTTGAATAAATACAAAAAAAACCGCATGAAAATTCGAAAACACGCGTTTTTCCGGACATAAGATTTATCGCCCCCGAAACCCCTTGTATACTAAATTTTATGAAAATCGTTGGAGCCGTTTCCGAGATTCAGATTATATATATATATATATATATATATATATATATATGTATATATATATATGTATATATATATATATATATATATATATATATATATATATATATATATATCGAGCAGTTTTTGTATATATATAGAAAATGTTATTGAAATAAACTTTATTATCGATACAGAGGCTGAATCTATATGTTTTTAGAATTTTTGTCTGTCTGCCTATGTCTGTTACCGCATCACTGTAAAACCACTGGAGGGATTTTGATGAAATTTGGTATGGTGATAACTGGTTATCCGGGTCAACATATAGAATGCTTTTTACCACGGGAAAATGTCTCATTTCTGAGAAAAAATACAAAAACTGCAATGTAAGAGTAAACTAATATGTAAAACCTAAGAATTTGGTTTTCGGTCATCTGAACGCGGGCGGAGCCGCGGGCAATGCTAGTTCTTCATAAAAACAGTCGATGTGGAATGTATAAGGTATTTTGATTTATTTAGAGTAACATTATCTTTGCATATGAATGCAATAGGGATGTAGTACTTTAATAATTATAATTAATTAGAAGGCAAAGGTCGCTACTCGCTAGTGCATTTTCTGAATCGAGAGTATCTGTATCGAACAAAGATATCTTGTAATACAGATTCTAACGAATGAAACGATATATTGGTAGTATGTAAATAAGCTGCCTACTACTACATACCGCTAATTTCCCTTAGAAGTGTTTGTTAAATTAGACGACATCATAATATTTTATTGAGATTTGTATGCCACTTATTCCTGAGGTATACGTTTCTTTTATAAAATTTCTATTGTATAGAAATGCATATAAACTTATAGATATACATATAAATCTTACCTGTTAACATCGATATAGTAGTAGTTTTACCAGCACCGTTATGACCTAGCAATACTGTTATTTCATTTTCATACATTCTAAGGTTTAAATTATCTACAGCCTTCTTGCGTCCTTTGTATACTTTTGTGAGATTCTGAAAAGTGATAAAATATAAATTCTGTAGGCATAAGAGGGTCATACAACTTTAATTTACACAATATAAGTGTTTTACACAATGCGTCATAAAGATGGACTTTATACAGGAAAAAATAGAACGTACATACATATGTAATAGTATTTCTTTATACATTGTTTTAAGCGCATGACGTGAAATGGATAAACAACACAAAATAGATACAAGGTTCAATAGAGTTATATAATTTACATAAAAATAATAATAATTTACAAAAATAAAAAACCCGACTGCAAAAGCAAATTAGAAAGATGAGAAAAAATTAGCAAAGAAACTAGTATTTTTTTATTTTTTTTTTGGGACTAAGGGGGCAAACGGGCAGGAGGCTCACCTGATGGAAAGTGATCACCGCCGCCCATGGACATCTGCAACACCGCAGGGCTTGCAGATGCGTTGCCGGCCTTTAAGGAAAGAATACGCTCTCTTCTTGAAGGTGGCCAAGTCGTAGCGGTTCGGAAAGACCGCCGGCGATAGCTGGTTCCACAGAGTGGTTGTGCGGGGCAGAAAATGTCTTAAAAATCGCACTGTTGTGGAACGCCGGACATCGAGGTGGTGTGGATGGAATTTAATATTTTGGCGCGATTTTCGATGATGAAATTCAACAGCCGGGATCAGTCCGAACAATTCCTCGGAACACTACCCGTGATAAATGCGGTAGAAGATGCAGAGTGATCCAACATCTCTACGCAGAGCTAAAGGATCAAGCCGATCGGAGAGAGCTTGATCGTCGATAACTCGAGCCGCTTTACGTTGAATGCGGTCAAATGGAAGTAGCTGGTACTGGGGAGCTCCCGCCCAAAGATGAGAACAGTACTCCATGTGGGGCCGAATTTGCGCCTTATAAAGAATAAGACGCTGACGCGACGTGAAGTACTGTCTCGCCTTGCTGAGCACACCAAGCTTCTTTGAGGCCAGTTTGGCCTTACCTTCCAATTGACCACGGAACTGGACGTTGCTCGAGATGTCGACGCCAAGTATTCCGATACTGGCTGTGGGAGACAGAGGAGTGTCCTCAAATCGAGGAGCTACGATAAATGGCGACTTTTTAGCGGTTAACGCGCAAACTTGTGTCTTTTTGGGGTTAAATTGGACTAAGTTTAGTCGACCCCACTCCGAGACTTTGGTTAACAAAGATTCGACTTCAGACACAAGTTTGTTCCGGCTCTCGTCAACGTATTCCCGAGAAACATTAGCGCGGCCAGTGTACAGGGCATCCACAGTGCTATCGTCTGCATAGCAATGAATGTTGCTGATTTACAGCATGTCATTGATATGCAGAAGAAACAGAGTAGGAGACAGTACGCAGCCTTGTGGAACACCAGCATTGACATATTTAGGATCAGAGCAAGCACCGTCGACAACGACCTTGATGTTAAGCAATATTATGCTATCAGACACACGCAGCTGTTATAAAACATGTATACATAATAATACAAGTATGTATGTATGTCTTCGACTGCAAAATGCACTTATAACCAAAATAATTAACCGCCCAGTTACACCTTTTGTCACCCTGTTTTTTTTTGCATTAAGTATAACTTGTCGCAGTCTTTGTTTTGCATTGAGTGTTTACGCAATTGTGTCATTTATTTTTAGGAAAAATAATAATATTAAGACTCGAGATTATTTTCAAATTTGTGTCGCAGTAGTTTTTGTAAGAATTAGCCTTTGTTTGACCTTTTACCGATACATTACCGACATTACATTTATTGTTCTCTTTTGACCTAGTGTTTAAAAGTTGTTTAATTTGTGCCTTTAAGATTTTTCTTACTTAGTATTTGAAAGCATAAAAATACCGCTAGATGCGATTGGTGCAGCTAGGACTTTGCTTTAGCTGATGCTGGGAACAGTCAATGTCGCATCGCTCGAAAGCTCGGTGTACCTCGAACAACGGTACTGGATGCCATTAGACGGTATCAGGGGATTGGCTCATACACCCGGAAGCCAGGTCAAGGCAGCCATCATTGCACTTCCACACGAGACGACCGATTTATTGTCAACAACGTGTTGAGAAGTCGCTTTTGCACTGATTTTGCTACTGAAGTTTGTACGCGTCTCAATGAGGTCAGAAATATTAGTGTAAGTGAACGTACGATTAGAAGAAGACTGGAAGAAAGAGGTATAAGGGCTTTTCGTCCAGCTCGTACCCCACAATTTTTCCCACAGTATCGTAGAGACTTGGCTTCGCGCGGGAATATTGTGATTGGACTAAGTGGCAGTGGCAAAACGTACCGTCTTCAGATGAGAGCAGAATAGCCTTAAAGGACCAAGATTGGCATCTACATGTCTACAGATGTAAAAAATGAGAGATTTGCTCCTTATGCTACAGCCGAAACAGTGGGTTATCAGGGCGGATCAATAATGATTCGGGAAAGTATCTCTTATGAGGCCTGTACCGATCTTGTCGGCTTTGATAGGGACAGTATGAACGCTCAGAGGTACGTGGAAAAAGGTCTAATAGACTATGTCGTAACGTTTGCTCCATTTATTAGAGAAAATTTTATGCTTATGATAATGCACGTTGCCATGTCGCTAGATCTAGCACACAATATCCCATGATTTGTTATGGTAAAATCCATTGACATTACATTACTAAATAAATTATGTTCACTTATTATTTACTAACTTCCGACCAGACTCAGCACGATAGTACTACTCACCTCTATATTAATTCCCATAGGCACTCCTTTCGGCTCTTCGTCATGAACCACTTTCAAAAGAGCATTTTTGTATTCTTGATCGACGACGTGTTTATTAGTTAAAGCTGAAATACGTTATAACATTTTATATGAAACTACAAATAGGGAAAAGAAAATAGTTGGTTCAAAAATAAATTCGGTCAAACGGAAAGACAAATTGTACTTAATTAAATAAAAGCTGTAGAAAATAAACTGTACGATATAAATGTAATAATACTCGTATACTTATCATTAAATAATTATTAAAATCATGTATCGGTGTTTTATAATTTTACGGATAAATAAATAAATTAATAAATATGTTGGGACATTAACACACAGCACCATGTTCCATGGTAAGCTACGAAGCTTATGTTATGGATACCAAATAGTTCATATACTACACATACATATATAACTTTAAATACATACATATTATAAATATAAACACCCATGACAGAAGTACAAACATTACTGCTTATCACACGAATAAATGAATGAAGCCCAAAGCGGGACTCGAACCCACGATCGCTGGCTTAGCAAGTATGGCCACTACAAATTGAGCCAAGTGTTTCAATTAAATACCCCGTTTTATGAACAGCACGTAATATGTAGGTGAAAAAAAACACAGACTTATATTTATATCAAGAAACCTTGAACCTCAATACAAGGAAAGACTTGTAAAAGAGAGACAAATCGATACATTATAGCTGTTATTAACGTTTATGTAGTTTAAGCTTTAATTTGCGTTTCGCGTTCCTTCGAATATTGTGACACTACAATCATAGATTAATGTGATAGCATATCATTTAAATACTTTACCAATATGCATAGTTGTAGAATTATTACTTATTTGGGTTTGAGCGGGTGGTGATTTTTAAGAACATGAAACTATTTTAAGTACTAGGAATATTAGCTTAGAATATTTATATTAATTAATGCATCATCTGGTTTTGAGTGTTGTAAAACAAAACCTGTTCCATGATGGTTCGAAGAAATAAAACTCACCTGCTACCTTAGTTTTATTTGGACACCAAAAACTTTTCGTAAAAGGAAAGTACCAAGGCAGTGGTACTCCATACAATCCTGGACGTATTTTCTCCACATACATAGCGACTAACATGTACAATATAGAATCTAATATTAACATTAAAGCCACATGACCAGGCTGGAACTGATCGTGGTAGGATATTGGTGTGAAAAACTCGTTCCATTGTAAGCCTGAAACGATGAAATGTTATTTTATATATTTAACCAAAAATAATAAATGTTCAGTAAAATGAATAGCACAAGTGTTTTAATGTTACTGTTGTTATTTTTGCTTAGTTTCATAAATAGTTTTATGTCAATTTTCACGAAACTACGAGTATATAACATAATCGTACATTTTATATGATCCTATATTTTATCTTCTCTATAACGTAACTTGATTGATGAATTATACACGTAAGAATCATCTTGGTAGTGCGAGTATCGTATGGTATATAAAAAACTATAATCAAAATGCAGATTACAAATTTGGGAGTTTTTTAAGCTTATCGAGTCATGTAACAAAAAATGCTATTAGGCGACCACAAAAATATTTCCCACACAAATGTATGTTTATAAATAATTTGGATTAATAAATTGTTAAATAAAATTAAATTAAAAAAATTAAAAACCCGATTGCGTACAAAACTAAAAAAATAAAAACCTGTTGGTATGTAGTAACATAGTAGACACACGCCACACTATACACTTTCTTTTATTATATACCTAATATTGATTTTTACTATATCAAGTAAGATTAAGAAACGAGGTAAGTGTACTCAAACGTATTATTCACTCAATAAAATTCTAAAACAATGAAATACTAGTCTACATAGTTTTACGCGGTTTTACTGTTTTGCTATGCATTTTGCAGCCCTTCAGCTAATTGTGTTAATACTCTATAATAAAATTTTTATAATAAGAATTGGCAAATGATATCGCGAATTTGCCAAGTACTACGCAAAGGAACGATTTGGAGAAGTAAGAAAAACATAATACATATTTTAGGATTCTTTCGGATTTTATTGTAATATAACTTATACTACATCATCTAAGTTTTTTTAATATTATAAAGTCTAGATATAGAGAATATTCTAAGAACTACTAAAAAAGTTTAATGAATAATATGTAAAACTGTTCTTTTAGGATATAAGTGAGTTTTTTTCTGAATCAGTAGATAAAAAACCTCCACGTGGACGAACTACGCTGCTTAACAATAATATACGGTGTGGTTGCTTCCTGCCGTGTTGCTGTAATTTTATTAACCGACTTCCAAAAAGGAGGAGGTTCTATGTTCGTTTGTATGCATTTTTTTGTATATGTTCATCGATATTTTCGGCATTTGTTAACCGATTTTAAAAAATCTTTTTTAGTTCGAAAAGATATACTTCCGAGGTCCCATTATCATCAAGTCAGGATTTGATGATGGAATCTCCAGGAAATCTAGGAAAAACTTACTAACGATGTAATAAAATCTTAGAAGTCAATTTTGACCAATTCCTGATTTCCGTTTGAGCTGAAATTTTGCATACTTATGTAAGTTTAGTAGCAATGCAATAATCTGGTACTATTGAGCTGATCTGATGATAGAGTCAGGAGGTGGATAGTGGAACTCCTCAACGGCGAACAGCAAAGGCACGAAAATTTGTAAATGGATTTAACTATAATATAGCCTGTTCTAAATTCCATCATGACATGGCTGATGCACCCAGGGTTGACTTCCGGTGAGAGAACTCCTCAACAGTGAATAGGACAGACATGAAATTTTCTTGTACATGCATTTATATTAAAATACTTTCTTCTTTGCTACTACTATGTCTACACTTATACTCTGTCATATTAGTAGTATAGTATTAGTAGATAGATTGGTAGTTTTCATTTACTATAGATACCTAATCAAAATATTTTCGAGGTCGGTGTCAGACGATACAAATCACAGCACATCGACTTTGAAAATATTTGATTAGGTATCTATAGTAAATGAAAACTACCAATCAGTTATTTTTTAATTTTTAGTGGTTTTTTTCAGTTTTTATTACATATTCTGTTATTTTTTAAAAATAAATTTCTTAAGACCCGATACAGTTGTTATTTTTTTGTTTTTGAGGTCTTTTAGGGTTCCGTTCCTAGAGGGACTTATTATACGACTAGCAATCATTCCGTCCTACTTTTGAATAACAATTATAATAATAAAGTGATATAAATCATCCAAATTAATATTATAAGTGCGAAAGCAATTCTGTCTGTATATTTGCCTCATACGTTTTCACGCCAAAACCGAAACATGCCGAAACGTATTACAAACTTCTGCGTTATCAACTTTAAGTATATCGTAATTATTGTACTTCTAGAATCAAACTATAAATAATTACACAGGTACTAAAATTACAAAAAACATATGTAGGTGAATCAATCAATAGCTTTACGAAAATAATTAGATTTGGCACAAACAAATTACCTTTTATATTATAAATTTTGAAAATAATAATACATCCGTCGCGTATCAACAACTTTTATAAGATTTATAAGATTGCTAAATAAGGCATAACGTACGTATTGAATGAACGTGAGTGTAGTGACGTCACAAAACTGCTAAAAAAGTAACAATGTTTTAAGCTTATAATAACCTTGTTTTAAAGACTAATGAAAAGGGAAAGTAATATTATAGTAATGATGCAATAAGAGTTGCCCACAAAGTAGGCCCCCAGGTCTGTACTCTCGAAATAAATGTTTTAATAATAGCCATAATATTTATTCATGGGCAAATGGGAAGGAAGGTCACTACAAAAGAAGTGAAAGAAAAATTTAATATTTTTCTATTATTTGTATAATAATATATGTACTTACCTATATTCTTTTAAACTTGACGTGAGATTTTGAATTATGCTCCGATCATTTTAAATGAGATTTTATAAGATTTACTGGACCCTCCATTTTGAGCTCACGTAATTTTTGGATGCCTCCTAGTCAATATTCAATAGAAGATCATAGATTTAAACTACTTTTAAGACTTTTTCAATTCGAACCATTATATCGTTTATCGTGTTTTACTAATCTAATCTACACTAATATTTTAAATCTAAAGTTTGTAAACTTCTATGCATGGGGCAATCCCTAAAACTAAAGACGCGATTCTGAAAATTCTTTTACTAATAGGATTTGATCGTAATAGGCAACATTATTGCCCAGTGCTATAGGCTATTTCTATTACGATATAAATGTGTTTACTCACAAAAATCATAATAACTTTAATTGAGGTCGGGAAAAAACGGTACGTTGATTTACGCTGTTATTATTTAGGCATAGGCTGCCTAAACGATTTAGAATAGAGCAATATATGGAAAAAAGACAACTTATTAGTAAATACGCACCCGAGCGAATTGTCAGTCGTAATTCGTAAATCGTAAGTCTGGGTTGGACTAGTCTGTATATCTGTATAAATATTATAAATGTGAAAATTTGTAAGTATGTATGGATGGATGTTTGCAACACGCCAGAACGGCTGTATTGATATGAATGACATTTGTCAGAGAGATATATTATAGTCTGGAATAACACATAGGCTACTTTTTATCCCGGAAAAATATACGGTTTTCGAGGGATAGTTATTTTTTTGTTTCTCCAGAGGCGAACCCGAGCAAATCGAGGGTGAACCGCTAGTTAAAAATATAATAAATTTATTTATTTGATACATTACACTCTCATTTTATTTAATAAACGAATCAATAAAACAATGGAAATGTTTAAAGCGGATGAACAAATGACGTGTTCCTGTCGCGTGTTAGTTGCCATGAGGTAGGTACAATGTACATTGATTAAGAATCACGTAATACCTATATACTCTTTATACTTCTTTAATAAACTATTTCTCCATAAGTATAACGGAGGTTGATAGCGTATTTATTTTTCATAGTTTCTTTAAACCAAGCCTCCTACCTCATAAGTATAATCTACTATGTCTATTTTCTGTGTACTGTTGTATTTGACTAAAAAAGTCACCTGCATATTTGATGTATTACACTTCAATGATTATATTCAAAGTTAAAAATACTTAAGTTTCCACATGACATTACGAGTCCACAAACACCAAGGTATTGGTTTTACTTAAAAATGTATGTAACTGTTGTAATTTAATCCTTATTAAAGTTTCATGAGGTACAAATTCATTTGGGCCCTTCAATAAACCAAGTAACGAGGTCATTCGTCATAACGAAATGATAATGTTATAATCAACGGTTCCGTAGCTCACAATCAATTGTCATCAATCATTAGACATATACATACGTATTAAGGCCTATTTTTCGGGCTTTCCTAAAAGGATGTTCCTGAGTTATTTTCTTTTACATGAGGATGTGTAGTAAATTGGAAGAGTTCATATCAATTAAAAGTAATGTATACACCATACACGAGCAATATGAAAAGAATGGTGACACGTTTACTGGCAATGCGCAATTAAATTGATCGTATTAGACTAGAGTCTATCGTGCGCCTTTAAATGATGTTTAATATCATACTAATATAGGGTTGTCAATTCAAACAAATTTATAAACGCATTCTGATATAATTACGTAAACGTTCGACAACCAAATCGGCATCTAGTAACATAATAGGCGCAGGAATATTTTTGCATTAGTTATTGTGCACTGCCGTATATGTTATTATAATCTTCTTCTCCCTGCCCATTTCCCAATCACTTGTGGTCGGCGCAGTACATCTTCTGTACTGCTGAAAGGGTTTGGCAAAAGTTTTACGACCGGCCGCCTGCCTGACGTCAACCCTCCTTTTTTTTTTAACGTTGGGATATGCATTTACGCACGAAGTGTGGGACTCACCGGCGAAGCCAGTACTATCCACTAAAACCCAAGAACATATTCGCAATAATACCGAAAAGAGTTGTTAAAGCATTAATCGTCGTCATTATTAAACGATTTGTTGAATTGTGATGTAGTCAACATAGAAAATTTAGCTACAAACGCGAAATGATTTGTTTACGAATGATAAATATTATTAATAAAGATCAGATCCCGTTAGGCTAAAACGTGTTTATGACATAAAACGTTAAATTAGGTCAATAATAGCAATATATATATATATATATATATATATATATATATATATATATATATATATATATATATATGCTTGAATAAAAAATATATTTACAAAAATTAAACACCACGCACGTCACGCGTTAAAGGCGAACTAAAATTATGACAAGTCGACAAAGGTACATAGTACATATTATGCAATCAGAGATATACATATGTACATGTTTTATAATAGCTGCGTGTGTGTACAAATTACATCTAAATCTCACTCGATAGGCTTTGAGGAAATTTTTTTTAAGACTGCTAAAATAATTTTTATAGTTTTGATATACCCAGTGTCACTCTTACAGCTAAGACGAATCTAAACCTCTCAAGGTAAAATCCGTCAAGCCGCTTAGGCTGAAGAGCGTGCCAAAGATATATACATACTTACGTACATTCGAAAAACATAACCCTCCTTCTAGCGAAGTCGGGTAAAAAATGAGTTTTTATCACAAAAAATTATAATATGTACAACCTATGGTTAGAATTATATAATTTGTATCTTGTTATTTTTGGGAGTTCAGTAAAACTGAAAAGTCGATATCTATTTTCAGAATGCCAAATATTTTGATATGAAAATAATCAGAAAGTTCTGATCGATCGATATATATATATATATATATATATATATATATATATATATATATATATATATATATATATTCTCATATTTTAATATAATATACATGAGTATATTTGCACATGTGATAAAAAAAAATATGTGTTCTCTTGAGACTTGAGAAATATCAAATATTTTATAACTACGCGAGTGTTTGATTTTCGTGAGGGACTTAATGCTTTAGTAATAACTGATAGTTTAAACTTTATACTATGAATGTTATATATACAATAGAATAGAATAAAATGATCAAATAATTGTATTTGAAAATTAAAATTACAAAAAATTGTTATTGCATGTCCTTGTCTAGCAACAAATTCGATTCCGAACGAAATTTTCAATCACACCTACCTCTAGACGTGCCTTCGCAAATAATAAGCATCTGTAGGGCATATCCCACGGCAGCGTTAGATATTAAACTAAGTGACAACTTAGTAGTTAAACTGATGTCCTCGTACAGCATCTGCGTGAGCATGTACGCGGCATACGTCGAGAACCACATCAGACCCATGAATGACGCCGCAGTATTGGCTGGAAAACATTATAAGTTATAATATCATAGAAAATTATATGCTATTGAGCTTGACTCGTAACCTTCCACGTGAATACTTTGTATATTAACAGGTGTATTTCTCAGTATTTTCTTTATGGAATTATTTCTTATTTAATATCGATTTTTTAACTCATGTGAGTTATCGTAATTTTATCTGCGCAGATATTCAATAAGTACTTGTATTGAATGGTACGAAATATACAATTATATGAATGTAGAATCTACATTAAATTGGCCAAATTAAATTGATACAATTTTATAGTTATATTTAATTGGAGCCTCAAAACACACACGATTGCTAGTATCCTTTTAAAATTGTTTGATCTATATCTCTATAGATTTTGCTTTTTATATTCTTTATTTAATCTTTTATTTCACTCATTAATTCTTTATTTAATGTTATTATGATTATGATGAAGGCAAATCTGCAGTATGTGTACAGATAGGTATACCTATATGTATGTATATTGTATAACGTATATTGGAGATACATATATACTTATACGATAATAGCTACTTTTATTAACCGACTTCCAAAAAGGAGGAGGTTCTCAATTCGTCGGAATCTTTTTTTTATGTACGACTTCGAAAATATCTGATTAGGTATCTATTCTAAATGAAAACCCCCGTTTAGTTATTTTTTACATTTTAGTGCCTGGAAATCGGTTCTTTTTCTATTCCGAGATTTTGAAAGCTTCACATTAAACATAGGGGACACTAAGATTTTAGACATCATGGGAGAGAAGGTTTTTTTAGGTCTCGAAGTGCGTACTTACAAAAATTATATAATAAAAAAAAAATTTGTTAGATTTAAGGGAATATTTGACGTTTTAAATAAAACAGAATGATTTCAACAATTCAAAGGGGTATAGGTCATTATACATGATGATGTTTTCCTAGCCGATTTCGGCTACGGCGGCCAATCTCATTGAGACTAGCCAACTGCGCAGGAGATATTATAGTGCTCAAGTAAGTGTACGCGCAGACACAACGTGCACTCTCTATTCCTATCACTCTCATACTCCGGTGGGACGACACGAAACACGACCAGTGAGAGTTAAGGCGCAGGACCGACGGCTTTACGTGCTCTCCGAAGTACGGGGGTGAAACACCGTCAACTTCCCAACTCCGGGCTGTTACTGAGACTTACTATACAGGAAGACTCAATAACTAAACTTGGCCCGACCCGGGACTCGAACCCAGGACCTCCGGATGTACAGCCGTACATGCTAGCCACTACACCACCGAGGCAGTTAACGTTAAAGTTCATTATACATATACTTGTTACATATAATGACCTTTGGGACGTCTTAAACTTTAAGTCTCTCCCGTGACCATGATTGTTGTAAAGCATTCGAAATTACGAATTAAAAAACGGGAGCCAAAAATTAAATTCACGAAAAAAAACGTTTTATTTAAAATGTTAAATATTAACGAAAGTTTAAGATAGTATTATACGTACAGTTGGTTAAAAATAAATATCTTACCTCTGGTAAAAAATACGCTGACCATGAAACTGAACGACAGTGACGCTATGATGAAAAGCGTTAAAAAGAAAAATAAAACGGACCACGGTGTAAACGTCAAAACTGCATAGCCCTCACCGTCTTTCGTTGAGTTAAAGGGTATCTAAAATTATTATTTGCATGTTAAAACGTATCATTTACATATGAATTGTTTATGACTAAACCTTGGCTAAACACATAAGTATACGAGTCTTTAATTTTATAGACAGAACTTCAATTTCTCACGAATCATACACAAGTCGACTTCTAACGATGACGATTATCTTATTATGGATTTTTATTTAAAATGTTATCTTTACAAAAATAAGTATCTTTGCAAGTAGGAAAATATGTATATCATTATGCAAGAAATTCAGTAAAAAATGTGCGGGGAAAAAACAGATACTGAGTAGGTACATTGTTCATGTTTTAGATTTATGAACAATACAAGGTATTACTCAACAAATTATTGTCTTAATACATTAATTCGAATAATATGTAGGTACTTGAGACGTACAAATTAACTCGTATTTTTAATTTATATTAAAATATTTATATGATATAGTGATTGATTGGAGCATATATTTTAAACTAGCATAGATAGCATAGATAAGTAAAGAACCTTGTTCCATTTTAGGCCATATATTATAGCGAACAGCAATAAAATATAGATCTGTTTTCTGTATGGGATATAATAAACTATAAAGGTAATGTTAAAATGTTTAATTCATCATCAGAGCTGTCAAAATATGCTATTTATTTCTTGGGATGATGGTTTAATTGTCTTACCAAGATGACTATGACATAGCCTAGATACCATATATTTAACAGTAATTACATGGGGTACAACGTCCGACTGCACGTGCCCCATTTTTGCAAGTACAGTAGGTTACGTGCCTTTATTGCATCCTTTTCATTACAGTTTCGTTTAACTAATATGTAAACGTAATATTTAGTTTGGAATGAACTCTCGCCTTTAAAAACTATCGATTAGGTACAACGATTCCACTAATATGTTCTGGGTTTTGAGCAAATAAACATTGTTTTACCTTAACCAAAAGTAGACCAAATGTTGTAATTTGATAAGTTACGAATATATATGCAATCACGCATAAAAGATTAGCTAATAAGACCTGCAATTTGTTGATGTTCTAGCTCCTCTTTCATTAGGTATATACATTTTAACTGTTCGCACATGGCCCAGTACTCAGTAGCCCTAGTAGTTGGGACACGGTTCTTTCAGATTTTTATTAAAATTAAACATTATTTCTATTGTTTTAGTTTCGTAAAGCTTACCTTAAATAATATGACCATAAGTGTAATAGATATCAATAAAAATGAGAATTGTTTGATGAACCAGGCTAGCCAATGTAGCCAAGATGGCAGTCCCATTATTGTCATGGTTTCCTGGAATAAAGAAAATATTATATTACCTATTCAAAAGTGACACGGTGTCTGAATGGCACCGCCCTGTGTACATCTGAAATAGCAAGTTCGATTCCCGGCAAAAGTGAAAGATATGACTAAAATAAAGATGTTTATCGTAATGTACGTGTTGTGCGTACAAAATCACGTAAAGAATTTACAATAAGCAAAAATTATACAACGAAGATAATCATTATGATCCGATCTTTGGCCATCCAGGCCTCTTATGGGATTTTGGTATGAACAATTCACAACATCAACGAGGCAATCTAACTAAAAATAGATTTATTAAATGGGTCGGTTAGATCTTCTGTAATGCCGATAAACCTGTAGGGTTGTGCTTCAGCTTATGCGTTAGATATTATTTAAGAAACCATATTGAACATACATTGTATTTTAACAAACGACAAAATCGTAGCATGAAATAAATATACTTGATTAATCATATTTATATTATAGGCGACAAATAACCTTAGAAGTAACCAAACTCCCAAAATCATTGAAATTTTATCCACAATCTACCTGTTTTATTGTTGTTTTGTATTTGTATTGCATGTTTGTTACTCAATCAAGCCAGGTCGGCTGAATGAATCTGGATGAAATTTGACACAGAAATAGATTTAGTTTGGAACAGCAAATAAGCTACTTTTTATCCCCGATAAATGTACGATTCCCGTGGGATAGATTTGTTTTCATTTTTCTAAAGGCGAACCCGAGCTATTGCGAGTCGAAGGCGAAGATCTTTTTTCCGGTCTTTTGCACACACAAACAAATATTCGATATATGTACTTAATCTGTTTATGACAAATAAAAAAACAGATTGTAAAAAGTATCATTAAGTTCCCCGTCATGAGACTGATCATGCCCCTATAATTAACTCACTAAATAGACTCGCACTTGTAAAGGAATTTAGCTTGGTGCTGCTAAATTATTTTGAATACATTTTAATTTAACAAAATTTACCATACAAAAAATAATACTGCATTGCGGAAAAATATTAACATACCTAAATGTTAATTGGCATTGGAATTAAAAAGTTCAAAAAGCTTTAAATATGCATAACGACGGAATATTTTATAAATATCATAAATTATAAAATATTATCCTATTTTTATAAATTGTTATGGAAACATCGATTAGAAAGACTCCTTTTATTAGTATACTAGCGGCTCACCCTCGCTTCGCTCGGGTTCGTCGCTATGTACGTTTTTAAATAGATATAAATAGTTATTAGGCAGCGTTAGCCATATAATTTTTTTTTTGTTAATAATATTGACAAATATTGACATTAATATTTATACGATTTTAACGTCACTCAATTGCCATCAATGTTTTGCCTTCCCGGAACCTCTCCACTAACACTTAAACTTTATGTTACGGTATTAAAGTTCAAATTGACTTTTAAGTATTATCACGAATCTTTTGTATGGGAGTATAGAAAAATGTTGTTTTTAGACTTTTTCAGGCAATTCTTTAAATTTTTCTCTCCGTAAGAACCATCCTCGTACTTCAAGGAATATTCTAAAAAAATAATTAGTGAAATCGGTTCAGCTGCTCTCGAGATTTGCGCTTAGTAACACATTCAGCGATTCATTTTTATATTACTATTATTATTATTATACTAAAGTAAAAATTTATGTGCGATTCAAATTACAAAGAAATGTAGCAAAAAAGTTTTTATGAATACTTGTTATGCTCTACATACTTTATTCCTTTCGACTTCACATGCACTGAAAGTGTCCAAATTGATAATTTGCAACATTGTACACTGCAACTTGTTTAATATTAAAGCCATTGTCATGGTTTACAATAAAAGCTCGAGAAGTTCTATTTGAATCACGTAAATCTATGGAAAAAAAGTAAAACTGCTGGCTGTTTAATGTATTTTCATAAGAATCTTTCTTATTAGAAAACTAGCGTCTCACGTTCGCTTCGCTCGGGTTCGTCACTATGTACGTTTTAACGGTTAGTATGAAATACAAATCGAATTTCTCGGCTTTTGTGTACTATAATATGCATGTATTTTACATATAAGCCTTCCTCTTGAATCACTCTATTTATTGCTGAAAACTGCATTAAAATCCATTGAGTGGTTTAAAAGATCTAAGCGAACAGACAGCGGAAGCGACTTCATTTTATACTATGTAAAGAAGAATCTTCAAACCATATTAATAATGTTTTGGCTGGTATGGGAATTTAACGTTTTTAATTTTTATCATCTTTTAACATTGACTATTAACATTGTCATACAAAATCCTGATTTCAAGACTACGCTATATTTAATCCACTTTAGGCGAGATAATGTGTGCATCACTACAAATGCTATTCGAAAATAGAAACCCATATTTTAAGTTGCGATGGAGTATAGTAGAGTAATAAGCATATTTATTATTTTTTAATAAATGGTACCAATCTATTAAGGATTTTATATGTGACTTTAAATAAGTACACTTTATTAATAACAATTCGTACTCATCATATAATGTATAATTTATTTTTAACGATGGACTTTACAGAAATAACAGCAATAGCTACTACGTTTTTCGAAAATATGATAAACACTAGTGACTCACCCTCGCTTCGCTCGGGCTCGTCCGTAGGTACAATTTTTTTTAACGGAACCCTAATTCTTTTACTGAAATGAAAGTAGCCTAAGTTACTCCTTATAACATCAACTACCTGCCAGTGAAAGTCCCGTCAAAATAGGTCCAGCCGTCTCGGAGATTAGCCAGAACAAACAGACAATTTTTTTTAAAATTGAGTTTTTTTCATAAATACCGTATATAATTCCATAAGCATTCCGTAAAACGCTGTTATTTTGACATTACAAACAGACACTTTAATTGTATTTACCTGTAGAGTACCTGTGAGTATAGACGAAGTCAAACTTACCTTTAGCTGCATTTCCTTTTCAGCCGTAACCACTCGGACAGTATTTACGAAAGTGTAGGCGAAGCACATCATTATTATCATAGATATGAATCTTTCCATAGCAACAAGTAAATCGTCCTGTCTATACGAGTGCTGAGGTAGACGTTGGAGGTATACTTTAGTGTTTATTGACTTTCCACTTTTTTGTTTTATAATTTCCTGGGAAACAGCGTGTTGTACGGCTAGGAACATTTCCGGGGAATACCCTACAAAAATAAAATAAATAAATATGTTGGGACATTAACGCACCGTCTGGTTCCATGGTAGGTTACGAGGCTTGTGTTATGGATACCAGATAGTTGATACACTACACATATACACTTTAAATACATACATATTATAAATATAAACACCCATGACTGGAGTACAAACATTCGAGCTCATCACACAATGAATGCCCCCAGCGGGACTCGAACCCGCTACCGCTGGCACAGCAAGTAGGGTCACTACACACTGAGCCAAACGTTTCGTCTAAATATGAGAACAGTGTTATTTTCATTGCAAAAAATAACATGTTGTACCATACGACAATGATGACGTGTCTAATATTTAGCATCAAATATTAAGTAAAAATCGATATTTGTGTAAATACATACTTAAGAGACACAAAATTCTGATTTCCTACTAAAACATTAAAGTCGCTATTTTCATTTAGGTGATTTAATATAATATTGATATACTAATTTTGTAGTACATTGAAGAATCTCACGAGAATTATTTTACTCATATTCGAGAGATCTAAAGGGAAAGTAGAAACGAAAATACGTTTTAATTATAAAGTTAAAAAAAAAATTATAAGCTTTTAATTTTTTCTCAAGAACATTATTTATTTTAATATAATATGATTAATTTTTTTCCATTGCTTTTGGTAACACTCTATTGTTTGATAATAATGTCAAACCTGGCATTTTCCCTCCATACATGTCATTAGGTTCTCTAGGGCCTGGCAGAGGAAAGAGGGGGAATAAGAGATTTGTTCTCCAACTTATTCTCAATGGATGTTCTAACATCGGAGTTCTCATCACTGCCGGGAATCTCAATGTTACTTTTATATCATCTGGCCATTCTGTTGCATCTACAATATATCATTCTTTTTACATAATGGAAGTTATGAAAAAAAAAACAATAAAAATGTATAAAAACAATGTCTTTGTTTTGTTTACTGTAGCATTAATCTATACATATAATAAAATTGTAACGAAGTCAAATCTGTACATTAAATATTTTTTGGAAAATCTTATTGAAATAAACATTATTATCGATACAAAGGCTGAACCTATAGTTTTTAGAATTTTTGTCTGTCTGTCTGTTACTGCATCACAGAAAAACCACTGGAGGGATTTTGATGAAATTTGGTATGGTGATAGCTAGTTATCCGGCTCAACATATAGGATACTTTTTACTGCGGGAAAATGTCTCATTTCTGAGAAAAAATACAAAAATTGCAATGTAAGAGTATATTAATATGTAAAATCTAAGAATTTGGTGTTTGGTCATCTGAATGCAGACGGAGCCGCGGTCAATGTTATTTAGGTAATATTTCATTATCTAATATATATGCTTTATAAAGCATCTTACCTAATAATTTATTAATTAATAATATTTATTACTCACTGGCCATGTGATCATCAAACTGAATACCAACAAGGATGTGATTCATTACATTTGGTTGTGACAGGGCAGCCTCCAGTTCTTCTGAATTATTATATCCTTTAGGTGTTGGGAGCATTTTTGTGTCAAAGAAGAGAGCTACAAATCCATTTAGATTATCTAAAGCAACCATAGCCATTGCATCTTCTGTTACCTTTCTTGTTAACGGATTTTCTGGAGAAAATGCTAAAGTTCCTTCTCTTTTCGCCGATGTGAGATTCCCTCTAAATAATATTTGCATATACATAATGTTAAATTAATATACAGTTAAAATAGCAATAAACAATATTGAAATTTCGATGCTACTTACAACTGCTTCCCACTGATATTGAAATATGTTGGGAGAAAAGGTGAATATGAAACATCGGGCTTTGATTGTGGATCGACAAGACATCTTATTAATATTAAAAATAACGAAAATATCACAGGAGATGCTATTTCAAATAATGTTTGCCATTTATGTCTTCTTTGTAGAAGAAAATTTTTCCAAATTAAAAGTTTCAATTTATCAAACGAAGACATTATTTATAATACTGAAAATAATGTTTGTATTAAAATGTGAATATATTATTTAAATAATATAATTTATTGTTCTAAAACCAATATTAATTATTCACGTAACAATGCATACAGTATTGCGACGAATAGGATATACGAAACGTTAGAAGTTTAGTACGGCAACAATTTAATATTAGCTTATTGGTTTTTCCGAAATATATTATAAAAATAGGAAAACCATAAATCCATAGTACCTACTACCTAAACAAAAATAACTTACCCAAACATTTCACTTTATTATCACGTATTTAATTGATTTTTCGATTTCACTAATCACTTAAGTCAGACCCAATTCAAATAATTTATCAAAATCATAAATTAACATTAATTAAGTAACGAGCCAATAGTCTGCTTTTTAATGTTTAAATCACACAGAATATAGACCCGGAACAACAAGATAGACAGCCAATCTCCATAGACAAGATTGTACCTAGTAATTTGACATAGGTATATAAATTTTAAACGTAATAGGTCTATGATATAATTGTTATCAATTTGTTCACAGACTAAAAATTATGATCCCTGATCTGTAAATTTAGTTATGTATTGTCATTCGAGTTCGACGTTGTTTTTGACTTTATAATTTATATGCTTTAGTAAAGCCTCAGTCCACAAGAGTGGTAATGCATTGGATTTCGTCCACTGCACTGGCGATGAAACTCTTCTCGTGAATGCTCTAAGAACTAGTCCAAGTTTTCCTAATCTGTGCAAATAGTCACAGACTTTGTGTACAATGTACTAAGCATGGAAATGATTGCTACTTTTAAATCATTATCACGTGATGAAATTACAACAATTTTTCACGTGATTTCACCTGCTACTTTTCACGCATAGATTTTTGATTTCGACGGTCTGGTTTCACACTTTATATTATTTGCTATTAAAATGAAGTATGAAATGTCACCAATGGCGCTACTGATGTGATATGGAGCAGAGATATAGATCTGACGTAGTTGCATACGTACATGGTGCTTTGAATGAACCTATTTTCAAACAATGAACTTTCCCTCATACTTCTACAGGCTTGGGACTGACAATGTAAAATTAAATGAATTTTAAATATATCAGAGTAATCACACGGTAAAATTGTATTAAGCTAAGTTCCATAATTACATTGGCGTATTTAAAAGTTCATTGTTTTTATGTACAATAAGAATTTTTATAAAAGAATTTTATACACTTTTTTTTTGTTTTTCTTAATTTTTTTAATTTGTTTATAATCATTTTTTTTGCTTTTTGATTTTTTTGATGATTGATTTTTTTATGAGATATCTATATACAATAGTCTTCATTGCTTTTTAAAAATACAAGTTCCGCTGTTCGTTTTCTGCTTAATCGTGCTCTTTTTTGGGTTGCAAAATTTCCCGCTTTTGAAAATACTCTCTCACACTCCACTGATGTCACCACGATGTGACAGTGCTCATGAAATATTTCCGCCAAATTGGGGTACATATAGGAGTGAGATTTCCACCAAACTAATGGCGAAGAATCGCGCGGAAGCACTGGTTCATTAATAAACATATCTAGCTCGTTCTCAGCGTTGGTGGTTATGTCTGTACGTATTACACATAATCATTCAGTAAAAATTATAAGTATTTGTTGGATAAAAAACTAAAAATGTGCTCTAAATTTAATTGTTGTTTCTAATTTAAAATTATTTCTAAACAATATTTTTAAGAATCCGAAATCATGCAACTCGAAATAAATAAACTCCCCAATTTACTGATCAACGGTATTAACTGAAAATTGTATTTTGTTGAATAAAAAATCAATAAAAACATCAGTACGAAAATGTATACGGAAAATGCGAGTAACGAAATGCATTCGTGAGTAACGTTTCGGTACTCGGTACTAGATGGCGTACCCGTTACTCAGTAACGAATACATACGGTTTGCTACAGCTCTAGATTTCACCAAGTTGTGATTTGTAGCAGCCACTATGAATTTAAGTAGCAGGTGTGACGTATGATTACGCATTTCACGTGATTTTTCACTTGCTACTCGTGAAATGTTCCATCCCTACAATGTACATTAATTTATAGTCTATAGACAATATGGCGCATATGTCAGTAGCATATCAATGTTTTCTAATTGGTATTTCCTAGATTTCATAATTTATTAAATGTAAGATATTTTTAATTCAGTAATTTATTATGTCTACTAGTAATTTGTCATCGGTTTTAAAATCATGTTCCGAAAGTGAACTGATAAATGAAGTAGCAGAAGCGAACATGACACCAAAACAGGTAGAGGGATCCCGATTAAAGCGTACTTTTACCTTGCCTCGTAATCCCTTTGGGACATCAAAACCCAGTTCAAGTAAAAACAAGATCACTGAAAATGATAATAAGTCTTCTAGTGCAAACTCTGTGATTAACGTTGCGCAAAAAGATGAGGTTGGCTTGGAAAGGAAATTGTTCAGAAGGCCGTCGTGGAAAATATTCTTGAATAAAATCGCGCAACATATGAGTACTGTAAATGTGTCGAGTGTAAGTTGCAATTTAGATTTTTTAAGAGTATGTTTATTTAAAAATATATTGGAGTAACATTACAAGTGCCTTTTAGGTAAAGTCTGGACCAGTTGCTATAAATAGCGATCGAGTACCATGTAGTGGAGAACCACCATGGCCTCCAGGGACCGTGCCTGCTGCTACTGGAATCAAAAATCATGGGAATACTTGCTATATGAATGCTGTGTTACAGTGCCTTTCACATACTGATGTTATAGCGGAATATTTTGTTTTAGAACATTATAAGGTACATATACATAATGAATATTATATTAATGAAATTAATGTATTTCTAGTTGTACAATATCTTCATACGACACAGATTTGAGCTTATATAACTTATGTATACTTATTCAATGTTTAGGATTTGCATAACTTAACTATTAGTATTCATTCATTAAAAAATTGTATTAATTTAACACTAATAAAATATTTTGAATTTTTCATATTTTTTTTATGATCACTTAATAGTAAGTAACTAGCTAATTCATGAGAATACATATGTAATTTTAGATTGATTTACAAAAGAGAAATAAGATAAATTCAAAAAAATATGGTACTAAAGGAGAAGTAACAGAACAATTGGCAGCTTTACTGAGGGCACTATGGTCTTGTCGATATACACCAGACATGAGTACAACTTTTAAGGTTTGTAAAAATATTTAACCTATTTCAAACAAAAAAAACATGTATTTAGAATTTTTTGTTGTTTTATTAATATCTTGGCCATTTATATTAGCGTTGTTTTTATGTATGTATCAAGTAATAAAAAAACTATAGATTATTATTAGAAATTAATCAGCTATGAGAACACAACATACAAATACTAAAAGACAAAACTGGCATGATTGACATGAAAAAATAAGCAATATGTGTAAATCAGTTATAACACCTTTTACTATTTCAATATGAATGAACTATATTTTATTTCTTTGAATGATTTCAATTTCTTATTTATATATCTATAAGTAATTTATTATATTTAATTGCTGTTTGATTTTGATGATTTGATTTGATTTTGATTTTCATGACTGAAACACAAATTCTATATCATTTTATTATATTTTCAGTCAGCAGTAGAAAGGCATGGCTCTCAGTATAGGGGAAATAGTCAGCATGATGCTCAGGAATTTCTTTTTTGGCTTCTTGATAAAGTCCATGAAGACTTGAATACTGCTACAAAGAAAAAATATAAAACAATAAAAGTAAGTTACAAAAAAAAATTTTTGCTGTCTAAGTCATAGTGTGGCGATTCCTTAATATTAAATAGTATATTTTATATGTATAAGTTATGCGAGATTATTACCTATTGATTAAACAATAAATCTGCCTTTTTTTGTTTGTAATTATATGCTTCTATGTTGCATTGGCACTTATAAAGCACTGATAACTCAGTGGTAGCAAGATCTTTTATAATTTAATGTGTAAACTAATTTTCGAGAGATGTGTGTATTCTGCCAACTCGCACTTGGTCAGGGTGGTGGAGTATGGCCTGAACACCCTCACATTGAAGGGAAGACTGTGTGTGAATGCATATATGTTTTTTCTATTAATGTATTGTATTGTACAGATTTATTTTTTAATAGTCATTTAGTTTTAAACTAAATACTTTTTTGGACATATGTATATACATTTTAATTATTATTTTAGAATACAGTAGGCAAATCAGATGAAGTAGTTGCAGCGGAAACATTAGCAAATCATGCAAGACGAAATAGTTCCTTTGTACAAGCGGTTTTTCAGGCTCAGTACAGGTAATAATATTTGTGTATTATTAGATGTTACATTTACTACATTGTATTTAATAGTTTAAAAGGTTATTTTTGTTAAACAAATTAATGTTTCTATGGTGTGATTGTTAAATTCAAAAACTAATCTTAATAATTTAGTATCTATACCTAATATTATAAACCTGAAAGGATCTTGTTTTCTCTGAACACTAACCTAGGAAGTACCAGTCAGTGCTTTATTATTTATGTATTTTATAGATTACTAGTGACTCACCCTCACTTCGCTCGGGTTCGTCCCTAGGTACGTTTTAAATTAAAATGGATATAGTATGCTATCCTTAAGAGATTGCCATCGCGGACTTTTCTGTAGACCTATATAAGATACACAATTCCACCATACATTATTTTGTTATATCTCAAAGGGTTTAGGCAGCGTTTTCGTTGAAAACTCCCAGACGTCTTATTTTTTCCGAAACCTCCTACAAATATCGTTATACTTTAGCCAATGTATACAAAAACTTAACAAATTATATACTAAAACCTTCCTCTTGAATCACTCTATCTATTAAAAAACCGCATAAAAATCCGTTACGTAGTTTTAAAAATTTAAGCATACATAGGGATATAGGGACAGAGAAAGCGACTTTGTTTTTTTACTATGTAGTGATTTATTGTGGAGGATTACACATACACACTTCAACAGTGAAGCAATGATAAATAAATAAACTCTGTGGGTGGAGCTGCGATAAAAGGCTAGTGACATAACCAGAAAATTATACAATACTATTAAACGAAATACTAGCAACTTACCTTTGCTATGCTCCAGTGTGCACCTAGGTGTCTAACAATGATGATGTTCTCCTAGCCGATTCCGGCTACGGCGGCCAATCTCATTGAGACTAGCCAACTGCGCGGGAGATATTATAGTGCACAAGTGTACGCGCAGACAAGGCATTCTCTATTCCTGTCACTCATACTCCGGTGGGACGACCACTCGACACGACCAGTGAGAGTTAAGGCGCAGGACCGACGGCTTTACGTGCTCTCCGAGGCACGGGGGTGAAACACCGCCAACTTTACAACTCCGGGCTGTTACTGAGACTTACTATACAGAAAGACTCAATAACTAAACTTGGCCCGACCCGGGACTCGAAGCCAGGACCTCCGAGTGTGCAGCCGTACATGCTAGCCACTACACCACCGAGGCAGTTAAACTAACAATAACCTATGTGTCACTCCAGATCCTATTTGTGTACTAAATTTCATCAAAATTTGTCTAGTCTCTTCAGCATGTAGGAGTAACAAATACAATCATACAAACTTTCTCATTTATAATAGTAGTCTAAAATATTATATATTATAGCAATATATTTAATAATTAAATTTTAGGTCAGCACTTACATGTGCAAAGTGCGAGCGTACCTCCTGTACATTTGACCCATTTCACTGTGTGAGTGTTCAGTTGCCTACTAGACCAGCTACAGCTCAGCCTTCTCCACTGCCTGTCAATGTGAGTACTGTTCTTATTACAAACATACGTACATATTATGTAAATATAATCTGCCAGAGTTTCATCACAATCAGATCAATGGCTTAAGAACGCATAGAGGACAAACATACGAACATTCATTTTTATTGCATACATAAATATAATATACCATATCCCTTTAACAGGTACTCTACAGCTTTGTAAAAAATATTACGTAATATAGTTATCAAATAAATAATTTACCATCTTAATTTTAATTTCTGTATCTGGACTTTCTGCATTTAACTAGACCAAGAGTGCTACATTGTAAAAGTAATTAAATGAATCAATATGCTTGAAGTATTACAATAGAATATATTTTTTAATGTTATTGTTGTTTTGATTAAGCCAATGCTAAATTGTTATGCCATTTGCACCTATTTATTAGGGGAAATTTTTTTTCAGGTTGTGTATGTAAACCAGCAGCCTCGACAAGTGCGCATAGGTGTGGAATTACCTCCAAATTCAACAATGGATGACCTTAGAACAACATTGCACACAGACACTGGCATTGATCGAGACCACATTATCCTTGCCGAGATCAATGAGAATGGTATTTATATTTTTCCTCTTTTATATTGTTTATGAACTGACTTCTATCAATGTTGTATGTATCCTTCCTGTATGGATATAATATAAACAATTGTCTTTGTTGATGTTTTTTTATTTGATATGAAAGAATATTTTTTCTATGTTGTGTAAGAAACAGGATCGACAATAGGCAAATCTGATATAGACAATTATTTTTTAAGGCACATTTTACTACATTACGATTAACAGCTTACAATGTTTAGAGTCATTAAGTTCGAATCGTTATGTAAGTGTTGTTTGTTTCCCAAAAAGTTTTTTTCTGAACGGGGGTTTTCATTTACTATAGGTACCTAATCAGACATTTTCAAAGTGGGTACCAGCCGATGCAAAGCAAATCTATTTCGATACGTAACTATATACTATAATGAAATAAGAGTTAATACTTTTTCATATTTACCTATTAGATATTAATATCTTAAAGCATTGTCAGCTGGCACCAGCTTTAAAAATTTCTGATTAGGTATCTTATAGTAAATGAAAACCCCCGTTCAGTTATTTTTTACTTTTCAGTATTTTTTTTTAAATCTGGTATCCCTATGGTGTCATAAGGCGCCCAATAAGTAACATTAATATATACCAGAGACGAAGAGTTTATACAAGATGTTTTACCATAAAATTATTTTGCTATAATTTTACATACATTGAGTGTTTTTATTGTATAAATGTAATTTTGGAAATATATTTATAACTAGCATTGCCCGCGGCTCCGTCCGCGTTCAGGTGACTAAAAACCAAATTCTTAGGTTTTACATATTGGTAAACTCTTACAATGCAGTTTTTGTATTTTTTTTCAGAAATGAGATATGTTTCCGCCATAAAAAGTATCCTATATGTTGACCCGGATAACCAGCTATCAATCATTATACCAAATTTCATCAAAATCCCTGCAGTGGTTTTTCCGAGATGCGGTAACAGACAGACAGACACAGACAGGCAGGCAAAAATTCTAAAAACTATAGATTTGGCCTCTGTATTGATAAGAATGACTATATCAATAAGATTTTCCAAAAAATATTGAATGTACAGATTCGACTTAGAATTTTATTATATGTATAGATAATAGCCTTATTTCTTTCTGCATTAATACTTATATAAAAATTTTATATTTATGGAAAGGCTTCTCTTTGCTAATATTTCACCCTTTGCCACTGATAAATACAAGGACACGTATGGTCGCAGGGTGGTGCACGGGGCGCGCGGGCTGGGAGCCGGCGGGGCTGGAGGCGGGCGCGCTGTACTGCGTGGAGGCGCCGCCGCTGCTGCAGCCGCCCGCCGCGCCCTACCTGCTGCTGCTCTGGGTCAACATGCTGGACGGGGAGAGGTTTGGTATGTTCTTATATAATATGTACTTGTTGTATAGCTTGACTAGCGATTTAGTTGTATTTTTGTCATACATTTTATTGGTTTATTTCAAAACGTTTAGTTTAGCGATTAAGCAACCCTACGGCCTGTTTTGTTTTCGACTTTAATTAAAGTTATTATAGTTTCTGACAGTTTTATGTGATTATAAAGTAGGCGCTAGGGGGTAACAAAGCTTCCTATTAGTGAAAGAATTTTCAGTAGTTTCAGAGATGAACCCATACATCCACACTTAATAATTAAAAATATTACATCTATAATATATGTATATCAATTTCCATGTGAAAGTTTTATTTAAAATGTCATATATTTCCTTAAAAATCTAAGACGGTATCTTAACTAAACTTAATATCTTACTTAAGCCAACCTTTTTGTAAAAATGTTTGTATTTGAAAATAAAATTAATACTTTTATATATTGACGCTTATTTACTTAAAAAAGAGCAAGCCCACTAAACACACCATACTACCAGGCTCGCCCTATGCCATGCAAGTGCCGCGCGAGATCTCGTACGAGGACCTGCAGAAGCTGATGCTGAAGGAGATGTGCCAGGTGGTGGCGGAGCGCGTGCTGGAGAGCGCGCAGGCGGCCGACATCTTCCGGGCGCGCATCGCCGAGGCGCACCGCCCGCGCGACCCCGCCTATCTGCAGCCGGAGGTTGTTATCACTATATAGTATGAAACAAAGTTGCTTCCCGCCGTCTGTCTGTCCCTATGTACGCTTAGATCTTTAAAACTATGCAACGGATTTTGATGCGGCTATTTTTAATAAATAGAGTGATTTAAGAGGAAGGTTTATATGTACAATGCAGCCGAGAAATTCAAAGATTTGTATTTCAAATATTTTTTTTTGCGCGGAATCATAATACCTTTTTCTATACATATAATAAGATCATAACTGAGTCTAAGAGAGTTTTGGAAAATCTTATAGAAATAATAATTATTATCGATACAGAGGTCGAATCTATAGTTTTTAGAATTTTGTTCTGTCTGTCTGTGACCGCATCACGGAAAAAATAATGGAGGGATTTTGATGAAATTTAATAGGATGATAGCTGGTTATCCGAGTCAACATATAGGATGTTTTTTAACAACTTACTCTGTTTTTTAGTCAAAATGTAAGTAGGAATGAACCTCAGCAGACCGAGGTGAGTCGCTAGTCTACGTATGTATAAAATAAATACGTACTACATACGTATTAAACGTACCTTAAGTCGTCGAAATCACCTTCTCATAATGAAAGTGCAAAGGGCACAAAATTATATTTTAAAACATATCGAACGCAACTTAGTATATCAAGACTACAGAAATCCATGAAATCCACAATATTCCCATGAGGAGAAGTCAGAGTCTATGAGGAGATAAATAAATACACATGGCGAAAACTACAAATCCCGGCTGCTACAGCATCCGACTATACTCGCGGGGTAGCTTATTATCCCAGAAAGCATCCGCCGATTAAAAAAAACGGCGTGACATTTTCGACCAGAACAGTCAGACAGAAGAATGACTTTGTAAAGATAGGGCAGACTTCACTCGGAGTAGCGCCTAACATGCCATCCGAACCATCTTATCTGCTCATAGTCTGAAAGACTGATAGCAAGATTTAATAAAAAAAGTCCTTGAAATATCAGCTATCTGGCAGTGAAAGTTCCATCAAAACTGGTCTAGTCGTTTCGGAGATTTTCCTGAATAAGTTCTTATATGTACCATTATGTTCTTTCAGACTGCCTCGGTGGTGTAGTGGCTAGCATGTACGGCTGCACACCCGGAGGTCCTGGGTTCGAGTCCCGGGTCGGGCCAAGTTTAGTTATTGAGACTTTCTGTATAGTAAGTCTCAGTAACAGCCCGGAGTTGGGAAGTTTGCGGTGTTTCACCTCCGTGCCGAGGCAGAGCACGTAAAGCCGTCGGTCCTGCGCCGACACTCTCACCGGTCGTGTCGAGTGGTCGTCCCACCGGAGTATGAGAGTGACAGGAATAGAGAGTGCAATTATTTGCAATTATTTTAACCAATTATTGAAAAAAGAAAAGGAAACAAACCAAAAAACAAGGAAACTACGATTAATACATTACCATATATAAAAAAAATCACTGCTGAAACCTATAAAAGGCAATCTCTAGTACTAACTACGGCTATCTTAGCTTTCTATTTCCATATCTATTAAAAAAATAAAAATAAAGTATTTCACACGTCCAACGATGTTCACAGCTGCCGCATCCATTGTTCGCCCTGGACGTGGAGCAAGCGCTGTGCGCGCACGACAAGTACCCGCACCTCCGCCTCGAGCTGCTGTGGGACCCCGCTCATAGAGACAGGTACTTAGACTTTTGGTTACTATTGTTTAATTAAAGTTTAATCATTAATTAAGCCTTTTTTATTTCTTTTATCAAATTACAATAATTAATAGTATGTTTATAGAGTATGCAATTAATATATAACAATTTTATAAAAATAAAAAATTAATTTTTTTTAAATAGTTTGTACAAAAAAAACTTATTTTTATTTTACCTCTCCATATAGTAAAGGCCTCCTGCATTTTCCTCCTCTAGTTTAATTAAAGTACCTGACGATTTTACAAGCGACTTTACCTTGTTTCGCTCGGGTGCGTCTCTGGGTATCTAAAATTAGCCTCCGTCTTGGCCTTCTCCTCATCGATTTCGACAACGGGGGCTTAGCTCACTGAGACTCATCCGCCGACCGCCAGCTTCGCAGTCCTACTCTTCCGGGCTACTGCTGAGATTTTCTCAAGAGAGAAACTCGATAGGTTAACATTGGCTCGACCCGGGACTCGAACCCGTCCGGATCTGCAGTCGTACATGCCAGCCACCAAAGGACTTAGAGGACAGAAACCTATGTGTTACTCCCATGTTTCATTAAATTTCATCCCAATCTTGCCAACCGTTTTAAACACACACACACACACACGCAGACGCACACATTCACTCGTACAAAGTATCGCATGCCTGTATGTATAACAGTAGTGGCTATTGTGATTGACCGGTCGTGTCCGGCGCAGCGTGATCCGCTCGGCGGGCGAGGCGTGCGAGGTGCACGTGTCGGCGGCGGGCGCGGCGCCGCTCACGCTGCACGCCTGCCTGGCGCACTACACGCGCGCCGAGCGCCTCGCGCAGGAGGACGCCTGGAGGTACGCACTCTACTCACGGAGTGAACCGTGCGAAACGCTTTTTCTGTCCCACATTTGCATACAAACAGGGACAGAAAACTGTCTAGCTCCGTCCACTGACGCTTGCAACCGGTTTGAAATCATAGGGCTCGTTCATGTTGCTAATGATTTATAGCGGAATTATAAATAATTTGTAATAAAATAAAATCATCATACGAATAAAATCAACATTAAAGTAAATTTAACTGTATCTTTAAATATTTGTATACATTATTTATTAATTTTCGCTTACCGACGTATCACTGTCATCTCCTACATTGATAATAAATGAGGTAACACGCGAGACGTCTGAGCGGTACGGAATGCAACGACGGACTAATTATGGCTTGCACTGTAATCGCGGCCTAAGCGTTTTATCTGCAACCTATCACGTGTAAGTGCAAAATGTCAGTGCTCGGTTCATTCGGCGAATACAGTATAGCGACTTATATTCGCTTTACGCGAGTTATGTTTATTGATCCATTTTAAAACTCTATATTCTAAAGTAGCGACTTACATTAGCTTCGCTCTTCCCTGGGCGCATTATATAAACCATGTTATGTTACTCAAGGTCCATATTCTACCTTTTTGTACTAAATTTCATTTCAAATAAAAATTAGTTTCATTTAAAGTGTCAAATATTAACATAAAAAAACCGTTATATTCTGAAAAAAAAAATCTAGAATTCTGAAAAAACTTATCTAAAATCGTGCATTTCCTATAAATTAAAACTGGAGCTAAAAATATATAGGAAAACAACTTAATTATACCAATGATATTGAAAAGTAAAAAAATGGAAAAGTAAAAAAGGGTTTATACTTCAGTGCATCAAATCAATATTAATATTTTTATTCATTTACTGCAAATAGAAACTATAATCAATTCGAAAGCTCCTCAGTTTCTAAAATAATAAAAAAATCTCAGTGGGACTAATCGGTCTTTCGCCTTATTTGTAACATAACAGGTTTACGAAGTAAGTTTAACAAGGCAGGAGCTCCATTGTAATAGATAATAAAGTCATGAATGACTTTAAAATGTCTCATCTATCGTCTCATCCTAAATATTTACATGTAATTGGTATTCATAATTATATTTTGATGTTTATCTAATGCTACAGGTGTCCACAGTGTCAGAGGTACATGCCAGTAGTCAAGACACTAGGCCTGTGGTCTCTTCCTGATATTTTAGTAATCCATTTGAAGAGATTTAGACAGTGAGTATTGAATCCATTTTATTTTTTAAACATAATCACCATTCTTTGTTGTTACATAAGGGTCTATTCACATTAGTAGTAACCACACATCAAAGTAACTTAATATGACTGCTATTTCATAAAGAGTTATATTTACATACCAAACATTTTTTTTTTCAATAAATTAAGCAACATCGTATTTAAATTATCATTCTATACTTTTGTCTATACGATTAGACAGATATGTTATAATATTTAATGAACAATTCTTGTATTAACACATCCAAGTAAATTTCTAAGAAATTAATTAAATTTTTAAGGAATCTATTGTTAACTGTAACGCCGGCGTGTCCGCGGTCGTTGACGGATTAATATTTTTGTTTTGTGTATCACGGAAACGGCTCTAGCGATTTGTATCAAATTTTGTATTTAGATAAGGTGTCTTTTCTGAAAAAAACTACAAACAAAACGTCCAGCTAAGAATATAGTAAACTCTAAAGTTATTAACTTATGCTGTTACAAGTTCCTTTAAAACAAATATTACAACTTCCTATCTCGCCGCAGTTACGTCATCATTTATTGTATTCTTTTTCAATATTATGTTCTCGAGTAAGTTCAGCTGAAAGTTTGTGGATGTGAATTACCATACCATAGCCATGCCGAGATTCATCAGAATCTATTCATCAATTTTTAAAATAATTAGATAAAAATTTAGTAGTAATACTCGAAACTGCTATTCAGATTTGCTTTTTAAAGATAGATTTTTAATCCAATTTTTGAATTCATATTCAACATTCAGGCGGCTGACTTCATTTCAGACAATCTTTTATCTTTTGAATACATAGATACACTACGTTTTTATATTTTCTATTCGGAAACCAGTGCTGACAGCACAATAGAATTCACAAAACCATATATATATATATATATATATATATATATATATATATATATATATCTCAGCTTTAATAGTATTATAACTATTATATATGAAATATTCACAATTAATGTATTCTTTACAGGCAAGCAAAAGGCCGGTTAAGTACAAAACTAACCACAATGGTGGAGTTCCCGATCAACGACTTTGATATGACGCCACACCTGGTCCGTAGAAGCGCGGCCGCCGGCTCGCCCGCGCGGCGCCTCCCCGCGCGCCCCGCACCTCCCGCCCCACACAACATATACGACTTGTATGCAGTCTGCTACCACCATGGCGATGATCTGGAAACTGGACACTACACAGCTGCCTGCAAAAACCCCTACGACTCCCACTGGTACAAGTTCGACGACTCCCGAGTTACCTCAGTCGATGACGATGATGTGTATACGGAATTAGTGAATAATTCAGCATATATGTTGTTCTACAAACGCAAGAAACCGACCGTTGTGCACCCCTGCTCTACGGATGAGGGTGGGCATTGGGCGCTCAGGATGCCGAAGTTCAAGCCTACCGAAAACCTAAACGAAATAGCCGAAGTCAAAGAGGAAATTGAAATCGCCAAGTCTGATAATATTGAGACGGATATCGATACGCCTAAAGAAAATCCGTCGCCATCCAGAAGTATATCGAGTATATCCGATAAGGAACCCAGTCCGGTGAAAACGAATGTGATACACAGCACTACGACGATCGTGCAGTCGGCGATACTTCAACGTCCTCTCATAGTGGAAGTAAACGGTGATATTACGAACGAATTAAGCGATTATGAAAACGAGTCAACGATCGAGCCGTACATTCATAAGGATGTTCATGTGAACCCAAAAATGACGCCAGTCGATACAAGGAGACCGAAGTCTGTCGATTACCCGACCAGATCGAGTACGTCACCTTCGTCTAGAGATTCGAATAGGAATTATGAGAGTTCTCCCTTAGTAGCAAGTATCAACGGCGTCGAGTACCATCCCACCACAGAGGATCTGATGCTGTCCATGTTCCAAGAGTCCAAGTACATAGTGCCAAGGCACCATATAACTCAGGAATCTCATAGGACAGGTATAAATGTTTTCTTTTGAGATACTTTAATATGACAGTATTTTAAGGAATTTTCTAAATATTAATGTGTACGTATAAACAAGTTATTTCAAGTATTATTACTCGCGTCATCTAAAAAGAACGCTGGAAGAAAGTGGAGAGGGTATGTTTGCGCATGGGTATGCTCGCGCACAAAAGTACTAAATCTATTATTTTATTTTTCATAGCATTTCGCTCGCGGTTTCATATTGGACATTGAAAAATATATTAGATAGAATATCATTAATAGAATTTTATTAATTGTTAAAATATATTTGATTCAGTGCAGAATGTTTAATCTACTTACAAAAAATTAAATTAATACGTTTAATAAATTTTTTTATTATTAACTGCATTATTATTAGACTCTCTCTTTGTAAAATAATATACGTCGAAAACAATTTTTCTCTTTTCTATATATACAACCATTTCGTAATTAAAAACTTTTGTGTGCGCGATGGTATTTCGAACTGACGAACCAATAGCGCGCCCGCCGCCCCGCGCCGCCCCGCGCGCCGCTTCTTACCACCAATTTGACCGATAAATCGCTTCTGCGCAGCTTGACAGCCAGCGTTCTTTTTAGATGACGCGAGTTTTACCTGCAATGAAACGTTGTTAGAATATACAATGTTTTTTTACACGCGGTATTAATTATTATTATATTTTTTATATTTTGATAATTTCATGTGCAGCTATATTTTTTAAATAATAAGCAATATTTTTTTCAGGAGAAAAACCTTCTGTGTGGAAGACTAGAATATCCACATGAGAGCAGCTGAAAACTTGTGTAGTGTACAGAGAACCCTATCCCTTATTTATTTTAAATATGCCCTTAGATCTGAGGATTCTATGTAGTTGACTGTTATGTTTTAATTATCATTAACTATAGACATTTTATTACAAGTTATTGGGAGAGTATTAGAAGAGTGATGGAAACTGAGCCAATCTGGATGCTAATGTTTACTATATAGGGAACATAATATCTAAAATAATATTTGAACAGTAGTTGAAAATCGAAGATCGTTGAATAGTTCAGATATGAGTGAGGATTTTTGAGAAGTACATATTACTTGATATAGATTGAGTGTTTCTAAAACTTATATAACTTTTAAAATTCATCTACATAAACCGTTTTTTTTATAATGAGCTTCCGATAAAGAATTAAATATTCCTTTCAATATCCTTTAAATGTTAAATATAAGAACGTTAAATATTATTTTATCAAAGTGCTAGTGATTTCCGTTTTATGGTAGCTTGCGTTTTACTCGAAATTTAGTTGATAAAATACTCGTAAAATATCTATGCCGCTTTGAAGTTTGCTACAAAAGGCTGTGCAGAAGTGGTTTGTAAAGTCCAGTTGAGACCAGTAAAGTTATATAGGAGTAGTGTAAACTGCTAGGCGTAGTGCATTGTGGTGTAGAGAAAGTAGCAGAAGTAGATAAGTCGGCTATAGTCTTAATGTCACTACGATACCACACTTGTGCCTTGGCTCTAGGGTGTTCATTTGTGATTTTTACATCGTACGATACGATTTCCTGACGTACACGATTATGGAATATTTATATGAAATGTAATCACGAGTCTTTCATCATATACTTATGTTTGTAATAAATATTTTATTTATAATTTAATGTTCTGCGGCATGTTTCGACCTCTCCTAGAGTCTTAGGAGATGAATATATGAATATAATTATGTATATGATGGTACATATAGATTTTGGGTCATATTGGCAGCTTTAAATGAGGTTTTAAGGAAAGCCTTGTTTTATGTGTTTTTCTTATGCCTTTATGTCAATTTGTCATTCAGAGTGTAATTTGAATATAATATAAAATATTGTATATATGTATGTATAGGGGATACCCTAGATTTTGTAATTTAATTTATAATTATATATAAAAGATACATTTTTGTACCAAATGATATACTCGGGTTGAATAAAACACCATTGTAAATATCGGTGACCTTTTTTTAATACTGCACATAGATAAGGATTGCCACAATGTGATTTTATAAATAAATTTTATTAAATTTAATTTTTATAAAAGACAGAAATAATAAGAGTAATTTAATCATGTATACTTGATATATTTATTTAAGGTGTAAAATATGAAAGTGATTGTTACTTACTTATCAGACTCGTTTGAAGTGTCAATGTGCAGTTGATACTGGTTGGTGTCGAATATTTAGTAGGGGTTACTCATTCATCATTCATACTCATAAATTGTACCTCTTTCATAAATAATAATAAGATATACATCGTTCATAAATATTAAAGCATGTTTTAGTAAGAATATTAATATAATTGGTAAAGTTATAAATAAAACGGTTGCCATAGCAACCAGATTGAAGCCCCATTTAAGAATATTTATAGTTATATAACTATAAGTAAAGGAATATCGTGTCTTACAGCATTGTCTTAGCACTCTGGAAAGTCGATACAAGTCGTATTTTATTTGTAAATGACTGGCTCTCATTTGTTTTATGTTAGAGAAGATAAACGGCCGATTATATTATTTAATTATAATGTAACCAACAGTTAAAAAGTACTATCGGATCTCTACTATACCTAATAATAACATATTGTCTACATAAAAGGAATTAAATTCCTATTATTTGATCGGTAGTTTATCTTTTTATTATATACTGTATTGCATTCGTTGTTTTAATTTAAAAATGTTTATTTTATTTTACTAGATCACGTTATATTAAAATATAAGTGTTATGTGCACCTCAAATTATTTTCTTTTATTTTTTAAACGACCTCGTCTTCATTAACGAACATTAAACTAAAATTATTTAAATAATTTCTCGATCTTTTATTTATATTAGTTTATTGTTTTGTTGATATATACAGACTATTTTCATATTATTGTCATATATATGACTTAAAATAACAACAAAGCATTACGCAGCCCTTTTTGAAGTATTACTTCTTTAGGGGTAACCATGGGGTATCATCAAGAACAAAAAAATAGTTCAAAAAATACTCTTAAGTGAAGGGAAAAGAAATAATGCGCCCGTGAATCAAATTTGCGTAATTTTACTGATTAATAAAATATCAGCATTCATACTAAGATGGGTTTGTAGTGTATTCACAGATAGCGCTTTTAGTTTTTATGAATTGTTTTTCACAGTTAAAAATGGTTAAAATAACAGATTTTTTTTATTCGAACGCAGAATATTTACCATTCGTTAGAACGCACATATTTATAAAATAAAACAGTTTAACTACCTACTTGTGATCAACATTTATTATCTAGGTATTAGCAGAACCCGCGGCTTCGTTTATAAACATATAAACGATAAAACTAAAAAGGTAGGTTTCACACAAACTTTCATGCCCTATGGAATGAATTTTGAAAAGTGCCAAAACACGTATTTATTTAATTGTATTTTGTTTAAAATCAAGTTTCAAGTAATTCTGATCACAAATATTTTTAGAGTTGTAATATAACGTGTTATCTCGTGGGAATGAGATAATCTACTGCGGTAAAAAGTACCCTTTGTCACTCCTCAGCCCTCCCAATTATCTCCACACAAAAATCATGCTAATCCGTCATTCCGTTTCGAGGTGAAAGAAGGACAAACAAACAAACAGACTTTCACATTTATAATATTATATAGTATGGATTCAAGCAAACAGAAATAGCCCGAAGAAAAACCCTGTTTTCCAATTACAGAGCATAATGCCGCACTTTGGCGCACAAACACGAACAACGCGAAAAAACACTTATTATATTTTCTGTTACTGAGTTGCGAACATCACGCCAAACCAGTACTTTTGAACCGAAATTGTTTTTTTTTTTTTGAAATTACTTAAAAAAAGAGGAGGTTCTCAATTTGTCGGAATCTATTTTTTTTAAAGTGCTCGATTGTGCGGACCGTTACTGAAGTTGAAAAATTTGGAAGTTGAGTATTATGCCGCATAATGCGCTTTAGTGCTGTAATTGGAAAACAGGGTAAATAGCCCGAATTTGCGCTGTCCACTTTCTTTGTATGGGATGAGGCATCTGTACAAGTATAGTATTATGTGATCTGTGGCACGTGACTGAGGGGTCAATATACTGGAAAAATGAGTGTCGCGGACGTAAGAGTCAAAATTATTAATAATAATGTATTTAAAAAAAGTTTTTTTTTTATAATAATATGATTATTTTATTTATAAAAATATATACCTATTTATTAATAATAATTTTATAATAATTATAATTTGACGACACGTTTGGCTCAGTTTGTAGTGACCCTACTTGCTATGGCAGTGGTCGCGGGTTCGAGTCACCCTGGGGGCATTAATTTCTGTGATGAGCACAAATGTTTGTACTCCAGTCATGGGTGTTTATATTTATAATGTTTGTATTTAAAGTTATATACATATGTGTAGTGTATATCAAATATCTGGTATCCATACCACAAGTCTAGTAGCTTACCTTGGAACTAGATAGTGCTGTGTGTTAATGTCCCAACATATTTATTAATTATTATTTATTACTAATAATTTTATAAAAATATTTATTTATTTATGTTCTAATTTAATTGCGATATCTACCACAGCGCCTAAGAAGTTTTACTTCAACCACTTGTAAAGGTTACACGCATTAATTTTTTTTTAAGTACTACAGTACAGCTACGAAGTATCGTAGCAGTTCGATGCGAGGAGGATAAAGCCATAGCCCAAGTCCACCACGGTGGTCAAGTGCTGGTTGGAGGACTTCGCATGTCTTTCGAAAACTATAATATAAGATCTTCTGACCGATTTCGGCCAAGGCCATATGCGCAGGAGATATTATAGTGCACAAGTGTACGCGCAGACACAAGTGTACTCTCTATTCCTGTCACTCATACTCTGGTGGGACGACCACTCGACACGACCAGTGAGAGTTAAGGCGCAGGACCGACGGTTTTACGTGCTCTCCGAGGCACGGGGGTGACACACCTCCAACTTCCCAATTCCGGGTTGTTACTTAGGCTTACTAAACAGAAAGAATCAATAACTAAACTTGCCCCGACCCGGGACTCGAACCCAGGACTTCCGCATGTGCAGCCGTACATACTAGCCACTTCACCGAGGTAGTCAAAACTAACTACTAGGTTATTTTAAAAGTTATTGATGTTTTCTTTTACCGTAAAACGAGTTATAGTTATGTTGAATATTATTCGCCCCTTAAAATATCGGCTCCGAGATTTCGAATTGATTGTAAAAGTACTAATAATTTTAGAAGTTACACATAAGAATATGTGTACTAATTATTTCATCCAAGTCTGTCCAGCCGAATCAGCAACAAACATACACATTACAATATAATAGTCCCATCACGGGTACGTAGTTGCAGCTGACCTACATCTTGGAGAATGATTATAAATGGAATGGTGACCTTAACCGCCGTTTTTCTGCCTATTACTTTAAAAACTGATTATTTGAAAACTTTAAATTTTATTTATGAATGTTAAAGGATCCAGCAAGAAGTTTACAGTTGAATTAAAATAATTAATTTGTCGCGGTGTTTTGCTTTTTACCCGACTGCGAAGTACCCCAAAGGTGGGTTAGGTACGTGTGTTGACCTGTATGTATGTATGTCCGACACGACACAATCAAAATGGCGGTTATAATGCGCCAGTTTGTCTTGACAAAATGAACGTCGGAATTAATCGAGGTAGGTATTTTGTCAAGAGGAATCGAACGACCTATCATCTGATCAAAATCAGTTAAGCCGTTTAGTAATTACGACGGAACATAGGGTCGGATATACATATGCATATACATAGTACATACAGGTCAACACATAATCCTACTTTGGGTTTCGCCGCAGTCAGGTAAAAAGCAAGTTCCTTCGTCGACTTATTTTCATCTTTTTAGTTCGCTATTTTGTTGTTTTTGTTTTAATTACCTAAGTTAAACGAAATTTCCAACATTTTTGTTTTGATTTTTAGCAAGGCGTTGTAGATGGAAGCTAACCAAACCAAACCTTAGATAAGATGTCATTCTATAATGGTTAAATAAAATGGGTGGACCATGGAAGGCCAATCTAACAAATAAATTGTTACTATTCTTTTATTTATTGGATAAATGAAACAAACAAATTATTAAGTAACATTATGTTTTATGATGTAACTTATAAAACATTTTATTTTATTGCAGAGTTAATGATTATTTATTAAATTTAAGTTTTATTGAACTCTTTCCGAATGGCCTTGCAAGGAACAAGGCTCCATACAAGACCGATATAATAAATCAATCGCTTAACTTAAAACTGACGGTGAGATAATGAAAATATCAAGTTATACTTAATCTCCATAAAAAGGTCTTTCATTAACACGAAACAATAAATACATAATATAGTATATTCACATAAAAAATTGTCAACGAACTATTACGAATTTGAACACTATCATCAAACTAAGAATGTATTCGTGAAAATGTTTTAAAAACAATTTTAATAAGTATTATATCGATATCAAATAGCTTCCCAATAATCTTTATATTATGAAATTAAAAAAAAAGTCGACTACGAGTAGAATGGCCTTCTTATGGATCTGTGACAGAGGCGGCGGCGAGTCGCTGGCGCTGCTGGTTTGTCAATGCTTCCTTTTTCCTTTGCTTTGTTGTGTTCTTTCGTCAACGTTAAAATTATAATACGCGCTCACAGTACAACATTAGTTTTCAAGTAACTAAACTATGATTTTCCTTATTTTTTTTATCTGAATTGATATATAAAGATTTGCTATCGTACTAAAGAAAAACTATATGATTTTATTTCAATTTTAGTTAAAACATCAGTAGTGTTCCTAGGAAAGCCAATGGTTCCTTGTAAGGCCGAAAAAAGATCATCAAAAAATTGACAGTTGGCCTTCCTAGGGCATAAAGACCTTGCTAGGAATATTTAGGAATCACGAAAATATTAATACTTAGTTTTAGTCGTAAATACGTATCGGGTAAGGTAAAACAAAGTATAAGTTCATTATATTTTTGTTTATAATCATGCTTTACATAATTTTATTTTAAAACTCCTTTTGGCCTTACAAAGAACCATAAGATCGATGCATAGGATATATTGCTACAGTTCGATGGGCGGTAGTCTGAATAGAAGGAATTTATCACCGCATGGCAATAACTAAGATTTTTTGATAATAATCGGCCTTACAAGGAGCATGGTCATGGTCTTCCATGGTCTACCCACCTTACTCAATAGAAATCTAAAAAGATAGGTACATCAATACATATAATAAAATTGTAACTAAGCCGAATCTGTACATTAGATATTTTTTGAAAAATCTTATTGAAATAAACATTATTATCGATACAGAGGCCGAATCTATAGTTTTTAGAATTTTTGTTTGTCTGTCTGTTACCGCATCACAAAAAAACCACTGGATGGATATTGATGAGATTTGGTATGGTGATAGCTTGTTATCCGGGTCAATATATAGGATACTTTTTACCGCGGGAAAATATCTCATTTCTGAGAAAAAATACAAAAACTGCACTGTAAGAGTATACTATTATGTAAAACGTAAGAATTTGGTTTTTGGTCATCTGAACGCGGGCGGAGCCACGGATAATGCTAGTCCCATATAATTTTAATGACTTATTATGGTTCTATAAAACAATTTGTTTAATGATTATACCTATCTAGAAAGTGTTTTACAATGGCTTATTCAGTTTATTTATATTTTATAATATTATGTACCTAATATTTGGGAAAATTCAAATTTTTCACGATACAAATGTATTAAGTTAAATAGTCTCAATATCTTATGAATATGACATTAAGTACCTATACATATTTTTTTATATCTATGATAATTAAACGACAAGGATCCAGCTACAAAGTACTATATACCTAAACCAATAAGGTTTTTGGGATTTGACTGATAACGTACTACTTCTCTAGTTCTACGAGTAGTACTTATTAGTCGTAGAACTAGTAGTACGTTAACCTAGTCAGTGCCTACGTTAGGTTTACCATTTTTAAAGCATTTTTTAATAATTTTGATACAATATGTACATTGAATAAATGAATGAATTACTCTTTATTGTACATCCAAAAAGAGAAAAGAAAATATACAATATATAGAAGAAGGTAGGTACAAGAGGCGGCCTTATCGCTAAAAGAGCGATTTCTTCCAGACAACCTTTAGGTGTATTTAATTATTTATTAAGATTACCAACAGAAACGACAATAATACAAATATAATTTACATACTACATTAAACACAGTATAATTGTATTTCTTTTTAGAGGTAAACACAACATGCGTAGAAACAAAAGAAAACAATCAGTTTAATAAATGAAAGGATAATAAGAAATTAAAATAGTATTAACTGTAGGAAATAATTATTAAGATAAAAGTGGCGCCGGTGAATAACAAATAAAGAGACAGTAGAAAGAGTAAGAATATATTTATACACTAGCATTGACCGCGGCTTCGCCCGCGTTCAGTGACCAAAAACCAAATTCTTAGGTTTTACATATTAGTATACTCTTACATTGCAGTTTTTGTATTTTTTCTCAGAAATGAGATATTTTCCAGCGGTAAAAAGTATCCTATATGTTGACCCGGATAACCAGCTATCACCATACCAAATTTCATTAAAATCCCTCCAGTGGTTTTTCCATGATGCGGTAACAGACAGACAGACAGACAAAAATTCTAAAAACTATTGTTTCGGCCTCTGTATCGAAAATAATGTCTATTTTAATAGGACTTTCCAAAAAATATTTAATGTACAGCTTCGGCTTAGGTAGAATTTTATTATATGTAAGATATACGTATCATACCTTTACAATATTGTTTATAAAATGATTTTCGAGTGTTGCCTGAAGGTCGCTCATTGCGAAATTACATAATATATGGATTTAGATAGGTATTGTAAGTACCGGCACATTTACAAGTTAAGGAAGTCTACGTAACGTTGATGTTTTGAAATTACTAAGATATACAACCTTTTTCATATGTAAAGTAAATTAAAATTATTTGGCTTTACATGTATCCTTTTATATTATAATTATATTGCAACGAGGTCAATGATTTATGTTGAACTAGCAACTTACCCTCGGTTCGTTCGGGCACGGTAATGTTATGTAAGATTACTGAGCTCGGATAGTCCCTAGGTACGTTTTAAATATAAATAGTTATTGCGAGTGTACCTTAGGGATCGGCTCATGTTTGATATTGCGGATTTTTCTGTAGGCTTTTTAGTTAAACCATGTTAAACCTAACATGTTTGCCAGCGTTAGCCATGCGAATTTCTAAGGATGACGAACCAGTTAATGTGTTTTCTCGTGGAAACGAAAGATGTTTCTGAAGTTAAACATATACTAAATATTGATATAAGTAATACGCAAAATATAGCTTAATCGGTTTAGTGACTTTTGCGTGAAACGCACACAGACATATAGACAAAAAATTTAATAACTTTTGTTTTGGGGTCTAGGTATATCCTGTACACAATATATGTTACAGTCATTGTTTTAAAAAAATTATTCATGTATACATTTCGCTAAGTTGCTATTTTATTATATGTAGGTAGTTTATGAATAAAATAAAAAACTTTACCACAAAATCGAAGTTTTTACTGATTCCGCGATTTTAATCTAACTTCACATAATAAAATATTTGTTTGTTTGAAAATATTTCTATCCTCTCAAAGGATGAACTTTGAATAATCTGATAAAGGCATATAGTAGGTATATCTTTGTTTTTAACTTTGGAGCTGAATACCTAAATTGGACGGATGTTTAGAGAGCATTCATGTGTTAACTCACAGAAAATCGAGTATCGAGTTATGAATGCAGTCTTATTCTTCAGATCATAAGGCTTACGATAGTGCAATCTATTTTGTTGAAAAAAAAAACAGAATATTCTATAGAATAAAAATGGTTATTGCTGATTTCCTTTAATTACGGTTTGTATTTAGCATTTATATTTTACGTGCCTTACATAACTTTGCCAAAATCTACTGCGAATATAACAAAAAGCAATCATATGTTATCCATTCTGGCAGTACAGGTAAAGCCTTTTTCATACATGGCTGACACGTGAATCGGAACGCGGAACTCAGGACATAGTCTCTTGTATAAGTTATTTTATTTCAGAGGAGTTAAAATCTACAGCTACGCATTTAATTCTATGGTCAGACTCTTGTGGCGGTCAAAATCGGAGTATCAAACTAGTTGCAATGTTGCTTCATATACTGCTAAAACACGAAAGATTAACTTAGGTAACCGTCGGATTTCTTTGATCAGGTTTCATACATTTCTGCCAAACGATTCTGAGTTTGGTGATGTAGAGTGTCGTCTAATAACGAATTTGATATTGTAAACTGATCTGGATTAGGTATATTAAAGTCATAGTATTGTCAAAGAAAACACAAATTTACAGTTAAAAAATGAATAAAAATCAATTCAAGTCCGTAAGACCTGTCACTAATCGGAAAACTGATTAAAAAAGAATAAATTTTTTTGGCTTAAAACTTTTGAAATTGAACAAAAAACAGTTCTTGCATGGTGTATGTAAAGTCCAAAAACAAAAAATTGAACGATATGCATCAGTATAATTTCCAAAACATTTCACTGCCTTTCTTATGGCCAAATGGCAAGGAAAAGGTCTAGCTGCAAAATAAAAGATATCAAAGATATTCTCAAGTTAATTCCCGAAGATTGCAAAGAATTCTATAGTTTCTTGAAAACTGTGAGGTTTGCTGAGTTTAAAGGTGATGTGATGTTTGATGGATCAAAAGTAAAGAAGTGTTCATTTGTTGTTATTATTTTAGGAAATAGAACATAATATTAATAAAAGAAGTATTAAGTTTGGTTGTTATATTTGGCGTTATAAATTATTATTATTATTAAGTTTGAAAAGTTATTGTTTTATGTTAATAATTAATTTTTTTGCTATTATAAAATAAGAAGTTGGAATGTAAGGCTGAACCTACTAGCGACCATTGCTTATATGCATAAACTAGGTACTTTGCGCCTTAATAAGGCTATTTAATAAAATACTACCTCTCACCTCGGTCACGTAACACATCCTTATAATATAATTATTCTTTACAACGGAATATATTTTTTAATAATGTAACTTTTATAATATTACATAAATAAGTTGTTGTGTCGAAATAATATATGGACTGAGATAAAAATTAACATTTTAAAGTTCAGGAGTCAAGTCTTGTATCTAGAGGCAGTGAACATATGTATTTACATTTAAGAAATCCCACTTCAGTAGCCAAGCGATTATTTTATTAGTTAGAGAGTGAGAAAAGTTACTGAATGCCAGTATGAAAAAAACTTTTTATTAAAAAAATCAACCAACGAAAAAAATAGGTATTGTTTAATCAAATGACCTTGATTATGCCAGTGTAAAGTGCTGGTTACAATATTGTGAAATATTTTTATATGCACAATTTTTTATTAGTCAATAATAATAATCATTACTACATTATCACGTAAAATGAAAAGTAAGGTAATTATTTACATTTACTTCCCTAAAAATCAATAAAGATTATTAAAAGTATATCTAGGGTCAACAAAAATCTACAATATTAAAGTCGGAGTATTTAGTTATTACTAGCTTTACCCGTTTGTTTTTGTTCTTTCTCGATCAGTTTATAATCTCTGCCTTAACAGAAGCGGTTTTAACAATAACTTTAGGTGGGTTATTTGTCATTTCAGCATTTCTTTGTGCATTAGTTTTACAAAACACTTATATTACTTATACAATTTTTATTTATAAATGATCGAAGTAGCTTAGAGTAATAAGATTTTTATGAATACTTACAAAATATGTATGTATTTAGCCCTTTTTAGCGTCCCACTGCTGGGCGCGGGCCTCCCTTCAATACGAGGAGGATCAGGCCATAGTCCACCACGCTGGCCAAGTGCGGGTTGGCGGACTTCAGATGTCTTTCGAAAACAAGCTAGGTTTTCTCAGACATGCAAGTTTCTTCGCGATGTTTTCCTTCACCGTAATACAAGTGGTAATCATGTTAGAAATGATTCGCACATGAAAATAACAGAGATGCGAGACCCGGAATTTGAACCAGCTTCACTCGGTTTCCCAAGCGAGCGCGTAACCACTGGGCTATCACTGCCTTCTATAACAAAGCTATAAAATATAGATATTTTTTAAATATGCATCGTTAAAATAGTGACCAAAAGTCACTTTATGGCGTGTGCAAGGTCCATAAAATGTACGGGTACAAACTCGTAACTCGATATCTATTGACATTATAAGCTGTATTTCTAAGGTATTTTTTTTAATTTATTAGTAAATTTATTGTACTAACTGTATAGTTTATTTGTAATAGCTAATATAAAGGTACAGGTGCTGTCTGAAAGAATCCATAAGACAGATATGTAAAGACGATCTTATTGTATCCATTTTTTATTACGAAATAAATAAATAAAATAAAAAGCCTTTTGTGAAAGGATTGACCGTTTTACTTTAATTTTTATTAAAAATGCATTAAAGTGTCAATGAGAGTAATATTGTCTTATAAAATTTAATTTTCTTAATTATTTAATGAGGGCGATACTCTTAAATCAAAAGTTGTTGTTTGTAGTAAAGGTCATACTTTAGTAACTTTCCGTCACATCTGACTTTTGAACAGGTTACAATGATTTTTTTTTTAAAAACAGCAAGGTTAAACTTTCAAACTTTTGAGAAAGGTTTATGTAACATACAAATGCTTTGATATTAATCAACATATTATTAACAACTAGCAATAAGCTTCTGCGTTGTCTGCGTATAAATTAAAGTTAAAAATTAATTAATCTAAAATTCTTAGATTATACAAATAATAATATATTTATATTAATGCATATGATATCATATAAAAACTACTTATTCGTCTTAACGGAATAATATAATAATGTCCTGAGTCCTGGCCGATTCCGGCCACGACAACCAATCTCACTGAGACTAGCCATCTGCGCAGGAGATATTATATCTAGTGCACAAGTGTACGTGCAGACTGCTGACACAAGTGCACTCTCTATTTTTTTTACTCTTAAATCCGATAGGACGATACTTCGACAGGGCCAGTGAGAATTAAGGTAATAGAATTTACAAATAACAAAATTTACCTAATATTAGCGTTCTGAGCGTATTATTTATGTTAGTTTATTTATGTCAGTTTATGCAAAAATTTGACCCGCTAGTTCTATGTTCAATTATGAATATTAATAAAATTCTTATGAGATTATGTTTCCGTCCGATGGCCAAGTCATTCTATTTATTAAACAAATAAAGATATATAATATTGTTAGTTATGCAGTTTTTTGTATATCTAGGAAATGGGACTGAAATTGCGGGATGTTTTAGTTTTTCCTTGCTTTATAGGCTAAACACTAATTGTGTTCAAAGTTTGAAGCTCGTATGTCTGCTAGAAGTACCTTAGAATTTTGATGATCGGTGAGTGAGTTAGTGTCGAAATTAAAGAACTTTGACCTGCAATAGTTCTTAAACTGTGGGTTCAAATTGAATGTTATTTGGGAATATACCTAGATATATTATGTCCTCTTAGTCGCTGAAAATTCAGACATCTAGCTTTATCCAGAACGAAGTTCTAGGGCGGTCGAAAATGTCCTGAATGCTTACGAGAAAACGATGGTATCGAGAAAAGCGTGGTACGGCTGTGTTCTTTTTTGCTCTACTTGGCGGAGACACTGTCGTGTTCCTAGAAACATATTATAATCTAACTACCAATTAACGAATTGAACGAACGAAAAGAAACCGTTCGATACTACCATCAAATTAAATAAAATCGTAACTAAGCCGAATCTGTACATTGAATATTTTTTGGAAAATCTTATTGAAATAGACTTTATTATCGACACAGAGGCCGAATCTATAGTTTTTAGAATTTTTGTCTGTCTCTCTGTCTATCTGTTACCGCATCACGGAAAAGCCACTGGAGGGATTTTGATGAAATTTGGTATGATGATAACTGGTTTTCCTGGTCAACATATAGGATACTTTTTACACCGGGAAAATATCTCATTTTTTGAGAAAAAATACAAAAACTGCAATGTAAGCGTATACTAATATGTAACACCTAAGAATTTGACTTTTGGTCATCTGAACACGGGCGGAGCCGCGGGCAATGCTTGTTAATAATAAAAATAAAAGTATACTTAATAATAGGAAACTAAATTGAAATACGAGTATTATCATATATAATAAATAAATATAAAATAAATATGTCAGGACATTACCACACAACGCCATCTAGTTCCATGGTAAGCTACGAGGCTTGTGCTATGGATACCAGATAGTTGATACATTATACATATATAACTTTAAATACATATATATTATAAATATAAACACCCATGACTGGAGTACAACGTCCCGCGACCGCTGGCACAGCAAGTAAGGTCACTACCAACTGAGCCAAACATGTCGTCATAATAATAATAATATCATTTATTTCAACCTTCAAGGATCATATTTTGTTAGTAAAGACACACTGTAACCTAATGTTAGTACACATTTAACCTACTTAATCCTAAACCTTATCTAAGACAGACTCGATTTGTCAGCATGTGCACCATTTGGCAATGGTTCAAATACTGACAATCGAACCTGTCAGCAAATGGCCTCAGGATGCTATTGGAACTGGCCCGAACCCTGCGTGCCAGGGATGTGCACCGTTTGCGCATGATAGCGTAGAAACAATCTACGTGCGCCTCGGCGAACATACCCGACGCGCTGCATCAACGAGGCAGTCCCATAAGCATCCTGAATGCATTATTGTACTGAACACGCAGGGCATTGTACTGTTTTTGCGTGTAATCGACCCACAGGCTGCTAGTATAAAAAGAAGTACAGTGAGCTCTAAAGAGGGTCACCTTAACAGGGATGGAACAACGAACGAACCTGTGTGCGATCATATTCGCCCTCACAGACAATACCCTGCGTTCTCTCTCTATATCAGCATCGTCTTTCAGGTCAAAGGATATCACATGACCTAGGTATTTATACTGAAACACCCTCTTTAACGGGGTACCGTATAACTTAATGGGTGGTGGAGTTGAGGGCTGAGATTTTCCTTTGGCACGAAAGACCATGCATTCACTTTTTTTAACATTATAAATCAAACCGTGACTATAGGCATAATTTTCACATATACTCAACAATTTCGTTAAACCACAAGCAGACGTACTCTGCAACACCATGTCGTCTGCATAGCTAATGTTATTTAGGCACACTCCGTCAATATGACAACCAACATGAGTAGTACTGAGCGCCTCCACCAGTGCATTGATATAGAGATTGAAGAGCTTAGGGGAAGTTAAGCCCCCTTGTCGCACCCCGCACTCCAATCCGTATGGCTGCGAATAAGTTTCCGACCATCGCACGACATTGACCTGATTATGATACCAATATTTGAAGTTCCCGGTAACTTCTTCAGGCAATCCAGTATTTTTTAGTTTCTGCCATAGAATATCGTAATTGACGAGGTCAAATGCCTTACTAAGGTCAAGGAAACAGGCGTACACAGGCGTTTGCCTTACCGAGTAGTACTTCACAGTTTGCTTTAGACACAATATTGCTGATTCCGTTGACAAACCTGGCCTGAAGCCAAACTGATTGTCATGTAAGTGAATGTGGTTTATCAAGCTGAACGTTAAGCATACTGTCAAGCACTTTCGCAACAACTGTGGCAAGTGAAATGGGCCTGTAGTTGGATTTATCAGATATGTCCCCAGTTTTTTTTTTCACAATTGGCACCACCACAGTTTTCATCAGGGCTGCAGGCAAGTACGAGTGAGCTATACATAAATTATAAAACATGGCAAGTACTCCGGGCAAATGAGGACCCGCGTGCTTTAAATGTTCAATACTAAGTCCGTCATGGCCAGGAGACCTGCCCCGCGACATAGACGTTATAGCATCATTGACATTCTTCGCTGTAAATCTGATTTCAACCTGCTGGCCATGCCTACACTTATCAATTGCAGGCTGTGATGGTCCCAACGGTGATGTCACTGTGAAAATGTTCCTTAAACATGTCTGCTATACGACTATGATCATTAATACCTTCTACGCTCTCTGGTAGACCAGATCTATTATTTAATTTATTTGTCGATTTCCAAAAATTACGAAAAGAAAAAGAAAGGAAAAAAATATTTCATTCAAAATATATTATGTTAAATTATAAATTCTTATGTTCTCTTTTTTGTTTTTGGGCATAACGTGATAATATCATCAACATGAATCACAATTAGTCTAAGATTCTGTGATCTACTTGTGTAATTTAAAATAGCCTGGAGAACATTTTTGTGATTTTATGGGTCATGTTTGTTAATATATGTTTAACGGTTTAAAAAATATATTTCGCCTGGAAAAAGAGTGAGGGGTCCACCACGTAGATCGGGATCTCCTACTAAATGTTTTGATGGATATTTTTTTTTTATTTATTTAATCATTTATTTCAGACAATATTTACAAAAAGATCTTAAATATGTAAACAGAGGCCCATAACATAATATATACCTAAAAACTAACATATATATTAATTATAACTACTTAACACGTAGTGCTGACGTGTGAGCTGTGTTGGCGGGCAAACGACCTCGGAACTTCCGAAACACGACGCCCTGCGGCCTGAGTCCTCCTTCATGAAGGTTGGCGGATGATGAATCGGCACTCTTACCAAAAACGAATTGAAACTCGTTTTGTGGCGAGGTACCAGCCGTTCAACCCTAAATTTGAAGTTGGACCTCTTCTGGACGTAGTCTACGACATCCTCGATTTAGTAATAAGATTAGACCAGAAAGTCGCTCTTCGCCCATATTCGCACGCAGCCATATTTTAAGACAATAAAAAATAGGTATACATCTCATTGGTTAATATATAATAATCGTAAAATAGATAACATAGGGTAAAAATCGTTCAAGCCAAAATTGAACTCGCACATAGAGTATACTCAATAAAAATAAATATGTATGTACCTTTTTTTTCTTCATGCTGAAACGGTGACTTGAATGAAATTTACTATACAGATAGACCGTGACATAATATACCTACTAAATAGACTACTGTTAGGCACGCGGAGACGCACTCGTAAATCACTAGTGTTGAATAATTTCTCAAACTCATAGCGCAAGTCGGACTAACACTTGGTCAGTTTTTGTTAATTGTTTTTAAAAATTTAATAATATTTCTAATATTGTATTTATAATCGGTCTACCTGCTATTTTAAATGCGAAAATTAAAATTTAAATTATAGCTTAGCACTCTTATCGTTAAAATAAAATTGTCGTCTTTGTACTCATATTTTTGTGGATGGCCCTGATGATAAACAATATAAAACCGAAACATGCAGGTCATGTTGCAATATTGTATTTACAAATTCTGCATGCAACACTCACTCACTTAGGTACCGGTCTACATGTATATAACGTGAATGGTGTTTTTATTATTATTATGTCATTTAACGTTTATAAAGCTTTTTGCATTTATGTTTCAAAATTAAATTATGAAATTAAATATATATAATAAATTAATATAAAGCCAGTAAGATGCTTTTGATGCACTTACGAGCGTCTATATATTTTTATTAATTTACAATGTCTATATTACTTTGCACTGCCCTATTATGCACCGTAACAAAGAGTAGGCCTATATCATTAACCGGCCCACAAAATCTATCACGTCCCCCGTTTGCTGCTTTTGCATTTATAATATTACCACAGCTGACTCGATGTCTTACGTAATATTATAATACTAGTATGGTTTACGGCTTAGCTGTATACAGTAGATACACTGGTTAACCGTCACTGCCACTATGAAGGACATTGCGGTTCCCAGGACTACGCTCGCACAAAGCGAATATTTGTAACGAGAATTTTGTAAAAACATTCAACAGATACGATACATACCAGGACGAGTACACGTTCATGTTTAGTCTAGCCTGATACATATACATACATACAGTTGTTACATACAGCGCTGCGTTTATATGCAGACACATATGATATGCGATAGAGCGGAAAAAAGAGGATCAAATATCATAAATTCCTCCCTTTTCATCACGGGATGGAAAGTACATATAAAATGAATTCATAATTTTCTAAAAAAATAATTGTCTTCGGAACTGAACCAACATATAAAATTTCAACTCTCTAGGATAAGAGGAAGTACCTAGTTCTAATTCAGCTTGCAAGATTTGACCCATACAAGCTTATCAACTAACACACATTGCAAATTGAATAAATGCTTATAATAACAAAAAAAAACCTCAAAAAATATATACTAAAAAGAAAAAAATAACTGAATGGGGGGTTTCATTTACTATTGCCAGCCGTTGCAGAGTAAAGCAAAATTTATTTCGATACGTATAGATACATCACAAATTGATGTATATTTAGAGTTAATACCTTGTCATATTTACGACTTTGATAATATAGGACTATGCATCTATAGTAAATGAAAAGCGTTCAGTTATTTTTCACTTTTTTAGTATTTTTTTAGTCTGTTTAATTTTTTGATTTCTGTAGGCAGGTTTAAATGGGGAGTATAAAATAAAAGTAGCCTATGTTACTCACTATAACATCAGCTATCTTCCAGTGAAAGTCCTGTCAAAATCAGTGAAGCCGTTTCAGAGATTATCCGGAACAAACAGACAGACAGAAAAAAATTAAAAAAAGTGTTTTTCTTATAAATACCGTATATAATTTCATATGCGCTTAGTAAAACGCTGTTATTTTGACATTACAAACAAACACTTAAATTTTATTTATCTGTTTAGATGTATTTATTTCGTAATTTTTAGTTTTAAGTAAAAACTGAAATAGTTTTTGTAATAAGTAGTACAAAGCTACAAAACCTATTTCAGTATTAGTTACACGTTTTAATCCATATAATAAAAACTACTGAACCGATTTTCATGAAATCTTTACTATTCCATAAGTTGAAATAAATGTAAGTACCTAAATAAAAAAAGAATGACCACGATATAATATTGCTAGTTTCAGAGAAGTGCGCGAACAAACAATAAACATACATACATATATGTACTATGTATGTTTATTATTTCTATGTATGTGTGTTGTGTATATATATACATACAAACACCTATAAAATTTTGTATATTTGTTGGGAAGTCCTAATAGATTATAATATGTGAATATTATGCAGTCCCAATAATATTACATACATACGTGTCGAATTGATAACTTCCTTCTTTTGAAATCGGTTAAATATATTCCATTGGTACGATTTCTAAAAGTAAAAGTTAGTATAATAAAATATTGTACAAAGCATCCCATGATTTTTTCGCAGTAACATTAATTTTCTCGTTAATCATTTTATTCTTATATTTATTAAAAAAATATTTTCTACTTTTTAATTGGGATCATCAATAAAACGTCATTTTTAGTTTTTTATACTTTAGTTTATTTTCCATTTTTTAGTTTGATCTGCTTTTTAGTCTTTTTTTTAAACAAATTATTGTATTGTCATTGGCCCTTGTTAAATGTTCAAAGCTTAAGTTCAAACTGAAGTTTTGAAGTGGGTGAAAAGCTCGTTCAAAGATTCCGTTACATAGATAGATATATAGATACATAGATAGATATATAGATACAGGTGAAGATAAAAAAGCGTCTTAAAAAATCTACAGCGTTCACGCCGCTAAAACTCCCACTTACATACAAGAGGTAACATTGGTCGTAACAAACACTATGTGATTATGGGATTCGAAGCCGCAACTTCTGGATTAGTATACATATATGCGTACGAAATAAGATAGTCGTTTTTTAAGTGACCATGTATTAAGCAACCAATTACAAATTTTATTACATATAATTATTTTAATATGTAAATAACATAACATAACTCGCCTTAATCTTATATTTAGACACTAATAATTAATAAACACGACTAGATTATTTCCTAGTAATAAAAAAAAGATATTGCAAAATAATAAAATAAAGATATTGTATTTAATATCTTTATTTTACTATTTTATCGTTGTTTTTACAAATGTACAGTAGGTAGGTAGTATTGGTACGCAGGATAAATTTTTTGGAATTATTTTTGTTTTGTAATGCCAAGGAAGTATAACTTCTTACCTGCGTACATAAGTACACAGACACACACACACACACACACACAATTTTTTAGCATTGGGAAATGCATTAGGTACTGCACACAAACGGGTGGTTATGTGAGACTAACTGGCTAGAAAAGCTAGTACTACCAACTAAAACCTTCTCCGTCTTAATCAAATAAATAATTAATATTAAAAAAAATATATATTCTTTATGCTATACATAATATATTATAGCAATACTAAATAATATTAGTAATTAATATAATTAAAAAAAATGAGAGCTTTTTTTATAATAATACAGCTAAAATGTAATAAATCATATTGCTATATTTAATTATAATATTTACAAAAAAATTTTTTTAGATGTTTAGAAATAAAAATCAACAACTATTGTAAGGTACTTTGGTGCCATTGTTGAATTTTTGAAATCATTTTGTAAAATAGTGAGTAGGCACTGTTTGTAACAACAAGTATGTATATAACGCCTTTGAGACGTCTATAACCTTAGTCTCTCCCGTGACCATGGATGCTGTAAAGCATTCGAAATGTCGGGAACCAAAAATCAAAATAAATCCGCGAAATAATTCGAAAAGATACTAAGTTTTATTTAAAATGTCAAATATTCGCGTAAATCTAAGAAAGTATTAATAGAAATTGATGTAAAGATGATTTTTCGCCCTGACGGCAGGCCTGCCCAAGAAAGCCACAACAAACATGAGGTTGCTCCTACGCTGCTATCAGAGAAGTACCAGGGGCAACCGGCATGGACACCGCCCAACGAAGAGGGCCACCTCCCACCGCCCACCGAAGTGGGCAACCTCCCTGTGCGTTTCTTGGCTTCGCGCCCGGCTAAACTGACGGACGCTAATGAGCATAGAGTATATTGCTACATATATTGCTAATGAGCGATGATGATGATCCGAAAAGATAGTTTTATTTTAAAATACTATGTTTCTTAGACTTCAACTTGTTCCCACCTTTTTAAGCAATCGGGTTTTTTATTTTGATATTTTAATTCTTTATAGAGTTAATTAATATGCAGTGGCAACGCACAGTTGCTATTAGTTACTTATAAGTAGGTTATTGCTATTTATCTCAGTACAAAAAATTGTTCCCGCAATAGCCTACGGCAAAAAAGTAATATCTGCATGTCATAAAAATTAAAATATACAACATTATGAGAAACTTGAACGAATATTAAGTACCTATTTTTGAAATATCGATTTGAAATTTCTATCAATCAAAGCATATTAATATGGGCCAAACTGCGTCTCGCTCCAATTGCTACGGTAGAAATACTAGCCTCTGCCGACATGAGGGTAGGGCTCACGTTTCCTGTAGCTCTCACAGACACGTTATCAAGCTATTATATCTATTGACGATAAAAAATGTCTATTGAAAGCTTGGGAATCTAAATTGCAACATTTTGTTGGTTATGTTTGTAACAATGTGAAATCGTAATATTTGTTCCGTGTCGTGTAAGGAATGTAGGGTTTATATTATCGATTTCCTGTGATAGATCTAGGCATTTAAAAAGCATTTTCGATAGCAAAAAATTTGTTAAAAACTTTATTGTAATACATTTATTATATAATAATAGAATAACAAAATGTTGTATCTGAAATACTAAAAATAAGAGAAAAAGATTTACTAGGCACACATGATTTAAGCTGACAAAACTATTCAAAAATCTAATTTATCATTAATCATATAAATAAAAATGAATGGCTAAGCGCGAAATTCGACAACGGCTGGACCAATTCGGCTGCTTTTTCTTCAAATATTCGTTGAAGTCCGAGGAAGGTTTTTATGAAGAGAAAAATTGGAAATATTTGACGGAAAAACGTAAAATTACATTTTTCTTTTTCCTTACTACTACTTTATAATTATGAACGCAACCTTAAAATTAATATAATCAACTTGAATGCATTTATAGATTTGACACTCTCTTTCTACGTTATACAGTTTTACTTTGACTTTGTGTGTTTATTTATCGTTTCACGTCCAAACAAGGTGGCGGATTGGCGTGGTTATGTGTGGAGATAATTGGAGAGCAAGAGAAGAAAACATATATAGTCTATCTATTCTAAACTAACCGACAAAACGTACTTAGGGACGAAGCCGAGTGAAGCGAGTTAATTATAAATATAATATAGGTACTTAGTATTGTATGTTTTCAGAAAGATCCATTGACACCTATGAATAATCCTTATAATATAAGTAATTCTAGATGGCAAAAACTACAGATTTCCATACAAATTTGAATTCCAAATTTACCTTCTTAGGGGTTGAATTAACGAAAACTCTTTCTTTTTGCTTATACGCTCGGGTATACATATACTCGTATGTATATGTATAGTACATTATAAAAGAAAGCCTTACGCAAAATTTAACGTTTCTAGATCCAGCCATTTAAGCTATGTCATGAAAATGAATAGAAAATATATATACATTTTAATTTAGTTGGTAATTCGTATTGACTTATATTTGTTGTATGTTTATTGTTTAGTAGTCAAGAAGCAAAGAAAGTGACACCAATGAGATGAAGAAAATATGCAATTCTTCTTCACGAGGTCTTAGGCGCTACATTTAATCCTATATCCGCTAGTATACTATAATATTATAAAGAGGCAAAGTTTGTGAGTTTGTGACGTTGTAGGGGATAATCTTTGAATCGACTGAATCGATTTAGATAAAATTTGGTAAGAAGATAGTTGGAGACCCTGGAAAGAACATAGGATATTTAGGACATTAATATCACTTTTATGATTTATTGTTGATAAAATTTATCGAGCAGAATAGAGTTCTGCCGTTTATTGTAATATTTTTAACAAGATGAGAAGTAGATGACCGTGGTATATATTTCAATCTAACGTTCATTATAATAAATATAATAATATTCTAATTTTACAGGTTTATAACTTTGTACATTATAAGGAACGAGCGACCTTGACCATAGGAGAACGATATAAGTAACAGTTATGCAAAAACAATGATATAATTGATAAGATGATTATTACATATGTATCTCCGGTAGAGTCAGGGCTAGCCGCTACGGCTTCAGGACCACTTTTACTTTTGGCTGTGTGGTAGAGGGGCGAGTAAATTCGGTGTGCGTATAGTGTTATATCTTCAGTGTTGTGTTCGGGTGCAACGAACACTCGCGCCTCTCTGAGTTGTTACTCCATAAACACGTGTTCGGACATCGAGTGCGTGAGCGCCGGCCGGCTTCGAATATATTTTTTATAGTAGGTAAGTTATTTACATTGCTTTTAATTTTTTTTTTTTCTGTATGATTTGAATACTTTATTACCGCAACAAAGGTATATGCAAAATGTTTTATTTATAGTTAAGAATTTAATTATAATTAAGAGCTTGTTAAATAGACCGAAGAGTGTAAGATATCTATCTTAATTTAAATTAACGGGTATAAATTTTGCAACTAAAATAATTGCTCAGTACATATATGGGTTCTTTATTATATTTATGAAACTAGCGACTCATCCTTACTCCGCTCGGGTTCGTCCCTAGTTACGTTTTACCGTTTAGTATAGATTTATTAGAGATCAGATATTTTCCTCCAGTAAAAAGTATTCTATATGTTGACCCGGATAACCAGCTATTATTATACCAAATTTTATCAAAAGTCTATTAAGTGGTTTTTAGTGATGCATTCCCAAACAGAGGGACAGATTTTTTTTTATAAACTATAGATTCGGCCTCTGTATCGATAATAATGACTATTTAAATAAGATTTTCAACAAAATATTTAATGTACAGATTCGACTCAGAATTTTATTATATTAACTAGCGTTGCCCGCGGCTCCGCCCGCGTTCAGATGATAAAAACCAAATTCTTAGGTTTTACATATTAGTATACTCTTACATTTCCGTTTTTGTATTTTTTCGAGATGAGATATTTTCCCGCAGTAAAAAGTATCCTATATTTTTTGCCCCTGATGACCAGCTATCATCATACCAAATTTCATCAAAATCCGTCCAGTAGTTTTTCTGCGATGAGGTAACAGACAGACAGATAGACAGACAAAAAATCTAAAAACTGTAGATTCGTCCTCTGTATCGATAATAATGTCTATTTCAATAAGATTTTCCAAGAAATTTGAATATACAGATTTGGCTTAGTTACAATTTTATTATATGTATAGATTTGAGAATAAACATCGAGGTTAAAAATGTTTTAAGAATATTGGCGTAGACAGTAGCAAGCCAGTTAATTATAAGCAATAGATAATCATGTGTGAAATAGTTTACCACATGAGTGTTTACTAACACTGATAGAACAATGCGCCGATGATTGAGGGAAGTTATTTGAAAGTACTATGTTATGGCCATTTTCATATATTCCGTATAATAGATATAGCCATTGTTATGCAGATTCAGACGTGCAGTGTTTACACATTTATTAAGCGATAAATGAAGAGGATTAGATTTTACTTCTGTAAATTGTATTCAACCCTTTTTACCGTCCCACTGCTCCTGGGCCTCCCTTCAGTACGAAGGGAATCAGGCCATAGTCCACCACGCTGGCCAAGTGCGGGTTGGTGGACTTCACATATCTTTTGAAAACTTGCTAGGTTCTCTTAGACAAGCAGGTTTCCTCACGATGTTTTCCCTTCACCGTTAAGACAAGTGGTAATCATGACAATGTTGGAATTGATTCGCACATGAAAATATCAGAGGTGCGAGACCCGGGATTTGAGCCCGATTCACTGGGTTTCTCAAGCGAGCGCGTTACCACTGGGCTACCACTGCCTTTTTGTAAATTAAAGCTTTTCTATACACATCCTCGATCGTTGGACCGATTCGGGTATTTTTTTTAATTGTTCGTAATAGTCCGAATAAGACTTTCAGGAAAGAGGTAGTATAAGTTACGTGGAAAAACTGAAAGTGTTAATTCTATAGAACTTTTTAATAGCCTCAAAGATCACAAATAAATTTACTAGAATTTGGACAGGACAATATCTGTTTGGTCACTTGGTCAGCTAGTTTTTAATGATACTTAAGTTTAACAGGTAGGTGACATTTGTTCTCTAATTTTCTTTACTATCTTTTCTCTAAGAGAAACTAGCAAAAGAAATTATTTTCCGCCTTCCATAAAAAAAGCAATAAGCATTATCAACCACATCCTAGTTTGTTAGAATATAGTTTTATACTTAGCGAAAATAATAGGATAGTAATCGTTCTTTTTATAGGTATAGGTTTGTGGTCAAGTATAACAGGCAGGCATTGGCCTTTGACCAGACCAAAACTTTCCAGACATTTACTGTTATTCTATTTAATAAATTATTTCATGGAGTCAACTAACCATGGATTTCATTTTAGAATAAGAAGTTTTTCATAATCATTTTTTTTGTAGATATTAGTTAAATTATGCATATATAATATACATATATGTATCTATAAATAAAATAAGAACACAAATAGAATTTATCAAAAAATTGAATTTATTATATCAATATCTAAAATTAATTAACATACCGAAGTTATACGATATGTCAAGCACAGGTTGAGTGATTGAGTAAACACAGTCTTGAATGAATCAACATTCATGTTTTGAATTTTGTGTTGAGTACATAACTGTTATTAATATTTGTTTTGAAGTTTAATAATAATGCAGAGTATATTTTGATTTAATATTTATATTATGAATAAATATCTTTCGAGCATTTCAAAGTATGTATTTGTGTTTTAAGGATTCAAAACTAACAATTAATATGGCAACTTAAAATTAGAACACAATGACGTTAAATTGCTAATTGTAATAAATATTTCAATTTACTAAAAGTATTTTATTTTAAAACTAGCGGACAAACAAAAACAAATCTATCCCACGGGAACCGTACATTTTTCATAGAAAAAGTAGCCTATTTTTTATTTGTGTATGAACTATATTATTGTAAAGTTTCATTAAAATCCGATCAGTAGCTTTTGTGTACTAAGCTGTATAAGTTACTATAGTTTTTTAATTATCCCACGGAAACTCTTTAAATTTCCGGGATGAAAAGTATCTAAAATGTTGACCGGGGATATAAGATTCCACTGTGCAAAATTTTCATTCAAATTGGTCCAACAGTTTCGGAGATTAGCCCGTACAAACAGACAAACAGACAGAGAAACAAAATAATTAAAAAAAATCTGGATTTGTTCTTACGTTCCCCTGACTCGGTGTTTAGCATTATTAGGGTTCCAGACCCGAAGGGTAAACGGGACCCCTATTACTAAGACTCTGCTGTTCGTTCGTCTGTCTGTCACCAGGCTGTATCTCATGAATCGTGATAATTAAACAGTTGAAATTGTCACAGATGATGTATTTCTTTTTGTTGCCGCTATAACAACAAATACTAAAAAGTAGAATAAAATAAATATTTAAGTGGGCTCATACAACAAACGTGATTTTTTTGCCGTTTTTATAGATAATGGTACGGAACCCTTCGTGCGCGAGTCCGACTCGCACTTGGCCGGTTTTATTTTCTATGTACACACATTCGCCCTCTACAGTTTTATTATATGTTATACATATATAACGTTACCGTGGTATAGATGTATAAAAACAAAACGGGTAACAAGTGTCGCACGACGAAGATTCATTCATTCATATATGACCTCCTTTACGAAATTTAAAGTAGATTCGCGTGAAATGACCATGTCCTCTGGTAGATTACAAAATTAGAACGAGTTAAATAATATTAAAGCTAAAATGTGTCTTAATTTATTCTATATCTATAACACATTTTATTATTATCAGTGAGTGATTTGACATGCTTACAATTTTGCTAAGTCTTGTCATGCGATTCATAAAGTAAAGACCTATCGTTGGAAAACAAACTTTATACATAAGCTATAAAGTGAATTTTATATTATTATGCAATGTAATTGTTGCCTTATAAATAAACGTTTCGATAACGCATGTAGTTCACGTCTCAAGTTTTCTGCGAAAAAACTTTCGGTTTCATCCTAAATGTATACAATGGAAGAAACGATTATTACAATAGTTAGGTATTACTTATATTTATAGTTTAATGAACCATAAAACATTTGATTTTTAGCCAAGTGAAAATAATTTTTAATTCGTTGTAATTAGTAGGTATGGCATTTAAAATATGGATAAACATAAAAAATAGGTACATGATACTTTATTATACTTTCTAATTATACTTTCTTAGTATACTTTCTAGCAGAACCCGTGGCTTCGCTCGCGCTAAAAATACAAAAAAACTCTAAAAAGGTAGGTTTCATACAAACTTTCATCCCCTATTTTACCCACTTATGGGATGAATTTTAAAAATTGCTAAAACACGTATTTATTTAATTGTATTGAAAAGCATTATTACCAAGTTTCAAGTAATTCTGATCATAAATATTTTTTTGGGTTGTATTGTAACGTGTTTTCCCGTGGGAATTAGATAATCTCCTGCGGCAAAAGTAGCCTATGTCACTCCCCAGCCCTCGAACTATCTCCACACAAAAAATCACGCCAATCCGGCACTCTGTTTCGACGTGAAAGAAGAAAAAACAAACAAACACACTTTCACATTTATAATATTTGCATGGAAGTATGGATTTCTATTACATCAATTAAATCAATAATCGTCAAGTTACATAAATCCGAGTTTGGTTTTCAAACATTATTATCGTATGAATATATGTATGATATTGATATCAAATATTGATATTATGATAATAATAAAGATGTAAAATACTAATGGTACCACTTTCTTAATGTACAAGAAACTACAAATGTAAAATAATATATAATATTTATTAGGTATTAGCGATCCGTCTTTGCTCTGCTTTAGCTTTCACATTTTGTGTCAAAAGCTTACAAAACTTTGAACCCCTATTCCGGGACAACCATTTTCTTACTCCAGAATAAAAGCTATCTATGTTGTAGCATGTCTCTCTGGCAAATATTTTTGTTACTTTTTATCTAACCTGTAGTGGTGAAATGTTGCGGGAACCATTTTGCGTTATCAGTATAGAAAGTCGCTCATGTCCTTGTCACCGATCAGTGTCGTTAAAATCATTTTCAAAGTTAAACTCACGTTTATTCGTTCGTTCCTCTTTCGGAGGCTTTAATAATATTAAATAAATATGTTGGGATATTAACACACAGCATCATCTAGTTCCATGTTAAGCTACGAGGCTTGTGTTATGGGTACCAAATAGTTTATATACTACACATATATATAACTATAAATACATACATATTATATATATATAAGCACCCATGACTGGAGTATGTATACATTCGTGCTCACACAAATGAATGCCCCCAGATATTTTTCTTTTGTTTAATAGTATCTTACTTGTTTAGTTAAGTTTATTGTATTAGTATAACCACAGATCATATAATACTATACTAGATATAACTATATTTTGATTATTAGGATTTTTTTGGTGCCTATGTCATATATACATCATCCGCTCCAGATGCAACCCTAATGCAGGCCACGATCCTCAGACATGAGGGACCGACCCCAGAGAGAGATGTTATATATACAAGATATATACTAATACGAAATTCCAAATTAAGAACATCTCGTGTGTCTTTATAGTCGCACAGATCACCTAATACTATAGCTAGTGGTGAATGAAAATTTTTATTAGTCAGGCACCATCCTCAGATTAGCCACATATCCTCCGAAAATTTTAGATAGAATTATGTACACTTGTAAGGTTTAAATAACTACGACAATTAAAGTCGGTTAAGACACATTTCTTATATGTGTACAATTATTTTTTATTTATTAATGACGTACCTACCTAGAGGTGAAAATAATGACATTCTGGTATAAAAAAATCTTGCATTAAAGCTTATAGATACGAGTATAGTTCCGCATTGTCTCATTATATAATATAGGTACATGCCCCTACATGGTTCAAGTTGGGTTAATATGTTTTAATTATTACAAACTTTAAAATGTCACTACATTTATTAAATGTTTTACAAAAACCTTATAATTTAAGTAGCAAAACAAAGTCGATTTATCATTTTTAAAGTCATTTTACGTTTTGTCCACTCATAAGTCATAAGTAATCAAACGCGCCGTCATTTTTATGTTAAAGTGACAAAATAATTTGTCAATTTATCTTACATGATTTTTTTTTACTGAGATATTAATCAACACTAATAATAATGTATAATATAGTCATATTATTGTAATCATTTAAACACTTTAAATAAAGACAACTTGATGTTAAAGCTAAGTATGATATATGGGTTGTTTCAACACTTCTAGAATGTTGCTATGTAATAACATAGGTCTATTGTATAAAATAGCCTATCAGATATATATCTACTGTACAGTGTACATATATATTGTTATATACCTTGTACGTACTCCATTGTTTAGGCAATCTTAAGAACGTTCAAAATGTGGGAACCTTATAATATCTCCCTGTTTAGTTGAGACAAAGTACGGTGTTGTGTACCGACACTCAAAATGCATACTGAAATTTTATCTATTAAATTGTTTATATATAATTTATCTATATAGTTTCATGCAAATACATATTTATTTAGTTATATGATAAATACACGAATTAACAGTTTCGATATGTACATGATTTGTCAAGGAGAATATTTGTAAATAACAGAAAACTGGACATAGTTAGTGTCTACAACGATAACAATATCTAGTTGTTACCCAACTATAATTAATAGACATAGTTCTAATTACACTGATATTTGACCAAGTATGAAGTGTAATTTCGTTTGGATTTACACAAAATTCTCGACTTGAATGAATAGTTCCATTCAATTCAAAACACTATTTGTTACTTATTTGATACTACTTATTTAAAATTAAAAAAAAGGGTGTCTCATATATGTGATATTTATATGTAACAAATAAAAAAATAACTACTTTTAGAAAGACATGTGAAGTTCGCCAACCCGCACTAGGCCAGCGTGGTGGATTATGTCCTGACTCTCTCGTATTTAGGAGAGTCTTGAACCCAGCAGTGGGACGCTAAAGTGGGCTGAATAATAAAAAAAAATTAGATACGTAAAGCATGTTGCTAATAATAAATAAATTAATAAAAATTAAAAAAAAGCTGTAACACTTTCCTAACTTATTATTTTATCTTAATCAGGAAAAACCTATTGAGTACACTTTTCTCTTTGCGCAATCTATTTGTACCAGCTTAGACTTCCTATTTAGACTTAAGTATTACATTTAGACTGTCTCCTTAAGATCTGCACGTTTAGGTATTTTTATATTGTAACAATAGGTAAGTAAAGTATCACACCAGTTGCGCTAGGATGAAGGAATTGCTTCTCAGTATTCATTATAGTAATTTGGTGTCAAGCAGTTTTTTTGCTAAGTCGCCTTGCATAGCTACCTATATAGGATAATCACGAAAGATCCTTAATTGTAACAGTACTAAAGGCACATAAAAGTTTACAAACCTGCTGAAAACCAGGCAGACTTTATCCTGTCCAAGATTCAGATTTCTAGAATTTCTCAATTTGTTAGCTGGCTTTTCCAACTTTTTCCCATTAAGACTAGTGCAAACATTTTTATAAAAAACTAAATCGTTTCGAATGCTGTAATGCACATTAACCAACGAACAGTATTTCATTTTTATTATATATGTAGACTGTACCGATTTTGCCCGTGTCTCCGCTCGCATTGTATGATTCCAAGATTTAGTAACGGCCATTCCGAATTTCAATGGAAATCGTTGAACACTTAAACTTAAAGAACTAAAAAATATGCGATTACGAGTATATACTATTTGACTAATTTAAAAAGTTTATATAATAATTAATTAATAATAATTAGCGTGATAGTTTGATAAGTGTCATGGTATGTTATAAATATCATACTTTGATGGCACAAAATATGTAAAACTAAACAGAAATCAACTGAAGTGTATGAAGCTGTATGCTACGTATAATATTATAAATAATTGATGTATATTTCTGTATGTAGAAAAAAAAACTTGTCCCTATTTAAAAAATAATAAATAAAAAAAGTTAAATCTAAGTATCATCAGAACACATAGAATTACAAAATTCGCATAGAATTACAAAATTTGTTTTTAACAATATTGCTTATGAAATATTTGTATCTTGTAACCTAGTTAATATATCCTCTATGTGCAATCATCGCACTAAGGACATGGTGCAGACTTTTGAAATTCGACTGCTTATGAGCAATGTTATACTATAAAGAGTATACGTATACATACCTTACTAGCGCTCTAAAGGGGAAGCGCACAAATGGAGGCTATAACCTCCATTGGCCTCCGATGCTTTCGAGTATGTAAAGAATACGCATGTGCTCCTCACTTTGCTAACCGGTGCACATCATTCGTTTTTCTAACAAAAATGACGTCGTGTGCATTCCGTAAATGCACTAATTAATTATTATCCAAGAAAAATAATCAAAGTATACGCGATCATATACCACAGGTAGTATGCCGAAATTATAATATTTTATTTGGTAGTAATCTTCTGTAAACAAATAAAGACGCCATGATTACGTAATTCAATGAAAACTTACTTAAGTGACGAACACTAGCTGTCTTTTTTTTATTATAGTTTTGATAACGCTATCCTTTCACATCTTTTGGCAATAAAATAATAAATGTATGAGCATGTCTGCTGCCGCTGGGTTACGAACTCTTTTTTCGCTAATTTGTACTTGCACGTACGTATACGTATCTATAATCTATAAAACATCATTGCTTATGAGTAGGTAGATATTTTAGTTATGTTAAACTTTGGAAAAATATATTAAAAATAGATTTAGAATGAAATGTTTAATTTTAATTTATTTGGAAATATTAGTAGCGTCTTAAACAAAACTATCTCTTCGGATTTTTCCGCGGTTTTCTTTTGATTTTTAGTTCCCGACGTTTCGAATGCTTTACAGCAGTCATCGTCAGAGACGGGACATGGTGTAAACCTAAGAAAGTATTATTGGTGGTGTGCTTTAAAAGCACGTATTTACCCTTTGCGGAAAGCTAACCTATATTTCAATTAAGGTTTTTGTTCGACATTCGATCGACCTAAAGCAATCGGTGATTGGTGTTCGGCCTTGTAGTCTACTGCTAGTGCTTAGTGTACAATGTACATTCTACTATAGAACATTAACAATTTCCATATTTAAGTTATACTTTGGTATTGCTAGTAATTTAATATATTTTATTACTAACAGAACCCGCGGCTTTGCTCGCGCTATAACTACAAAAAAATTCTAAAAAGGTGTAGTTTCATACAAATTTTCATCCCCTACTTTACCCCCTTATAAGATGAATTTTGAAAAATGCTAAAACACGTATTTATTTAATTTTATTAAAGAGCATTAATACCAAGTTTCAAGTAATTCTGATCATAAATATTTTATTGGATTGTATTATAACGTGTTTTCCCGTCGGAATTAGATAATCTTCCGCGATAAAAAGTAGCCTATGTCACTCTCCAGCCCTCCAACTGGCTCCATACAAAAAATCCACCTTTTCGACGTGAAAAAAGGACAGACAGACCAACAAACAAACACACTTTCACATTTATAATATTAATATGGATACTTGCTTAACAAACCTAAAATTTATAACAAAATCGTTTCACTGCCTTCTATCGTATTTTGTTTTAGAGAAATAAGTGTAAAATATTCTAATGAAATCTAAATTATATGATTACAAATACATTGTATAATATTATGAAGTATAAAGATATTTTACATTTATAAATTTTTGTTTCTACTAACAAATGACACTGGCTTTGTATTCAAACATTTTCTTGATTTTTTGATCCACTCTACTGATTTTCTAGATTTTTCAGTTCATTCTATTTTACTAAAGGGAGAGTAAGCTGGGAGTCATATATATTTTATATTTTAAGTTTATATTGAATGGCATATGTTCTATTATGTTGGGAACAAATCAGTAATAACAATTGCTTAAGTTGACTGACAGTTTGAATACCTTGGTGACATATAAATAGCTTAGGCATATTGTGTTTCTGTGTACTACGACAGTGTAGAGATACACTGTCGTAGTAGACAGAAACGGCATTGTTCGTAATAAAAACTTATTCACATAAATTGCTCAAAATTGAGCCCTTGAGCGAATATAATGCAATAGATTTTCATTTAAAGCTGTTGAAACTATAATTAGGTAGAGTATATATCACATAAATTGAATTCATTAAAGGCTTAAGTGAATATAATATTTGTATTTAAATTCTTTATCTATTTTAATATTTATTGATTTTATTATTTTAATATTACTTAAATTATCATTTGGCCAATATGACATAATATATATAATAGAAACTTTCATTCCTTTCGTTTTCTATATATGGTTTAATGCATACGATATTGCTCAGTGTTAGAAGTGACCTTGCTATACGCACCAGCTTGTAATGTTTAAATAGTTGGCAGGTCATTGCCATTCTTTGTATACCTATATTATGTAAATGCATAAACTTCCTATTTTCTGTCAGTAACATTTTTATTTACATAGAAGAATTTTTTTGAAGGTCTTAAAATATTTCTATATGAATTCATTATTTGTGTTTTGCAGCTTCTGATGGGACCACGGATATTAATACTTTTGGCCTGCCTCGCAGCGGCGAGAGCGTCCCTGGAAGTGGTAAACCAATGGAGTTTACTGCAATTTGACTTTCCACCGGATCCGGTGTTGCTAGAAAAGTTCCAACCTGAAAATACAGTGCCTGCTGGACTGGAAGTTGGATGGGATCGAATATACATAGGAATTCCGCGACTTCGCGCGGGCGTGCCGGCCAGTTTAGCTTGGATTCCTCGTTCACTGCCGCCTGGCGTTAGTCCTGTCCTGCAGGTATTGGTTCTTTTATATTATACGCTTACTTGACCGTGACTCCGCTTTCGTGAAATGGTTGACAGCGATAAAAAGTGACCTGAGTATCAACATATACTCGTAAGTTATATAATCTTTGACGAATTTCATTCAAATCCATATATGTGTAATAAAAATGTACTATTCTTTATAACTTGAACCGTTCCTTATCATGTCATGAATCTTTTATCTTAATAACATTCACTATTGAGTCAATTCCAGTCACGAAATTTAAATAGTGTCAAAATAAATGTACCTATATATTTTAATTTATGTATCTAAAGTCTAAACGAATACAGGCTGACTATTGCACCACTTTACTTTCAATAATGCGGTCACTCTGTGCATTGTGATTTTGGTAATTACCATTATTCTACCGGAACGTATAAATGGTTTTAAGGTTACAATTGTTTAAAAGATATAAAATAAATAAATATGTTGGAACATCAACCCACAGCACCATCTAGTTCCATGGTAAGCTACGAGGCTTGAGTCATGGACACCAGATAGTTGATACACTACACATATATATATGTAACTTTAAATACATACATGTTATAAATATAAACACTCATGACTGGAATACAAACATTCGTGCTCATCACACAAATGAATGCCCCCCAGCGGGACTCGAACCCGCGACCGCTGGCACAGCAAGTATGGTCATTACAAACTGAGCCAAACGTGGCGTCATATAGTGTTCAGTATTTATTAAAAACTAGGTCCTAACTAAAATGGATCAGATCACAACTCTTAAAATACATTTGAGTACTTTTAGTTACATACAGGACAGTAAAAAGCTTGTAGTTTGGACTATACAGGGTAATTTTTAATTTACTGAAAATCTTTTGGGAATACACTATTTACAACATAACAATAATATCTGTAAGAAAAAAAATAATATATCTTAAATTTAACAAAAATAAAATTTTTTTATTGCACCTTCTAAACGGAAATAGTCCAGCATTAGCAAAAGAAAGTGCGTGTCCGGTAGAGTAGGAGAGGTGGAGGGGTGTAGGAAGCCGCGCTTACTCATTTAAACTTGGCCAGATGCTAGAACTTTAAAGTTTATAAGGTGCAAGAAAAATATTTTTATTTTTGTATGAAAACAAAAATTAAAGAAATATTATTTTTTCTTGATACAGATGTTGTTGTTATGACGTAAATAGTATATTCCCAAAAGGTTTTCAGTAAATTAAAAATGACCCTGTATAATATAAACTTTATTTAATAATTCAATATATGGTGTTTTGTTAAAAGATAATACTTGTTTAGGAAAAACTACTGGTGTGTACATTTTTTCTAGATTAAAATGTAAGCGTGAATACGTTTCGAACGTAGTGTTCGTTGAAATTCTTTATAAAGGCGTACTGTTGTTACGTAAACGTTCGCTTGTTCGCTGTTATTATAACATTGTTTTGATATTCACCTACTATCCTAGATCACTTTCATCCTAATATTATACTATGCTATAAGTTATTTTGTGTTTTGTATTTATTATTAAACTTTTGTTATATTATTGTTATGTAATTAATGATAATAAGACTCTATGACCTGAAAATATTCTTATCACTATTTCACGGTTAGGTAAGTAATAATTTGCAAAGTGTGACCTCGCGGCGTACGCGCATGCTGACTTATACGCGAAGTAGGCAGTTCATAATATTACCGCGAGAAAGCGTGAAGGCCAGGAACTGAGATGTAACCTTGACGGACTCCATTGAATAGCTGTTTTATTTAGTCAGCGACAATTACGATTTATTCCTATGCGTAATGCTTAGACGCTGTTGTAGTGCATTGTGTATGCCATAATATAGCGTTAAGGAATTTCTCTGTTCGTACTCGTTTTAAGTACCTTGGTACTATATTGAGATAATAACCACTTTGGCAATAAAGTTATGGCATGTTTTTATGTGCATTAACACTGGCTAAATAGCACCAGTGTCTAGTTATAAAATATGTGTACCTTATTAAAGTGTAGGTTGCTTCAGATATAGAAATACAAAAAATGTTGTTTTAAACTATTTGAAATTGAGTTTTGAAATATTACAAAATTCTAAATATCTTTTTTAGGTATTTTTTTTATTTCAGCATATTAGTATTTATATTTGTATGATAGTACTATTCGTTTTGTATATTAAGTACATCAATATTTAAGTAGCTTCGTTTACTAACGAAGTAGAATTTATTCCAAATTAAAAGTCAAACCGCACTGAGAACTTATTACATTTAATTCCGTTCAAGTACATTCGCAATCTTTCTTGTATCTCTATTTAAAATAGACTTATCGTATTTCACACGATTATTGAAATTCCTCCATCGATTTTTCTTTGTTCTGTTCACTAATTTGTATTCAACATGAAGTTGTGAACTGATATTGAATGATGCACGTTTTGCTCTTTTTCAAGTTGTTTTATTCTAGTGCATAAATATTTTACATTTAGTGTATACAGAGTATGCACTCTGATTTCTATTTGATTAAAATTTATGTTGTAAATTATATAGTTTCATATTACCTTTATAATTATTGATTGCAAGTCTCCTTGTTAAATATTATGAGATCTAATGGATTGTGATAAATCGTTCGTGTAATATTACTCCATATTTACTTATGGTATAGTTGGTGAACTTAATTTAACTTAATTAATAATGTAGTTTGTATATAACATGAGATATAACTATAATTTTATGATACTCATAATCCTGTTGAATTTGTTGAATATAGTATCTAATATCTATCAAATTAAATCAAATCAAAACATATTTTATTTAAATAGGCTCTTACAAGAACTATTGAATCGTTACATTTTTCATTTTAAATTTTTTTATTAAATGCCAGTATGTACCAAAGTCCGTGAGGAATCTACCATTAGCTCGGAAGGCTATGAAATAAATATTGTTCTATAACTTCTTGGATATATTAATAATTTATTTCTTTATCTTGATAGGCGTACCCTGACTGGTCATGGCACACAGCCGGTCGCGGCGACGTCAACTGCACGGGGCTCATATCCGTGTACCGCATTCGTGCTGACCGCTGCAACCGCCTATGGGTACTGGACTCCGGAGTTCTCACAAGTCTTGACGACTTCCGCCGCGTTTGTCCTCCTAAGATCCTCATCTTTGATATGGCAACTGATCGTTTGGTAAGTTTAATAATTAGAAAATTTAAGCTTAATAGTCTTTTAAGTAATTTATGTTATCAATTTTCAGTACTATTTTGATTTATTATTTACTAGCGTAGGAAAACAAAATCAAACCTATCCCACGGAAACCGTACATTTTTCCGGGATAAAAGTAGCCTATGTGTTATTCCTGACTATAATCTATCTCTGTGCCAAACATCCAGATTCGTTCTGTCGTTCTGGCGTGAAAGAGTAACAAACATCCATACTCACAAACTTTCACATTTATAATATTAATACGGATTATCTTTAAAATGGTTAACCTCGATTTAGTGAGTAGGTAGTTGTAGGTACACCTCTAGTTGCAATTCTTGTAATATTTTAGTCAGTGTAACAACCCAATTCTATTGAATTAATGCTATCAACATATACATATTTTGTAAATCATAACAATCTTGGTTTAACGTTAAATGTATTAAATTATATTGACATATTGAGACAGATCGATCGATCACAAGTAAATATTAAATACTGCTTTGTGAATTATGGCTAACTTTTACCTGCGGCTTGACACACTCGTGATTGTCCTTTTAAGTCGTAACTGAAGGCTAGTGGATTATTTTGATCTGAGTATTAGTCTAAGGTCACAATTGTTAATCGTAAACGTAACTAGTATAGTGCGGGGAGCTGGAGATTTTTTGTTTCAGTTTAACCAAAAGTAAATAAATGTAAGTAAAACTTAGCTAATAGAAATATCTATAGGGTATAGATCTAATAAAATTAGATTAATTTTATGCACCGCAGCAATTTATATTATTTATTACGCTATGTGATAAAATTAAATAGGAGAGAAACAAAATGTATCTATATTTGTATAATATTGTATAATTATTAATATTTTTTATTAATAGAATATTAATATTATAATTATTAATAATAATTGTTGAGTAAGAATACTCGTGATAACAATATAATTTTATTACATATACAAAGTATGTATTTACTTCGTTATATAGACAAACAGACAATAGCTACATAGGACAAACTATGAAATACGAGAAGAATGACGGTTTGTTTTATATGTGTTATGCAATGATTACAGTTTGAATGTGAGAATAGTTGAATGTAGCGTAAGTTATTCAAACGAATTTGACCTGAAATAACTAATCGAGTCTAAGCAATATCGTTGCATGACACGCCCTAAATATGGTGTGAATATTCGCCCTAAAATTAGACATATTTAAGACGACGTAAGTGAAAAATGTTTTTTATCAATTTATTCTGAACTAGCAGAACCCGCGGCTTTGCTTAAACTATAAAAGCACTAAAAAGATAGGTTTCAAACAAACTTTAATCCCATATTTTACCCCCTTATGGGATGAATTTCGAAAAATGCTAAAATAAGTATTTATTTAATGTATTGAAGAGCATTTATATCAAGTTTCAAGAAATTCTGATCATATATATATATATATTTTGTGTTATATTATAACGTGTATTCCCGTGGGAATGAGATAATCTCCCGCGGTAAAAAGTAGCCTATGTCATTCTTCAACCCTTCAACTATCTCCACACAAAAAGTTACGCCGATCCATCACACTGTTTCCACGTGAAAGAAGGACAAACAAACAAGCAAACAAACAAACAAACAAACAAACAAACAAACAAACAAACAAACAAACAAACAAACAAACAAACAAACAAAGAAACAAACAAACAAACTTTCACATTTATAATATTAAAATTATGGAAGTATGCATGTGCACTAAATTATATTATTTGTTCTTGGATCTTAGTAACGTGTTTTGGCATGACCAACTTTTTTGGAGAACCGATTCTTATTAATTTAGTTGACTGACTATAGATTATTTTTTATAATAGACAGACGAGATTTTAATTGAGAGATAGAGAACAATTTTGATTGTGCTCAAATATTTTTTCAGTGTAGGAACTATTAGGGATCGCAATTGTAGGATGTCGGTTAAGCCTTCATAATTAATATTTTGCTTAATGTTGATTAATTCGAGTAGAATATAAAAAATACAATTATGTATGTATATCGTTTGTGCCATATCTGTATATCTGGATGATTTGGCATAGAGATAGATTACAGTCTGGAATAACACATAGGCTACTTTTTATCCTGGAAAAATGTACGATTCCCGTGGGATAGGTTTGTTTTTGTTTTCCTAGAAGCGAACTCGAGCAGTGCGAGGTTGAGCCGCTAGTATTTATAGATATATGCGTATGGTTTTTACGTAATTGGCTACTTGACAGTTTTCGGAATAGTGTTTTAAAATGTGCAAATATTCATTTTATACCACTTATTTCTTTTAGTCGAAAAAGTGTTTTAAAATATATAAGAACAATTTTTTTATTAATTACTTTGACATGTCGTCCTATAACAGTCGGTCACGTGACATTTTGAGCTGATGACGTCACATTTCAATAAATAATAAATACGACGCTCTAACTTTTAAGCATATTCTCAAGAGGAAAGTTTAAGCTTTTTCAGTAGAATACCCACTTACGCAAATTAATTGTCACTTAACGATTACTCTGACACGCGTGAAGCACTTAATCGAGTAATCATACGCCAAAATGCCATACATCATTTTGGAAAAAAGCTGATACCCTTACACTGCTGGACTGATATTAACCAAACATAACTTAGAACCACCGTAAGAAAACTGGCGTTCAAATAAAAAAAACCGCATCGAAATCGGTCCATCCGTTTGAAAGCTACGATGCCACAGGCAGACACACACACAGACAGACAGACATCGACGTCAAACTTATAACACGCCTCCTTTTGCGTCGGGGGTTAAAAATAAATTAAAAAAAATTCTAAAACCTATATGTTAGACTAAGTTCTTACGGTGTATACATTGATAGAGTATATCTTTTGAAAAAATTGTAACTTTATGAATCTCCGATTCAAATCGCCAAAAGTAAATACATACATATGTATGCATCTATTGCAAAAGTACATACTTAATATGAATGTTACCTACTTCTTAAATATCAACGAAGTGCTTATCAAAAATGTGTTCATTTTTTATATGTCAGTAGGTAGTAGCTTATTGCAAAAATAAAAGCCAACAAGATCTGTAACATTTATTATGAAGCACTTGAATGTCCATTATATTATACGGTACTTAGTTATCGATTACCGATAATAACCTTACCTTAGTTTTCAATACGATTATTAAATGTTTAATAGTACCAAGTGGTTGTTTGTGGCTGCAATAATGAAGTTTAAGGCAAATATTTATCGTTTAATATCAGGCAACACAGTCGTTGAGGTCATTTATATGGAAAATATCTATATTTAGCCAGGACGGGGTTTAGAGGTATAGGGCAATTTATTTTTATTTTGCATGTCTTAAAACATGTATATCCCATATAATTACCACATAAAAATAAATAATTAAAATTTTACGGGGTCACCAAATAGGTATATAAATTCATTGATTTCTCATAAAAAACATAACAATGATGCAATGGAATTTACCAAAAATGAAATATCTAATGTGATAATTATATTATTATATTATATAGATAGATTAAGACGTAGAAATATCTATTGTGAGTGCTACTTGCCCTCCTCCCCTAAACTGGCTTCATAGTAAGTTATAGGTATTGTAACTGGCTATACTACTACTTAATAAAAGGCAGCTTAAAGAGCTAATTAAAGAGCTTTACCAAAGTAGGTCAATTACAAAGTTCGTAGGTCTATACACATACATAATTATTCTACAAAGCAAAGCACACTGACTTCGAAAATATTTGATTAGGTATGTATAGTAAATGAAAACTACCAATCAGTTATTTTTTACTTTTTAGTTCTTTTGTTTGAAGTCGGTTTATATTTTTTTGTTAAAAAGTTTTTATTTTTCCCTTTTTAGTATAGACAGTAGTAGCAAAGTAAGAATTCTAACGTGTTAGGCTTGTCAAATCAAACAAAATAAGCCGAAAATCAAAGTATCAACTATTAGCCGTTGAAGAGTTCCACCTATCCACCTTCTGGCCTTACCATCAGATCAGGTCAACAATACCGAACCACTGTACTATGAACGGAAATAGAAACACTTGCAAAGTTTCAAGTCAATATGACAATTAGAAGTAGGTTAAATTCATCATTAGTTATTTTTCCACCCTTAGGGGTGGTATTTTTTTTTTTGAAATTTAAATGGGACTAATCTGGAAGTATACAATTTCAAACAACACAAAAATCGTTTAATAAATGACGGAGTTCTGAGGTAACAAACAAAAAAAAAAAGAATTGAGAACCTCCTCCTTTTGAAGTCGGTTGAATAGGGTCTTTTATAAAATTAATGAATTTTAACTTTAAATCGTCTTTTAAAATATCGTTTTGCGAAAACTGAAGACATTCGTAATTAGATTATCAAAATATATTAAAAGAATACTACTTTTTATATGATCTTACATTAAATTTTATTAGGTTAATCTTTCGTCTAATTGGTAATATTGGTAATTTAATTATTGGGTATTAAAAGCTCATAAGGGACATTACTTTTAAATGATTCAGTGAAAGGTACTTCCGTCAAGTTCTAGTTAGGCTCAAATGGCTAAGTGTAATTTTCTGCTCTTAATTATGAAACATAATGGTCGTTTTTAATTTACATGTTATTCATGTCTGCCACTTCTAAGTAAGATACAACGAACACGTGAAGTTACATGGATGTTATACTTTATGCTATAAAGTATCATTTACTCGTATGTTCCGAAGTGCCCAGTTTATAGGTATGTCACAGCTATTCATATTGTCAAATTCAAAGCCAATACTTTAAAATTTTCCATAGTGATTGTTAATATGTAAATTAAATATGCTCTGAAATTGATTAGTAAAGTTACTGAACGCATTTCGTCAACATTGTAGATACGTTTGTTTAATTATAATAAAGATTAAAGATGTTGTATCGTCTGAACATAATTGAATGATCTTTAATAGCTATTTACAGTAGATACTTATAGATGATCCAAAGGAAACATAAATAAATTCAGTGTAAACAGCGATCACAATTACGTACTGTTATTTCCTTTCTAATTAGTAGATACTAATTAATTCGTTGCCGACTAAGTATAATTAATCAATAAATAAATACTAAAACCTGTACATACATGTATCAGTAACTGGTGGCAATTAATATCTAAAATGTATGTTTTAATATTATTTCATTATGTTTACAAAACATCGCCATTTAAAATATAAAAATTAATTACAGTATTATATGTACGTATATGAAAATATGTAGTATGAACAACACATGTAATTTTTTCTCAAAAATAAATAAATAATATGTATTTCAGCCAGAAAAAATATTAAAAAAAAATCTAATTGCGCTCTGTGATTCAATTGAGTCCGATTCCGATTTCGATTTTCAAAATAATTTCGGATTACGCTATTCACATTTACATGAAAATAATTGAAAAACACCAGCCGTAGAACTCCAACTGGGCAACAGTTCATCATGCATTTAATTAGCTAGATAAAACAACAAAATATATCAAAATTTAATAACAATAATTGGAAAAAATTGTACATTTTTAAAAGGAAATAGGGAAAGAATAATAAGTTTTCATTATTTTTATACTCTATAATAACGGAAGAAACTTACGTTACAGAAGTGTTAAGAAAATGGTACAGAGAAGGTAAATATTAATAATTGGATCTCCTTGATAAAAAGATTAATTGCAATTGCATATTGTCATATTGTGTCGCGGTCACATGCGCCATTGATACCAGAGAAGCAAAACGAGATCACATTCACAATATAAACAATAAGTTTTACTTTCAATTTTTCAAGGTTATATTAATTAAATTTTCACGACTAACAAAAAACAACATACAAAAAGAGATATAACCTACGTAATTATGCAAATAGTTTGTATGTGAGCAGTGCTATGTACTATTAATATTTTTTTTCTTAAATATTATCTAATAATCGTTATTAAGCTTCCTGTCTAGGTATTTAACTATTTAGATGTACATATGTATTATGTACTTTGTCTTCTTCTATTTATAACTGAAGACGCTTTTTACACGGGTGAAGGATGTGGATATTTGAATATTAATATCACCATAAAAAAAGATATTCAAAAATTAAAAGTCGATTACTGAAATACCACGCTCGAAAAATTATAAAATAAAAAAATATTCTTCTATTTTTCTGAAATTTTTATGTACAAATTATTTAATATTTATCGTCTATTAAATAAACAACTTACACGTAATTATTATATTTTAATGTACCTATTTAATACATCCCTATTCATAGTGCTGTTCAGATGAAAGCCGTGGTCGTACCTATGCTACTTTAATCGCTCTACTGTTAGAATGATGGTTTTGTTAGGGTAGGTTTGTGGCATACGACCACAGCTATCCTCTGAACTTCACTAAGAATATGTATTAAATACATTAAAATTGAGTTGTTGCGGGTTGTATTATACCGAAAATATAAGAAAATATAATTATATAAATATATAATTATATTTTCCCGTGGGAATGAGATAAGCTTCCGAGACAAAAGTAGCCGATGTCACTCTCTAGCCCTCAGTGGCGGATCTACACATTTGCCCTCTATAAGTGTCAGTTCCTAGATTATTGTGACAATCCAACGACTTAGTTAAGATTGCACAAAAAATAGTTTTTGGGTATACTTCTGAGCTAATAAAAGCTCAATCATGTACTACTAATAAGGCGGGATAAAGTAAGCCTTAATACTACTTACACAATAATGTATTTTCCCGATTTCAATCATAAATTTTTGCCAGCCATAATTTCTTGAACCAACATTAAGAAAAATTGAAAAATTTGTCTTAGTGGCGAACCATATTACATGTTGAATTGTTTGTGTGGACCTAATAACATTTAGGTATGAAACTTTAGGTAAGTATGATTTTTTTTTAATTTCTGTACGACAAAAAAAAGTCTTGGCCCCAAATTTGCCGCCCCTAAAATCCGCCGCCCTAGGCACCAGCCTACTGAGCCTGCTAGTAAATCTACTACTGCCAGCCCTCCAACTATCTCTACACAAACAATCACGTCAAACCGTCTTCGCTCTGTTACGACGTGAAAGAAAGAGAAACAAACAAACTGACTTCCACATTTATAATATTATACGTATGGAAGTATGGATGGGATATATTTTGGGTAGGTTTCGAAAGAAAATATGTTTGGCTCACGTCTGAGGCGTGATTTTAGGAATTATTCCCAAGTATTGGGTGTATGCAAGTAATGCCGAGAGAAAAAGCTAACAATGTATATTTTTTGACATGTGGTAATTAAGCCCTTTCATTTGATACACAACAAAGCGTCATTAGAAAAGATAAGCCATTATAGAAAAAAAATCATTTTAGTTCATGACTTTATGCTCTCTAGAGGGCGCCATATTCAATTTAATGTGACGTCCAATAGCCTAACGAGCGGACGATCAAGAAGCTTCAAACAATACCTCATTTGTCATCAAATTATGATAAGTAGTTTAAAAGTTACAAGGAAACAGATGAACATACATACATACCGGTCAAAATCATAACCCTCATTTTGCTTCACCTTAGTCGGATAAAAAAAAAATATCGTCAATTAACAACACTTGATAATTCGCGTAACGTCAATACTCGGTGGACGTTATCTAACATATGCTAATTAAATAACAATATCTCTACTCGCTTTACGCATTATGCAAGTATGCCATTGAATAAACTGCGTGAATCTAGATTAATTAAATTGCCTACAAGCGGTCGAGCATGTGTCTTACTTGTGTGCCGGCGTCGGCGTTGAAATTAGAAATTTTTACTCAATATTTCTACAGGTCAAATGCTTGCTTGCATCTAGTTGTATATTTCGGTTAACGACAAACGAACGATGGCAATTGTAGTCAATACTTTTTGGTATAGTTTTGGAAGAAGGCAAAGAAGTCGTAAGGATCTCTAAGTTTTCTCTTTTTCTGTGTCACCTCGTAGTGAATAGTGTTTTACGTAATATCGAGTAGGAGTAAACTTTTATTTTTTATATCTACGAGTATGACAATTGCGAAAATTGTATAAAATTACGTAATGAACACAACTTGCAAATGTATCGATTATATCATTTTATACAAACCATAATAATTACATATTACCGTTGGGAGTATTCGATGCGGTATTATGTAAATGTCGCACACAATTGAATTAACATTTTAGTATGTGGTATAGTCGCGTTATATCATATTGAGGTACTTAGGTACTGTATGCGCACAATTGCACGGATACAACACACCCTTTCCAATCTAAAAGAACGACCTTGTAGGCCACACTCGTAGCTAACGGAACGTCATTTTGCGTCCGCGTTTTAATATAATAATTCAAAAGTATTTCCGGGACATATTATATTGTAATTTACCTATATATTATAATTCTTTACATTCTATATTTCGTACAAAAATGTTTTATTACAAGCAAACTGAAGTTATACAAGTGGTAAAATAAGACAAAAAATATGGTATTTAATAAATTAAGTACCTATATAAATTAAAGCCACTTAGTTATCATCAAGTAATAAAATGAATTACGCATAAAGGTGTTCGTTTATTCGTTTATATTATAGGTACTATTAATATTCATAATATTTTCTCCACGAATTTTATCATAATAATTATAAATGTCAACTAGCGCCTCATCCTTGCTTCGCTCGGGTTCGCATCAAAAAAATATAACAACCAATCTATTCCATAGGAACCATACATTTTTATAGAATAAAAGGAGAGAGAGCCTATATGCTATTCCAGACTATAATATATCTCTGTGCCAAATTTCATCCAGATCCGTTCAACCTTTCAGGCTTGATTGAGTAACAAACATCCAAAGATCCATGTACATGTGTGTGTGTGTGTGTATTCAGCCCCTTTTTTACGTCCCTCTGCTCGGGCCTGCCTTCAGTACAAGGGGGATCAGGCCATAGTCCACTACGCTGGCCAAGTGCGGGTTGGCAGACATCACATGTCTTTCGAAAACTTGCTAGGTTCTCTTAGATATGCAGGTTTCCTCACGATGTTTTCCTTTACCGTAAGGCAAGTGGTAATCATGTTAGAAATGATTCGCACATGAAAATATCAGAGGTATGAGACCCGGGATTTGAACCCGCTTCTCTCGGTTTTCCAAGCGAGCGCATTACCACTGGGCTACTACTGCCTACACTTCTATCTACACCCATCTACACTTTCACATTTATAATATGTATTAGTAAGATGATCTTATTTTAACGTAACCGTACAACATTATTATTAATTATTATACATTACATAGTTAACGAAGCAGTACACTAATTATTAACTGTACGGAGAACGTCATAACTTAAAATGTTGTTTCAAACACATGCACAGCATAGAATAAATTTAACATAGTCCTCAAATTAGTTATAATTAATGTGTTAAAATTATTATTTCATTGTTTAATTAAAAGTATGTGAATTATATAATAATAAAAAACTTTAGATGTAGGTAATATATAAAGACGCGTAAGTATAATATGTTGAAGCACAAACGCAATCAAAAGTAAAAAATATAGTCTTGTCTTATGACGAAAACATAAAATTATAAGATGAATTTCTTTTCTGTATAGGTGATATCGCTTTATTGCATACTAGCGACTTATTCTCGCTTCGCTTGGGTGCAGCCCTAGGTACTTTTTAAATATTCGTACATAATATGAATAGTTATTGTGAGTGAACCTTAGGAAAAAACTAGGCTATTGTAGATTTTTCTGTAGACCTTATTCCGGACTAAAGACCGTTCTAAGGACGACTCAATAGAACCAGTTATTGTGTTTTCCCGTGGGAATTAAAAGATTTTCCTATAGTAAAAAATATTCTAAATGTTAACCCGAGTTATCACTACACAAAATTTAGTCAAAATCAGTCAAGTATATTTTGCATGAAACGCGAACACACAAACAGACATACAGATAAACGAACAAACAGGCAAACATACAAAAAAATAATGACTATTATTTTGGTGTCTATATTCTGTACATAATACGTTACAGTCATTGTTTTAAAAAAATATTTCATGTTCAGATTGTGCTAAGTTAGGTACTGTTTTATTATATTTATAAGTAGATCTTTTACGTAGGTACGATACGTAAAACCACTCTTTTTTAACTTTATATATATTTACGAGTATATTGTCCGCCTTGTCATCGAAATTCGACCATAATCATTATTAAAAATTTGAGGAAAAAATACATATCCATATATAGAAATAAAAACTTAAAAAAATAAAATAAATACCGACTTCCAGGCACTAAAATGTAAAGAATAACTAAACGGGGCTTTTCATTTAGAATAGATACCTAATCAGATATTTTCGTAGCCGTTGCCAGCCGATGGAAAGCAAATCTAATATATTTCGATACATAAAATACATATTTACCTATTAGATATTCATAACTTAAAATATTGTCGGCTGGCACCGACTTCGAAAATATCTGATTATGTCTATCTGATGATATCTACCTATCCTAAATGTCTGGAAGTCGGTTTTTTTTTTAAGTTTTTATTTTTCCATTATTAGTGTAGACGTAATAATAATTAAAATTAACACATTAAAACTAAAATAAAAATAATAATTTATTGTTGATTTTTTTAAAAACCGCTCGACCGATTTCGATAAAATTTATATAGGACCACCTGGGAAGTATACCGATTGTAACAAAAAAAAATCAAATAGGTTCAGGCGTCTTCGAGCAATCGGTGAACATTCAAAAAAAAAAAAGATTCCGACGAATTGAGAACCTCCTCCTTTTTGGAAATCGGTTCAAAACAAGAAAAAAAAAACAAAATTTATTGATAAACAGATGTGATAAAGATAGTTATGGTTACACCTCGTCCATCCGCTCTAGATTAAGACTTACATAGAATAAGAGAGACGCAACTCAGCGTCTGGTCGGTCCACCCGGCTTCCGTCGGCCGAGTATGTATTCAGACATTAAAGGAGCCTCAAATCGGCTACATTCTCACACTTAGTTTTATTTTTTTTTTTCTTAATTTAATTTTAAGTTAGTATAAATAGTTTTCAAAACGCTCTGGAACCAAAATTAGATACAGTACTGTTTTGGCTTTGCCTATTTATATACAGATATATAGTGTAATTCCAAATAAAGATTTGTAAAGATCATGTTATAATTTCAGGTTAGAAGCGTCTACTTCCCACGTGAACTGCTGCGCCCGAGTTCCCTTCTGACCAATTTAGTATTAGATGAAAGCAGATCATCAGCCTCCCGACATTCTGCTACATGTGACAATATTTTTGCCTACATCACTGACACCGTAGCGCCTGGTAAGGAGTTTGCAGTTTAAATATTTTGATAATATTTATCCGTGAACTGTCCTCACTTAAGTGATGTGAGGTTATTAATATTTTAAAAATTCAAGTTATATCTGACATTAAGTTCGAATAGAAAACTCGAAGAGCTAAAAAGAATAATCTATGCCGCAATTGGTGTTAAGTGTTGGATAAAATAAACAGACATTTTCTTTGTTTTTATAACGAAAAGGTTTTTTTAAGCTCTAGTAATTTACCCATATAGATATATTATTATTTGTTATTTTAACTCAATTTCGAATTTCTTATCAAGTTGGAGTAGGTATAATGTAACAGTATGTTAAATTAATAAATATTAATTTTACTGTTTTTATTGATTTAAAAATAAATGTGAAGGATAGGTTTTTCTGTTTAAGTGTATAACGTGAGACATATTAGGAAATAGCGAGAAAATATTTATCAGATACAGGAAACTTCATATTATACTCGTATAAGTAGTTTAAATGCGATTCAATTGGATTTTTATAATACGAACTATAGAATTACATATATACATTATTAAAGAAAGTCAAAATAATTCATATCATCGTCGAAAATAAAAATAGAAAAAAGTAATAAATAATTCAAATCTATGTAAAGAGACATATTCTCTATTTGTTTATCTAAAATAATGATACGATAAAGCATCCAAATTAAGTGGACCTAAGTATATTTGTTCTAATTTATTTTTTATGTTTCTAGGGATTTAAAATATAATTTAAATACTAATTATTTAAACTTAATACACATAATTGTTGAAATATCGACAAACTTTAGTGTACCTATAGAAAACAAAATAAAAGTTCTCCTCTTTCTCTTTACCGTAAGCGTGCGTCCCAAAAATATGAACCTTAAAAAATATTATAAATTTACATACAAAATTTCTTCCACGGCTTGTACTTTTATACATTATATAAAAAGCAAAATTATCTAGAATTTTGTAGGTACGCTATAAATATCATAAATTAATCAATTGTATTTTACTGTAGCGGAACAAATCGCGTGATTCACGCCGCGGAGTATACAACTTAATTATTGCAAACAATGATTTAAAAGGAAAACAAATTGAACGGTCTTTAATTATTGGCATGCATTGTATATGATATAGTTGGCCCATTAAGCTGTTTATTAACTATAGATAGATTTTTTATAAATTCTCTACACTATTATAATACACGATATAAATTTAAGAGTTCTAATTCAATGACATATTATTTTAATATGTCACTAAATAAACACGCAAAATAGGCGCATAGTCGTCGAGTTGCGGAAAATAGCCCGAACATCCATACCATGTCACTAAATTAAAAAGTTCTAAAATTATAGATTACAATTAACACTATATAAAATAAATAAATAATAAAATAAAAATAGTTTTTATTTCTTAATCATCTTTACATTTTGTGTTCGAGTCTTCCCAGTAAGTAATCCGAGGATACTTGTGTTGGGAATGGCCGCTTCTTCCCATATGCATACTCTATGATTAAGTTAGGTGAAAAACTTTTTTTTTTTAAACTATATAATACTAATATAGGATAGTTACATGATTAAAGTTATTTAAAGCAAAGAAAATTATACAAAATTACAATATTAACAACTGAAGGTTGTTATTGCCTGTATAATTTCACAAGTTTTAATTTATGATGTTAGGAAGTTACTATATGTTATGGTAAATTTCAAATAAAAAATATAAGTATAGAAACTCCACGTTAATAATTATTGCTCTTGGAAATTCTGAACTCGTAATTTCTGAGTAAAATTTTACAGTAAATAAAAAAATTATTTTATAGTGTTTTTTAATGTAATGGAATAACACATATTATGAATACATAGTAATATATATCTATGTACCTATTCTTTTCCTTGTAATATTATGTATTTTATATCGATTTTTTTCACGGCAATTTACATAAAATATAACTTGCCATTTTATTACTACTTTTTTATTGTTGTTACTAAAAAAACATATATTATTTCTCGAATGTAGCCATTTAAAATTAAAATATGTTATAATTATTAATTCCGTTTTAACGCGAATTCTTCACCGTTTAGGTAAGCCAACGACGTGTGTCCGAGCACGGCTTTCTCCAAAAATTACATAAATGTAAACGGGTCTACTTGTTGCAAATGTTTGAATTATTGCCGGAACGGTCAATCGATGAAACTGATCCGTCTTATTAAATATCTATTAGGCATGAACTCTAACTACACACTGACCTGGTTTTTCGCATAGCGCCGTAATATATTTTTCAAATACATTAATCAACGTTATTGCTAATTTAATTTTAATTGGTGTTTTCACTCTATTTAGTGCCCCACATTAAATTGTGTTTAAATTATTATATATACTTCATTTTAGTCAACATTTTATTTATTGTAGTCAACCAGAAATGCAGCATTAAGGTCAAAATCTTTTTACATAACTGAAAGAACATAATATGTCGGTGATTAATAAATATTAGACGATACTAGCAATTATAAGCTATCTATCTTAAATTTTAAGTTCAAGAAATGTAATGGGTAAATTAAATCCATAAAAACCAACAATATTATTCGAATCGTATTAAGCTTAATGCATTGAAAGTACAAAGTATGTTTCATAAAAGAAATAATGAATTACTGAGTAAGTAAAGAGTACCTCATATAAAGGATAACATAACAGCTTACTCTAATTTTACATATTTTTTTTGTTTTGTATGTTTTAAGAGTGACTTATTCGTAGTATAGAAGTCTAATGTAGTTGGTTTAAAAAAACTATTAATAATTATTCATTATTAATAGTTTTCTGGGTGTTTAAATTTTGAAGTAGGTTTGTATTTTGTACCAATTTATAAAATATCGTGCAACACATAGTTTTTTTGTTTAAATAAACTAAAATTGATATGTTATGAAATGTAGCGATAAATATAATTTCTTTTGTTAATTAATATCGCCATAATGTAATAAAATATTATACTAGTTTTTGCCTTCAACTCCACTCGCGTAGTTTATTTATGTATAATTTCTCAATTTTTGTCTCTGAAAGGTCGTGATAGTCAATAAACCTTTTTTTTTTTTTTAACGTTGGGAAATGCATTTACGCACGACGTGTGGGACTCACCGGCGTAATACAGCCAGTACTAACCACTAAAACACAACAAAACCTTCCCCCGTCTTAATGGGGCGTCGCAGGATCGCTTACGCATTCAACTACGACGCCCCGACGGCAGGTCTGCCAAAGCAGACCACCACAACCATGGGGTTGCTCCAAGGTCCACTCTGCTATCAGAGAAGTACCAGGAGCAACCCGCATGGTACACCGCCCTCCGAAGAGGGCCACCTCCCACCGCCCACCGAAATGGGCAACCTCACTGTGCGTTTCTTAGCTTCGCGCTCGGTTGGATTGCCGGGCACTACTGAGCCCCCCCACAACGACAAGGTCAACGCACGTTGGGGGGGATAGTCAATAAACCTGCCTTAGCAAGTAAGATATAAAATAAAAAATAAAAATTAAATAGGACTAGTAGGGTTAAAACTTAGCACGTTTAAATAAAAAAATGCACAACAAATATAAGCATACATAATATGTACTTGCTTCTTAAGACTCGTTTTTCAATTAAACATTGTTTACTTCAGGTATCATCGTATACGACGGTCGCCGCGACAATGCGTGGCGTGTGACCCATGCTTCGATGTACCCTGACCCTGATCTTGGAGAATACGACATTCTTGGAGAGAAATTTACACTTATGGACGGCATCATTGGCGTAGCTTATTCACCCGCCCAAGGGCTTTTGTATTATCAGCCTTTAGCAACTGACAGGTAAAATAACTAGCCATAATATAATATAACAATACACATTTTATTTCTTATCCGTATCCTTATTTTTTTTACTACAAGAGTTTTTCAAATACATTACATTCTGTATATCAATTCATTCAATTCAATTTTTTGATGACACGTTTGGCGTCTCAGTTTGTAGTGACCCTATTTGCTGTGTTATTTTTATTTAATTTTTTTGATAATGGGTAGAAAACTTTTATTAATTCTAGAAAGTCTTTTTTTTATATAGAGTTTTAAATCTTAGTTCTCTGTATCTAATCTAATAAAAAAATTTCGTACTTGCTACATTTTCGTATTGCCATTGCTTATAGTAGAAAAAAATATTTGTACTAGCTTCGCACCCTCTTTTTACTCGGGTTCGTCCCTAGTGAAAAACAAAAACATATCTATTTCATGGGAACTTATGTGCTATTCCAGACTATAATCTATCTCTGTGCCAAATTTCATCCAGAACCGTTCAGCCGTTCGGGCGTGATTAAGTAAGAAACACCCATACAAATTTTCGCATTTATGATATTAATGGGATGGAGATTATTGATTATGATTTCTCGACTAACCCAGCATTATTTCAAGTTATCACGAGCTTTGTACAAAACGGTTCGAATCGTTGAACCAGGCGAGATTGAAATTGGCTATTATAGAGAGTTTTGGTTTCGAAAACATTATCAGCGATAATATTTATGATCATTTTTCATTATAATTTCAATATAAACAAAGTGTTTAAACAAGTTAAATTATGATAACTACTTCAATGCTGCTACAATTGCATATACGAACTCACCGTTTTATTGTCTTAAGTCAAACATTAAATTTAAATTGGATATAATAATTTACTACTTTCTAATGTATGTTTTGGCAGCAATAGCTGTTAACTAATTCGATCTCGATCTCTTAAACTATTAATATTCTGGCTATTCAAAAGAATATATGTGGAATACTAATAGTTAATCAGTTGGGATAACCGCTTCGCTCAGGCGAAATTACGTAATTATTTACTACTTATATAAGCTGAAAAGTAACTCTCCTCTCCGTACTAAGGGAACGGGAACATCTTCACAGTTTTTATAATAATACCTTATGGTTTTTGTTACGAGTACTTTATAAAATGTAAAGCTCATGTTACAGCAAACACTAATATTACTTACACGATGTTTCACATTTACATTTTATTAGTTAATCTATCTCAACTCATAAATGTTTCTTTGTTTCCAGGATATTTAGTGTGTCAACAGCAGTTTTAGCATCGGGTCCACCAGCCGAAGGAACTGATTTGCCAGTTAATTTAGTTGGACGAAAATCCTCTCAAGGGATAGCAATTGCTGTAGATCCACGAGATGATACTATTATCTTTAGTCCTATTACTGAAACAGCTATTGCCGCTTGGAATCCTATTACCAACTCGCATAGGTATGAAAAAACCAAACCAAACCAAAAACCTTGGCAGTCGGGTAAAAATTTAAATTAACTTGAAAAAGTTGCTACTGACTTTCTTTATATGTTATTCTCAGAAATCTTATTTTATAAAATTATAATATTCTCTTCAATACGATTTCTGAGTCTCCAATTTTTTCTTCCCTTCAAAACCAATGGTATGCTTGCGCAATATCTTTTATTGCCTATACTCGACTACGCCGATATACCTATAATATTTGGATGTGACAGATGAGCTACTGAATAAACTTGAGTCTCCAAAATCTCGCCATATGTTGTATCTATGGACTACGTAAGTATGTTCATGTTTCCAACTACCGAGCTCAATTTCAATGGCTCCTTTCGCCATGATATCCCCATCCTTTCGTTTCTGTTTAAACTTTAATATTCTTCATAATCTCAATTTTCCTTCTTACCTTCGTTCCCGGTTTAACCTGCTTCCGATTCCCACACGTTCCAGGTGGCCCTGAATCATATCGATGCTTGAGATACTGAGAACTAACACCAAGTTTTTACAAAACTCTTTCTTGGTACGTGCTGCGGTGCTATGGAGCATACTCCTTAAAATCCGACGGGAGAGCGCTTTAAAATTTTTCTCTGTACTTTCTGTTTCTGTCTCGCTACTTAATACTATATCCTACATACATAGGTTGGCTGGAAGAAACCTCTTATAGAGATATTTCCACCTTGGTCCACGTCACTTTCAAATTTCATTTCAAAATATTTTCGTCATTTCAAATGTATTTTTTGTATGACTACTTTTTTGTGATATAAAGAATATATTATATAAATAAATATATAAAATTAATATATCGTTAGAATTTTTATATAACTGTAAATTGTAATTTATTTCCAGAGTTCTAGCCCAAGATAGCGAGAAACTGCAGTTTTGTGCTGATGTGCGATGGGCGGAGCGCGATAATGGCGCCGTGTGGGCTCTCTCCACGCGCTTCCAGAAGTACTTCAAGCGCTCCGTATCGAAGCATGAGGTATGTTCTCAAGGAGAGACGAAAATGAAAACGGTTCATTAATAAGAGGTCAACTGAAACTAATGTTTGTGAATTAGTCCATCATGTCGGTTCAGCTATGGAACAGGGCTATCAGGTAGACGTTGTGTATACCGACTATTCTAAAGCATTCGATATAATATCTCATCATGTGTTAATAAATTAACTTGAAGAAGTGGGTATACACGGCGATTTGCTTCGTTGGTTCACGTCCTATCTGCGCGATAGAAGTCAAGCAGTGACTATTAAAGGGTATTGCTCAACTTTTACTCCAGTGATCTCGGGAGTACACCAAGGCTCACATCTCGATCCACTTTTGTTCAATTTATATATAAATTATATCTCTCTAGTATTTCAACCCTCATCAATCTTATTTTATGCTGATGATATGAAAATTTGTAGAGTTATTTCTAATCCGTTAGATTGTTCTCTTTTACAAAACGATCTAGATGGGCTGATTCGGTACTGTTCCAACATTTTTTTATTCTTAAATGTAAAGAATTGTAATGTCATCTCTTTCTCAAGGAAAACACGATTTATAAGACACGATTATTATTTAAATAATGATAAATTGGACAGGGTGACTGAGATTCGTGATTTGGTTATATACCTTGACAATAAAATGAATTTTAAATATCACATTAGTCAAATTACCGCTAAAGCTTATAAAATGCTTGCTTGTTTGTTCTTAGAGTTAGTAGGGACTTCAATAATTGCAGCACACTTATGCTACTGCATAAATCGCTTGTGCGGCCTTGCATAGTATGGAATCCTAGCTACAAAACTCATATTGTAATATTAGAAAAAGTACAAAACAGATTTTTAAAGTATCTTCAATATAAATTCTCTACCGTAAACCAAAACAACCTAGTATTGTCCTCCTTGCAGCGTCGTCGAATGGAGATAGATCTATTATTTCTTTCTAAGTTACTAGCATTGCCCGCGGCTCCGCCCGCGTTTAAATGACCAAAAACCAAATTCTTAGGTTTTACATATTAGTATACTTTACTTTATTATAACTCTGCAGTTTTTGTATTTTTTCTCAGAAATGAGATATTTTCCCGCGGTAAAAAGTATCCTATATGTTGACCCGGCTAACCAGCTATCACCATACCAAATTTCATTAAAATCCCTTCAGTGGTTTTTCCCCGATGCGGTAAATAATAGTTGTAATATACAGTAAGAACGTAAAACATTACGTATAGATTTACCGTAAATAAATAACGTACGATGTGAGTAAAGAACATTAACATGGACGACACGTTTGGCTCAGTTTGTAGTGACCGTACTTGCAGTACCAGCGGTCGCGGGTTCGAGTCCCGTTGCGGGCATTCATTTGTGTGATGAGCAAGAATGTTTGTACTCCAGTCATAGATGTTTATATTTATAATATGTATTTATTTAAAGTTATAGTACCTGGGCGATCTGCCTGCGAACTGCCTCGGTGGTGTAGTGGGTAGCATGTACGGCTGCACACCCGGAGGTCGTGGGTTCGAGTCCCGGGTCGGGCCAAGTTCAGTTATTGAGTCTTTCTACATAGTAACAGCTCGGAGTTGGGAAGTTGGCGGTGTATCACCCCCGTGCCTCGGAGAGCACGTAAAACCGTCGGTCCTGCGCCTTAACTCTCACTGGTCGTGTCGAGTGGTCGTCCCACCAGAGTATCAGGGACAGGAATAGAGAGTGCACTTTTGTCCGTTGTACACGTGTGCACTATCAATCTAGTCTCAATGAGATTGGCCGCCTTGGCCGGAATCGGTCAGGAGAACATCATCTGGGCGAACGAGCTTAGCTCGGAGTTTTTGGCCAAAAGTACAATTTGCTTTAAAAAAAAACTAAAAACTTGAATAAGTAAATACAAAAAAAACAAAAGTAAAAACTTTGTATTCGACCGGGATTCGAACTCGGACACCTATGATAATCAACTTTGGCCATTTAACCACGATGTAAAAAATCAGCGACCATATTTTGCGTGACCGCAAACCGCATGAAAACTCGAAAACACGCGTTTTCCCAGGCATAAGACTAATCTAGATCGATTTTCGCCCCCTAAAATCCTCACATACTAAATTTCAGCGAAATCGTTAAAACCGTTTCCGAGATCGCCGGTATATATAAATAAATAAATATACAAGAATTGCTTGTTTAAATATATTAGATATGTGTAGTGTTACTGTTAAGTGTATCACTTATCTGGTATCCATAACACAGGCCTCGTAGCTTACCATGAAACTAGACTAGGTTAACATATTTAATATTTATTTATTTTGTATTTTTAATATGCCTTTGAAATTACAGATCAACGTCCGAGTGTTGCGTGTCGTGGAGGCTGGATATGGGGGCGGCTACGTTCCTATACAGCCACATGTACTCCGTCGAGCCGCTAATTTTACGTCTCCCCTTTACTAAGTTAAATTAATTCTCTCTATGGCTTTTTTATATAATACGCTCGTTATTTTTGAATTTGCGACATACAGGTGCATAGGTTTTAAAAGTTATGGAATTTACGTCGATTTTATTATTATTATTTTGTACGCACACGTGCGTACAAAATATAAAACGTAGAAATACGATTTCTGCTTTTTATATTTTGTACTAAAGTAGAATTTGGTATACATAAAGAATTTAAAACTTTAGCAGCATCTGATTCACTACTATTTTGTTGATAGGTCATATTAAGGTCTATAGTTCGTATCCGTATCTGAATTTATATATATATATATATCGTAGTTTTATATAATACTAGCATTGCCCGCGACTCCGCCCGCATCTAGATGACTAAAAACAAAATTCGTAGGTTTTACATATTAGTATACTCTTTCATTGCAGTTTTTGTATTTTTTCGCAGAAATGAGACATTTTCTCGCGGTAAAAAGTATCCTAAATGTTGACCCGGATAACCAGCTACCATCATACCAAATTTCATTAAAATCCCTCCAGGGGTTTTTTTGTGATGCGGTAACAGACAGACAGACAGACAGACAAACATTCTAAAAACTATAGATTCGGCCTCTGTATCGATAATAATGTTTATTTCAATAAGATTTTCCAAAAAATATTTTTAACTTTTTGTAAAGAAGTTTAAACATATTAATTAAGGATCTAGAAAGATACACATGACTTGTGGTATTGTACGAAAATAGCCGGGCATTTAATGAATTTACATAAATATAGTTGTAAAATGCTACAGACTGCATTTTTAACGGTTTGATCTTTTTCACTGAATCAGAATGCAAGATAACGTTTTTTAAATATCTTGTGTATTTTTTTTATATTATGATACATTTTATATCATGTATTCAATTTATAATGTGGACATTCAATATCTAAGTATAAAAATTTTTGTATGGTAAATATTATCTTTTTAAAAAACGCATAATTAGCAGCATCAGTACAATACGGCGTATCGAAAGTTCGAAACCAGTTTCCCTGTAGGTACACTTTACTATTTAAAAATATAAAAATGTGTAGGTATGCAAGCTATAAAATAAATTTTCTATCGCATTAATAGCCTTTTTCATTTTATAAGAGATATTATTTTCACAGAACATTGGTTCCAGTTGTAAGCTACAAATGTTAGAAAATTAAGATTCTTCAAATTAATTACTTTTATCTATTTTTAGCCATATTTTCTTCAGCATTTTGAAATTAATATTCAACCAATTCTTTTACAATGCTAACAATATTTAAGGAAGGCTTTGCAGTTTGGGAAATAAAGTCAATGTGAGAAAATACTTACTAAGATTAATTAAGGTTATTAGAGTTAAGTGAAATTCTAGCAGTCTGTAGATTTTGTACCGCCATAAATTATAATTGTAGTGTCTAGTATTTCATGGATAACGATCCTTTGGTACTAAATCCGCTCAATATAATGTTATTTTGGAATTTAAAGTATTTATTTATGTATGAATGCAAAGATTCAGTCGGGCGTCTGTTTATGTGTAACTGTGTAATAATTTTTACTTTTTATGATACTATATTCTTTTATATTTTATAAACATGTTTGTCTTCACATTATATGCGTCATACTTAGAAACTTTAATTTAACGTATAAATTTTTGGTACTAGCTATTTTTTCTTAATTTAATTATCAGTTACCACGTTGCATCCAGTTAGGGTACCGTTGAGTACTTAAGTTACCATTACTTTTATTTAAATAATACTTTTATATAAAGATAGTGAGTTATTTTTGTACTTTAAACATAATGGCTGTAAATATTTCATAAATTATGAAGTGAAGACATTTTATCATATAAACGAAAGAATTGTTTACTTAAACCCATTATAAAAAATATTTATTATAAGATGATATTTTGTACTTTTATAATAGAATAAATGGGCCATATATATTATATGTCTGTCTTGTTATTATTTCATACCAAATTAATTTATTATTTTTTATAATTATAATTTCAGTTAAATATAAAATTAAAATATTTTATTTGCATAAACAGATACAGAGTCGACAAAGTTTGTGGTTGAGGTCCTCTTTTAAGCAAGTAATTTTTGCCTGTAATAAGAGACCCCGCTCTTTCATAACAAAACGTACAGATTTAATCCTAAATCCCATTATACAAAGTAATACAATAAACTTAAATTAATAGTTACTATAGATTAGACTGATTCAAAAAAACCGACTATTTTTTTTTTTTTTAATATTGAAAATATTGTCAGAAATGACGAAAAAAAAATCCTGTGAAAGTTAGCGCTCTTAATATTAATATTAAGAGGTGCCGAGTGGAAAATTTCGATTTCCCATTTGATTAACGTGGGAAAAATTTTTTTCTTACTTTGGAATTCTGTAGCTCTTTAACAAGTCATCGGATTGGTTGAGTCAGAACATATTCTTGTAGAGAATTGAACGCTCTACAAAAAAGGTCTCTTATGATTTTTTGATATATTTACTTTTTCAAAAGTTATTCAACCCTAAAGATGAATTGATTCAAAATTTTTACATTTTTCTAATTTTCCGACGCAACCATCAACTTTATGAGAAAATTTAATAGGACTTTTTTGTAAAACATTCAATTTCCTATAACTTATCTCTCAAAACGACTTCATTGAGAAAGATGTTAATTCTTGGGCTAGTGATGGAAGTTTTAAAGAGTGTGTGCGATTTTTTACAAAATTAACAGTCGTGAATGACGTGGCGGAGCGTGGTGTAGCATTAATTGAACAATACAATAAGTGTTTCACTAAAAATGAAGATCAACTACAATACTTATTGCTAATTATTAGTGAATACAGAAAAAAAGTGCCCAATTGTAATAGAAATTTTTTAGTTTAACGATATAAATTGCTTTGATTATAATAAACATTCAATTTTTAGGTTAAAACTTTATTTGTTTAACATGATAATTAATTTTAAGAATAAAAATGACAACTTTTTAAAAAAATTTTTAGTTTTTTGCAAATAACTTACGATCTGTAAAAAAATTTTAATTTTTTGAGAGATAAGTTATAGGAAATTGAATGTTTTACAAAAAAGTCCTATTAAATTTTCTCATAAAGTTGATGGTTGCGTCGGAAAATTAGAAAAATGTAAAAATTTTGAATCAATTCATCTTTAGGGTTGAATAACTTTTGAAAAAGTAAATATATCAAAAAATCATAAGAGACCTTTTTTGTAGAGCGTTCAATTCTCTACAAGAAATCCGATGACTTGTTAAAGAGCTACAGAATTCCAAAGTAAGAAAAAAAAATTTCCCACGTTAATCAAATGGGAAATCGAAATTTTCCACTCGGCACCTCTTAATATTAATATTAAGAGCTCTAACTTTCACAGGATTTTTTTTTCGTCATTTCTGACAATATTTTCAATATTAAAAAAAAAAAAAAAATAGTCGGTTTTTTTGAATCAGTCTACTATAGATGTAAATTAGTAGGTACAATATAATAGTCTTTCAAATTTATAGTAACTAGCGACTCACCCACGCTTCGCTCGGGTTCGTCCCTAGTTTGATATCCATACAAACTTTCATCCCCATTTTCACCCCTTTAAGGGGTGATTTCCTGGATAAAAAGTATCCTATGTCTTTCCCAGGGTCTCAAACTATCTTCTTACCAAATTTCATCTAAATCGTTTCAGTAGGTCCAGTGATTACCCCCTACAACGTCACAAACTCACAAAATCACAAACTCACGAACTCACAAACTTTACCTATTTACATATATAATGCATGTCCAAGAGAACCTAGCAAATTTTCAAAAGACATGTGAAGTCCGTCAATCCGCAATTGGCCAAAACGGCTTACGCTGCGTTTAAACTCCCGCTCAATCTCACCCGAGTTGAAATCCTCGTACGAAATATATTCAAAGAGTAATATAGTTTAAGTTATCCGAAAGTGCACACTTACTGAGTGAGATATAAAATAGAGAAAGGAGATTATTCCAAATCAAAAGCAGAGTTATGGACAAATTCTCGGCAGGCCACAGCAGTGACAACTATAACAGACAGAGAGAAAATCTAGCTAGAGTGTTTCCTGATGTTTCTAATAGATGAACAAAGGAAGTCTTGTCTTGGTTTTGTAAGCGTGATACATTGAACCCCAAAACCAATAGTGCTACTGCTTTTAATAAAACTCTGCTTATGTCCTTTGAAGGGTCAGAAATAGAATATAGGTCTGTCGATTCAGTAATTTAAAACCTCATGTGGAGTTCTTTAACAGAGTTAGCCCACCAGGCCTCCTTTCCTCTTTTCTCATAAATTCCTTCTGAAGGTTGGTGCACCTATAATGAATAAGCCACCTAAGGTATGTAATGGGACTAGACTGCGAGACACTGTGTTTGCTGGATGTACTCGGAGTCGGGGGAGAATCACTATTCCTGCCTCTAATACCACTGATAGCCTCTGAGTACGCCTTTAAATTTAATCTATTGTAATTCATCTTTAAAGTTTGTTTTGCAATGACCATTAATAAATCTCAAGACAGTCGTTAAAAGTAGCAGGCATAGACCTAGAAGAGCATTGCTTCTTACATGGAAATTTTAGCACAATCCAAAACCAGACAGAGCATCTACCAATGTGGTATACAAAGAAGTTCTTAATTTAATTCTAACTTCCCGACTTTTTTAACGTATACTAAGTTAACTGAATTTAGATTACGTAATGTACAAATTCATACAGACAACATATAAAACAAATACAAGACAGAATATGAATTCAATGGAAATTAAAAAATGGCACTTTATATTATATGTAACGGATGATTTAACTTAAAAAAAGAGGGAGACTGTTGCCCGTTGACCTCCGTATGGGATCCCTAGCTCAAAAGTCCACTAAACTAGCCCCTAAATTAAATTTCGTTTTACGATCGTCTTTAAGCCCATATTTCGAGCACCTAAATTTAGGAGGACTTTTAATATTTAGGTGACCCCTAACTGTCGGTGAAAGAGAAACTGTCCCCTAACAGACCCCTAACCATGCTTAGGGGATCCCTTAACCTTAGGTAACGTTGGTGAAATCGGGCATGTAAGTTTTAGGTGTATATAATATATGACCTTTAAAATAACGTAGATTTTAGTCTGTTATTTAAAAATGCTATATTAGCCAAGTTACATGATTCTAAAGTAGCAAACATTGTATGCGAGTTGTATTATTGTACGCTCTTACTCTAAATTTCGCATAATGGAGTAGAAAAATGTGCCAAAAATAGAGATAGTGGAGTTTGCTGACTATTATAAACGAAAATTAATGTACAGAATTTACTATAAAAAGAAACACGAGCTTATTTTCAACCGACTTTCAAAAACGAGGAGGTTCTCAATTCGACCGTTTTTTTTGTTGGTAAGGAGATATCCCAAGGGTAAGAAGCCATGATAAGGAAACCAGGATCTCATGATGGCATCCCAGACTAATCGAGAGGAACCTTCGAATATCGTAGTGGCGACTAGTGCGTTTGTTAATTTCCGTAAGTTAGGTTTCCGTAAGTTAGGTTTCCATAAATTAGGTTTCGAAAGTTAGTTTTCCGCAAGTTAGGTTCCGAAAGTTAGTTTTCCGTAAGTTAGGTTTCCGCAAGTTAGGTTTCCAAAAGTTTGGTTCCGAAAGTTAGGTCACCGACAGTTAGGTTTCTGAAACTTAGGTTTCCGTAAGTTAGGTTTCCGAAAGTTAGGTTCCGAAAGTTAGTTTTCCGCAAGTTAGGTTTCTAAAAGTTAGCTCGCCGACAGTTAGGTTTCCAAAAGTTAGTTTTCCGAAAGTTAGGTTTCCGAAAGTTAGGTCACCGAAAATTAGATCTCAGAGAGTTAGGTTTCCGTTAGTTAACTTTTAGAAGTTAGGTTTCCGATAGATTTATTGCGAGCTGTTTCTCGTCTGAACTCGTATTCAAAATTCACTCGAATTTTCGAAGTATCCGTCTTTCTTGTCTAAGCTAAATAAAAAAAAACAACTGAAAGTCGCTAATCGAATGTTGCACATTTTTTAAAAGAAGAACTACAAAGGTACCATGTGAAAAAAGTGTCACTCAAAAATCTCAAACCATGAAGGTTCTATGTCAATTCGAAGTACCTGTTAGAATAAAACGGCAATTTCATACTTTAACCTCTATTATTAGTATAGATGTAAAGTTACATTTGCACAAGGTCTACAACTACAAAAAAATCTGCCGTCAATCCATGGAGGTGTGACAGAAAAAAATAACTGTTACCTACTTTTCCTTTTGCAAAAAATGTAGGTCAATTTAAAATAAAAAAAGAATTATAATCGGGGGGCACCAGCAACAGCAGTCATTTGTAGCCAAACATGTGAAGCTACACAAACTGGTACCTACGTTCAAATCGTTCTACGACAGAATCGAGGCCATTTCATCAGCATTCACCTCACTAACTAATCAATGGCTAGTTTAGATAGGATCAAATCCAGATCTCTTACACTTATCGACCAAATCATAGAAGTAAGAGAATTCGTTGTACAATACAAACCAGCACGAACACTTCCAAAAAATATTCGTCATCGTCATCGAGAATATTTTGTATAGGATAAATATAGCTATTAAATAAATTGTCTAAAGCCAAATTTAGCCATTATCTATACATATATCTATACGTGGTCTATCTTTTGTATGCCTATCTATATTAGGTTTTTTGCATAAAAATTTTATATGAGGATATGCAATTCACAGCTTAGAATGCCTTACTCAGAGGTTCAGTCAAAACTATTATTATTCATACGCTAAAATTCTTTTAAATTAAATTTTTAAATATCTCCTTATAGGTTATTACATAAAATTATATTACATAATTGATATACATAATAAATATTGTTGTGGTAGTACAGAGCCCTCGGAGCGTGAGTTCGACTTCTACTTGACTAATACAAATATGTATTTGTCAATATTTAGTTTAGTCATTTTAAAAAGACAATACACAAATAAATCATGTTTTATTTTATTAATTATTTATAAAGTAATATAATCGATGCTATAGCAATAAATGAATTAAGAACACTGAATTTATAAGTGCATAATTATATCATTATTATCGATACAGAGGCCGAATCTATAGTTTTCAGAATTTTAGTCTGTCTGTCTGTGACCGCCTCACGAGAAAAACACTGGACAAATTTTGATGAAATTTGGTATGATGATAGCTGGGTATCCGGGTCGACATAGAGGATACTTTTTACTGTGGGAAAATATTTCATCTCTGAGAAATGTATACTTAATATTAAAACGTAACCAGGGACGGACCTGTGCGGAGCGAGGGTGAGTCGCTAGGCTAAAAATGAAGCTCAAGATTAATTAAACGAGTTTGCAATGTGTACCTATTGTAATATGAGGCAATCGAATTATGTAACGAGCATATATAATTATAGATATTAGATTGGATGGTAGATGTATTGATATTTGTACTAGGTACATACTAATTACTAGGGACGGACAGTCTCTTACTTGGTCTCGCAAGTAGGGATGTGACTTGGACTTTGGAGGGAAAAAATCGATTACTAAATAATCGTTTTTCTCTCTTTAAAATAAATCGATTTAAAAAATATTAACTAAAAAATAATCGATTTTTAATATTTATATACAGATGGCGTCATTTTTCGACTGACAAGGGACATTCCTTTTTTACGTTTAAGGACCACGCGTTTTTTCATTTATCACACAGATGGCGCTGTTTGCAAAATCCGATTAAAATTTGTAGTTTGGCGACATTGGTTTAATTCAACAACGCATATCTTATCTTTTTTTTAAAAAAAAAGAGAGTAAGTAATATAATCGATTATCGAATCACTAAAAATAGATTTTTAATATTTAGAGAATCGATTATAAAAAAGTAATCGATTAAAATAAGAATCGATTATTTTTTCACATCCCTGCTCGCAAGTGCACTATGCACATGGATAAATTCTTATTATTAAAAACTAATTATGATTTATCCTCATGTCCGTCACACAATAATTATTTCTTCATGAAAATACACTGTTCCGACTTACGGCGTAACTGTGCCTGTGAGAAGTGAGAAGTGGGGTACGCCGTACGGCTGGGGCGAGAGGGCCGGATGGAGTCCATTCATTGCGTAATGTGGGCTGTAACCCCATATTATGTATTAAGCTCATTTGACAACACATTAGGCTCAGTTTGTAGTGACCCTACTTGTGCCAGCAGTCGCGGGTTCGAATCCCGCTGGGGGCATTCATTTTTGTGATGTGCATGACGATTGTTTATACTCCAGTCATGGGTATTTATATTTATAATATGTATGTATTTAAGGTTATACACCTATGCGTAGTGTATCAACTATGTGGTATCCATAACACAAGCCTCGTAGCTTACCATAGAACAAGATGGCGCTGTGTGTTAATATCGCAAAATGTTTAAAAATCGTCGCGATCACTTCTTTTAATGTGTAGTTTAAAGTTTAAATTAAGTTTGAAGAAATATACAGATGTTTTTGGCTCAATTTTGTATTATTGCCATTCGAAACGTCGGGAACCAAATTACGAAACAAATCTGCGACAAAATCCGAAAAAGTAGTATCATTTAAAACTAGCAACTTACCGTCGCTTCGCTGGAGTTCGTTCCTAGGTGCGTTTTAATGGTTAATGTGGAATAGATAGTCGATCCTTGCTCTGAGAAAAACAAATCTATCCCACGGGAACCGTACATTTTTCCGGGATAAAATGTAATCTATGCGCTATTTCAGTTTATAATCTATTTCTGTGCCAAATTTTATCCAGATCCGTTCAGCTGTTCTGGCGTGATTAAGATACTGACTACTGTTTTATTATAGGTATACTAGCGGCTCAACCTCGCTTCGTTCTGGTTCGTCGCTGCGTTTTAAATAGATTCTTTTCCGAACTAACAGAAATCCAAAAAATCTAATATAATAAAAATTGGTCTAGCCGTTCTTGAGTCATAAATGGTGTAACTAACACGACTTTGTTTTATATATATATAGAAGATATACCTAAATGTCAAATATTCGCGTAAATCCAAGAAGTATTAAGATCGGGGGGCACGGAGTGCCCCCGCCAAGTCGAGCAAAAAAGGGCGCGGCAGTACCATACCATCCTTTTCTCGAAGCGATTCAGAGCGTTTTCCCATAACTTCATTATGGATAAAGCTGGAAGCCTGAATTTTCAGTGACTAAAAGAACATAATAAAACTAGGTATATTTCCAAATTACATTCAATTTGTAACTGTAGTTTAAGAACTGTTGCAGATCAAAATTCGTTAATATCGTCACTCACTCACTCACTCACCGATCATCAAAATTCTAAGGTACTTCTAGCAGGCATAGGAGCTACAAATTTTAAACACAATTAGTGTTTAGCCTATAACACAAGAAAAAACTCAAACATCACGCAATTTCAATCCTGTTTTCGAGATATACAAACTGCATAAGTACTTTGTAATCCTATACAAATAGATATGCGATATATGGGATTACAAAGTTATTTATGCAGTTCATACATATCATTTTTCGTCACTTAAACTATCCAAATGGATAGCTAGGTAAATAGTAGATATACTGTAAGTGTTAGCGACGACTAAAATGTAATTATCAATATTGTAGATAGTTTTTTTGTAATGTTGTAACTAATTCGGTAACGATTTATGACAAAGTTGTCGGATAGATGCTTCCATAGATAGGTAATGAATAAATTAACCGACTTGGTTTTACATTATATCTCATAGCTTTTTGCTGTAGAAGAAATGCGTTGCGAGACTTGCAATATTTTTACAGTTATGTTTTTGATAGGATTATATTAATTATATCATTTATAACAAGAAGCGTATAAAGACCAAAGTCCAAATTTTGTCTTAGTAAAACCATTTGTTTATCCAGCTTAAAAAAAGTTTTTTAACTTAATTATTCTTATTATTATAATATTTAATTTTCTAACGGATACACGAAGATTAAAAAAAACTGACTTCCAGGCACTAAAAAATAAAAAATAACTGAACTGGTTTTGCATTTAGGTACAATCGATACCTTTGTATGTATTTGAGGTTGCCAACATAAATAAAACACAGCGCGGCTATTTAAAGTTACTTTATTTGAAGTAGTGTTGCACACCGGTGGTCACACGAGACTCGCTCGCCGACTGACGAGTGACGCACTGCGACCATGCTACCGTGCGGCGCGAGGCGACATACAAGCGACGCCTTACTTCTTGTTACCGTTATATAAAACTATAGAAATCTGTGGTCAAGCGTTCACAAATATCTTAAAAATTACTATTTAGAAGCTTTTTTCTTTATCTGGCAACACCGAGGTCGGCGCTAAGATCAAAATATAACATTTGACTTATAATTAATATTGCACAGGACTGGAAATGAAAGAAGCGGAAGCAAATTAAATATTTTTAGTTTTAACAAACTGTAAAATTGACTAAAACTACACTTAAAGCTCTAGACTATCTCGAAAATACTCAAGTACTTACAATAAAAACATACAACTTATTGTACAACGCTCGTCTGGCGTCAGAAGTCGCTGCTCGGTCAAAGTTGACACCAGTCGTGTCACAAATTCTTAATAATGTAATCTTTTGTAAATTGTTTAGAAGATTTTGATATACGTCTATAACATTATGTTGGAACCAAAAGTATTTGGAATTTTGGTCTCATTTATATCAAAAATTAGACACTTCCTGTAAAATGTCCATACATAATACTTCTGCTGAGAGCTAAGTTAGTTTGATACTTGATGAAATTATCTATTTTCGAAAATTTACACTTTATTTGCAGTTTCAAACCAAGCGAGTAATGTAAATGAGTAACAAAAAAAACTTGGTCGGTTCTGATATTATTACTTCAGAAAGAGCAATCTGAGTACAACAAATGTATGAGAGTGAAGTGTTCCTACGAACAATCTAACAGCTTTAGCCGGAATTTAGTGTTGATGGGAAAATACTTCAACTGTGATCTGTGGCTTAAACGTTCAAACTGGCTTTAAAGAAGAGGAAGTATCTACTCAATTCGAAAATGCTTTATTGTGTGCAAGTTGAGCCTTTTTTTCCTATAATAAACTGATTTCCGTCTTTTTTTTTAATAAATCAGTTTTACCCCAAGGATGGTCCCGTATACTTGTTAAGATTCCACCCATAATGGTGGAAGAGCATTTTAGTTATAAATCAAAGTCACCGCGACCGCTGACGCCAGCCGCGCTCGTGGGCGACGCCGCGACAGATTACAAAGGTAAAAACTTGCATCTAAAATACAAAAACTTGGTCCTATGAAACGTGGAAGTTCTGTTTAGTCACTCTGGGAGCGTTGGGTGAAGCGGTTTGGTGCATTTACTTTAAGATATGTATTTGAAGACCGAAAATGATTGAAGCGTTTGTTCCAAGCGCGCCCAGAGCGTCACAATAACACAATCGACTAACAAGTAAACACTACGGAACGATCGTTTTGTACTGAGCTGACACACGTGGTCGATGACGAGGCTCGTGCCGTACACTTTCAAGCTGGAGCCTAGAGCCCGACACCGGTGTCGAGTGCCGGTGTCGGCGCCGCGACACTCGTGCGACCGCGTGTCCGACCGCGCCTCGCGGCACTACAATCGCCAACAATCTTCAAGCAATATAAAACTCGTAATCTTACTATTTATTAAATTCAATTTTTGGTGTTTTAACGCAGATGCGAGGAGGTAGCTTTTTTAATACAATATCATCCTCTCCGGTCGCAGAGACGGACTCGAAGACCCGGCCTCTGCGACCGCGAGCGGGTTTGAGATATAAACTATTGTCTAATCGAATTGGGCCTTTGAATAAAAAAAACCGTTTTAAATATGGTTATGTAAATATTACGTCATATACATATTTATCTTCATTGTATAAGTACGTTATATTACTAAGAAAGCAAGGCGTTTTAAAAAATTGATATTTTTTTTATACAAAGACCCATTCGCTCTATATATATATATATATATATATATATATATATATATATATATATAAGTTTCAATGTGAGCTTTGAGCTAATGCTAACGCCCTCGAAGTGATTTCGGAATAATTTACATGTTACTCTCTACGCGTGAAGGCCAGACATACAGTTCTCATCCGCCGAAGGACAAGAAACTGTCCGCACGAAACAATAGAGCTAAAATACATTTAATTTTTTTCAATCAAAAAGTCAAAACTTAGACCGCCTTCAATTAAGTAAAATAGAACATGAATCTAAAATAATTTTCTTTACAAAAGCATTTATTGGAACTGGAATTAGGTTAATAAACCTTGAAGGTGCCTAAAGTGAAACTCATATATAAATCTATCACGATTTTATTTTCAGTAGGTACTTGTTACCGACATTTTGAATGCTTTAAAGTAATCAGTCACGTGAGAGACTAAGGACTGTTTATTAGGCATTCGAAACGTTTGAAAACAAAAACGATAATAAAACCGCGACAAAATCAAAAAGATTCATTTAAAATGTCTATTAACTGAGTAAATATAACAATAAATAATTGAAGGCGACCAAACGTATTCAAAGTGATCTATATCACCCACTAAAGCCACTCACACACGTCACGCGGCCGTCCCTGCCCGGCGCCGGGCGCAGCAACACTCCACTACTTTACACTACTTGTATATACGTAATTAATTCGTATAGAAAAGTTATTGCATGGATCCGGCGGCCCCTCGGGGAGTCCCCGCGCGGCTGCAGACGCCGGGGAGTCCCCGCGCGGCACCTCACAAACAGACGCGAGTGCTTTACTTACACATTTTCCGTTATTTATAAAACATCTATGAAGCGGGTGTTGGTTGGCGAGGACGGGGGTAGAGTCGGACGAAGCGTGGAGAAAAGCGTAAGTAAACCACACGCTTCAATATATTTTAAAGTTAAAACATGCAAAAATACCATTTATATGACAACTATGTATACAATATCAGACACGCGGGCTATGTACAGCACAACACTATGGACCGTGCACTACCTCGAGCGTGCACTCGCCGCGACAACACGCCGTCACCGACAGCCGTCTGCACTATACAAATTTGGCAAATATCTACGTCAGGCCTTATAATGTAGAAACACGTAGAAAATGTATATATGCGGTGCCATGCTAATGCACCTGCGCCGCACACACGAGAGAGAGCGAAAGGGAAACATCGCTCATCCCGCTTTCTCCCGCTCACGTGCGTGCGGACACAATGACAGCTGTCAGTGGTAGTATTAAGTAGTTTCTAGTATTTTCGTGGGAGCAACACTGAAGTATAGTAATCTATAAGTCGAACTCTCTATACATATACATTTACATGACTTTACACAAGCTTCAACACAACGCTACTCCTAAAATATATTCGCTATAAACAACTGTACACTCTTGCCGCGAGTGGACTCGTGTCCCACACCGTCCCACACTCTCGGCGTGTCGACAGATCACTGACAAATCTCTTAAAAAGGCAGCTTCTAGGTTTATAATTTGACAAGTTCCCAATACATATATTATGCATTCTGTAACTAACTAAAACAGCAACATTACACAAAAACTACCCTTAATTATAGAAGAAAAGAAAACATAACCTAAAAAATAAAAAAAAGGATAAAGGAGGGGTAAAAATAATATAAATAAAAATAAATTAGCAGTGCATTTATTAAAATAAAAACGACTGAGTACAATGAGGCGGACGTGGCGGCGCGCGACCCTCCCCCCGCGGCGCGCACTTTGGTTTGGCTGGCGTAAGCTAACTGACAGCTGTCAACTCCGAGTGACAGTTGAATAAGTGACAGCTGATAAAAAGATCACAGTAAATCGAACCACAGATACACAAAAATGGATGTAAAGCATCATCTCCATATAGGTTACACATAAAAACTGTTTAGTCTAGCGGAATATTTATATATGTATGTATATAAAAAAAGGATATTTGAATTGAAAAAAAAAGCCATAATTACAATAATTTCGCCTCTAATTAGAAACTACAAACTTATTATAAATGAAACAAAATAAAATAAACTTAACATACGCGGGATAAGGCACGATATGAATTGATATAGAACCATCGCATGTACACGAATAGCGACAGTGTCACATCAAAATTGGGATTTTTTAACCCCTCACTAAATGTATAACCTCAGAAGCAAAAACACGGTACTTAAAACTTAAAAAAAAAATCGTTCATAATAATAATAATAAAAAAATGGAAGAAAATCAACGTTTTGCTCGTGACGTACAAAGTCACTTAACGCGTGAACTAAAACATGTTAAAGGAAAAAAAATATTATAAAAAAAATACATACAGACGAACATACAACCTCCTCCTTTTTGGGACTTGGTTAAAAATGAATACACATGCAGTTCTGAAAGCTAACGAAAGAAAAATCTATGCTTGTTTATTATAATTATTTTATATTTCGAACTAACTTTGCGTATGGGATTTGTAAAAATACACATTTTAATTTTCAAATTGAATGTCTCATACACTTATTTAATAATATTTATTTCACAGTAATAATATTATAAAAAATTTAAACGTCGCTTTGTACTAACTAGTGTCTATAGTTGGTTAAATATTGAGCAATTATTTTGAATTTGTAAAATAAAAAAAAAAGTGTCGATAAATTTTTCTCAAACAATTAATTTGAAAACGAGAAAAAGAAAATAAATAAAAATCTATATTTTGACACAGATAATGGAACGTGACTAAAGTTTACATAAAAAATCTTTAAAATAACAAAAAATGTCCAAAAATTAAGAAATAAATTGCACCTCAAAGGGAATTCCACGCACTCGTCATTAAAGTACGAACAACTTTCAAACCGTTAAAACAGAAGCTTTATACAGAATATGAATTTTTGTTCATAATATTAATCTAAATTAACTGTCTCACGAACACGTTTACATTTAAAGCATACAACAACAGAGAAATATTTTCTATGTTAAAAAAAACTATTACAAAAATAGTGTGCACGAAAAATTAAAGATGGCGTCCCGGGGGAAAAATCGGGACACCATTTCACCGAACACCTGTGCAATGAGAATGGTACAAGCATATATAATAAAAAAATGGCACAGCACCGGCCGCGTCGCACACCGTCTCACTCGGTTTGTTTTATTATTCACGAAATTTTTTTCAACGTTTTTTTTTAAATAAACTGTCTTTTCGTATTTTTTCGTGGATTTATTTTAATTTTTGGTTCCCGATGTTTCGAATACTTTACACAATCATGATGAGAATGACCGAAAATGCGCGAAAAAATCCAAAAAGATTTAAAATGTCAAATATTCGCGTAATTTAAAAAAAAAAACTTTTTTTTGTTGATATATAATAAGTATTTCTGTCCGTCTGTACGACGCGGGCCGGTGTATCTAGAGCGATAACAAATAACGAGCTAGTCTAGACCTAAAATAAAACCTAAGTAATGGAAGCCGACACCTCGCCGCGCGAGACACCCTGTACAGTGTACGCACTGTGTTACAATACTAACATGGGGGAAAAATGTATTTTTTATGATTATTATAATTAACAGATATTTCTTTGACCATAAAAGACTATCCTTTTAAAAAAAATACACACTTCAATTTAACAAAAAAAAACCAAAACTAATTTGATTTTATACTATTTTTTTAATAATTGTAACACAGTGTTGCTATTGTAAACGTAACAACAACGAAGAAAAGAACAAAAAAATATATAACTTCAAATGGATTGTAGATTCAAAATGGCGTTTACAATTTCATATATAATCTGTTGACTTATTTTTTGAAATTCAAAGTGATGTATATCGTATGTACATAAACTAAACGCGGCGCCCTCACTATTAGTACTTAATAATAGAAATAAGCAATAAAATATATGTTTTAGTCAGATTTAGTTAAAAAACACGATACAATATTTATTTATACAGATTAAAAACAAAAGTTTAGTTGTGTTTTTTTAAATTTCGAACTGATTGAAGAAGGATTTATTTTAGAATATTTTTTCTTTTAATTACCCCCTCCAACGGTCGAGTGAGAGCCGACCGGAACCAAACACACACTAGCGAATTAAGCCCAACCAACAAAAACCGTATTATTTACATTTTCTACTAAACTTCGTTAACTTTACATTACACATTTATTGCACGACGACAATTATTGCTTTAGAAACGCGGAAGACGGACTCTAACTCCGTTCCTTCACCATAAACACATCCATTTTATTATTAAAAAAATTCATCGACATCACTAATTCGAACCCCGCTAACACATTGCACACCGAACACGCGTTCAAAAAACAACATAAAAAAAGTTAAACAGAAAGAAGATCCATAAGTAATTTAAAATTAAAAAAAAGCGAAAATGCATGCTTCTAGAACAATTAATTAAATTTAAATCATTTAACCACTATATATATTACAGGAAAGTAAAACGTATCGTAATAACTAAAGGCATATCATATCCGCCGCGTCCGACGTGCGGCGACGCACTGCTGCGGCGGCCGCGGCACGCCGGTATATATACTCACGCACACGCACGCGCACACACACGCACACAACTAAGGCCGCGTAAACACTTAACTAGCGGGCACTCGGGTAACTTCGGAAGTATGGAAAGAGATGGCAGATGTCATAGCGCTCTGTCTCGCCTTAGAGAGAACAATAAGACATAGAATACAAGAAAAATACAATAGACAGTGACGTCATTCACTCTAAGCATTAGTCCTTTACGTAAGTGTAGGTAGTGGGTTCGAGACGAGACACAGCACCATCGCACCGCCATTTGACATTTGGCAAAACTATTTCGTCCATATTTTGACACTGTTTCCTTGGTTTTTACACATATTGAACATATCGCACTCTGCATGTAGCGCCACTGTCAGACATCAGGACTGTGGCGCAGTACATATACGGCATACAATCTCCGGCGCCGCGGTCACTCCGAGTTGTTGAAGTACTCGGACGCGTTCCCCCGACAGATGGGACACGTCCGGTTCGACTGAAAAGTAAGGACATATATGATATTAGTATTAGATATTATCTATCATAATATTATAAAGAGAAAAAAAATTGTATGTTTGTTTGTAATGGATAAACTAAAAATTCGCTTAAACGATTTAGATGAAATTTGATATGAAGATAGTTTGAGACCCTGGGAAGGACATAGGATAGTTTTTATCCCGGAAATCATCCGTTAAGGGGGTGAAATGGGGGATGAAAATTTGTATGAAAAATCAATTATTTCAAGTACGGGATATAAAACTCATCATACCTATGTATATGTACTAATATATAGTCTATCTATTCCATACTAACCGTTAAAACGTACCCAGGGACGAACAGGAGCGAAGCGAAAGTGAATCGCTCGTGAGACATTAAAAATACAAGCGAATTACTCTCGCTTCGCTCGAATACGTCCATAGTTACCATTCTTCCAAAGTTTTTAGTTAATATCGATCACAGCAGCATCTGCTAAATTAGTACTTTTTGTCACACTATAGATATATTTAGTCCAAAAATTGTACTGCGTTTATTACATTGGAATGAATGTTTCTTTTCTTTACTAAAAACATGCTTTATTTTTTATTCTTGTTTGTTCTCCGATATCTGAATCTGATCAATATGTATTAAGGAAAGCTTTTTGGGTCGATGTCCTTAATTCTAAAATTCATCATATAAAGATCTCATAAATATGACAATGTGTGAATGACTGAATAATTAAAGAGTGAGTGAATATAGAAGTGTGGTCGTGTGTGGGTGGTATATTTATGTAGTGGTATAATTATGCAATAATGACAACTCATTAAAGAGTCATAGTGAGAGTGAATGAGTGAGTGAGTGAGGTGTGAGTGTACTCACCCTGAGCCACTTGTCGACGCACTTGGCGTGGAACTCGTGCGCGCAGGGCAGCACGCGCAGCGTCTGCCGCGCCTCGAACTCGCACATGCACACCACGCACGACGTCTGCTCGCCTGCACACGGACAAACACGTACCAAATATTAATATACATAAAATATCTTTTACTTTCTTTTTTATATTATGTTCTTTTTAATCTATATATATAAACAGAAAGACAGACAAACAAACAAAATAAAAAAAAAGGATTATATAACAATAATAACACATTGTTTAGGCGCCAGTTTGATGTAAATAACTCTACGTAGTACGTACTTTTCGGAGCGTTTTGAACTACTTGTACCAACATAAAAAAAAAACAAAATGAGAGACGTGTAACCGATTTGACGCTCTTTTATTCTCTAAGTACATTCTCGGCCGACGGACGCCGGGTTCGCGTCTCTCTTGTTCTATGTAAATGTTAGCCGCGGTGTAACGTGAGTGCGTACCCTGGTGCGTCTGCTCGCTGTACTTGTACGAGGGCAGCAGGTCTATCTCGTGGCGCGCGAGGCCGCGCGGCTTGGCCTCGCCGAGGCGCTCGGCCAGCGACAGCAGCGCCTCGTAGTTCTCGGTCTCGGGCGAGTCGCCGGCGTCGTCGCGCGCCTCCGCGTACGGCGACAGCGGGAACATCGCCAGCAGGTTGAGGAACACCTGGTAGGTGGGCGGCGGCGGCGGCAGCGACAGCGGCGGCGCCACGTGCAGCTGCGCCGGCAGCGTCGGCACCAGCCCGCCGCCGCCCTGCGACACACACACACACACACGGTGTTTAATAATAATAATAATAATAACAATGACAAACTTCGGTAAATATCTCAATTACATTTTTTTGGTGCAAAAGTATAAACATCTCTTTGTTGAGTTCCGATATAAAAAAATATTAAAAATAATTATATCACCATCGATCAGAAAAAGTACTAGATACAAGATATGGAAACGACCATGGAAAAGTTCTCTTAAAACTGTCACCGATTGTGTTTAGATAATTATTCTAGTTGAAATAAATGTACAAACACAATGTAAATTGACCCTTAATGCAAAGCTTAAAGTTGATTTTACAAAAAAGAAATTAAATTAAAAAAAAACGCGCTCAAATTTTCAAATGAGCGCTGAAATCTGAATTTCACAGACAAAAAATAAAGAAATAAATTTTTGAACAAATTCGATTTCGAATAAATTACCTTTATTTCCAATACAAATAATAATAGAGTGTTATTTTTTTTTAATAATCAGACACTCGACTTAGAGAGAGACAGAGGTGTCGGTCGACTGGTGTCTGCACTAGGTAAAAAAAATACATAGATAAAATACCTACATCTTTTCAGTTCTTTTTTATTAAAATTTGTATTTTATATATCAATAGAATGGACATTCAAGTCAATAATCGTGTATAAACAGTAGGTACCTGTGCGTGTATGTGGTGCACGGCGTGCGGGTGCGCGGCCCAGCGCGGCGCCGCGCGCACGTAGGGCCGCGCCGCGCGCGAACCCGCGCCCACCACGCCCACGCCCACGCCCACGCCGCCGCCGCTGCGCCGCTGCTGCACACCCAACGCACGGTTAGTTTAGTCGTTGTATAATAATATAACGGACTTGAACAAGTGCACAGAATAAACCATTATTTTTATAATTTAGACTATAAGGCCTCACCCTCGTTTCGCTCAGGGTCGTTGCTAGGTTGATTCCCCATACAAATTCTTCATCCCCTTAAGGTATGATTTCCGGGATGAAAACTATTGTCTGTCCTTCGCAGGGTCTCAAACTATTTTCTTACCGAATTTCATCTAAATTGATTCAGTAGTTTCGGAGGTTATTCGGTACAAACAGAAACAAAAAAAATCTTTTCATTTCATACAATTACTATAGGTCAATATTTTATTTTAAATTAATAGACTTTTTAATAGAAATACTTTAAGTGTTTACAAATACTCCCAATCAATTCTGACAACACAGTGAACAGGCTAACACCATACATTATTTTGTGGTTCTTCGAGCCGGGTTTGAACCAGCGGCTTTTAAAATCAGAGTGCACATAAAAATATAAATCAATTTTAGTTAAATTAAAAAACAATTATTCTAGCAATAAAAAATTGTATGCATTTAAATTTTCATATATTTTTTTTTAAATAACATCTCTAGAGTGTCGCATTAGTTACACTGTACACAATTCAATTATATCTATATAATATGTATATAATCAAATCGTCAATAGGAAATATGCGTGTGATTTATATTTGATTAAGAAGATAATTATCAAAAATTGCAAATATTTGTAGGAAATTCAAAGTAGTTGAAACCCACGCCATTGGTCAGACCGAACGTGACGTCAGAGTAAAACACAGCGATTAGCGATTTTGTCGCTACAAATTGAGTCGTCATGTCTCTATGTATAATCATACTGTGACGTCACGCCGAGCGCGCGGAAAGGCGTGCAGTTAAAGTATCCGTATCGGTATGATATTTTATTTTAGATTTTTATCATACTAAATTTTAATTTTTTGGAGCTGGATATTTTTTTACAATAATATAACCATGTTAGCTATTGTATAAAAAAATTAAAAAATCACGCATATTCTCTATTTTGTCATAATATATCTGGACAAAGAGACAAACAGACTTTCATACACATTGACAATTATTATTATAAAAACTCACGTGATGGTGGTGCGAGAGCGCGTGCCGCGCGTGGTGCGGCGCCATCAGCTCCAGCGGAGCGCCGCGCGCCTGCGACGTTATTGAAATATATCAGAAAAACATAAACAATGGAGTTGTACAAATACCAATTTTCGACCTATTTGTTTTTTTTTTCACAATATATACTGCCATAGCCTTTCGTTTTAAGAATTTGCCTACAAAATGATACCAACATATCGAAAAAAGAATAATCGAGATGTACATCAGAAACTACTCATCGACCTATTTATGCCAATTTCATACAAAATAAACCGCTATAACGTAACATTTTAAATAATTAAAAAAATAGAGATTCAAACATTTTTTTTAAAAACGCTGACATCAGCAACTCGCCGCCATTTTAACTTTGTTTCAAAGTAGAGGTGCACGAACAAACTAGTATGAATCAGCAACATACTCGTAGGGTGTCACGATATCGCTTATATACATAAGGTATATACAACTGGTACATATAAAACATGTAATGAATTTTACGTAGTATTCTATTTAATAACATAAGCTACGGCGGGTGTACCTCAGTGGCGAGCAGCAGCGGCGCGTGGTGCAGGTCGGGCGCGGGCTGCAGCGGCGACAGCGCGCCCTCCCCGCTGCCCAGCATCTCTAGGCGACCGCCCTCCGCCCGCTGAAAGGTGGATCAAAAATGAATAGATTATATACAAAAAATGATATTAAAGGGCGTCGTCTATATATTTGTTTGTTTGTTTGTCATTATATCACGCCGAAGTTTTTAATTATGCCCCCCAAGTTTAAATGAGATTGACTGACATTTGACGAGATTTAATGGCATTTTACTGAAACTCCCCCCTCCTTTCTCCTATTTTGGGCCCACGTAATTATTGTAAAATAAGAGACGACGAAGAAGACGACATAATTGAAGGTAGAGCTTCAACAGAGTAAACACTCACCTGCGAGTTGATGTAGTGTGTGTGGGCGTGGGCGTGGTGCTGGTGCTGGTGGGGCGGCGACGCGAAGCCGCGCGGCGGCGGCGCGAACCCGCCGTGGTACTGCAGCCCGTGCGCGTACACGCCGCCCATCTGCCGTGCATAAGGGGTTAGACACGCTGCACGCTTCACGTCGCGTGTTCGGGCGTGCGACGACGGATGTGACGATTGGGATAAGGAACGATTGATACTATCATCGTCATATAAATTGGGTGATTGAGACATAAAATTTAGTCCATAAAACACTCAATTTTAGCCTTAAAACCCTGAATTATTCTCATCAATAGCAAAGTTGGCTGTGACATCAATGAATAATTGGTCAAGTGATTTAAAAGTAAATGACGTCACAAGTTGCTATTTTCATACAAAATGTATGGAGAAATCGCTTATTGACAACTCAAAGAGTAAAAAGTATATAAATTGATTGGTGGTATCAACTGCCCAAACGTGATTCAAACACATGTCAAACCAAAAGTTCTCTTCCGTTCACATCCTTCGTCACAAACGTCCACAATTGGATACATCACCGTAGTACCAAAATTAACCATTATAAATAAAACTATTTTTTTCGTAGATTATGTATATATTATGATTTTTGGTTCCGGTAGTTTCGAATGCTTTACAGCAATCATGGTCACGGGAAAAACGTCGGGAGCCAAACATCAAAGTAAATCCGTGAAAAATCCGAAAACTCTTGTCTTCTGTACTAGTGATGTATCCAACATTACAGAGAGGAAGTAACAAAAAAACCGTAAACCAAAACACAAAGTAGCTAATAAAGGCGCTTGTTGAATCGATGCTAAAAAGATTCGTCTCGTTCCTTTACAAAAGAAAAGTCTCTATGATGAATGTTATTAACATTACAAAAAAAATCGTAAAATACAATACACAGATATACATATATAGCTATAGACTATAACGAAAATAGACATAATATGGTTTTTTTCGATTTAGATGAACATATATGTGTAGTCAGCCCTTTTTTTTAACGGCCCACAGCTGGGCACAGGTTTCCCTTCAATATGAGGGAAATCAGGTCATAGTCCACCACGCTGGCCAAGTGCGGGCTGGCGGACTTCACATGTCTTTCGAAAACTTGTTAGGTTCTCTCAGACATGCAGGTTTCCTCACGATGTTTTCCTTCACCGTAAGACCTAGGTAATCACTAATCGTGTTGGAAATGATAATGAAAATATTATGAAAATCAGAGGCGCGAGACCCGGTATTTGAACCCGCTTCACTCGCATTGCCGCTGGACTACCACTGGCTGTGACATGTACATGAATATGACTGCATAAGGCGACTTTCCTGTCCGTTTTTTGTTTTTGGTCAATAGTGCCTCATCGAATTAGATGGCAATTTTCAAAATTATCTTTTATCTCATGTTAGCCAAATTAGATCATTTGTATGGTCAGTACAAACTTTCAACATGTATGAGAATCGAACCCGTGACTTTTGACGTATTACGCCTTACTTTAATTTTTTTAACAATGACATTTACCTAAACATGATATTAATTAAAAAAAACTGAAAAATGTAAACTATGACAAAACCATACATACGAAAAACAGAAGCGATAAAATACTGTAATCGAATTCTATTACACATATAGAAACTCGTAATAATAGATAAGTGAAGCGCAAATCATATTAATAATATCGGAACGAGATAAAACCCTTGAGCTGAGTCGTCACAACGAGCCTGCGCCGTGTTAATACCGCACCCGACACTTCACAAGGTTACCAGTACACATGTTATTTGACATTAAAACAGCATATCGTAGGAAACAGCCAAGTCTAATAACGAAAGCGACCAGCCAAATATTTTCATTTGTCTCGTAACCAATCTACTAAATACCAAAGCTTGAGTTGCTAGCGGCAAAAATGGTAAATAAAGTGTGGCGAAGCCGTCGCAACAATCGCCCCGTGTGGACCCGCGCTCGAGCGGCATCGGTCGACGAGCTCGCGGCGACGCGCTCTCATTGGCCGATGGCTCTCCTCAGCGTCGTCCTACACGGTGCGAAAGTTTACGATGGCCAAAAATATTATCGTCACGAAGAACACGGAGCACATTCACAGGGTATCGAATAGGAGATCGATGCATGCGGTACACGAATAATAAAAATATATAATATCTGAACGTGAGGGTTAGTCGTCGGAAAAAATATTTGGGAGGTCGCAATCGACCGGCACTAAGTAACTGTACTTTGGCCATAGATAGCACTGAGTTATTAAAAGTTAACAAAAAATGCATAATATGTGGTAAAGAGCAAATAACGCTAGATTTATTTCATCCCAGCAATCTAGGCCGGCCGAGTTACTTGCACCATAGACGTTTTGATACCGTTGCTAAAAAAAATACATCCCCAATTTTTGGTGACACATTCTTATAGGCAGCGCGATGCCAAAACGTTTATAGCTTCCGCAACTCGTCGGATCAGTATGTACAGAACCAAACAGAATGAGCTGAGTGTGGCATGCTGTAAAACCTAAATCCGACGCCATATTATTTGATTCTAATGATAATATATTAAAAAAATATCCAAAAATGGCGCCGGAGCTCGGCACAGTTCTTTAAAAAAAAATTAAAATCGTGTACATTATTAAAATAAATAAAAAATATATAAATCGGTTCGGAAGTGTAACATGAATAAAACATCGACAACTGAATGGCTATGCCGGCTCTAAGCGTTCGCAATCGACCAATGGGAGAGTGGAATTCCGAGTCTCACGACCTGATTGGTCGAGGCCGATGGCGATCGTTTGGAGGCGGCACAGATACCTATATGTCATCAAGCACTGTGCACTGAGTCTATGTATTACATAAAGTAAGGTATATAAGGTAAGTATGTGATGCACACGTCTATGCAGCCTACCGCCACCTCGCTACGTCACTGCGCCTAGCAGCCGCTCGGAACAATCCAAACCTAACGTATAATACGCTCGCATTGAAAACTAAGTGCCGTACAAAAACGTGTCCAACGTGTAATGTAATAGAGCTCAGTTTGCAATGCGCGGTCACACGGAAAAGCTAGAACGCTGACATGACAGGCTCGGCGGCGGTCCGCGGACGGCTCGCGAGTATATCTATCTACTCACTAAAACTAGGCTTGGGATATTCTAGACCAATTCCGATCGTAAATTTACCGAAACTATGTATTATGTTGTAGAATAAAACAATATAAAACGTAAGCGTCGTCACATAAAAACTGCGGGTATTTCGAAATTGAAAGAACAATGTAAGAACAAAACGGGTGAGGGTCGCAACAGAACACATAAAAGCGTGTGTGGGAGGAGACGGTCGCCTCCAGTGTCGACTGGCGAGTTCGGTCGCTACGAGCGGTAGATAGATACACGGGAGGCGAGTGTGGACATCCTTACAGTATATAAACAGTGGGTAAAAATATTAGTAGGCCCGCTCCCGCACGCCATCTCGCCTGAGCTCGGGCGCTGCTCGACCGTCGGCAAGTCCGTGGCTAGTCTGTGGCCAGTCTAGAGTCGAGGTCTGACGCATTCGAGCAACTCCCGGTACATAATAAGTAAAGAACTTTTACAGAGAACGAGCGTAGAATGCGAGGCGCGGCGGGCGACCGCCCCGACCGTGAGGCCCGTGTGCGGGACCGTCGCCCGCCGCGCCACTACCGAAGCTTACATTATACAAGCGACATTTACATATTATCACATAGGATTAACACTAGAACCCTCCTCACCGCAAGTTACCAATATCACAATATAATCTGGGCATGCATATCAGTCCGTGCTGGCAGACAGTGTGTACAGACGTACGAGCTATCGACCACATCGCGTGCCGTGACGTCCAGCGCAAGGAGACAAACCTCTAACAGTACACTACTACAAAACGTCCATCCGGCCTCCATGGCCACGCCACGCTGACACGTCGTGGCACGACAGGCCACGCGCATGGCTCGACACGACCGTGGCCATGGAGCTCGGATTACATGAAGATGTAAATAAAATATACATTAGAACTCGTAAGAAAGTAGTCATTAGCCACAAAATTAACTTAATCTAAACGAATGCTCAAAGCGCCTCAGTGTTATGCGAGATGTACCGAATAGTTAGTGTTCAAGCGTCAGTACACCGGGCGCCTTGACGTCGAGCTCCGCGGACTAAGCAACACCAGACACCTTAAGCTGTAGGGACGAAGATTGGACCAAATTACAAAAAAAATCCGACCCCGACGTGAATTTTCATTTTTCACCTTCCAATTTACTGCAATTATAGGGAGTGTTATATGTATATAAAAAATTAACATCGAGTCGGCAGTTTGTTTATAAAAGGTGTATCGTAGAAGAGTCGATCAAGCCACAGGTCCAGCCACGCATAAGTACAGTGACCTTACTCTAGGTACACCAGATCTAACCTAACTCGGCGACAGCAAAGCGGCGCCCTCTGGTACGCGCATACACAAACGATGTAGCGGTGCAATGTGAGTCGGTGCATTGATCTAAAATCTCTTGCTTTACGTAAACAAAATCCAAAACCACGATTCGGTTAAGTCAGCCGCCACGTTTCACGCCCCATCGGCGACCGTCTGGTCCTCCGCGCCGGATGGATTGTCAAATAGGCGGCTATCGTATTTGTTTAAACAAAGCGTGTATACAATACATTACAAAATGTTCTACCAAGCTAGAAGGGATAATGGAAATTTCTAGAGATTCCAAATCAACGGTCTGTTGCATGCACGCGCCTCTAGTCCATGTGTTGTCTGTTTGTGTCGTGCTCTGTACTGTGTGGGGTATTTTGGTTTGCCTCTAAACCAAATTGTAATAGATAAAAAATATAATAGACGAATAAAGAAAATAAATAATGATTTAAATTGAAGGGGAAAAAGCTAATATTTTGATTTGATATTTTTTTTGAAGAGTTTCGAAAAATTACGAAATATTTAACTGACCCATAAATTTGTGGAAATAAATATGAATATGGTAAAAAAACACAAGAGATTTCAGAATAAAAATGTACGAAAATAACAATTTCAATTTTGAGAGTTTTTGTTTTAAGAATAAACTGATATTTGTGGAGACATCATTATTCTAATGAAAATGATTGAAAGAATCCCGATTTCTTCTTTCGACAGGAGGCAATACCACAATCAAGTGTGAAAAGTGTCAGGGGTGTCATTGTCAGGTGATGTCAGGTGTCATGTGACATTGTCGGGTGGTGTCAGACGTGTGGTGTCGAATGTATCGTGTCAGGCCGCGGATCACTTAGTACCTGGTAGCGCAGATGCGCGTGCGGCAGCGCGGGCAGCACGGCCGGCCACAGCTCGCCCGCCACGCCCGCCACCTGCAGCGCCACGCTTGTACCTCGCGACCGCGCGGCTGCGCGACCACGCGACCGTGCGACCACGCGACCACGCGACCGCGCGACCACGTGACGCGTGTGTCTCACATTGGACGGAACTTGAAACGTGGCTTTCATAGACTACACACATATCATTTTATCATCACGCAGATGAAGAGGGTGGATAAAGACTGCATTTTTTTACCAATTTTTTTTTTAAATCAAGCCCGTTTCAGGTCCGCCCAATATCTTCTCATAAACGCGAGACTACATTTAATTAAAAATAAAATATCAACAAATAACTATCCCTCGCTTAAAAAAAAAAAAGAAGTTTCCACCAACTCGTTCAAACAATTTTTAAGAAATGATAGTCTCGCGATTCTTTTTTAATCTAACTTAGGTCTAAGTTTGACTTTACAATACATATATCCTTATTCTGAACTTAAATCCAGAAGATTCCAGAACTTAACATCTTCAAGTGTTTATGCTATGCCCAGATTGACAGTAAGTGTATGACCCAAATTCTAATTAAATTATGAAAAATACGACCAAAACCAAAATTTTATTTATATGATGATTCCAATTTTAGTAATTTCAGTATTTTTGGTCATATTTTATATTAAATAAATAATAAATATATTAAATTATCATTATCTGTGCCTTATCTTACAAACTAAATATAAAATTTGAATGATCTAAATTTTAACATTGACATTTATAACTTTGTTTTTAATATTATTGTTCTGTACGAGTTAAAAAAATATAATTTATTGACAGTGTGTCGTGTACTTTCATAAATAAAAACATTAACGTGTCAGTAAAAAAAAACAATTAAAATCGTGTGTCGCCATGAGTTTAAACTTAAGAATGATCACGTCAGAAAGGTTAAGAATAAAAAAAATACGATAAAAAAAAACAATTTCCTCTGCAATAGTAATAATATTAATACAAGTAAATCCATTAAAAATATAAAAAGCGCGGTTAAATTACAGTATAATTATACATAAAACCGAATATTAATACGACCTTTGACATTTTTGAAAAAAAAAACAAAATCAACTTAAAATGGTGGTACCTTGTCGATTTCAAGATGGCGCTGACTTGTCATAATAAGATCTAAAATTACATAAAATCAACGCCATTTTGAATTCACCTTGGACCTACCTATATATTTATCGATTATTTAAACTAGTACAGAAAAGCAAATTTGACAGAACCTCAATAATTAATGAAATAATTGACAAATTGAACGTTCATTGTCGCCCTCAAGTTTATATGTCCATATATCACTTTTATATGTCCGAAAATTTGAAGTTTAACAGCTGTTTAATTAAATCGAGTTATTGTTAAAATTTCATAATTTTTTCATATTACAATATAACACAAATATGAAACTTTAACAAACTCAATGTAATAAAAATAAAACCTGTTAAACTTAAAATATGTCGTCCTGTAAAACTGACATTTAGACATATAAATCATTATGGTTATGAGTAGACCCTAATCAGTAATTTAACCGCGTTCCTTTCCCCTGATGGGGGGTATAAGGTCGAGGGGTCGTAGAGGTCGAGGGGTCGGGGTTGGGGGTCGGGGGGTCGTACCTGCGTGCGGGCGGCGTGCGCGGGGTGCGAGGGGTGGTCGCGGTGCGCGTGCGGCCAGCCCACGCCGCCGGACAGCGCGCTGAGGCGGGCGCCGCGGAGTGACATCTTTGGAGCGAAATAATAAGATCTTACTGTATTTTTTTTAATAATTTTAAATAATAATAATCAAATGAATAAAAACATGTCCGCGTTATATCGTTCGCGAAATTTTGTATTTGCGTAAGTTGTTGGCCAACCAATAAAAAGTCAAACACTGACGTTGACAGATGTCATGAATGATGTAATTTTTTTTATTTCATACAATATTGACAACTTCTAAATATTTATCACGCTGAAGACCATCACGTTCGTCCTAAACTCGAACCTAATAGCAACGTCCCTTCACATTACATGCAAAACATATAGCGTGAAAGTACCAGGACTACATAGTTGTGTAGAATGTTGTAAACTAATTTTACTAACAAACAGAACGCCGGCTTCATTATACTAGAACACACAAGTACTAGGGCGTCATAAACAAAAGGAACTTTTTCGAACATTTTACACTTACATCTGATACCACCCAAATCAATTCTCGCATATGCGCGAAAGAGCCTCAATAAAGAGAGAGATAGATATATCGTAATAAAAAAAACTATAATATCTATCTGTCTCTCTCTCTTCCATTCATACCATAAGTACCAGGGTATCATACACGATATGGAGCTCTTCCTAACATTTCATTCCTATATATTGAAACAACTTCAATTCTCACAAATGCATATTCTAAAGTAAAGAAAGAGACAGATATAATATAATAAAGAACTATAGTATCTATGTGTCTCTCTCTTCCTTCCATACCTGATTGATATCCAACAACAGCGGCGTGTGGTGCGCGTGCGGCAGGTGCGCGGGGTGCGCCGGGTGCGCGGGGTGTGCCGGGTGCGGGTGCGGCGGGTGCGGGTGCGCCTGATGCGGGTGAGGGTGCGGGTGCGGCGGGTGCGGGTGCGGCGGGTGCTGGTCGAGCAGGCGCTCGTGCCACACGCCCGCGCCGTTCCCGGACACGTAGCGCACGCGACGCCTGGAAATTGAGACGAGTTAAGACATTAGTATTTGGGCTTGAAAAAAAAATGAAGCGGGTTCAAATCCCGGGCCTCGCACCTCTGAGATTTTCATTTGCGAGTCATTTTCATCACGATTACCACTTGCCTTACGATGAAGGTAAACACCGTGAGGAGGCCTGCATGTCTCTGAGAGAATCTATTATTAGGTTTTCTAACATATGAAGTGGTCAACCCGCATCGAATTGTGCGGACTTCTACACAACTACTATAAAAAACTACCAACGTCTTATGTAGCTGTCAATAAATAATCGATCGATCGATCTCGCAGTAGCAAAGATTCAGACGTTCAAATAAACTTAAGCTTCTCAGGTTTATATATTTGCATAGATTGTATGTATATAGTGTAGTGTCACTCACGGTGGCTGGTAGTGGTGTCTGGGCGTCCGCCTCTCGACGGGCGGCGCTGCCACTGACACGTTGCTTTCACCTGCAAAGTCATCACACACTTATTTTACATATGTGAAGCTCACAGAGTAAGTAAGAGAGAGAAAATGAGAGTTTGTGTGAGAGAGCGAGTGAGAGAGATAATGAGTGAGTATATTTGTCACTTTTATACGCTGTAACGATTCCACATATAGTGAAATTATAATAAAGAAACACTATATGTACAATGTATATGCTATCTTCCATTTTCAGTAGTTGGTTCAAAAAATTAGTCAGTCTGTGAAACAAGTCATTTCGGACTTCGGAATATTAAATACATATTTATGAGAAAGTTTTTACGTTTGTATTTATGTTTGTTACTACTCCTTTAGTACTTAAATAGATTACGAGCTAAAGTAACACATAGGCTACTGTGTTGGCCAATGGTCAAGACATCTCCAAAAAACCTCGAAAAATATACCAAAACCTCGTCAATCCAATCAAATGAATCAAATATATATTTTTTCCAAATAGCAACCATACAGAATATTGTCAGAAACCATGAAAACAGACTTGTATCTTATAATACTTTCATAAAACGCGAACATTTAACATTTTAAATAAAACTATCTTTCCGGAAGTTTTTGCGGATTTATTTTTGTTTTTGCTTCCCGACGTTTCAATGCTTTACACTTTATAGCAATCATGGCCACGGGAGACTCTAATCGGAAATCCGCGAAAAAAACCCGAAAAGATAGTTTTATTTGAAATAACTTGTATCTCATAATAATGGCCCACTTACCAGAGGACAAGTGTCTCGAGATCCGCCGCCTCTTTCTGGTGGGACTGTCGCCGGGCTTGCTGGAGAGCTCTCCGTCGGACGAGCCCGCGTTGCTGACCACCGACTCCACCAGCGGCGCCGAGCCCTCCAACGGGTTTGTGTCCTGCAAAGGATATTGCTACACGATTTTGTGTAGAATTTCTCTTTTTCCTTCTAATAATCTTATCGAGAAACAAAATGGAGATAGTAGGAAACTGCAGGATGTTAGTGGATATCCCGATTGTCCACCAAAAGTTCTCTCTCTCAATTAATTAAGTATTATTTTAATATACCATGAATTTCGGTTTTTGGCAATTCTTTAACGATATACTAACGTCCCACCTTCAGTTAAGAATCCGCAAAAAAATTTCTTTTCCCATACAAAAAGTGGTCTATGTAACCCTTGTAACTGAAATTCCGCGGGATAGAATCTAATATCAAGCAAATTTCGAAAGATATTTTCAAATCACAAATAGACACTCAAGTATAATTTAAAGGTTAAACTATAGATATAATTTATTCGCTTAATACTAGGAAATAAAAAGCCTATTTTTTTTATGCATAACAAAATAGAGGCTGTTCTAATTAGTGAAACAGCACAAGCCGGTTGGTTTAGCGCGAACACGAATTATGCAAATATATTCAATGTTAAATAATAAAATATATGGTAATATATGCGCCCGCTCGAGAGCTTCTGAGTGCTAATAATAATAAACGAACAGTTATCTATACGCTCACATTAAATAATTATAAAAGTTGTAACAAATGTGTAATAATTCAGCCCTTTTAAGCATCCCACTGCTGGGCACAGCCCACCCTTCAATACGAGGGCCAAATTCAATCAGGTCTCAGTGCACCACGCTGGACAATTGCGGTTAGCGGACTTCGTGAGGAAACCTGCATGCCTGAGAGAACCTTATAAGTTGTCGAAAAACATTTGAAGTCCGCCAGCAGCTTGGCTAGCTTAGAGGACTATGGCCTGATGCCCCTCGTATTGAAGAGACGTCAACTCCCTGGACGCTAATTGGACGTTAATTATCCTCCTTTGCGTCGCGCTGTCGGTTTAAAAGGGTTCAATACATACATACATATTTTGTATGCAAAAGTACACACCATGTGATGATGATGTGGCGCGTGGTGCAGATGCGGCGACTCCGCCGACGGACCCGCTCCGGCGCCCGGGCTCACTCGTAATTCTGAAACAATAAAATCATCACGTTAAAATTATATAAAACAACATTTCTTCTAATTATGCATTAAGTCTAAAATAATAATTAAATAGAATATGAAAGTTCGTCAGCAGTAACCTCTGGAAATGCTGATCAGATTTTAGTATTTGGCACAACAATTTGACACGATAAAACTTAAGCTAAGATCTGTCCAAAAATTTAACCTCCTTTATCCCAAAAAATAAATGAATCCCACGGGATATATGACTGAAATTGTTTCATTAATCTGATCAAAACGATAAAAGGAAGCGTAGAAACCCCATACAATTATTTCGAGATTCTGTTGAAAAGTGGCTATCCCGAAAAGTATACTAACCCATTTCACAGTATCTATTACACAGGTAGTGGGTTCGATATACTCTAAAGCGCTGTTATCATTCTAAATGTAAGAGAGGGGATAAAACTAAGCAAAGTCGATAGTTGGCAGAGCTCCACCCATTGTTGCATGTAGGTTCAATTTTGTAGAGTGCCAGTGGCGGAACTTACTCGTAGCCTCAAATGTAGGAAGAAGACTATGTTGTATAAACCGACACGTCATAGTACATATTAAAAATTCAAAATAGGTTGTATATTAAAAAATAAATAAATACTATTTAAATTAAAAGGATGCGTTAAAAAAAGAAATAAAGAATATACATTGTCAGTAGGTAGTTACTAAATATAGGTATAAAAAACTTACGGTTACGTTTTAAAACTTTTAACTTTTAGTATAGATTTCTCAGAGATGTGATATTTTCCTGCAGTAAAAAGTATCCTATATGTTGACCCGGATACCCGGCTATCATCATCAACAAAATCTGTCCAGTGGTTTTCTCGTTCCCGCTTTTGTACGAATATAATGCATTCCCAGAGAGACAGACAGTCAGACAGACAAAAATTCTAAAAATCGGCCTCTGTATCGATGATAATGACTAAATCAAAAAGATTTTCCAAAAAAATATTTATTGTACAGATTCGCCTCAGTTACAATTTTGGTATGTGTGTACAAAGAAAGAAGATATAGATGTAGAGGAATAATACAATCAAAAGAAATGTATGTATTATTAATGAAAAATATATTAAATTTCACTTAATTTCCCATTTTGGAACAATGCATATACCTAGCTGAATAGATTTTGAGACTTTTTTAACCGATATGAAAAAAAAGAGGTCTGTACTTATGGTATTGCGCGATATCATAGCTGATGTCATATTTCTTTTATTGAAAGAGTAAAATAAACAATTTTAGGTTTATTTAAGTTAGTTGTACATAAAGGTCTTCGAGTAAGTATATTTCAGTACGTATATATTTGCCTTAATGAGGAAAAGAGAGAGAAGACATAGAGTTTTCTCGTTCCTTTCACCGAATACCGACAATGCCGAAACAAAGCGCGTTCGTTAGCCATTTTTGAAGGTCACATCTTTTATCTTAACCGGATCAGGAAAGACATACAATATATAAACAAAACATGCATCACGCATGACATTGTCGGACCAGACGCGCCCGTCGGTCACATTTCGACGCTCGCCTACGACTGTTGCCAGACGGCAGACATCACACTTTTGGTGTCGCGTTCTTGTTGTTTCATCAATACAATATTCTTCAAATCTACAATATAATATATACCTAAAATAAAATTCCAACTGAGTCGAATCTGTATGTTATATATTTTCTTGGAAAATATTATTGAAATAGTCATTATTAATTATTAATTATAGATACAGAGACCGGATCTATAGTTTTTAGAAGTATTACTTTTCTGCCTGTCTGTATATCACCCCATCACGGAAAAACACTGGAGGGATTTTGATGTTCGGTATGATGGTAGCTTGTTATCCGGGTCAACATATAGGATACTTTTTACTGCGGGAAAATATCTCATCTCTGAGAAATCTATACTAAACGTTTTAAACGTAAGTAGGGACGAACCCGGGCGGAGTTAGGGTGAGTTGCTAGTACACTTATAAGTGTACCAACACGACAATGTTGCCAGATTGGGTTTTTGAAGTAAAACTTCCTTAGTCGCGCCATGACAAGAAAAAATATATTGGCGTTACGATTATTCTCTGTGTGTAGGTAATAATTGTAAGAACGATAGCTTTAAGACATCTAAAACCTTAAGTCGCTTCCGCGAATTTCTGTAATGCATTTAAAACGTCGGGAACCAAAAATGAAAATAATTCCGCAAAAAAAATCCGAAAAGATTTTTATTTACAGTAATATACAAATTAAATTTTTATTTAGTAGAGACATCACCGAGATAAACCGAAGAAAACACGATGGAGTAACTGAAAGGCATCGCAGGCGGAGGGCGAGGCTCATAGCGACCAGCCCAGTTTAGCATAAGTTGCGCAAGCGCAGAGAAAGCGTGCACAACACCACTGTACACGGGCGCCGCGCGAATTGACTATTACCGCTTTTGTACGAATGTAACGCTCTTGACGCAACACAAAAAGTGCGACCTCAAATGAAATTATACGTCATTAACGACGATTGTAGGCCATTAGTTAGGATTTCGTACCCGAAGGGTGCCAGCGGGATCCTGTTACTATGCCTCCGCTGTTCGTCCGTCTATCCGTCAGCGGGCTGTATCTCATGAACCCCAAAAGGTAGAGAGTTTTATTGCCGCTACAACAACAAATAGTAAAAAACCAACATGGCCAATTTCAAAATGGCCGCCATGAAAATTAAAAAAACTATTAGTAATATAGTGTTATAATATTATATTTTATACGATGGTACGGAACCTAACATTTAGTCATATAATTCGAAAATTCTAATTTAGGATTTGTCTTGGTTTGAAATTAAGCAACACAATATATGAGCAAAATATATCCCATAAACATATCCCATACAGCCTTAACTGACACCAACCAACCCAACAAGCCGAGTGTATCCCATACAATCACGTCCAGGGTCGCTCTCGAGAAGAAATCCTAAGCTCGACGCAGTGTCTTTTGTTAGGTAAGATTTCGACCTTTTTAATTTTATGAAAAGATCTCTAATATGTACTAATAAAATGATCCCAGAATAAATCGGACGTGAAAGTACAGGGTTCCGTAGGCTTTTTAGGTCGTTTCTATAAAATATATTTATCTCTTTAACTCTTTGTTAACAAACTTAAATTATTCTTCTGATCTATTTATCTATACTAATATTATGAATGTGAAAGTGTTTGTTTGTTTGTCCTTCTTTAACGTTGAAACGGAGTGACGGATTGGCGTGATTTTTTGTGTAGAGATAGTTGGAGGGGCTGGAGAGGCTACTTTTTACCGCAGGAGATTATCTCATTCCCACGGGAAAACGCGTTATATAATATGTATATAGTCTACTTACTCCATATTTACCCTTAAAACGTACCTAGGGACGAACCCGAGCGAAGCGAGGGTGAATCGCTAGTTATAAATAAATACATATTATAATAAAATTCTAACGAGTCGAATCTGAACATTAAATATTTTTTTGGAAAATATTATTGAAATAGACATTATTATCGTATACAGATCGTGTTATATACAGAGGCTGAATCTATAGTTTTTAGGATTTTTGTCTGTTTGTCTGTCTGTCTGGGAACGCATCACGATAAAACCACTGGACAGATTTTATAAAGCGCTACCAATTTTTGGCATCATTTTTAATATTTTCGCCAGTAGGTAATTAAACTTATAACTAGAATGTAAAAAGTCTATTTAAGAAGAAACAGACTCGCTAAACCAACAAGAGATATTGTAGTTGCTATTAATTTTTATCAGGCGTTATTTTTGAATTAATATTACTTTATTCTCCTCAACCAGCTTATACCTATAGTGATCCCGCTTCTTCCTAGATACTATTTATTGAGGAAGGCTATAGGCTATTTTTTTATATCATAGTACGATCTATGAGCGCGAAATTCTACAACGCGAGCGGAGGTGAAGTGATAGTATAAAGCAGCTATACTCAACCTGCGGCCCGCGGGGCGCGTGCGGCAACATTAAAAATCGCATTTAAACATATAAACATCTTTGTTAAAAAAGCAACTACATCGTTGACTTGGAATTACGTTTTAATTAAGACCTAAATATTTTTTGCTTGCGGCCCTCGACAGTTGACACCATGACTGAAACGTGTTTGTGGCTCCTACAAAAAAAAAGGTTGAGTATGGTTGGTATAAAGGATAGAGCACACGGGTGTACCTGTTCGGCGGCGCTCCGAGGGCCCGGCGCGGCGCTCGGCGCGACGCGACCCGCCCGCACCGCCGCCTGTCCCAAATGTTATATTATCTATACATACATATAAGCAGAATTAGAGCGTCTGTCTGTGGCTTTATAGTATACTAGCAGAACCCGCGGCTTCGCTCGCGCTAAAACTACAAAAAAACCTCTTAAAAGGTAGGTTTCATACGAACTTTCATTCCCTATTATACCCCCTTATAAGTTGAATATCGAAAAATGCTGAAACACCAAGTTTTAAGTAATTCTGATCATAAATATTTTTTTGGCTTGTATTATAACATGTTTTCCCGTGGGAGTGAGATAATCTCCCGCGGTAAAAAATATTCTATGTCACTCTCCAGCCCTCCAACTATCTCCACACAAAAAGTCGCGGCAATCCATCACTCCGTTTTAATATGAAAGAAAGACAAACAAACACACTTTCACATTTATAATATTAGTGTGGACTATTTAAACTAGCAACGCTCGGGAGCGTCCGTAGGCGCTTTACAGTAACCTATATATTACTCCAACTACTAATCTATTTTTTTACAAAATTTTATCCTAATCCGTTCAGCCGTTTCAGTGTGAACAAGTAACAAATATACTCATACACTCCCACAAATACAAATTTTTGCATTTATACTTAGTCCGATACCCGTGTGTATGTCTCACTCCGCTTTATGTCTAAACTTGTATGTGTATCGGTAAGTTGGAAGGAACACTAAAACGAAATTAAAACGAAGACCGAAGTTGGTCAGCCAAAAACATTGCGCGTTATGCAGTTACTTTTAATAACCCATAAATAGGGAATGACCGAGAATCGAATTGTGAACTTTTAGCGACGTGTACTATTTATATCGTGTGTTTCTTACATTTTTAGAATTATTATGTACGATAAAAACCTTTTTTACCTTCCATCTATACTAGTATTATAAAGAGGTAAAGTTTTTGAGTTTGTGACGTTGTAGGGGGTAATCTCTGGATCTACTGAACTGATTTAGATGAAATTTAGGAAGAAGATAGTTTGAGACCCTGAGAAGGACATAGGATACTTTTTATCCCGGAAATCATGTCTCAAGGGGGTGAAAATGGGGATGAAAGTTTGTATGGGACATCAAGTTAGGGACCCGAGCGAATCGAGGGTGAGTCGCTAGTTTTATATAAACTCAATGTAAACACTAAATATCTCTATGCTCAATTGTTTCAACTTATCTTGTCATCCACTGAGCCAACTTTAACGATTTTTTTACTATATAAAAATGGCCAAAATTCTTTTTTTTCTCGATGCGATAAAATTTAGTAGGTAAATAAAAAAATAGGATCTTCCTAAAAGTTACAGGTTAAAATACCTATGGATTTTTAAGGTCGCTTAGAATTTATGAACATTTTTAAGATCATTGTCTGAAAAACGGCTGAGCCGATTTTGATGAAATGTATACGTGGATCCCTGGATAGTTTGGATTGACAACTGGACCTAGTAGGTGGCGCTGCAGTTCTAGGATTATGGTGAATACCGAATATGGTGAAGACCGTAATATTCGGGCAGGACAATGTCTGTCGAGTCTTTATACAAATGCTGTAAGTAATTCGACAGTTAGAAGAGTAACTGTTAAGTTTCTCTCGATTTCTTCTCAGCAGAACTGTTTTTCGAACCAGTGATAGCTTGTTCACGAACCGACTGACGCTCTTTAAATTAAATAACGGTTCAAAAGTAACAAAAATCTAATTTAAATTTCATTTCAAAGGCGAAAGTGCGTTTTATGCTACGGAGTCTGAACGAAGTGACCATTGGATTTTTTCAAAGAGATATTTGACTACACAGTATCGACATACGCGTTTCCAGCGGAATACTATTTAAATAGCTTAATAGAAAAGAGCGAAAAAAAAAACAATAATAATTTACATTACATCTAGAAACATATCGACTACAAAAGAGTATTTATTTGGCCCTAATGAAATTATTTTTAAGTTTTATTTTAAAAAAATATTTGAGACTACGAATGGTGAAATCTATTCATTAAAAAAGTGCGTGTGTGTGCAATTCACACGCAGTAGAAGTTAAACTTCATAAAAGTAACTTACGAGAGAATGAGATGGATATAGAGTATCAGCAGTAGGATAATTATAAGGTTTATTTTTTTAATAATTTTTTACGAAGTTTAAAAGTATTGTACATTTTATTTGACACAAATATACATTACATATTATTCAGTAATTAATTTTATTATTTTTCGCTTCCTGTGTAATGTGTTCTATGTCAAATAACAACGGTTACCATGGCAACGTGGCAATGTATTCTATCTCATTCTCTCGCTGGCTTAATCCTATATATTTATGTGTTTTTCTCTTTTCAAATCACGATTCTAAAGAAGTTTCACTTCAAAAAGTCGGTAATGGCCTTTCCTTTCAAACTCGGTTAATAAAGAAACATATTCGACGACTCGTGTGGCTCAACCTACTTGCTGTGCCAGCGGTCGCGGGTTCGAGTCCCGCTGGAGGCATTCATTTGTATGATGAGCACGAATGTTTGTACTTCAGTCATGGGTGTTTATATTTATAATATGTATGTATTTAAAGTTATATATGTGTAGTGCATCAACTATCTGGTGTCCATAACACAGGCCTCGTAGCTTATCCCCCCCAACGTGCGTTCACCTTGTCGTGGTGGGGGGGCTCAGTAGTAGTAGCGAAGCTAAGAAACGCACAGGGAGGTTGCCCACTTCGGTGGGTGGTGGGAGGTGGCCCTCTTCGGGGGGCGGTGTACCTTGCGGGTTGCTCCTGGTACTTCTCTGATAGCAGAGTGGACCTTGGAGCAACCCCATGGTTATGGTGGTCTGCTTTGGCAGACCTGCCGTCGGGGCGTCGTAGTTGAATGCGTAAGCGATCCCGCGACGCCCCATTAAGACGGGGGAAGGTTTTGTTGGGTTTTAGTGGGTCTTACTGGCTGTATTACGCCGGTGAGCCCCACACGTCGTGCGTAAATGCATTTCCCAACGTTAAAAAAAAAGGCCTCGTAGCTTATCATGGAACTAGACGGTGTTGTGTATAAAAAAAACATATTAGTTTGAACTCAAACCACCGAACTTACGATCGTGTATGAGCTGAGCCACCAAAACCCCACATGTTACGTCGGATTATCGGATCGGGGAAATCTTAGAAATGCCCAATCTAGACATATTATGTAGCTATCGTAATATATTCGGCCGACAATATGTACTTTTAAATATACGAAATCGGTTATCTTCCCTCGCCCGAGTCTAATAGATAATTTTCATGTATAGAATACGAATTTTAGATAACTAAATGTTATGTTTTTACGAGCTTTTATTTAACGTTGAAACTAGAAATTTGTTTTTGACAATAATATTAAGAGAAGCCAAGCGCACAAGAGATATGCTGCCACTAAGAATTTCTTAACTGTGTGTGGTTTTTCTGTGATGCGGTAACTGACAGACAAACAAAAATTCTAAAATCTATAGATTCGAACTCTGTATTGATAATAATGTCTATTTCAATAAGATTTTCCAAAAAATATTTAATGTACAGATTCGGCTTAGTTACAATTTTATTATATGTAGGTATAGATAGTGCCATGGAGCTAATTAGATTTGACTGCGGAAACTATAGAATTACATAGTAGATTAGACTATAATAAATAAAAGCTTGTGTTTTTATAAATTTATTTGGTTTTATTATCAAAAATTTTGGTTCGGTTTCAGCCCTTTTTAACGTGCCACTGCTGGGGGTAGGCCTCCCTTCAATACGAGGGGGATCAGACCATAGTCCACCACGCTGGAAGTGCGAGTTGGCGGACTTCACATGTCTTTCGAAAACTTGCTAGGTTCTCTCCGACATGCAGGTTTCCTCACGATGTTTTCTTTCACCGTAAGACAAGTGGTGATCATGTTGGAAATGATTCGCACATGAAAATATCAGAGGTTCGAGACCCGAGATTTGAACGCGCTTCACTCGGTTACTCAAGCGTTACCATCGCCTTTGCATTGACCGGTAAATATTAATAATTTTATACAGAAAAAATGTTATTATGATTATTTTTTTTATGTTCCTAGTTTTCTTAAAGTAAGAATATCTATCTTTTGTTTCTTTTACCAAACACCATTACCTATTCGTTACAGTAGCCAAGTTATTTATTATTAACATTTACCTGTTAAGAGCACATAATATTCTGACCGTATTATAATTATGTATAATATGTGTGTATGTAGGTATGTGAGAGGTGAGTACTGACCGACACTCAATCTCCGCTGGTCGTGGTGGTGCGGGTGCCGCTTGGCGGGCGCGGGCGGTGGGGACTGCGCCACGCAGGCCTCCTTCGGGCTCCCTGCACTGCTGCCATCGCTGGAACAACACATATAGTATAAATAATAATAATAACCCTTTATTGTACACCCAAAAAGAAGATATACAAAATATAGGAGAATGTACAAGAGGCGGCAATATCGTTCCTTATTTAATACTAATATTATAAAGGCGTAAAGTTTGTGAGTTTGTGACGTTGTAGGGGGTAATCTCTGGATCTACTGAACCGATTTAGGTGGCATTTGGTAAGAGGATAGTTTGAGACCCTGGGAAGGACATAGGATACTTTTTATCCTGGAAATCATCCCTTAAGAGGGTGAAAATTAGGGTGAAAATTTGTACTGGGAAGCAAAGTAGGGACGAACCCGAGCAAAGCGAGGGTAAGTCGCTAGTAATGTATATTGTACACTTTTTCGTTTGATTAAAAGTAGCAGTTCACTAAAAAGATATGAATAAGAGTATTGAAGTTTATACGAAAAAAATGTAAAAAAGGAAGGTTAAAGCACTTATAATTTTAATTGCCAATATCAAACAAAACGAACGAAGTCGCGGCGGCGGTACAGACTGTTAGTACACATGTGAATTATATTTTGGGCAATTTCTTCTATCTTACCAAGCTACCTAACCCTACCTAAGCAACCCATTATTTTTGTAGAAAAAAACGGGATATTTACCATGTTTTTCACTCATTTCTATGGATTTCCGACATTTAGGCTCTGTTGCAAGCAGCATGGTCACGGGCACGCTACCATGACCATTAAATAACAATTATATATTTAAATAAATAATTTTTTTGGGACACAGCACCATCTAGTTCCATGGTAAGTTACGAGACGAGGCTTGTGTTATGGATACCAGATAGTTGATACACTACACATATGTAACTTTAAATACATACATATTATAAATATAAACATCCATAACTGGAGTACGAACATTCGTGCTTATCACACAAATGAATGCCCCCAGCGGGATTCGAACCCTAGACCGCTGGCATAGCAAGTTGGGTCACTATAAACTGAGCCAAACGTGTCGAATTTTAAAAAGTATAATCAACCCTGGCCATAAGCTAGACCATTCTAAAATCAAAATTAGCAATCCCACTAATAAGCTACTTTAAAACGAATTAAACTATCAAAAAAGCTAAAGCTGCCTGAGATGGACGTGAGCAAGAAACAAAATGCAACGTCATTAGCCGCATAACAGTCCATTACAAAGGCGTTGCGGAGTTCGGCCGCAGAGAGCTGCCGGAGACATGGCTCTTGACAAGATGCCAGCGCGCAACGAATTAGCTTTGGACCGCAGCATCCCGCTACAGCTAGAGTTATCTCTTTACGCTAATCAAGCAGAACAAAAGTTATGAAAAACTGGCTGACTTTTAACAGTATTTCGATGCGATAGAATAAAAACATTCGCCATATTTTTACTATTACTTTTTGGTTTATATTTTGGACTTTCGTTTTGTTATATATGTATATTATTTTCTGTAACACTTCTAGTTCCTGAAGGCTAGGAGTTAGGGCTTCATATACAATATGATACCATTTAGAAACTGTAAAATGTCATGGGAAGTAATTGATGTAGTAGCATGAAAGATATCTACGCAGCCATGAATTACGCCATGCCAATGTTCCGCCGTTGTTCTGGACCACGTGGAAGATGGGCGAACCAATACAGACCGTTTCGTATTTATAATCTACTATATTAATATTATAAATGTAAAAGTAATTCAGTTACATTTTCATGCTTAAACTTTCATCAAAATCCCTCCAGAGGTTTTTCTGTAATGCGGTAACAGACAGGCAGACAGACAAAAATTCTAAAAACTATAGATTCGGCCTCTGTATCGATAATAATGACTATTTCAATAAGATTTTCCAAAAAATATCTAATGTACAGATTCGGCTTCGTTACAATTTGATTATATGTATAGATATTTTGTAAAGAAATGTCATGTCATGCAGTTGTCTACGTATCAACAACAGGTCATCCATCCTAAAGTATTTATGTATGTATTTATGTCGGATTCAATGCTCCTTCGTAAAACGGCTAAACGGCTAAGCCAATTTTAATGGTTGTCAACCATCATTATTACGTACAGCCAATCACTCGTGCCCCAAATTTCAATAAGACCCAATTCAACTTGTAGCTAGTTCTCATACAATTAAAGCGTTAGCATTCAGTATTCAAAAGATATATCGATCGATAAACACCACAGAAAAGGCACTTTAAAAGCCGTCTTGACTTTGCCAATGTATGTAGGTACACTGTACAGTGCCTTCGACGATCTGACCTTTCGTCGTCGACGAGGTCAGTGTATATTTTCGCTAATATATCTTTTATATTTTAGACGACACGTTTGGCTCAGTTTGTTATGATACTTGCTGCACCAACGGTCGCGGATTCGAGTTCCGCTGGGGGAATTCATTTGTGTGATTTGTTCAAAACATTTAACGTGTATATTTAAACGCGCACTGAGAAAGTATTAAATTATTTTGATCAAACATAACTTATTTGAAACAAAAATATAAGCTGCCACTTCAATCGGTCACGTGAACTTAGACACAGCTCCAGTTATTTGTTCCACGGGCTGATATATATGATAGATATGTCGTCTGTAATACAGGCTCGGCCTAGTACAATCGGCAGTGACAAACCGATGTAAGTAGCATAAATTGTAATAAGCTTTATTTTGCGCTTAGTGTAAATTTAATGTCAAAACTTATTGCTAATAAACTTTTATTATTATTATTATTATATACCTAAAGAATTGGTCACGTTCGGCGGTTAGACTAAATAAAGCCAGGCACGTGGACGAACCCATAGAGTACTAAATAAATGCAATATTTGAAGCATATTAGTTGGAAAAAAGCCCGAAATAAACGAGCCAAAAAGAAATACAATATACATATAATAGTAATTTACAAAATCACGACCGAAGCGCAAAATATTGTTATAATTATATTGACGACACGTTTGGCTCAGTGTGTAGTAACCCTACTTGCTATGCCAGCGGTTGCGGGTTCGAATCCCGCTGGGGGAATTCAATTGTGTGATGAGCACGAATGTTTGTACTCCAGTCATGGGTATTTACATTTATAATATGTATGTATTTAATTTATTGTGGGTAGGCTGTCTGTAACAACTCTACCTTCGAGACATCTAACACCTCAGTCTCTCCCGTGACCATGATTGCTGTACAGCATTCAAAACGTCGGGAACCAAAAATCTTAATAAATCCGCGAAAAAATCCGAAAAGATAGTTTTATTTAAAATGTCAAATATTCGCGTAAATCTAAGAAAGTGTTATGGGTAGCCTATGTGTGATGCCAAGATACAATCTTATGTCGTTGTCAAATTTTATCAAAATCAGTTCAGCTGTGTAAGCGTGAAAAGATAACAGACAGATCTACTTTCACAAATATAATATTAGTATAAATAAGCCAATCAGAGGAAGCCTCACAAATCGATATACGTTCACATAATAAACAAAGAAACAAAGAGGTGATATGACGTCACGCGTTGTGTCATCATCACCGGCCGTGTGTGTGTTGTCGGGGAGCGCCGCGGTTGAGAAAGGTCTGTTGCTTTACGGCCGCTGGCATTTCACCAAATTGATTGTATTTCAGCAAAATTGTACTCAAACTGATGTACGATCGAAGAGACCTGAACGTGTCCCAAAGCAATTTAGAGATTTACTAATATTAAAAACGTGAAAGTATAGATAGGTGTTTGAATGTTTGTTACTCAAGTACGCCAGAACGGCTGAACGGATCCGGATGAAATTTACCACTGAGATAGATTATAGTATAATAAAATTGTAACTAAGTCGAATCTATGAAATTAAATATTTTTTGGAAAATCTAATTGAAATAAACATTATTATCGATACAGAGTTCGAATCTATAGTTTTTAGAATTTTTGTCTGTCTGTCTGTCTATCTGTCTGTCTGTCTGTTACCGCATCACGAGAAAACCACTGGACAGATTTTGATGAATTTTGGTATGATGATAGCTGGTTATCCAGGTCAACATATAGGATACTTTTTACCGCGGGAAAATATCTCATTTCTGAGAAAAAATACAAAAACTGCATTGTAAGAGTATAATAGAATGTAAAACATAAGAATTTGTTTCTTGGTAATTAAAACGCGGGCGGAGCCGCGGGCAATGCTAGTTGAAGTATAAATTCCAATTTACTGGTGGAAATTATTTGACATTCATAATTCTAGCCTACATATTATTTATTAAAAGTACCTTTTGTTTATAATATGTACTAGCTAGATAGCGTTTTAAACGCTGAATATGAAATCAAGCAACAAATCTTTGCAAATCTTTGAATTTCTCGGCTTTTCAGTACTATAATATGCATATATTATATATACAAACCTTCCTCTTAAATCACTCTATTAAAAAAACCGCATTAAAATCCGTTGCGTAGTTTAAAGATCTAAGCAATAAGCATACATAGGGACAGACAGACAGCGGGAAGCGACTTTTTTATACTATGTAGTGATATAATTCGTGAAATTATCTTATAGCATATTAAAAAAAACAATGTCCAATTCAGTATAACACTATATATATATATATATATATATATATATATATATATATATATATATATATATATATATATATATATATATATATATTATGTTGATTAATAGAATTACTTGTTCATTTAACGTAATATATTAGTATAGTTTTTGTCATAATTTCAACAGCTAATTCAAATTCTTAACTAATATTATAAGCGAAAATTAATTTCGTTGATAGTTTGTTACTTTTTACGCCTCACGTTGTCGCAATCGAGATGTAATTTGGCACGCACGTGGCGTATAACTTCAAGTTTGATTTAAGCTTGTTTGAAATTTGTTAAAAATTACAAATTTCAAACAAGTACACATTTCGGCTATAAGTATTTTTTGTGTATATTTGACGCAACACCTCAAAAACTAAATATAAATGTCAAAACTTCTGGTGAAACTTTTAGAGTCGAATTAGATTTTTTTGTATAAATACATATGTTGGAACATTACCACACAGCACCATCTAGTTCCATGGTAAGCTACGAGGCGTGTGTTATGGATACCAGGTAGTTGATACACTACACATATATAACTTTAAACACAAACATATTATAAATATAAACAGCCATGAGTGGACTACCAACATTCGTGCTCATCACACAAATGAATAACCCCAGCGGGACTCGAACCCGTGACCGCTGGCTCAGCAAGTAGGGTCACTAAAAATTGAGCCAAACATGTCGTCCATAATATGTAATAAAATAAACATGGTTTTAGTCCATATGTTCACCAACACTAATTAACCATGGCTGAGAATCGAGTGTCGCCTGTACTTATACCATACTATACCAGTTCTTAAGAAATATTGATGTACCTCACTAGCTATACATGTAGGTATAGTTACATGGTCATTACGGTCGACCCAAAATCTCGCGGGAGTCGTACCGTGTCTTATAAATTACTATCGTATTCTTGCGATTAATCACCAACATATCATATATACTAAAATCTTCTCCGAAACACGTAAAAAGAGTAAAAAGTAGCCTATGTCACTCTACAGCTCTTCAAATATCTCCACACAAAAACTCGCGCCAATCCGTCACTCTGTTTCAAAGTGGAAGACAGACAGACAAACAAACAAACAAACAAACAAACAAACAAACAAACAATCACATTTATAATATTAGTATGGATGTACATATCTAGGGACAGGAACGCACTCGATCAAAGCGAGGATAACTCAGTCACTGGTCTATAATTACATATAATAAAATTGTAACTATGCCAAATCGGTACATTAGATATTTTTTGGAAAATCTTATTAAAATATACATTATTATCGAATCTATAGTTTATAGAATTTTTGTCTGTCTGTCTGTTACCGCATCACAGAAAAACCACTGAAAGGATTTTGATGAAATTTGGTATGGTGATAGCTGGTTATTCGGGACAACATATAGGATACTTTTTACCGCGGGAAAATATCTCATTTCTGAGAAAAATATAAAAACTGCAATGTAAGAATATACTAATATGTAAAACCTAAGAATTTGTTTCTTGGTCATCTGAACGCGGGTGGAGCTGCGGGCAATGCTAGCGCTTAATAAAAATAACAAAAAATTGTATTATTTGTTCAAAATATATAAGCCTCGTCCCGCGTGCCCTTGGCCAGAGCTAGAGCTCTGTCATGCAGCAATGAACCTGTAGAGGACATTGCCTCATTATGCCGTATATTTTTATATGCAAATAAAATACGCACAGATTTTAAAAATCAAAGTATAATTTAAAATTTAGAAAGTCAGTAAGCCTTTTTCGCTTGTTTTAATTATAAAATACTGGCAAACCTACAAAAACTCTAATATGGTAGTTTTCATACAAACTTTCGTCCGCTATTTTACCCCCTTATGGGATGAATTTCGAAAAATGCTAAAACACGTATTCAATTAATTGTATTGAAGAGCATTTATACCAAGTTTCAAGTAATTCTGATCATGAATATTTTTTGGCTTGTAACATGTTTTCCCGTGGGAATTAGATAACCTCCCGCGGTAAAAAGTAGCCTATGTCACTTTCCAGCCCTCTAACTATCTCCACACAAAACATCACGCCAATCCGCCAAGTCGTTTCGACGTAAAAGAAAGACAAACAAACACACTTTCACATTTATAATATTAGTATGGATTCGGATGTTTTTATGTAATCGATCAATTGATAGATGACCTTTAACCGAATGCCAAACTATTTCATTTTATAAAAATGTATTCACTAAATTGTGTAAAACGTACAATTATGCAAATTATATAGCTTTTTTTTCACTTATACCTTAAGGCCAAACTTAAAAGCAAAACCTTATCTAAATATAAAAAAAAATCCAAATCGTTAGAGCCGTTTCCGAGATACACGAAAAAATTGCTGCTAATTTATTATTATTATTTATCTATACTAATATTATAAAGAGGTAAAGTTTGTGAGTTTGTGACGTTGTAGGGGGTAATCTCTGAATCTATGGAACCGATTTAGATTAAATTTGGTAAAAAGATAGTTTGAGACTCTGGGAAGGACATAGGATACTTTTTGTGCCGGAAATCATCCCTTAAGGGGTCGAAAATGGGGATGAAAATTTGTATAGGGAAGCAAGGTAGGGTCAAACCCGAGCGAAGCGAGGGTGAGTCGCTTGTAAGAAATACGTTTAAGGATGTTTTTTTAAATAATTTTACACAAACGTCAATATCAAAACGATACATTAATATTTTGATACAGATTGACGTTTATTGAATTAATTCTCTTTCTCGCTGACCCTATCCCATGCTCTCACTGCCACCATCGCACACATCCTGCTCAACTTCTCTCGCGAGAGTTGATTTGCGACAGACGTGTCGGTGTCGGACACTAGTGTCGAAAGTGTGGAGAAAGCTCGTGTCACAATTAATTCGACCGTCCTGTTGTACCGTAACTTGGCCCTCACCGGTCCGCGCACAACTCGCTACAGGAACGAGAGTACTGCACATATGTATGTACATATATTATACTCATACGTTACACATTCGCTATACTCGTAGAAAGCTGATAAGTATTTCGTGCAATTTTTCATTTATTTATTATATTTTTAATCCTATTTTATTATCTATTTTCAAGTATATATAAAGATCAATAACGGTTCGTTAGTCTCGCTAAAACTCAAAAACGGCTGGACCGATTTGAATAATTCTTTTTTATTTTGTTCGGGATGTGTCAGGGGTGGTTTAAGTTTAAGAAAAATAGTAGAAAACCCAAAAAAAAAACAGATGAAAAATCGAAAAGTTCAGAACTGCTTATTTTGTACCTACGTACATACCTATATAATACATAGTCTATCTATTCCATACTAAAGTTTAAAACGTACCTAGGGATGGACCCGAGTGAAGCGCGGGTGAGTCGATAGTTTTAAATAAAACTATCTTTTAGGATTTTTTCGCGTATTTATTAGTTAGTTTAGACAGTACAGTACAGTTAGTTACAGACAGTACCTGTCCACAAAATTCTGTCAATAAAATTTCCGTTTACAATCATTGGGCAGTGGCATACTTTATGGATTTTTACACTGTGGTCCGTGCAGAGGAAGAGGCACAGTGCGTAAACCCGCATGTGATATCAAATGATAACATCGCCGATGCGGCACTGGCGACGCGTCACGTGACCTTGCACGATTCTCGCATCTATTCTGTGTACACAAGGTCGAGATTACCGGAGCGATGCAACTAAGATCTAGATATATGATAGCTAAAGTTTATCACGCGGCTCTCCTCTTCAGTTACTACCATCATGAATGCGAATGTATTTAATTTTAGAATAAAAATAACATGGATTGTCTGCCTCGATTTCCGTTAAAACTATCTTTTCGGATTATTTCGCGGATTTATTTTGATCTTTGTTTCCCGACGTTTCGAATGATTTACAGCAATCAGCGTTAGCAACATAAGTAGGTACATAATCTGTATGTAAATTATAAAGTAATAAAACAAAAAAAAAACTGGGAATATTTGGCGTGAATTAGTATCAACATCGTTGTGTTATCTGCATACGAAAAAAAAAATGTTGGGACATTAACACACATACCCTCTAGTTCTATGGTAAGCTACGAGGCCTGTGTTATGGATACAAGATAGTTGATAAACTACATATATATAACTTTAAATACATACATATCATAAATATAAACACCCATGACTGGACTAAAAACATTCGTGCTCGTCACACAAATAAATGCTCCCAACGGGGCTCGAACCCACAACCGCTGGCACAGCAAGTAAGGTCATTACAAACTGAGCAAGTTTTATTTTTATTTTTTAATAACTTCTTTCTGCTTTTCCTCCCAATTCCTACCACCAACATACCTGCCAAGGATCTGGATAATGCTGTACCAGCATGAAGAGTACCAGAAATCTTCCATCACCATCCCCGAGCGCGTCAACGGCGAGGGGATGCGGTCATTGATCCCGAAGATTTAGGGTACAACTCTAATCAGTTGCACACAAACAGGACATTTAACACAATGGCTTAGAGTTCAAAATGACTTTAAAACAAATATTTAAGGAATATAAATGAAACACGCTACGATAATAGCTTGTATTATTTTCGAAATAAGGTACAAATTATCGCAGCACAAGGGCTGTGGTAGTTGGAATACGCACCATATCTAAAGCAAATATTGTCATTTTTAACATTGCACCCTAACTCCTACGCATTAGGTTGCTAATTTGGGTGTCAGAAAAATAAATTAACAATTAAAAACCAAAGGCAAAGCAAAATATACTTTAAACCTTAAAATGTAAAGGAAAAATTCCATACGAAGACGTAATGCCTGCAAAAACGTGATAGCGGCAAACGAACCGACCACAGCCAATTTACATCTTGCTTTTCTTTCGCACGTATACAAATGAATGTTGACAGAAAGAGACGAGAGATCATATCAAAAACAATCGTACGACGCGTACGAATATGACTTTAAGTGGTATAGAATTAAGGTTTATTTTGTTTCGCCACGTGTAACAGCAAGTTATCTCGAACGAAGGCTGTTCACGTTTCCTGCTTTGGTGTACCAAAGCATTCGGAGCCACTCTCTAGTATATTTACAACTTTTTCGTCCTTACTATATCGTTGCATCGACACAAACCTCGCCATAAAGGCACAAAATTATTGTATGCTATATGTATAAGTATTAATTATACAAAATACAAATGTTATAAAACAGAAGAGATTGTGATAACCAAGTTATGAGCGGAATCCATCTATACATATAATAAAATTGTAACTAAGCCGAATCTGTACATTAAATATTTTTTGGAAAATCTTATTGAAATAAACATTATTATCGATACAGAGGCCGAATCTATAGTTTTTAGAATTTTTGTCTGTCTGTCTGTCTGTCTGTCTGTTACCGCATCACGGAAAAACTACTGGAGGGATTTTGATAAAATTTGGTATGATGATAGCTGGTTATCTGGATCAACATATAGGATACTTTTTAACGCGGGAAAATGTCTTATTTCCGAGAAAAAATACAAAAACTGCAATGTAAGAGTATACTAATATGTAAAACCTAAGAATTTGGTTTTTGGTCATCTGAACACGGGCGGAGCCGCGGGCAATGCTAGCATATTATAAATAGGCAAAGACAAAACAATTCAGTACCTTTTCATCCTCTGTTTATCGACCGATTTTCGTTTTTGAAGTTATAGGTACTTCTTTTGGCACGTTTGGAAAAAATATGAGAGTAAAATATTTACGATGCGCGCGCACACCGACAGCCGAAAAGCGACATGATGAAGTTAGATGCATTCCTTTTACAAACAGAGAGTTGTTACACACGGGATGAAATCTTTTGCTGTGTGCTTTGTTACGCCAAAGAAGTGTAACTTCTTACGTGCGTACACACACATGTTTTTTTTTCTGTTTAGCAGCTATTGACGAGCTTAAACAAATCTATCTCATGGGAACCGCACATTTTTCCGGGATAAAAAGTAAACTACTTATGTGATATTTCAGGCTATAATATATCTCTTTGCCAAATTTGAATGAGATTGAGTAACAAACATCCATCCAAACTTCGCATTTATATTTTATAGTATTAATGGGATTTATCACGTTTCTATTAGCTTCACTTATAACTAAGTATGTAATCACATCTTGACCTACTTCTACTTGTGGTATCGATTTGAAACTTATCGTGTTAAATTTGTATGACAATCTCGCTTGGGAAATCACGTAAAGCGGGTTCAAATCCCGGGTCGCGCACTTCTGATATTTTCATGTGCAAAACATTTGTGGAGAACCTAGCAAGTTTTCGAAAGACATTAAAACCACCAACCCGTAGGTGGCCAGAGCGGTGGAAAATGCTATGACCCGATCCTCGCATTGAGAGAAGGCCTATGTCCAGCTGTAGGACGTTAGAAAGGGATGAATGCAATGCAATTATTTGATACCACGAACTGATTTAAAGATGGAGTCAGATGTGAATACTTAGATTCGTTTTAACCACTATCATACAGTTAGTCTCAAGCTATACTTAAAAAAAATCAATTTACCAAATTAGACCGAAAATCCAGAGATTAGGACGTGCAGACAAACAAACAAAGTTATAGACTCTTTAGCATCACAGTGCAGCTTTTGGAAGCTGTACTTCGCGTTATGCACAACTACTCGAGCGGAGACGCGAGTAAAAGCTATTTTCAATCAATCAAATCAAAAAAGTCAATTTTTACAGTCTTTCTCCATATATAATACTTTAACATTGCCACAGCTCATACTCCTCTGTACGCGCAATATGCTTCAAAGTTAAAATGCAGTACAAATTACAAAGTTTTATCACGTATTATCATATTATAGAAGACTCGCGACTCACCCTCGCTTCGATCGAGTTCTTCCCTAGCTTGCTTCCCAATACAAACTTTCATCCCCATTTTCATCTCCTTAAGGTATGATTTCCGGGATAAAAAGTCCTAAGTATCCTATGTCCTTCCCAGGGCCTCAAACTATCTTCTTACCAAATTTCACCTAAATCGGTTCAGTAGACCCAGAGATTACCCCCTACAACGTCACAAACTCACAAACTTTCTCTCTTTATAATACTAATTTAAGCTGATTTTCCATACAAACTTTTATCCCCATTTTCATCCCCTTAAGAAATGATTTCCAGAATAAAAAATTTCCTATGTCCTTCCCAGGGTCTCAAACTACCTTCTTACCAAATTTCATCTAAATCGGTCCAGTAACTTTTGAGTTTATTCGTTACAAACATACAAAAATACAAATCTTTTCTCTTTATAATAGTAGTGTAGATATTGTATCTGTCTCTCAAAGCTCAAAAAAAAGCTCTCATTTGACACTAAAACAATCACATTAGCCCACCGAGTACATAGTAAGTAATTAAATAGCAGTGCACTATATGAAGGCATCTAGACCGAGGTACTCTATGCATCTACACGTGTATACTGTTGCGTCATGGCGCGTGGGGCGTTGCGAAGCACTAACTCGTAATAGTGAAATAGAAAACTTGTTGTTATAAGTATACAGGTTCGATTCTCCTACAGATAAAACTTTTGCAATATAATCGTTTAAATAACACTATCTTTTGGTTGAATAACCAAAAGATAGTGTTATTTAATATTTATGTGTAGCAACACTCGCTAGATGTTCCGTATTGTATTGACAATAACTTTTGAGATGCGAACCTTAGTCTCTCCCGTGACCATGTTTGTTGAAATGACTCGAAACGTTATGAAAACAAAAACCCACGAATTCTCGTGGCTATAGTTTTAAAATATGAAATTATTTGTGTTTTGTTTTCAATTATTACTATTTTTTTAATATATTTTTTTTTATGTTTACTATGTAAGGCATTCTAAGCGTTGAAAACAAAATAAAACAGCTAACAAGACTGAAAAAAAGTGTCATATGAAAATGCACATTATATTTTATAGTAAAGCTATGGTACACACGTCGTCGTCTTCGCGAGGAAAATTTCAATGGTTCTTGTTGAAAGATAATATATGTAGTTCCACGATTAGAAAGCACTAAAAAGTAAAAACTAATACTTTGCGAAAAAAATTATTTGTCTCATTGTACCAAATTTTGTTCTTAAAATTTGTTCTTATTATACCAAAAGTATATACCTACACTTTTAAACAAAACGAAAATTGACCACATCGGTTAAATAAATGACGAAGTTCTGAGGTAACAAACAGAAAAAAAAACATACAGCCTAATCGAGAACTTTCTCCTTTTTGAAGAAGTCGATTAAAAATTTAAAAGTACTCAGCATCTTTTTGCTATTCATTATGAGTACAGATTAGGAAATACATATCATATGATGGCGACGCTCTAAATAGTAACACGTGTGTGAGCTAATGTTGCCACACAGAGGACACGGGAGGTCTAGTTGCCAGCAGTTAGTTATAGCAATGTTGTCATTTGAAACTCGCCAAATTGCCATTAAATGCGAAATTCTTGTCTAAATCGGTGGTATACTAAGGAGGTCATAAATTCAATTAGGCAGAACTAGATAATGCCTTTGGTTTCGCATTCCCTAACTAATAGCCCTTAATAATCTTTCCTTTTTTTTTGATTAAATCTTGCGATCAGTGTTTCAGACTATGAGCAGATGAGATGGTTCTAATGGCATGTTAGGCTCTACTCCCAGTGGCGCCTGCCCTATCTTTACAAATTCATTCTACTTTCTGACTGTTCTGGTCGAAAATAATCTTTACTAATATTAAAAATTCGAAAGCAACAGAGTAATCAGTAAAGTATTGAGAAACTTTTTCAGATTTATGCGGATAGGGTTCATCCTTAGTTACATTTTATCGCTTAGTACAGATTTCCCAGAGATGAAACATTTCCCCGGAGTAACAAGTATATATATATATATATATATATATATATATATATATATATATATATATATATATATATATATATATATATATAGAAATATAAATACATATAAATTTTGTCAAAATCAGTCCAGTGGTGTTCACTATTTTACTATCCTATCAGGTGCTTGATTCGTGAAAACCAAAGTGCGTCATTGGGAACCAACACCCATCAACCATCGTCCTAGATTCGGGGGAAAGTGGAGTTGAGTCACTTTACTACACCAAAATACCCACAAGAGATACAGATTGAAGTTTTACATTGTATTTGCTAAAATATATATATATACGTATATATATTTAAATATACTTTAATTTTGTGCATAAAATCTGAGAAGCAAAATGAACTCTAGCCTATTCATATCAATTTAAAACTTAGTAAGTGAAGTTCTAATGATAATACAATAGTATGATGTCCGGTGATCGAATGATGGAATCGGCAGAGAGCTAGTCCTCTTAAGACCACTAAAAACCTTCGAGTTTGGACTCATTTAATTTGTTTTGACGAGATATGAATAAAATAAATTATTACTAGTGTTCGCCCAGAGGTCGAAATCCGTCTTCGAAAATTAAAAAAAAAACATACTTTACATTTACTTATCTATATTAAAAACGAATTATTCCATATGTTTTTTATGGATACCATCAAAAAAACTATTTATATACATATAGATTTAGTACCTACTTATAATATTTTAGTTGTCAACGGTACCTAAAACCTGCCACCCTACGTCCTACGTCCTAGCCACTTAGGCTATTGACGAGGCCCCTAGTGTGCTATAGACACATCTGTATGTCTGGTGGCACGCAGAGGGCAGAACGATCTCTGTACGCGTTTTACGTCACCCAACACGTATCGTTGCGTTGAACACTTCATGTCATGAATTTATTTACAACTTAAATAAAATCAGCTACGATTGAATATAGAAAGCAGACAAATTTTGATTTTTACTGTTCTAATATAGGACAGGTGAAGCCAACATTTGATAACGATAATTTTATGTTAGATATATGTACTAATTTAGCGGCATATATATATATATATATATATATATATATATATATATATATATATATGTATATATATATATATATATATAATATATATATATATATATATATATATATATATATATATATATATATATATATATATATATATATATATAATAAAAAAAAGTGTGTGTATATGCAATTCACTCACGGTAGAACTTCTTCGGCAAATATCGCAATTAAATTAAAACAAATCAATAATTAAATAAAGCATGTTACTATCATATATTAATAGAATATAATATACGGAAAGAATATAATATTATATATTTGTCAGACAATAACAACGGTTACCATGGCAACAATTACATGGCAGTCACAATAGCTTTTATTTAATTTATGCACATTCATCTCACAGTTATAAATATTTATTTTTATTGTAAGTAATAAGTTTAGTTTCTTTTTAACAAGTTTAAAAGTTATTTTCCATTATATTTAACATACGTTAAGTACATAATAACATATTGTTCAGTATTATTTTTGACTTTCTGTGTAATGTATTCTATCTCATTCTCCCGCCGGCTTAATCCTATATATTTATGTGTTTGTCTCTTTCTCATGGCGCATTTCCGTTTTATCGAGTTTCAAATCACAACGATTCTACAAAAGTTTTACTTCAAAAATAAAAAATAAAAACCGACTGCGAGCTAAAAACATGAGAATAAGTTGACGAAGAAACATAGTATTATGCAGTTTAGTATTGGCCAAGATATCCAATTCACAAGCACAAAAACTACTTTCTGTCCTAAAAATATACGTTTTAAAAAGTTATTACGAAAAAAATAACTGCCGTTATTATTACAAAATACAAAAAAAAAATCTTTCAAGTTAAGGTGACTTGCAACAATTATAGATTTAAAAACCTTTTCAAACACAAGCTTTATAAATACGACGTTAGCATTTTAGAACAAAACTAGCGACTCACCATTTCGTTTTTTTATATTTCGTCCCTAGGTATATTTTAATTGTTTTTGAGCGGAACCCTAATTCTTTTACTGAAATAAAAGTAGTCTAAGTTACTCCTTATAACATCAACTACCTGCCAGTGAAAGTCCCGTCAAAATCGGCCCAGCCGTTTCGGAGATTAGCCGGAACAAACAGACAGGCAGACAAAAAAATTTATAATTGTGTTTTTCTTATAAATACCGTATATAATTCCACTAGCGGCTCACCCTCGCTTCGCTCGGGTTCGTCGCTAGGTACGTTTTAAATAGATATAAAAAGAAAAAATCTTTCTTTCTCACATTTTAATTATATGTTTTAATACTTACCTATTCCGGACTAAGAGAAATCCAAAAATTAAAATATCATAAAAATTGGAACGCGGTCGAACGGGATAAAAAGTATCCTATGTCCTTCTCCTGGCTCTAAACTACCTCCCTGCCAATTTTCAGCTAAATCGGTTCAGCCGTTCTTGAGTTATAAGCGAAGTAACTAACACGACTTTCTTTTATATATATAGATATGCATTTAGTAAAAAGCTGTTGTTTTGACATTACAAACAGACACTTCAGTTTTATTTATATATGTATATTGTATAGATATTGCAAGAATCGCCAAGCAAAAATTTTTATAATTTTGTTAGATTTTCATAGCTTCAATTCAAACTCGATACTAGCTTAACTCGAATTTACAACAATTATGTATTAGAATCGTGTTATTAAGCCACTCATGACGGCTGATAGCGTACACGCTCGTACAGCAACATGTGTCGAATTTTATCGATAAAATAGTATATTTTACGTTTTCCTGGCACGGTTTTGATAACTTGTTAGACACTCAAGTTGAAATGCAAGTTGTCATGTATAACCAAAAATATTTCAATATATTATACACCTAGAAGGAAATCGAACCTGCACCGACAAGCACAGTAAAGAATTCCATTTATGTCAATATTGTATATGCGACTTTATGTGTGTATGTCTGTTATTTATTCACAATGAAAGAAAAAAAAACTAGACTTATTTATATGAACTTTAGTACATCTATGACCTAAAATAACAAGTGTTAGGCGACTGTTAGGCATATAGACAAAGCTAAATATTATTATTATATGAATGTAAGAAAAATATATATATTTATTTCTAATTCCTCAACAAAACGAAGCTCTACACTGTAGCTAATCTGTGCGAGAGGGCGCACGTGTGTGTGCGTGACGTCACCGTGTTTGTAAACCGTAGCACCAACTGTTCAGTGAACTGCGAACAAATATAGATCGTAGGCAGCTATAAATAGAATCGAGTTTCGAGTGGCGTCTACTTGGATACCCTAGCAAAACAAAGAAGTGGTAAGCTGACTCTCAAGCACAATAGAGATGATTTTCCCGTAAATGTTGCTCGAGCACTTTGTTCCGTGACTCACAATAGCCTTGTTGAAGGCTTTGGTTTCGTCACGCGATTTTCGCACTTATTGCTTTATAGTGAGGGACTCACGGTCGGGGCATTGCAGGTTATGTGCGTGGAGTAATAAAAATAGTATATTTATAATGGGCGAAGGCAGTTCTGCGTAACTGCGCAGGGCGGTGGCTGTATGTGTTGATACTTCAAAAACAAATATTATACGTGAACTCTTATAGACTCTTTCGTATAACATTTTTTTTTAATAATAACTATTTATGTAAGGCAGTGGTAGCCCAGTAGTAACGCACTCGCTTGGGAAACCGAGTGAAGCGGGTTCAAATCCCAGGTCTAGCACCTCTGATATTTTCGCGTGCGAATCATTTCTGGCATGATTACCATTTTAGTGGAGGCGGAAGAGGTATATGGAGAGGGTCATCTCCAAAAACAGTTTCACTAACAGAAACTTCTTATATTACTATTTTTTATAATAAAAATATGATTACTGTGAGACATCGTTATAACTTTATATTGACATCAGAAAAAATCTGGCCGTGGCTGTGACTAGTTACTTTATCCTCTAACATTATCCACTTAAACACACATCACCATCTAGTTCCATGGTAAGCTACGAGGCCTGTGTTATGGATACCAGACACATACTTGATACACTACACATACAACCCGCGACCGCTGGCACAGCAACTATTTCAATAAGATTTTCTAAAAAATATTTCATGTACAGATTCGACTCAGAATTTTATTATATGTATAGATTTCTTTCTATTTTATAGCAAAGAAAATCAAACGAAAATAAAATAATTAACTAAACTCAGATCTAGCTTAGAATTGAGGGCTTCTTCTTAATTAAAACCTATAATACTTTCAAAATTCTTAACATGTGGATGAATAAGACCAATCTATTGGAGACATACGATTGCGAACATCGCTTGCTTCCTTAACAAAAACCTCGTACTTTCTATAACCATCAGCCTACGTCTAGAACAAAGACGTGTCTGAGGCATTAGTTTTAAAAGAAAAAAAAACAAGTAAAACTGTAGACAAGGCTCTAGCAAGATGCATTCCTTTTAATATCTCGCAGACAACGTCCCACGACGGAGGCCGCCGCCACCGCCGCAATAAGACGCTTTGTCTCTGCCATCTCTCACGGAATTGTAAGGCGATTGTTTTCCTGCTTTCTGCCATTATTTTTGAACACGAATTTTAATTTTGCTTGCGATTTTACCAACTCACATGCAAGCCAGATGGCGAGCGATAGTGAAGATGGCGAGGTTAAGTTTTAGTTATGAGTACGTTTAAAAATCATGCAAATGATACTAAAAAATAATCCATTTTCGATCCGTGAGTCACATTTTTTTAGGGTTCCATACTCGGAGGGTGGAGACGGAATCCTATTACTAAGCCTCAGTAAAAGTCATATTAATAAAAATTGCATTTACGATGGCACAGAACCCTTCGTGTGCGAATTCGACTGGCACTTGACCGATTTTTTTTTTGCTATAATGCCCAGCAGTGGGACGTTAAAAAAGTGCTGAATACCAACGGTAATAAGAAATATTAAAGACCGGTAGGTTATTGGGCCCCGACCTAACCCTGAGAATATCGGAGATACCAACACCAATACTTAGTAAAGTATATTAATAACGCAAAACATGTAAATGGCGTAATGTTATAAAATACAGTTAAACATAAATTACACACTCCTCACGCACAACCTACTATCCACAGGTCCCTAATCAGCAAATGAATCACTCGATTGGGAAACATGGAACAATGGGCGGCTTGCAGGCGGCGAGACTTGAGAGGCCCACGCGGCGGCGGAGCCAACAGTAAGTAGGTGAAGACGAATCAAACTAACACTTTTTTGATAAAAAATAAAACTATGATATTAATTTGAAAGAACTTCGAAAGAAAAATGCCTAAAACAGGCGAAAATTTGGCAGAACTATTGGACTTCAACTTAAAATATTCTGGAAGCAATCACGTCACAAGAAGATGTGTTATCTGCTATATAACACAACTAACAAAACCCACAGCTTCTCTCGCGCTAAAACTATAAAAAATATTCTAAAAAGTTTGTACCTAAACTAGGTTTCATACAAACTTTAATTCCCCTATTTTACCCCCTTATAGGATGTATTTATTTAATTGTATTGAAGAGTATAGTATGTAATTCTGATCAGAAATAAATTTTTGGATGGTATTATAACGTGTTTTCCCGTAGGAATGAGATGATCTCCCGCGATAAAAAGTAGCCTACGTCACTCTCCAGCTCTTCAACTATCTTCACACCAAAAAATCACGCAAATCCGTCGTTTCGTTTCGACGTGAAGGAAGACAAACAAACACACTTTCACATTTATAATATTAGTATGGATTTACGATACCATTATGTTTGAATTCAGTTTCGATCACTACTTTATCAGTCATTTGTAGTCCATTTCAGCTATAAAGATACAAATCAGAATAGTGTATAGGTTATTTTACAATTGTACAAACTGGGTTTAAATTTTAGTCTTTTTCGACAAGTAGGAAATCCTATATAAGGTCACACACACACGTTATTGGTACGCGGTCAGCAAGTCTCGTATACGTCGAGGAATTTAATCACTGAGCGTTATGTCCAAAGTGCTCGGACATTTTTATGGCCCATTACAAATTATTTCGTTATAAGTAGTGGCACAGAAGATCAACAATTTTCGTAGTAAATAAATAAATATGTTACGACATTAACACACAGCACACCATCTAGTTCCATGGTAAGCTACGAGGCCCGTGTTATGGATACCAGATAGTTGATACACTACTCATAACTTTAAATATAAAATCATGACTGGAGTACAAACGTTCGTGCTTATCACACAAATGAATGCCCCCAGCGGGACTCGAAACCGTGACCGCTGGCACAGCAAGTAGGGACACTACAAACTGAGCCGTCAAGTAACAACCAAGCGGCAAGCCAAACCAATCAAGATAAGCCAAGTATTAAATACAAATGCTTAACCGCATCTATACTTTTCATTCTGACTACTGATATCGCGGCTGGTGGTAAGCTAATGGACGGCACCTTAACGCTACAACTTTAGTGGACTAAAAACTAAATCAACATAATGCACAAAAATGTTTTTTAAGAAGAAATCTAATCCGAGAATTATCCTATTTAATAATAATATAAATGCGAAAGTTTGTGAGGGTGTATGGATGTCTGAATGTATAGATGTATGGACGTTTGTTACACTTTCACGCAAAAACTACTGAATGAATTTTAATGAAACTTTACAATAATAGAACCATCATACATCAGATTATTATTGATTTTCTAGAATTTTAAAATTTAAAATTGGCGAACCCGAACGAAGCGAGGCGAGCCGCCAGTAAGTTATAAAAGTTCCAGATGTCATTTATAAAATAGTCATCCTTCAACAAAACCTGTTTTCACGATGACTCCAAACAAATTCCTACTTCAGAAATTTCAAAAATTGGTTCCAACACATTAAAGCAAAGTAAATCTTACGACACAGAGAATTTATGTATGCGGAAGGTGCCAATGGTGAAATATTGAATTTCATACATTATAGCTGGCTTATCTGCTGCTGGATCGGCCACCAGTCGGCCGAAACGAACCTGGCATCTGATCAACAACTAAATTAAAAATATTTGGCAACTTTTGCATTTTTTAAAACCAATATTTTTCCAATAATGTATATACAATTCTAAAACAATTTATTATAGAACTAGCGACTCACTCTCGCTCCGCTCTGGTTCATCCTTGGGTACGTTTTAACGGTTAGTATAGATTTTTCTGAGATGAGATATTTTCCCGCAGTAAAAAGTATCCTTTATGTTGACCCGGATAACCAGCTATCATCATACTAAATTTCATCAAAATCTGTCCAGTGGGTTTTTCATGGTGCGTTCCCAGATAGAGACAAACATTTAAAAAACTAAAGATTCGGCGTCTATTATATGTATAGATGTATAGATTAAAAATTGTTTGATGTTTGCCGTTCCTTTGTACTTTTGTGTCTTTTGTCGCTAAATGTACATAACAGAAAACGCTTCATAAAAAAACATGAAACCTGTGACCTCCGTCCAAGTACATTCGTTGCCATTGAGTATAATCTACTGATAATAAAATATATTTTATCTAGAAATAAGTAGAATAAAGAAATCTATACATATAATAAAATTGTAACGAAGCCAAATCTGCACATTAAATATTTTTTGGAAAATATCATTGAAATAAACATTATTATCGATACAGAGGCCGAAACCATAGTTTTTTTGTCTGTCTATTATCGCATCACAGAAAAACCACTGGAAGGATTTTGATGAAATTTGGTATGATGGTAGCTGGTTATCCGGGTCAACATATAGGATATTTTTTACCGCGGAAAAATATCTCATCTCTGAGAAATCTATACTATCCGTTAAAACGCACCGAGGGACGAACCCGAGCGGAGTTTGGGTGAGTCGCTAGTTTAGCATAAATCAATCTCTAATCCTAGTTCGGACAGGAAATAGTGAAACAATTCTATATAATATGTACTTATAGGCACTATCAATTCTTCAGAGACATATGTACGTGTGATCTCAGACCTCAGACCTGTGGCATCTCACCTATAAAATACTCTTTAAACTGATAATAATATATGTATATAGGTATAATTTATTCTTAGACCTTCTTTTCAAATCTTGTAGTAACACTTCGATTTATACGAGGAGGTAGCAAAAAAACTGGTCACACTAAGTCGACCTACTGACGACATTTTATTCTAAACTTGAACGCGCCTGCTTCGCGTACGATAGTAACTAAGTGACAAAGTGAGACGCTACTACAACGTGTTAAATCTTCAACACGCCTATAGTAGCACTTAATATATATTTACATACTTATAAAATATATTATATTATAAATGACGAATGTTCGGTGTTTATATCTATTCAGATAAACAAAATTGAAGTGTCTGTTTGTAATGTCAAAATAACAGCGTTTTACTGAATGCATATGAAATTATATACGGTAAGTACTTATAAGAAAAACACAATTTTTATTCTTCTTGTCTGTCTGTTTGTTCCGGCTAAGCTCCGAAACGTGTGGACTGATTTTGACGGGACTCTCGCTGGCAGACAGCTAATGTTTTAAGGAGTAACTTAGGCTTTTATTTTAGAAAAAGAATTAGGGTTCCGCTCAAAAACATTATATAACTTTTATATACACACATATTTTAAAATATGTATGTATTTAAAGTTATATATGTGTAGTATATCAACTATCTGGTATCCATAACACAAGCCTCGTAGCTTACCATGGAACTAGATGGTGCTGTGTGTTAATGTACCAACATATTTTTTTTTTATTTTATGACAGAATTAATACCTGTCTAAATCACTATACTTAAAAATCACTCACTATACCTATTGAGCTATTATTAAACATAGCAATGTACGCAAGGATAGAAATATGTTCGAATAGATTAAGTTTCGCTTGGTTATCGCTGTTGTTAATTGTTTAAAAACATGCTAAGAAGTTTAAAACTCACTAGTTATTAAATTGGATTTGAACCCGTAGTAGAATCAAGGCCACCCCTTTTGCAGAGATCATAAAGGCACTCGTAAAGTTGGAGGTTGTTATACGTTTTCTCGACCTCGTAACGCCTACCTACCTATTGGCAAAAAAAAATCATTTTATCTGTATATTAATTTATCGTCAGAGCATATCATATATGTACTGTACTAGCTACTGTACTGGGTTGCTTCTCCATACAAAATTTCATTCCCATTTTCACCCCCTTAAGGAATGATTTCTGGGATAAAAATTATCCTATGTCCTCCTCAGGGTCTCAAACTATCTTCTTACTAAATTTCATCTAAATCGGTTCTGTAGTTACGAAGCCTATTCGGTACAAACAAACAAACAATCTTTCGTCTTTATAATCTTTATATATATAATTCTTCTGTGAGTGTGTATGTCACTGAACTTCTCTCAAACGACTGGACCGATTTTGATGAAATTTTTTGTGTGTGTTCAAGGGGATCTGGGAATGGTTTAGATTCACAATTTTTTTAATAGAAAATAATATATTAAAAAAAGTTTGAAATTTTCAAATTAAAAACGTGTAGACAGGACAACGTCTGTCGGGTCCGCTAGTATTAGTATAGATTTTGAAGACACCGGAAGCGCAGAAACGTCGATTGAAACATAAAGCAAATGCAAAAAGTGCGCAAGGTCCATAACCTCGCTCAGTTAATTTTGGAGATTGATAATTCGCAGCGCCTTGGACTAAATTGAACAGTTTTTTTTTGGACTACAATACAACAATTGTGATTAAACATCATCTGGCGCCCCCAAACGCGTGTCGCAATGAAGAAACGGCACGGTCAAGGGTGCGCAATTCGGTGAAGGTTGGTTTCCCAACCGGCCTCAACGCAACAATTATAGTTTTTTGCTCGCGAAACGTTAGCGCCTTTGTAACGCCAGCCATCGCAGCAGGAAGTTCCGTGAGCGTTACAAAACTGACGTACTTGTTGTTTCCAGATAGCAGTTTCCGGGATTTGGTAATGTGCGGAATAACCTTTGGTATAACCGCTTTATTTTCAATAGATTACTGTTACAGCATTAGTTTTTTACTCAAGAACGAATAAGAATGCAAATAAACTAAAGCGATTATATGCAAATTGATTGATTTTTATTTGTAAAATTGAGAGAATGAGAGAAGGAAGAAAAAAGTGAGCATGCCTAAAATGTTAAGAAAATATACACCGAACGGTATTCGATTAAATCAATAATAATACTTGGAAAGCATTTTAAATACCTTATTTAAAGTGTTTATTTTTCATATTCTAAAATGAGGACTGATTAGTCCTTTCTCAGCAAAGTGGAAAATTAACTATTTCAAGCCAATGGAAATGCATCATAATTTAGTCTCATCGTGAATTAGCAAAATCTAAGATAACCGTTATGATGTAGCATAAAAAAACTTTTTACAGCTGGTAATAATGATAAATTAAAAATTTTAAATATCCCCTAAGCAAATTAATTGTGATTTAACGACTACACTGGCACGCGTGAAGCACTTAATCGAGTAATCATACGCCAAAATGCCTTACATCATTTTGGAAAAGAGACACTGCTGGACCGATATTAACCAAACATAACTAAGAATCACCGCAAGGAAATTGGCTTTCAAATGAAAAAAACCGACTTGAAATCTTTCCATCCATTTGAGAGCTACGACACCACAGACACACACACACACACACGCACGCACGCACGCACGCACGCACGCACGCACGCACGCACGCACACACACACACACACAAACACACACACACACACACACACACAGACAGACAGACAGACAGACAGACAGACAGACAGACAGACAGACAGACAGACATACATCGACGTCAAACTTATAACATCCCTTTTTTGCGTCGGGGGTTAAAAAGAAACACGTAACTATTCGTACTTGATGTTCGAAGTCAAAGAGTTTGACCAGAAGTAGTTTCATAGAATACTTTAACTTGTTCGATGTCACATCCTCAACTGCCAAAAAGAAATTGGGGCATTTACCATTTTTTTTAAATTTTAGGGTTGTCCTAAAATCACATTGGTGACAGGAAAAAAGGGCAAATCTCGTCACTATAATCGCTTCCTTTGACTTGTTAGCACCAACCATGACACATTCCGGTGACACTGTTCGCAGAGACAAAGCACTGGCCTTGTAACGATTGCCTACGTACCTACCGCAATACTGCCAGTGAATAAATATTGGCTACTGGCATCTGATTTGTGCGAAATTCAGTATCCATTGTTGATTAATGAACGGTTGAATGCCATAAACTATTTGAAAGTATAACACATTGTGTTTATAGATAATAGAACGTGTGCAAATATATTGTTGGTAGAGGTGCTAAGTAAATTTTGGTCTGTCTGTTATTTTCCTATATTCTAATAGTGCTCAATTTGAATACCTTCATATTATTGACTTTGATGAGCTCTCCTATATACATAAACTAGCGGCTCACCCTCGCTTCGCTCGAGTCGTCCCTCGGTACGTTTTAACGGTTAGTATGGAATAGATGGACTATTTATATAAAATTACTGCTCCGCTCCCTTAGGTAGTAGCATGATGATATATAGCCTATAGCCTTCCTCAATGAACGGGCTATCTAATAAAAAATAATTTTTTAAATCGCATTAGTAGTTACTGAGATTAGCGAGTTCAAACAAACAAACTAACAAACTCTGCCTTTTTGTAATATAAGTCTAATATTTAAAAAATAATTCTAATATGAAAAAATAATTATTACTTTTAATTAATCGTTAATTCGGTGTACCTTATACGTTATAGACCAATATTTTGTATCTTTTCAGAGGACCAATAAGAAATGCTAAGAGTTAGCAAACGCATCAATAGGTTTAACATTAAACTATTTCCCATATGTACATATACTCGTATTACGAAATTATAAATATTGTATGTTTCCAATATAAATGAACATGTCAGCATCAAAGTGGCTTAAGTCTAAGACAATTAGTACATCATGGATGCTCTACGTTTATTTAATGCTGATGCTAAGGACTGCTTTCCGAGCCGGTGGCAGCTTCCTCACGGACTGACCACACTGACGCTTAAATTAAATTGACGATTTAAAATTGCTTGTAATAAAACTAATTGACTAAAGTTTATTTCATCATTATCTATACATATAATAAAATTGTAACTAAGCCGAATCTATAGTTTTAGAATTTTTGTCTGTCTGTCTGTTACCGCATCACAGAAAAACCACCGGAGGGATTTTGATGAAATTTAGTATGGTAGGTATTCGCTAATTATCCGGGTCAATAGGATACTTTTTATTGCGGAAAAATATCTCATTTCTGAGAAAAAATATAAAAACTGCAATGTAAGAGTATACTAATATGTAAAACTTAAGAATTGAGTTTTTGCTCATCTGAACGCGGGCGGAGCCGCGGGCAATGCTAGTTCATTTATATAACACACGACAAAATTTTAAATGCAAATATTATCTACTTTATCCATAAAAATGAAATCTTGGATGTCATTGGTAGGACTATGAATACAAAAATATAGGTTACACTATTCTTGCACTGCTGAAGTGTACTCTACAATAAAATATTACACCTTACGTATTGCGAGACCTAAGTTATTAGGTGCTTTGTTACAGTGTTAAGTTTTCAGCCATTAAATATCGACATTAGTTGCAGACATACGGACAAACGCTCGCACCGTACACCTCTATACCGACAATGCGTCACGTAATTTGGTCATTTATTTCATATTCTGACGTAATGATGACGTTACGTACATATCATGCTCTAATAATTTAGAAAAATAACATATAGCTACTTCTTTGTATCTAAAATTCGTAGAGTCACTTCATGTAGTGTATAGAGAGAAAGCTTTGGCTTAGAAATGTGTTTTTTAGATTTTTCTCTTTACATACAACTATGAAAGCAGCGTGTGTCAACAACAAAATGGATGTGGCATTCAAACTTACTTATTACTATTTTATATTCGATGAAATATCATGTTCTATGATCGTTTTGAACCAGTTGTCGCGAGTTCGACGTCCATTTGATACTAATATTTACATAACATTGACAGTACTGAGATCTCAGCTTGATTCTAACATAACATGATCGAGTTTTTTTTTTTCATAAACTTCAGTGTCCCGCGTTCGGTGCTGTTAAAATAAACCAAGCCAACCTTTTTTTAATGTTGGAAAATGCATACCACCTATATACATACTGGTGGTTATGTTGGACTCACCAGAAAAAAAAACCAGTACTACCCACTAAAACCTCCCCGGGGGATGGGGAGGGGGGGGGGGGGGGGGGGATCCTGACCAAAGCCTTAAAAATCTTATTTATTAGCCTAAAGTCATCACGGCGGAAGAAGATATAATATACTCTTTATTGCAATCAAGTTAAATACCATATGTTTAAACAGTACATCATAAAAGACCTAGAAGATACTTCTTTGTCATGGAAATGTAATGTACAATTTTATTATATATTTATTATATAATTATATGTATAGAAGAACTCAATTCCATAGCATTGTTATAGTAAGTAATGGTTTTTCTTTTATATGAAGAAACCAAAGCTACTGTTACGTACATACATACACCAATACGCCAGGGTTATATTATATATGATTATTTTTACACGGCACAATGAGCGCCCGCACCGTCCTTGCCGACGACTCTTCCGCGATGTAATTACCTGGTTAAAGATAAATTATCTACTTTACGGCGTGTGGTCGGTGACGTCAGCTGACAGGCCCTGGACCGGAGGCAAGAATGGAGGTCTCGCATTTTTTCAAATGAATTCCGATAAGAACCATAGAATCTACAAAACTAAAGTTACGAATATTCATAAAAATATTATTATACAGATGGCGCTAGTTTAATGGACCTGAACGCTGAAATACTTATTATTTAGAGATCTACCGTGCTACTTGTACCGTGTAACTTTTAGTCCAGACACAGATTGCTCTCGTCTGAGCAAGGATAATGGATAACCAAATAAACGAATCAGATCAAGCGTAGATTATTATTCCCCCATTTTGCTTTCAATACTTTCTCTGTGGGTCAACTTTCAAATCTGTGCGTGTGCGGCTGCGAGTTCACTACAGGTGAAAAGAATATGCAGAACCTAAGCTAACGCTATATATGTATATCTGTATAATATAATAATAATAAATATTATAAATGTGAAAGTTTGTGAGTATGTATATGGGTGTTTGTTACTCTTTCACGCCAGAACAGCTAAACGGATCGGGATGGAATTCGGCACAGAGATAGGTTATAATTTGGAATAACATATAGACATACATAGACATATTTTTCCGGGATAGAAAGTATTTATTCCGGAAAAATATACGGTTCCCGAGTGATAGATTTGTTTTTGTTTCTCTAGAGGCGAACCCGATCGAAGCGAGGGTGAACCGCTAGTATACTATATTTACATACACGAATGAGTCAGTGAAGTGATCGAAATTCGACCATAATCTTATAAAAAATTTGAGAAAAACATAAGTAATTTACTTACCTAACATATAATTTAAAAAATTTGTTTTCAAAATGGTACTTTTTTTTCGCTGATTTATTTTGATTTTTGGTTCCCGAAGTTTCGAATGCTTTACAGCAATCGTGTTCAGTTTTAGACGTCTCAAAGGCATTATATGTACTGCCATGATTGCTGTAAAGCGTTCGATTCATCGGGAACCAAAAATCTAAATAAATCCGCGAAAAAATCCGAAAAGATTCAAAATGTCAAATATTCGCGTAAATCTAAGAAACTATTAAGTTTTAAAAATGTTCTTATCAATAGCACTACACCTCGTCAACAGCTATTAAACAAAACAAAAAGAAAATCGGTTTGAACAGAGGAGAAAAATGTAGTCAAATGTCTTTGCCTATTGAAGAAGATGCAATACGTTTAACATGATCGACACGATCATCATATACGCGTAACACACATACAGACATACATACATACATATATGAAAAAAAAAACAGAAAAATCCAAATAAAACCTGCTTTTTGGCACGTACATACCCACAGCTAGCGTGCACGAGACCCGAGAGCTGTGCCGCGCGTTAAAACAAGATATCGAGGCAAATTTTTACAACGCCGTCAGTTCTGAGACCTTATTTCGAAACCTGTATAAATGTACAGTGCCGCGAAGTGACCGAGGTAAAAACCTTTACAATGACTAAATGTAATCTATATTAATATTATAAAGGAGTAAAGTTTGTGAGTTTATAACGTTGTTAGGGGTAATTTCTGGATTTACAGAACCGATGTAGATGAAATTTGGTAAGAAGATAGTTTGAGACCCTGGGAAGGACATAGGATACTTTTTATCCTGAAAATCATCCCTTAAGGGGGTGAAAATAGGGATGAAAGTGTGTATTGGGAATCAAACTAGGGACGAACCCGAATGAAGCGAGGGTGAGTCGCTAGTATAGTATAGAAATAAATTAACATAATCTATACATATAATAAAATCGTAACTAAGTCGAATCTGTACATTACTTAAATATTTTTTTGGAAAATCTTATTGAAATAGTCATTATTATCGATACAGAGGCCGAAGCTATTGTTTTTAGAATTTTTGTATGTCTGTCTGTGACCGCATCTCGTGATGCGGTCACAGACCAAATCACTGGACAGATTTTGATGAAATTTAGTATCTCATCTCATCTCTGAGAAATCTATACTAAAAGTTAAAACATAAGTAGAGACGAACCAGAGCGGGGCGAGGGTGAGTCGCTAGTCTATAATATGTAATATATATCGGGGCGACAAAAGGTAGGTTAGAATATTACAACATTACTCTGGGTAGAGAAGACCCCACTTGGAGCTTTAGAGCTTACCTGCTGTGCGAGCGAGAGGGCACTAGCATTTTTCTGTGACGTTACATTCATATAAAAATGAACTTTATCACATGGTGTTAAGATTTAAATTACGTAATCACATTTGGCATGAGCCGAGAAGACTTTTTGCTGTACCTTCAACTTTTTGTCGTATTGCAGTCTTTGCTTGGTCATTAGCGATGTAGTCCCTATTGCTAAGTAAATAAGGGTGCAATTATTTCGGGTATTTGTTTGAAATTCGTGGAAGCGTCAGATATTCGGGCATGGGGTGTTTAAGATGACACAGATGTATTCTGAAGGGACCTCTGGCAACTTTCATTTTATACGTACCTAAGAAAAAACTTTTAGAATTTCGCTAACAAAGCTCGGATTCCATTGAAAATCTGCAATTCAATACAACACCACCTTCGCAATAGCATCGTTGTATTAATATTAGAAACTAGCGACTCACCTTGCTTCGCTCGGGTTCTTCCCTAGCTTGCTTCCCAATACAAATTTTCATCCCCATTTTAACCCTCTTAAGGAATGATTTCCAAGTTAAAAAGTATCCTATGTCCTTCCCAGGGTCTCAAACTATCTTCTTACCGAATATTATCTAAATCGGTTCAGTAGATTCAGAGATTATCCTCTACAACCTAACAAACGCACAAACTTTACCTCTTTATAATATTGGCCGGCTGCTAGTCGGCCGTTAGCTTCAGGTACATAAATATAATCTATATATATAAAAGAAAGTCGTGTTAGTTACTTCGCTTATAACTCAAGAACGGCTGAACCGATTTAGCTGAAAATTGGCAGGGAGGTAGTTTAGAGCCAGGAGAAGGACATAGGATACTTTTTATCCCGTTCGACCGCGTTCCAATTTTTATGATATTTTAATTTTTGGATTTCTCTTAGTCCGGAATAGGTAAGTATTAAAACATATAATTAAAATGTGAGAAAGAAAGATTTTTTCTTTTTATATCTATTTAAAACGTACCTAGCGACGAACCCGAGCGAAGCGAGGGTGAGCCGCTAGTCTATATATATAAAAGAAAGTCGTGTTAGTTACTTCGCTTATAACTCAAGAACGGCTGAACCGATTTAGCTGAAAATTGGCAGGGAGGTAGTTTAGAGCCAGGAGAAGGACATAGGATACTTTTATCCCGTTCGACCGCGTTCCAATTTTTATGATATTTTAATTTTTGGATTTCTCTTAGTCCGGAATAGGTAAGTATTAAAACATATAATTAAAATGTGAGAAAGAAAGATTTTTTCTTTTTATATCTATTTAAAACGTACCTAGCGACGAACCCGAGCGAAGCGAGGGTGAGCCGCTAGTATTAGTATAGATTTAAAAAAAATATTTTCTTTTAAAACCATTTAATTATATATTAGCTACATCTGCGTGACGCTCGATAATTTTGTATCTTATGTTATCATCTAAAGGTGAAATTTGTGTTTTTGCTTCTACGAGTTATTCTGTAGAGCTACTGAACCGATTTTACTAGTTCTTTAACTTTCCCATTGTAACATGCAAGCAGTTTGCGGGAGAAAACTAACAAACACATACATAGATACATATTTATAAAAAGTTATCTTACAAAATCGCATACCGACACTCAATAGGGCTACAAAAGGGCAAAAAGTGGAGAGAGGACGTTAGGAATCGAACACGCGACCCCCTACCGTGTACCAGATGGTCATCAGACTGTGTCGCATATGATATTACTTTGCGAAATGTATAGTCACTAGCTGGCGCTACAGGCTTTGCTCTAACCTAAAGATTTTTTATTATAATTTGAAAACCGCGCGATCTATTGAGTCCTGTTTTATCTGTGAGTGATTTTGTCCAAGTAAATGAATTCAGTGAACATGACCTCAATCGGCCGCGTCGTTCCTTCGTCGTTATTAACAGACACAACAATGAATGTAATCTATACATATAATGAAATTGTAACTAAGCCGAATCTGTGCATTAAATATTTTATGAAAAATCTTATTGAAATAGTCATTATTATCGATACAGAGGCCGAATCTATAGTTTTTAGAATTTTTGTCTGTCTGTCTGTCTGTCTGTTACCGCATCACGGAAAAACCACTGGAGGGATTTTGATGAAATTTGGTATGGTGATAGCTGGTTATCCGGGTCAACATATAGGATACTTTTTACTGCGGGAAAATATCTCATCTCTGAGAAATCTACACTAAACGTTAAAAGGTAACGTAGGAACGAACCCGAGCGGAGCGAGGGTGGGTTGCTAGTATATTATAATACTTACGACTTCAAGTTCGCTTCGCTTCGGGTTCGTCCCTAGACGACAAAAACAAATCTATCCCACGGGAACCGTACATTTTCCGGAATAAAAAATGTGATCTATGTGCCATTCCAGACTATAATCTATCTCTGTGCCAAATTTCATCCAGATCCGTTCAGCTGTTCTGGTATGAAAGAGTAACAAACATCTATCCTTACAAACTTTCACATTTATAACATAAGTTTGGATAATAATAACTAGTGCGTCCAGTAGTAAAAATCCGACCAAATTTTTTTTTTTTAAATTAATAACACTAAAGCTCGTCAATAACTACTAAACAAAAAAAAAACAAAAAATCGATGGACAAACAGAGGACAAAAAGGCACTGAAATGTTCTGTCTTTGCCTATTTATAATAGACTAGCGACTCACCCTCGCTTCGGTCGGGGTTCGTTCCTAGCTTCCCAATACAAACTTTCATCCCCATTTTCACCCCATTAAGGGATGATTTCCGGGATAAAATGTATCCTATGTCCTTTCCAGGGTCTCAAACTATCTTCTTACTAAATTTCACCTAAATCGGTTCAGTAGATCCAGAGATTACCCCCCTACAACCTCACAAACTCACAAACCTTACCTCTTTATAATATTACTATAGATAATAAATAATACACTTACACGCTCAGCGCGGCGAGGGCCTTAATTTATAATATTTAATGAGTCACAGATGAGATGTAATCTAGATGTCTCATAGCGAAGGTCCGGAAAGAACCCACGAATACCGACGAACTCGTCACATGACCACTGCGGTGACGTGGTCAGATAATAGAAGAAAAAGCACAGAAGATTTATTAGTACATTCGGACCACAGGTGGTCGCAACCCCTATACTTTACTATATGAATTATTAAACACTCGTAAGTGCGTTCAAGCCCTCGATTATCGCGAGGAATTAACTTACCATATTAATCGCACAAGTCAGTGGTAGCCCAGTGGTAACGCGTTCGCATGGGAAACCGACTGAAGCGGGTTCATATCTCGGGTCTCGCACTTCTAATATTATCATGTGCGAATCATTTCTAACATGATTACCACATGCCTTACGGTGAAGGAAAACATCGTCAGGAAGCCTGCATGTCTCAGAGATGTAGCAAGTTTTAGAAAGACATGTGAAGTCCACCAACTCGCACTTGGTCAGCGTGGTGGACTATGGTCTGACCCCTCGTATTGAAGGGAGACTCGTGCCCAGCAATGGGACGTTAAAAAGGATTGAATACAATATGTATACATAAATTAATCACACTACCATATAAATACAAAAGCTTATGCGAGTGTAGGTATGTCACTCTTTTACGCTGAAACTCTTTTACGCTTTTTTTCTGAGTGGAAACCTAATTCTTTTTCTAAAATAAAAGTAGCCTAAGTTACTCCTTATAACAGCAGCTATCTGCCAGTGAAAGTCCCGTCAAAATCGGTCCAGCCGTTTCGGAGATTAGCCGGAACAAACAGACAGACCAAAATAAAAAAAAAAAATTTTTTGTTATAAGTACTGGTTAAAACTACAAACGTAGCGTCTATCTATGAATAATTAACTTTATTATTCAACCTCATTTTGTCAGGCTCAAATGAGACTCAAAAATTTAAGCCAAAGCCGGGTTCCAGTCTCAATGTGACAAATATCACCGGAATCTGTGTCAGAATGATCTACAGTCTATACCTAGCGTATGCTACCGCTATGTAAAGCCATCTCCATCGCGACGCTCCGTCGAGGCATAAAAGTGAAAAATCTAACTTTCACTCGAAGACATTAGTAAGGACAAAGCGGAGGCGCGAGATAACTTTCGTTCAGCGATAACATCGGTTATCTGCTTTTTAATTTTCATGCGACACGTATTAAATACTAGCATTGGCGCGGCTCCGCCCGCGTTCAGATGACCAAAAACCAAATTATTTGGTTTTACATATTAGTATACTCTTATATTGCAGTTTTTGTATTTTTTCTCAGATATGAGACATTTTCCTGCGGTAAAAAGTATCCTATATGTTGATCCGAATAACCAGCTATCACCATACCAAATTTCTGTGATGCGTTAACAGACAGACAGACAGACAGACCGACAAAAATTCTAAAAACTATAGATTCTGCTTCTGTATCGATAATAATGTTAATTTCAATAAGATTTTCCAAAATATATTTAATGTACAGATTCGGCTTAGTTACAATTTTATTATATGTATAGATTGCGTCATACATACCCCCTATTAATATATTAGGTTTTGCTCGTGACTTTGCCGCTGTTCAAACTGGTCATGGGTTCAAATATGTACAATTTTGAATTTAGCTATAAATATTAATAAACAAATTACTTACAAATGAATTTCTTGACTCATACAAAACAGAAGATTATATCAAAATCTGCTCAGTCGTGTCCTCGCTGCGCATGCGCAACATAAATGATAACACAAACAACTGTTTTAGGTTTGTATTTTCGATTATCAATTACTTGTTAATTAAACGTTGACTGACTTTAAAATCACTACTTAAAATGTAATTATTCCATCATCAAGCAATAATTTAAAAAGAGAACAAGAAAATTCATTTAAAAACTTGAAAAACTCGACAATGCTGCACAAAGAACAAACATATATTTAAATTGATTATTTAAAGCTGAAAAAAATAAGTATTAACTACTTTATATGCGCACTTGCGAACAAACAAACAAACAAACAAACAAACAAACAAACAAACAAACAAACAAACAAACAAACAAACAAACAGAACACTCCATTTTATAATATTCGCTCCACTATTGTCTTATAAGAACCAAGCTTCCAAGTTTCCATAACAACAGTTACAATGTTCCCGTACAAAATCGTCATTTTAATACCACTCATTATAGGGCTATGTAAGCCCTGCTGCATAAGAAACCCTACGTGGAGTTCAAAGACCCATAGTTCAACCCCCGTTCTATTTAACGGAAGCGTTGCTACATACAGATAGCTCATATATTCTACAATGTATGTATATATTACTAGCGATTAAACCTTGCTTCGCTCGGATCCCTCTACATGCCTTCTGCGATAAATATATCGACAAACATTTCTTCTATACATATACTTAATAAAATTTTAAATGAGTCGAATCTGTACATTACATATTTTTTGGAAGATCTTATTGAAATAGTCACTAAGTATATACAGAGGCCGAATCTATAGTTTTTAGAATTTTTGTCTGTCTGGAAACGCATCACGAGAAAGCGACTGGACAGATTTTGATGGAATTTGGTATGATGGTAGCTTGTTATCCGGGTCAACATATAGGATACTTTTTACTGCGGAAAAATATCTCATCTCTGAGAAATCTATACTATACCTTAAAACGTAACTAGGGACGAACTCGAGCGGAGCAAGGGTGAGTCGCTAGTTTATATATAAAATTGTATTATTAAATATAGCTCGTGCGTTACTCCAGCTCATAGCCATGTACTTAATATCATTCAAATCCGTTCCGTCGTTTCAGCGAAGACGAGTAACAAACACACACAAAAAATATTAAAATATTTTAGATGTTTTTCTCATTAATTTTTTTGCTATCAATAATTTTTTTTATATAGATGGGTAAATCCTATTCATATACATTATACATACATATATTATCCTTAAGATTTCAATAATTATTTTGCTCTAATTTCGATCACCGAGGAGGCAACACTGAGGACTGTCACTTTTTAGCCACTTTGAAGTCCATGTACCTTCTTAATGAAACATTTACTAGCAAACACACGAACAAACAAACAAACACCATTCTTCCCACAACACTAGGGAACCCTAAACCCAAAAAAAAACAATCAAGAGCTACTGAACGTAATGCATTAACCTTTTTACATTACATACATACATCTGTTGCGTCCTGGCTGGCCAGGTGTCGCCGAGGTGAACACACCGGGACCGGGTCGTTTACACTGACATCATTTTTATAGTAAAGCTGATAAAAAATGCATACGATACGTATTTTATATGTATGTGCGTACGTTTTGCAACACGCATGCCTGGATAGCACTGGTTGCAGCGGGTAGCGGGTTCGAATCATTATCTATACAAATAAATAAAATTGAAGTGTCTATTTGTAATGTCAAAATAACAGCAAGTATATACGATATCTACTGATAAGAAAAACAAAATTTAAAATTTTTGTCTTTCTGTCTGTTAGTTCCGACTAATCTTCGGCTGGACGGCTGGACCGGCTTTGACGGGACTTTCCCTGGCAGATAGATAATATTATAGATAAAAGACCCGCAGCGCTGACTTTGTATTTGTTTGAATGAATCTCAGACATTACTATACGGATTTTGATACGGTTTTCATCAATAGAAAGAAGGATCATGTATAAAGATTATGGGCCTATAATATAATTTATTAACATATTGCGAAAATAATCTACCAGTTTGATAATAATATTGAGAAGAAAGTCGCTCCTAACGAGATCTTCCGTGACGTTAGAAATGCGAAGAGTCTCTAGGGACGCACTCGAGCGAAGCGGGGGCGGGTCACCAGTTTCCCATAAATGTTTGTACAAATCTGAAATCTTTAGCTATTTCCTGTGGCTTTGTCCATTGGTAATTGTATTTGAAGGCTAAATGCTAACTTAATAAAATTCCAGCTTTATATAACAACTAACGACTCACCTCCTAAACGTCCTTGAGTTGATTCCCCATATAAACTTTCATCCCCATTTTCAAATTGTCGGTTTTTAGTTTTTTATTTGTCCATTTTTAGTGTAGACGTAATAAGCAGGTAAGGTAAGAAGGTAAGTACGATTAAGCAATTTATTTTAAAAAAAAATTTGTTGATTTAAAAAAAAACCGCTTGACCGATTTCGATAAAATTTATATGGGACCACCTGGGAAGCAGCTATCATCGTACCAAATTTCATCAAAATCTGTACAGTGGTGTTCTCGTGATGCGGTAACATACAGACAGACAAAAATTCTAAAAACTATAGATTCGGACTCTGTATCGATAATAATGTCTATTTCAATTAGATTTTCCAAAAAATATTTAATGTACAGATTCGGCTTATTAGTTACAATTTTATTATGTTTAGATTTATCTATAAATAACAACAATGTGTTACAACATTAATTTAATAGCCGAGAGTAAACAAAGTCGAAACAAGACTTCCTTAGAAACGTTTCACCTTCTTATACATAAAGTCGGTTAAACAGATAAAAACCGAGGCAAAAACCTCAGGTAAGTTCGCCTTTGCAGGTAGCTCCGAGTGTCAGTTCAACGGCCGCTCCTAAATATAGTACCACGCGGATGTGGACGATGCGATATGACTCGCCTCGCCGTCCGAGGCACTGCGCCTGCGCATCCGTACACATACAAAACATATTATGACGACACGTTTGGCTCAGTGTGTAGCGACCCGCCCTACTTGCTGTACCAGCAAGATCGCGGATTCGAGTCCCGCTGGGAATTGCCTACGCTGTGTTATATTCGCTGCTGGGATGCATTATCTCTTTCCCCAGAGGTGACCCCGAGCGAAGCGAGGGTGAACCGCTAGTATATACATATTTCAATCCTAAGCAGAACATATAACACGTTTTATTATCAATGATATCTACCGAACATTGGAGAAATATGTGGACTAAAAATCTACTAATTTAACAAGAATAGCATCTTTTAGACCGATTTTAAAAAGCAAGGAATAATTACTTTAAAAACTAGCGAATGACACTGAAAAACAAAAACAAACCTATCCCACGGGAACCATACATTTTTCCGAGATAAAATGTATCCTGCTATTGCAAGCTATAATCTATCTCTGTGTCAAATTTCATCCAGATCCGTTCAACCATTCTGGCATGACTCCTTCATAACAAACATCCATACATACTCACAAACTTTCACATTTATAATATTAGTATAGATTAATGGGATTTAATTATCATTATCCAATTAATTATATAGATATATATGGGACTAGGCTTACATAGATAAAAATTATTGGTTTGAATTTTACAGCTTGAGCTGTTCAGGCAACACCTTCCCATATACAGCGGGGGTCATGTCTACTGGTTGAAGACTTTTAAGCAACTAACTATAAATAACAAAAATCCAACTCAGTCCACTTTCTAGGCAGCATTAGTACCAAAAAGATTGTATAACAAACTATTTTGCATAAGCAAGTATCGCAAAATGAGTACAGTCTGTATACATTTTCATGTTAATGCTTTCTTCATTGCAATTTGCCTTTTACTTTTGTACGTAATTTTAACACTTCATGTTCTCACTAGCCTGTAATGCTATACTGCCACCAAGAGTTGGAAGAAGACCACCAGGTCTTCTGGTGGATAACCACATTCATTAGAAGACCTGGTAGTCTTTTTCCACTATTATACATATATGTATAAGTTTGTATTTGTGTGTATGTTTATAACTTCTTTATGCTGAAAATGATTTGATTATTTTGTTGTTAATAGACTTTGACCTGGAGTACATAAACTACCGTCTGTCCCCCGGGGATGCAGCCGAGCAAAGCTAAGTCACTAGTAGTACTATAGATTGCTTGGAATTTCATATGAAAATTATAAGTCATCACATTACTAAGTAATTAGGAGAAAACATTAATATATGAGTCATCTACTGCGGTAATAGCAATTAATTGCTCATTTCTATGGGGAAATCACCATGTGGATTTAAAATTTTGTGAAATATTGATTCAATTCTCGTTAATGCCTTCAAAGCCTGCAAGTTGAGCACAGATTACTTTGCCAATGTTATGTAGAATGGAGAATGGATTTCTACAGTAACAAGACTAACTATTTTTTTTTTCTTTTATAATAGTGACCAGTGTTTCCACAAGTACACTTATAAAAATGAATAACAAATAATATTATGTAAAATACAATTTAATTTATTATTTAAATAATATACTTAGCTGAGTAATGGTGTTATGCAATATTTTCATAAAACCTACTTCATCATTTACAATACCATACATTAAATTTCAATCATTTGTATGATAAATACAACCCAGGAAGTGACTCTATACATTTTATTTACATACAAATCGAATATGTACATAAGTACATATAAATAGCTTTGATTTAATAAATATTCTATACAATCTGACCAACTAAGTCAATGTTTAAATGAACAATTCATGCGAAGGAACTGCGCCCAGACTGGAAACAAACACTGTACGCAAATGACACATTCCACAACGTTCTATTTGCAGGCCCTCAGATACGCGGTGAGATAACGCACGTGCAGCAGGAAACACATCTACATAAAGTACCCTCACGTTCAGTTCATTTTCTATTTACGATAGCGTGAATAAGTGATGGAGGCTGGCACAAACGGCACGTATGAACACGTCATCGAAAGAGATTTATTTACCTGTAGTTTTGTTCGTAATCCCAATAGTCCTTGTAGCGCGGGTGCCAGCGCGGGCCCCCGCGCGAGTAGGGCCGTCTGGAGCCCCCCTGGCTCATTGTTGCGCCATTCCACGGCGTATCGATCTGCGCCGCCCTGCGGCCCGAACTCGCTCTCCGCCCCAGGAGACCCTACACGAGCACTAGCACTGCACTGCGACACTGTCACCACACGGGAATTTGGGGACGCGGCCGTGGGACTCCAGCGGAGCCCTGCGCTTGTTTTGAGACGACTGCAACGACGCGAAGCTCGCGCGGACTGAGCGCAAGCGCGCCAACGTCACGGCGACAGGCGCGCTCTGGCGGACAATACTGGTGACGATTTTGAAAACGACCGCCAAATGCTCACTAATTTTTAATGACAATTATTTTGCGATTACCTGACAATAATGAAAAGCCGTGGGCGGTAGATGATAAATAAAATATTATAGAACTTGCACACTAATGTAATGGGCAAATAACGTTTCTTGTATAGGGTCGGTGTGAGTATTGATTTTATATTAGAGACACGTTCAAACACATTTTATATTCAACGAGAAGATATAAATAAGCGTAAGGTGACCGATCGCGACGGCAGGGCGTGTTATCGCGCACTTCAACTGTTCACATAATTAATGTGAATCAGACGATTATCTCTGCGGTTGTTACGCACTACCGAACATTTTTGTTTGAACTGAATTTCACTTCAAGTACGAGTCATAACTTTCTACACATCACCTGAGTTCGAAAGCGAGCTCCAAACGCGAAGAAAATCGTAAAATTTGAGATAACTAAAGACAACGCTGTTCTCCATCCGACTACACAATACGTAAGCTTTATAAAAAAACTACACGACTTGTCCTTATTACAACTTAAAGCGTTTTCAGCGGCTTGATAATCTGTTACAAATTAAATGTTTAACAGTACAAAATACTGTGGCAGCGCTCGAGCGCTGTACTGCACGAATGCCCCGCCCATTGTTATTATAATGCAGCCAACATGACGCACGAAGTGTGCCGTGAAGTTGGCCACGAGAGAAGTGACATGTCGCAGCTATCTCACTCCAACAAATGGATATGAACGGAACGGCAACATTCCTTTTCTGTAGTAAATAATTATAGTTGCAGGAGAAATGTAAATAGAGTATTCCACGAAATGCCCGGCGCAGGCCAAATAATGGTACTTTATTAGCGTATTATTATTACTAATGGATGTAAATTTTACATCATTCAATTAGTTTTTTGTTTTCAAGAACTATATTATGTTGGGACATTAACACACTGCATCATCTAGCATTCGTGCTCATCCCATAAATGAATGTCTCCAGCGGGACTCGAACCCGCGACCGCTGGCACAGCAAGTAGGGTCACTACAAACTGAGCCAAAAGTCGTAAATTATATGATCAATTGCTAGAAAATAAAATAAAATGATAGTTGTTAAATATTTTATATAATGTACAATTTTAAACAAATGATATTTTTTATTCAATTACAAAGTTATTACTGCAACATAAATAAAAACTCTGTCATATGCAGGAAGAACATAGGTTATATTATTTATTAATTAAATGTATTTCACGTGCATCTACAAACAATGACTGTGGTAAAATGTTATTTGTATTTTTTAAAGAAACAATTTCCTTTTAAAATAATTACTTCATCATAATAATTTCTTAAATTTACGCGAATATTTGACATTTTAAATAAAACTATCTTTTCGGACTTTTCGTGAATTTATTTAAGAGACAGTAAAAAATCGCAAAAAAATCCGAAAAGATAGTTGTATTTAAAATAAATTATCATAATTAAATACGTCTACAAATTTATACAATAATTTGGAAGAAATAGAGAAATGACACCGAAGTACACTTTGGCACACAATGGTATATTATGACGAGTCATTAAAACATTAGCCTCTCCCGTGACCGTGTTTGCTTTAAAGCCATAAAGTAACTTATATATACTGTTTAAAGCGTTCAAAACGTCGGGAACATAAACTAAAAATAAAGTCGCTATAAAATTAAAAAACATAGTTTCATTTAATTTGTCAAATATTCACGTAAATCTAAGAAATTATTAAATACGCATATTTCAACTACCTGAGTGTTAGTAAATAAATGCACACAAATACTTTTCCAACACTTAAACTACAGCAAGAGTATTTAGAGTAAAATGGCGACCATAACTTTGATTACGCGACATATTTATTGTATGAACGAAAGAGACAGATATATGCAATATGTATTAATTTTAAGTTGATTGTTGTTGCTGTTTTATTCTAACGTTTGTTTTTAATTGAAATGATATAAATAGCATCCATATTGTAAAGTATGTTCCATGAAAAACATAACATGTAAAAAAATTCAAGTCTCGCAACGCAGTTCTTCTACCGCAAAAAGTTTAGAGGTCTAACATAAAACTAAATCGGTTAATTTATTCAATACCTATCTATGGAAGCAACTATCAGACAAGTTTTTCATAAATTGTGACCCAATTAGCTAATTAACTACATTTTATAGTGACCGTATCAATATTAGATATATTTATTTCTTTATTGAGTGGTTTAATGTATAAAATGGTCGTCTCATTTATGTATTTTTTGTATTAGAGTATAACTTTATAGCAGTGTTTATTAGGACTTTCTAAACATCTTGCGAACAGATGTTTGTTGATATTTGTAAGTTTATGTATTTTTTTCGAAGATAGTAAATAGCTTAAGAATTATCATTTGCTTGGGAATTATAGTTGTAAAATTGCCTTTATAAGATAGTGTGATATTAAAATAAAGAAAAAATGAAATAAATAAGCTAATATTTGAAGGGAAAGAGAGCTAATGATAAAAAAATACAAACGAATATAGTATTATTTTTATTATTCATATTTTATTCCCCAAAATTGTATATTAATTTAACTAATATATATGTATATAAAATTTCCCTTATTCTATCTGTACAGCAAAATCTGGGAATTATTTCAAACTATTTTTGAGTTTGACATTTATTTGGGTGGATTTACCTCTATATATTCTTTTGTTATTGATAACAAAATTTGTGTTTGCATTTAACAAAACATTTTGAAGGGGTTTAGTTAAATGGAAATAGTCTCATCGACTAATACGTAGTACAAACTCATTAGTCATTACGTAATGGCTGATATTTCAAATTATAATAATCAGTAAAGTCAAAAACAAATATTTAAGAACGCGTTATTTTTATATTACGTTTGTAATAATCGATGATCTATTTTTTCCATTAATTTTACACAGCTTCAACAACAAATCCGTAGGAATACTTTATAACGCCATCTATTGACATTAATTTGAACAAATTTTCGTTTTTTAATACTGAACTTCGATCAACAGTTAGTATTGATGATCGAAGATACTGAATTTGAATAAACAAATTTGAGATTTTAACACTTTCTACACGTGATAAATAAGTCATAAAAAGGAGAAGTCTCATCTGTAAATTTACTTTACAAACCTATTATGATTGTTTATTTTTTATTAAATCAGTAAAACTACCCAAAGTATACGAGCGCGTTATTTAGTTGTCGATAATTAATATATGTAAATATATTTTTTTATAATATAAAATATCTTTTTGGAAGCTATTTCTTTTATAAATTTTATGAAAACTTTAATAACAATTCGATACATATAACGCCATCTATTGATATAAATCGGAATTAATTTTTATCATTCTAAAATCCCATGATAGAAAGTTAATTTTTTTGTGATCAAGTCGTCAAGTGTGAGCGAAACGATGGTGTACAAGTATAAATTGGAACTGGAGCAGTAATATAATATACAGTCTATCTATTCCATACTAACCGTTAAAACGTAGCTAGGGCAGAGTTTGTAATTGCTTGTAATTTTTCTCATTCTAAGGGATTTCACCGTATTACCAATTTTTTGTGTTATTTTACCTTCCCCCCCAATAACCTCTAAGTGACCCCCAGGAGTCATAGACAGTTATGAGCTATAGATTAACCCGGCTGTTGTAAAAGTAAGAAAAAAATATTTTCCAAGCAATTTAAATAAATATTTTTTAATTTCTCAAATAAAACAAACATTGATGAGTGTGGGTTAATAATAAAACGCAAATTTAAAAATATAAGTTTATTATACACATTTTACATCTAAGTGGCAGTGAGCCTGGAGCCTGGAGTGTGGAGCCTGGCCCCCGCTACAGCTGGTAGTCATTGGGGTCGTACAGCTCCGACAGCAGCCGGTAGGTGTACGACGGGGAGCTGCCGCCGCTGGAACACATCGTCATATTGTTTATATTTACAGAAAATACTCTTGTCAGGGTTCTGGTGAATGATCAATAGATGGCGCTGATCAAAAAACGTGCCTAAATTAAACAATTTTCATGCAAGAAAAACGTCTGCCTTGTAAATTATTTCTAGTAATTGTCGATTGTCTGTCTTCTACACAACTACTTTGGATCGTTTCGATCTATTATATTAAGCGCTAGCATTGCCCGCGGCTCCGCTCGCGTTCAGGTGACCAAAACCCAAATTCTTAGGTTTTACATATTAGTATACTGTTACATTGCAGTTTTTGTATTTTTTCTCAGAAATGAGACATTTTCTCGCGGCAAAAAGTATCCTATATGTTGTCCCGGATAACCAGCTATCACCATACCAAATTTCGTCAAAATCCCTCCAGTAGTTTTTACGTGATGTGGTAACAGACAGACAAAAATTCTAAAAACTATAGATTCGACCTCTGTATCGATAATAGTGTTTATTCAGAGTTGACTGTGGAGCAACTCCATGGTAGTTATGGTCTGCTTTGGCAGACCTGCCGTCGGGGCGTCGTAGTTGAATGCGTACGCGATCCTGCGACGCCCCATTAACATACGGCTTTGTTGGGTTTTAGTGGGTAGTACTGGCTTCTCTAGCCGGTGAGTTCAACATAACCAATTTAAGCAAGTGATATGCTTAAATGCATTTACCAACATTGAAAAAAGTGTGATTTGACATGTCATGGTACGGCGTGATGTGGCGTGGTATAGTGTAATGTGTTGTGTCGTGATGGTAGCACTCACAGGTTGGTGATGAAGAGCGTGATGTGGTCGGGCGGTAGCAGGTCGTACAGCGGCGCCTCCACGCGCACCGCCGCGCTCTCCGCGCTCCTGCAGACAGACAGACACACATACAGCTCTGTTGTAGTCATTCGAAAGGCTTACTAAACTAAACACTTTGAGAATGTACATACAAAAAATGAATGAGGGACCAAAATAAAATAAGTAAAAATTGATATAAATGAATGAATATAATTGTAATAAGGAACAAATAAAAGATATATATCATATAAAAATTTACAGTGACTAACATACAGGCCTAAATGATTATGGAAGAAGTGTTTTTGCAAATTCAACCCCTGAGTGAGTGAATTGGGTGACTAAAAGATATGGGGGGGAGAGATGGCGAAAAGGATGAAACGGATGTGTACTGTATGAAGTGAATCTATTATAATATGTATGTATGTGTTCATTTGTGGGGTCGAACAATTATGGGAAATAAATAAAACGGATGAACAAAAAGGACGGAAAAAAGGTGATAGGATGGAAAGGGAAGGGAGAAAAGGATGCAACGGGTGTATAATGTGTGGTGTGTGTACAGTGTGGGTGCTCACATGTAGGGCAGCGCGTCGGCGGCGGGCGCGCGCGCGGCGAGGCGCAGGCGGTCGCAGGCGTGCAGCGGCGACAGCGCGTGCAGCGGCGCCAGCACCAGCACCTGCGCCATAGCACAATATAAATATTGGTATTTCAAAACACTTAAACACAAATATATACTCCCGTAATTCCAATATACATTGTTTTCATATAACTAGTGGGTAACTCACCGCTCGGCATGATTTCCCCGACATCTTCAACAACCATCGTCATAATTCATTCAATTCAAACAAAACCTTAATGAATTAATACACCTAAACCTTCCTCATGAGTCATTCTATCTATTGGTCAAAATCGTAGAAAAATCCGTTCGGTTGTTTTTGAGTTTATCGCATTCAGACAGACAGACAGACAGACGCGGTGGAAGACTTTATTATTATAATATGTAGTAATATAGGCGTCTTTTATGAAAAAAAAACCGCAATCTTTTACGAAAAACGCCGAGCGAAGTCCAAGTACATAGTATATTTAAAAAAAAGACAGTCAGTGAGTAACTGACCTCGACGGCGCGATATGCAGCGGCGGTAGTGACCAGCAGCGCGCCGGCGCGCGCCAGCGCCGCGCCGCCCGCCAGCGCCGCCACCGCACCTATTATCACCTGCAAATCACATCACATTTTATTATATCACATCACATTGTATCATATCACATCACATTGTGTCATATCACGTCACATTGTATCATATCACATCACATTGTATCATATCACATCACATTGTGTCATATCACATCACATTCTATCATATCCCATTACATCATGATATAAACAAACATTTAATAAATTCAGTGTACATATATGTAGATCAGGGGATCGATTATTTTCTATGGATATTGGGCATTATCCAGGCACCGCCATTTTGTTCTTATATGAATGGAAGACACTTGTTTTCAACTCTTTCTAACGTCCCACTGCTGGGTACAGGCCTCCCTTCAATACGAGGGGGATCAGGCCATAGTCCACCACGCTGGCCAAGTACGGGCGGACTGAGCATGTCTGTAGACATCTCGCTAGGTTCCCTCAGACATGCAGGTTTCCTCACGATGTTTTCCTTCACCGTAAGACAAGTGGTAATCATGCTGGAAATGATCGGGGAGGACACTTACAAAAACATAAATATTAACATTATTGTGTTCTTAAGTGTCACGTTTCTGAGATATTTTGATAGGATAAGTATTTTCCATTGTACGTGACATTGGTGAAGTAGTTTGTTCTCAACTGTCACGCTTTGAAGCCATTAACAAGAGAATTGAATTGAATAGAATTGTTAAGCTTTTTTTTATGGTGTTAAGATTATCGTTAGATTTTTTTCAATGATATTCAAAGAAGCGAATATTTAAAGCCAGTGCGAGTATTTATTTGTATAGTAATGTGTTTCAATGAATATGTCGTGTGTATGTATGTTTGTGCCCGCACCTTGTTGACGCGCGGCATGAGCGCGGGCACGGCGGCGAGCCCCACCAGCGTCACCGACACGCCGGCGCCCGCCAGCCGCGCCGCCATCGCGTGGCTCTGCGCACAGACAGAAACACACGTGTAGTTATATATATGCATTACCCGCGGCTCCGCCCGCGTTCGGATGACCAAAAACCAAATTCTTAGGTTTTCATTATTAGTATACTATTACGTTGCAGTTTTTGTATTTTTTCTCAAAAAATGAGATATTTTCCCGCGGTAAAAAGTATCCTGTATGTTGAACCGGATAACCAGCTATCATCATACTAAATTTCATCAAAATCCCTCCAGTGTTTTTTCCGTGATGCGGTAACAGACAGACAGACAATTCAGCCTCTGTATCGATAATAATGTTTATTTCAATAAGATTTTCCAAAAAATATTTAATGTACAGATTCGGCTTAGTTACAATTTTATTACATGTATAGATATAGGGTATAGCTAACGTAATGGAGGTAGTGCCAATAAATGCCACTAGATGGCATTATAGAAAAATAACAATTATCTTTATCAAAGTTGAATTTTCTTATTTTGCTCTATCCATCATCCTCCCTCGCTATGGAGGAAAGAAATATATTTAATGACAATAATATTTTTAATATTTCTCAATATTTTTTTACAACTCAATTCCTTATAGTAAAACATAGTACTAATTTTCTATTCATCTGTATAATCTATACAGATAAATAAAATTAAAGTGTCTGTTTGTATGTCAAAAGAACAGTTTTTCATTAAATGCATATGGAAGTGTATATGATACTTTTAACAAAAATACAATTATTAAAAATTTTGTCTGTCTGTTTGTTTGTTTGTTTCGGCTAATTTCCAAAAAGGCTCGACTGATGATGACGGGATTTCTACTGGCAAATAGCTATAAGGTGTAACTCAGACTTTGTACTTTTATTTTAGAAAAAGAATTAGGGTTCCACTAAAATTTAATAAAATTTCCATAAAACCTTGTAGTCAGAATTTTACTATAAAAAGACTACAAATATTAAACTATATATTCAACTTTCCCCAACAAGACCAATAAGCTTTTCAAGCCAACAAATCCAAAAAACACAACAAGGCAGCCCCCACCTCCGCGACGTCGGGCCCCTCAGCCAGCAGCAGGCGGTGGCGGCGGCCGGCGGCGCGCAGGAAGCGCTCCAGCAGCGCGCCGCCCGCCGCCGCCAGCACCAGCCCGCCCGCCGCCACGTGCCGCGCCGCCTGCGCGCAGATGCCCGCGCTGCTCGACTCCACCTCGCCGCGGATCTACACACACACTTGTTGGAAATATACAAATATACAAGTTACTCACGCCATCTTGTGACACACTTCTAAAACTAACATTGTTATCTATACAAATAAATAAAATTCAAGTGTCTGTGTGTAATGTCAAAATAACAGCTTTTTACTGAACGCATATGGATGTCAAACGCTACATATACCAAAACAACATTTTTTACAATTTTTTGCCTGTCTGTCTGTCTATTTGTTCCGGCTAATCTCTGAAATGACTGGCCCGATTTTGACGGGACCTTCACTGGCAGATAGCTTTAAAACATCAAAGTTTCGAGAAAAATTTACAACACATTATGGTCACATTTCAATGATGCTTTCTTTGCATACAGGAAGAAATTAAAAAATGCGTTTAAGTTTTCTTCCAATGTTTTTTTCCTTCTATCAATACATATTGATGTCGTGTCGTGTATGTACACGTACACAACTTATATGAGTTTGTGTGTGTATGTATGCGTGTGTGTGTGTCAGTGTGTATGTGCGTGGTCACCTCGGAAATGTGGTCGCGTATGGGCTCGCGCAGATCGCGCGCGGCAGGGCCGAGCGTGGCGCGGCGGCTGGGCGCGGCCAGCACCAGCCGCTGCAGGGACTCGCCCGCGCCCTCCGCGCTCTGCAACGTGGATACTTGTTTTTAGTTAAAATACTTATATACTTTTTGTTTTTTTTTTTAGTGTTCTATACCTCAAAAGAAAAAAGGAACCCTTGTAGAATCACTTCTTTATCCGTCTGTCCGTCCATCTGTCTGTTTATCTATCTATCAAGAACCTCTTTCTCAGGAACGCGTGGAGGTATTAGGCTGAAGTGAATATCAACTACTCATGTCTGCAATCCCTTAAGAGTTGTAAGAAAATTAAACTTTTAGGTCAATGCGATCAAAAGATAAGGCATTTACGATGCATATTTTGACACTTGTAAAGGATATTAAAACCTATAGGGTAAATACTTCTCGTTGACCTAGAATCATGAAATTTAGTATGAAGCAATGTCTTATAGCACAAGTAAAGGAAGAAAACTGTAAATTGGCTAAAAATTATGCTAATCCGTCACTTCGTTTCTACATGAAAGAAAGACAAACAAACACACTTTCACATTTATAATATTAGTATGGATTTACAATATTATTAACAATAACATTCACAGAACAATAATAACCCCGTACGCTTCTTCAGTTTATATCGTACGTACCTGGTTAGCGTGGGTACGTTGCTCGTCGCGTATGGCGCGCAACACTCGCCTCACCATGTTGGCCGCGACCAGCTCTGTGGGCAGTGCCTGGGTAATGTGACGGCCCGCTGCCCGCACTGTGTTGCACAACGACCTGGAGAGTGTGTGCTAACATTAATGCTATATCAATTAGTATTAAACTGAATCTCTAAATATCTAATTTTACAAGAATATAAGTAATAAAAACTCAAATGAGTCATTGGATGATTTTAATAAAAATTAAACTTCATGACCTTAGATCTATTGTTTTAAACAACAATTGTATGTATTATAAAAAGATAACTTTGGAAAAAAGCAACCTCTACTTTTTATGGAAGGGTTTAAAACTAAAAACTTTAGCTGTACTTTTCAAGCATAGTGATGTTTTATTTAACAACTTTCTGTATAACAACAAGTTCCATTTAAAGCACATAGACAAAATATAAAATACTAGCTACTCACCTTCACTTCACTAAGGTTTGTCCCTAGGTTGCTTCCCCATACAAACTTTCATCCCCATTTTTACTCCCTTAAGGGATGACTTCCGGGATAAAAGCTATCCTATGTCCTTCCCAAGGTCTCAAACTATCTTCTTCCCAAATTTCATCTAAATCGGTTCAGTAGTTTCAGAGCTTACTCGGTACAAACAAATAAAAAATCTTTTCTCTTTATAATATTAAAAAGTATACATTTAAAAACTGTAGATTTTAGTTTAACAACATTTTAAAAACAGTTGGTTCCCTTAGAAATACTACCTGTCTATATAATAGCTTTATACTAATAATTTTATGATATTTTGATCTGTCAATGTATTTATCAATTCTTTTCTTTTTCTATTTTATTAATAGAATATAATATTAGAATCACTCAAACAATATATTTTTAAAAAACTTACAATACATTGGCACTCTCCGATTCACTGATGATCTGCTCAAGTAGGTCCACTGTAGCAAGAGCAATCTTTTCAGAACCTTGTATTTTTCTGTGATTTAAAAAAAAAAAGAAAATATTAGTCTCTTTTTATACCTCATATTGATTTTCATTTACTTTTCTAAGTTAAAGCACTAGCGATATTGGAAAGAATATAACTCATTCCTAAGAAGATCTTTATACCTTAGGTTAGTAATTGTTAAATATGTAACTTAGGTTAATATATCGTTCAAATAACTGACAAAAAGTATACATCAGCAACTTTCATTAAAAAACATAAATACTTACCCACTACGAATATTTGAGACATATTTTACAATTGCATCCATAGTTTTTTCATCTAATTCTTCTAATTTACCTTCTGATGGTGCCATTTTAAAGTTTTGTCAATTTTATTATTGTTAAATACAAAAAAAGATACAAAATGCTGATGAAATAGTGAAAATATAACCTTTTACTTTGCTAACCAGTGACGTCTAAAGCTGTCACTGTGACACTATGTTTGCGTTCGGGAATCTGACAACCTTTTATCCGACTGCAAGGAAAGGGTTATTTTTTTCGCGCCTATCTTTGTATGTTTATTTGTAATATTCTTTATTCCCTCATATCTTCCAAGTAACTCGATGGATTTCATTAATTAAGGTATCGTTTGATTCGTCTCATTAGTCCAAAGAATATGAGGGCTGCTAGGTTCAATAATGTGAAGAAGAAAAAAATGAAAATCGATGAACTATGTCCAGTAGGGTATCGTTGAATAAGTATTTAAATATCATTTTTAGGTTTCTTTCATCAATATTCATTTTTAATAATAGCTTAGAATATATAATGATTTTAAGTTAGTTAGCAACCATTCTCGCTAATTTTCCTACTTAAAAATACTTAAAAAGCTGTAAATAAATAAATATATTATAAAAATAAAAATCCCGACTGCATAAAAGCTAACTAAAAAGATGAAAACAAGTTCACGATGAACTAAATTGTAAAATAAATGTATTATGCAGTCGGGGACATACATACGAGTCTGTACATCTCGCGGCAAGGATGAAACGTGTATGTCTCCGACTGCATAATACTATATTCCATCGTGAACTTGTTTTTATCTTTTTAGTTAGCTTTTATGCAGTCGGTTTTTTTATTTTTATACTATATTTATGACCTATATTTTATTACTGGCATTTTCTCGTAGATATTTCTACGTAGTTTATACTTTATTTTAATAAATCTCAATAGATCGGCTATAAAATGCAAAAGTTTTTTTTTAATTAGAATTTCTGGAGTTATGTGCGAAAACTTGGTGCACCTTCAAAAGTTAATATTAAGTTCTATCGGCTCACCTTAGCTTCGCTCGGGTTCGCCTTCAGAAAAATTCCACGAGACTCGTACATTTTTCCGGAATAAAAATAGCCTATGTGCTATTTCAGACTATAAATATAACTATCTCTGTGCCAAATTTCATCCAGATCCGTTCAGCCGTTCTGGCGTTGAGTAACAAACATCCAAACATCCATCTAAACTTTCACATTTATAATACTATTAGTAAGATAATAAAATATTACACTTGATGATGAGCTTGCCGTTCAAACAATTTGATCAAAATTTTAAAATATATTACTAGGCAGAGCTTACATATTTCAATGACAAAGAATACTCTATAGATGCTAAGGCGTGATAAATAAATAAATTTTAATTTTCATTATTGTAAACAAATATTAATTTTTAAAGAGCAGCTGTTGAGTTTCGCGTCTGCTCTTCTCACCAAAACTGCCATTCGAGCTTGTACTAGCTCCGTTAAGGACTTACATATACTTACAATACTTTGATGATTTTGGGTTGGATTCTCGGAAGGTATTATTACACTGACATTTAATTTAAATTTAAAATGTGAAATTGACGATTCAAAAGTGCTTGTAAAAATCTAATTGAATAGAGTATATTTTGATTTGATTTAAAATCGATTTAAGTAATACATAATATACATCACTAATGGTAGCTCAATTATTATTAGCTTAAAATTAGGGGTTAAGAATTTAAATTTATTTAATAATTATATGTAGGTATTAGTTGAATAATTATATTAATTATGAATAGTAATCAATATTTTCATATCTGAAATAAATGCATTTTTAAATGAAATTCGATTTGACCCCGGTTCCGGGTTTAAATTTTCTCTTAACTTCTTAAGCCTTCTTGGTATTGAAGTATATAAATAGTTTTAAAGAAAACAAATATTTAATTTATTATCGTTAACTTAATACGCTTTTATATGTAACATATATAATATATTTTCAAACCTTTAAGAACAAATCATACCCTTGTAGGTATCGATCAAAAAAACAAACTACGTAATGTAGATAAAACAAAAAGTAAGAAAGTCAAAAATAACTTCCTTTTACGAGCAAACATGATTTCTGCAGGAACAAAAATTATAAACAGTTGGTATTCCTAAAAAAAAATTATTCCAAAATGTACTCCAATCTGGTTCATCATCAGAAAAAGAAGTTTGAGCTGTCGCACTGACGCAACCAACATTCATGCGGCTTGTGGAAGAAGAGGGGGATGTGTAAGAAACCAACCTTCTCCTAAATTTCCTCTCAACAATTTTAGATTTTCGTTTTGAAACTGGAGTAGAAGTGCTTAATAGAGTATTTATATCACTGGCAGTGCCATAAGTTATTTCTTTAGGCCCATACGCAATGATTTCTTCCGATAGTTCCATTGGTTGCATCTCCATCGATACATCTTTTTCGTAAATAACATTTTCTGAATCTGAATTAGACCGTTTATAGTGTGGCAAAGATCCGAATGAGGCGCGATCTTGAATTCGTCTCATCATTTCGGTTGAGAAGTTACTAGACAGCTCACTGCTTTCTGTGATATTACTCCCGCTTGCATCTAAAATTTATAGGATATTTTATAAATTATAATATTCGGTCAATATGTTTAAAAGTTTCGTATACCTACTGGCTTGCATTTAACTTACAATAAAAACAAGACACAAGAAAATTTTATTAGTAGTGGAATAAATAATGCAAACTACGTAAACAATACAAAATAAAATTAAACGTACCACAGCTTTCTGCAAGATCCTTAGAATCTGTTCCATCATTAACATTTTCATCTTCTATAATATCTGAACTGAATATTTTATCATTCATTTTGTCAACGGGATCCTTGTAACACTTTAAATTATTAGTAATTTCATCTAAGATTTCGTCTGTATGGGTGTAAACTTCGGCTTGAGTTATTATTTGTTGCGAACACGAATTATTTTCAGATACCGTACTTTCCTGTACACTACGAGATGATGACTCTTCATGATAACTTTCATGTATCTTTTGATTCTCAGTATTATTTCCGTCAAATTGTACTTCATCAGAATTTGTATTACTAGGCAGTAACTCACTTCGGCTAGGCATCTCTGGTTCTTGTAACGAAATTATATCTTCAACATCTTCAGAATCAGAGCTACCATATTTAAATGTTGTGCTAAGTCGTTGTTCATATTCATTTTTTTCAAAACTTTTGAGTGAACTTGAAGTGGAAGTGGAAGAATCTAATATATAATGATCCCTTTTATACAGGCGTCTCATTTCTTTAGCCAATCGTTCATAAAACTCCTCAGGTTCATCGTGAGGATTTGGTTTCTTGGGTTCCACTTCAATAATAAGATCTGGGAGAGGACTTTCAGCTTTAAAATCATCATCGAATGAAGACAAACCTGGTTCTGCTTCCTCTTGTATTGGTGATAGGACTGTTAACAATATACATTAACCAATTAAATCAATGTAAATTTAAAAAGCATATTTTTCTTTTTTTCACTTTATTAATAAGAAAAGCGTCATATATTCATAAGTTAAATAAGATAAATAAGGATATTAAAATAGTATTTAAAGTGAAAAAATAAGTATGTTTTGAGATATAAATAATGTGTCTAGATTCTAGAATATGTTCCATCTGTATGAAAAAGCCATCTAAATCCGATAAACTGTTTCCTCGTGACTGAATAACAAACATCCATACAACAGACCATATTCACATTCTTGATAAGTATTTATTAGTGGGATTAGTAAAAAAACCGACTACGTAAAAACCGATCTAAAAAGAAGAGAACAAGTTGACGAAGGAACACAGTATTATGCAGTCGGACATATATACATACACACGCAGTGTATAAGTTTCTATATGATAAGTTAGTATTGGCATAGTATAAAACACATTCTATTATATTCAAAATTTAAATATATTAGGGTTGTGCATATATTTGTAATAGATGGCATTAGGGGTCTTCTAAAACGCGCTATCGTTTGGTTTAGATGATTTGTATATAAGGTGTTGAATAAAATAAATTTAAATCCACATTCCAATCATTGGAGTTTTATTTAAAACCAGAGGGAACCCTATTCCCAAGGAGAACATTGGATTTGTACACGCAGCTATCATCAGAAAACATGTGCATATGCATTTTCACTTAACTAAATAATTTATGAAACTTACAAGGTACATCTTCAAATAAACTGCGAATCAAATACGTTTTTCGTCTCTCCCATTCCTCTGTAGAACTCTGTGATCGCGACATATCGCCACATATGAATTGATTAAAATAAGCTTCGCTAACATAAATTTAATTTATTGAGGGTAGTTATAAATTATAATATTAACTTCAAGACTATACATCACGCGAAAACTTATAATATATTTAATTATTTAGTCCAACTATCCGATTTTATCTATAGTAATGATCATAGATGAATGTTATAGTAATCGGTAAATTAACCGAAACAAGCATTATTAGAAGGACTGATTATTAGTATTTAATACTTTTTAAATTATATATTAAATTCAATAAAATGAATACATTAGAGATTCAAAATATTTTAATTTTATTTGTGTTCGCTTAAAAAGAACTCGTAGTTACTCTCAAAGTATCCGAACGCAATCATCTGTGTACTGTCATATCAGAATGATGATCATTTAAAATCAATACAATCAAAATATGTGAAAGTTTTGGCTATTGTGAAAATTCAGGACATTCTTTCAATTATTTCACATTTTATTATAAATAAGTGATATGCCATTCAAGTTTTAGAGGCATGTTTAATTAAATAATTGAGTGTAAGAGTTAGTTTTTCGAACAGCAATGGTTTTGCAACGCTTGACCGATCGCTAGATGCGGAAACGCTAGTTAAATATTTGAATTTGTATTATAATAATACAATGGACCTTTCACCAGACGAAGAAAACTTCCAAGGCCGGCTCCTGCATCAGGTAGAGACTGTTTCACGTGGATATAACGATCTAAATTAATTACATTCTTCTTGTTAGAATGTGATGCATATGTTGCAATTCCGGCAAGTGCGTGAATACTTTGTGTATTTTGTAAGGCAACTTTATATTTATTGAATAAAATATATATTAGGTGAATAATGATATTTTGAAATGGCACATAATTTTCATTAAAAAAGATTTGTTTTCAAAATTATAACATTATTAATTAATTTATCCTTCTTCAACGAAAGATAAAAATGGAAATTTCGTTTTGTTTTTAGTTTGGAAATTTGAAAGTTTAGTTAAAGTAAACTTGAATCATTTTTGTGAATTTGACTAAACATCATCCTATAATAATAGGTATTATTATTATTATTATTATACCTATTATTATAGGATGACAAATAAAAAAGTCAGTGCAATAATAATATTATTTTTTAAAAGAAAATAAATAATAAATCCTTGGATACCATACAAATATATTTAATAATTTTTTCATTGTAGATGTTTTCATAAGGCTGTAAAGATTTGTTAGACTTTCATACAAAAACCCTTATTTGCCAGATTTGAGATGCAATCTGTTTCATAAATATATTAAAATAATCCATTAGGTCCTTTGGCACAGAAAATATTTCCATTGGGTTTTAATTAAACTAGCTCATGAGCTATAACATAGCACCTGTTGTCATACATGTCTTATGAGTAAATGCATTTCCCAACATAATAAAAATACACACACACCCAAACATACAGACTTTTGCTTTTATATTAGCAGTTTGATGTATAAAATATTCGTCATTTGGACAAATAATTATATATTACTAGCGAATCACTTTTGCTTTGGTCAGGTTCATCCCTAGTTAGGTTTTAACAAATAGTACGGAATAGATAGACTAATGGATGATGAATGGGAATGAATCTCTCCCATAGTAAAAAGTAGTCTATGTAAGAAATCACACCAATCCATCACTCTGTTTTGACATGAAAGAAGGACAAACAAACAAACATACTTTCACATTCATAATATTATAATAGTATTGATATATATAGTTACTGATTTAAAAGGCAAAGCATTAAATTGCTAAACCAAACTGTAATACTTCCTTGCCTCCACCAGGCGGCTCTGTGGGACAACCTGGACCTCCTACAGGAGCTACTGGTGGGCGGCGCGGAGGTGGACGCGCGCGACCAGCACTTGCGCAGTGCACTGCACGCCGCCGCCCTCGCCGAGCGCAGCCAGTGCTTGCGTGCACTGTGCGCTGCGGGTGCTGACGTGGACGCCAGGTCCGACCATGAGACTGGTGGGAAGGTTAGTAGTGACTTTACGTTCAATGCCTTGGCTTGAATTGTTTGCGTATATAAATGTTTTTTAGCCAGACTATTAATTATTTTTCATTGGGATTATTTGTTAATGAATATAATACTCATAGCATAAAGAGTTACTTTCTGTTAAGGTCTAAAAGTAAATAAGCTGACTGTACGCTGATGATATTACATAGGTGCACAGGTGTGAGACTGCACTTTCTTTCTCTATTCCTTTTATTCTTACAATAAAAATATTAACTGCCTCGGTGGTGTAGTGGCTAGCATGTACAGCTACACACCCGGAGGTCCTGGGTCCGAGTCCCGGGTCGGGCCAAGTTTAGTTATTGAGTCTTTCTGTATATTAAGCCTCAGTAACAGCCCAGAGTAGGGAAGTTGGCGGTGTTTCACCCCCGTGCCTCGGAGAGCACGTAAAGCCGGCGGTCCTGCGCCTTAACTCTCACTAGTCGTGTCGAGTGGTCGTCCCACCAGAGTCTGGGAGTGACAGGTATAGAGAGTGCACGTTGTGTCTGCGCGTACACTTGTGCACTATAATATCTCCTGCGCAGTTGGCTAGTCTCAATGAGATTGACCGCCGTGGCCGGAATCGGTCAGGAGAACATCAAAATATATTAAGAACTAGCGGCTCACCCTTGCTTCACTCGTTTTCGCCAATACATACGTTTTAACGGTTAGTATGGAATAGTTAGACTATATATTAGTACATACATATATACATAGGTATGATCAATTTTATATCCCCTACTTGAGAAATGAATGATTCCCCATACAATATTCCATCCCCTTTTTTACCACCCTAAGGGATGATTTCCGGGATAAAAAGTATCCTGTGTCCCTCCCAGGGCCTCAAAGTACCTTCATACTACATTTCATCTAAATAGGTTCAGCGGGTTTTTAGTTTATCCATAACAAACAAACATAAAACAAAAACAATTTTATTTATAATAGTAGTACATATAGATACAGATAAGTAGTAGTTTTATTTAGTGAATTATGTAGTGTTATAAGCCACTTTGTACAATACAATTAACTAGCACTCGTCCACCAAACCCATGGAGGAGTTCAAGAACTGAAAAAGACCTTCATCCTCCAGACAGCACTCCACATAGCAGCAGAGCGCGGTCATGTGGAGAATATTAGAGCTCTCCTGGCGGCAGGGGCTGACCTCTCCATCTTGACGGCCAACGGTGACACGGCGGTGGCTCTGGCCGAGCGTGGGAGACACCGACACGCCGCACTCGCCCTTAGAGAAGCTAAAGGTGAGTGGGGATGGCGGTTGTTAAAAATCTAAATAGGTTATATTCAAATAGACTTTTACAAGCACTATAGAATGTTTTTTTTGTATTTTGTGTTAAATTATGACACATCGGCTCCTCAGGCGGTCCTCTGAGAAGAGCCGGTAATGGATAAATAAAATTGAATTGTCTGTATGTAATTATAAGAAAAACACAATTTAAAAGGTTTTCGTCTGTTTGTCTGTTTGTTTCGGCTAATCTCCGAAACGGCTGGACTGATTTTAACGCGATTTTCACTGGCAGATAGCTGATGTTATAAGGACTAACTTAGGCTACTTTTATTTTAGAAAAAAATAAGGGTTCCACTCAAAAAGGTTAAGACATACTTAGGGACGCTCCCGAGCGAAACGAGTGTAAGTAGCTTGTTTTATTTATTTTTTTCATTTAGAGAAAGATGCACGAAAGTAGTTCATCGTAGGCATTAGTAAACATTTGTAAGGAAATGAAGCAAATTCACACTTAAGTTATACCCTATTGAGGCTTTTGTGTACATTCTTTCTATCTCGTGGGAACTTTATTTCACACATAAAATAAAATATCCAAAATTATACTCGCTATGCCAAATTTCATTAACCTACACATTTTGCTATTCTTAACTGAAATAAAAAAAAGAATAAGTACCTACTAAATTTTGGTATGTTTTATTTGTATGTATGTTACGCCATATCTTCGCTATTAGTTATACAGCGATTTTTTGCAAAGGTATATTATAGCGGAGAAATTCCGGAAAATAATGATTCATAAGGATTGAGGATAGAAAACTTACTTTTATGTGAAAAAAAAGTGATTATGGATACATTATTATTATGTAAATGTAATAATAAATGTTGGGACATTAACACACAGCACCATCTAGTTCCATGGTAAGCTACAAGGCTTGTGTTATGGATACCAGATAGTTGATACACTACACATATATAACTTTAAATACATACATATTTTAAATATAAACATCCATGACTGGGTACTAAAAATCGTGCGCATCACACAAATGAATGCTCCCAACGGGACTCGAACCCACGACCGCTGGAACAGCAAGTACGGTCACTACCAACTGAGCCAAACGTGTCGTCGAATTTTGTATTACATATATTTGTAATACAGTTATTTTAATTGATGTAAATAACTGTATTATAAATATTTTATAATTGTTTGTTTATTCCTCATTGATGGTAAACAAAAAAAAAAGATATATTAGTAACATAATTACTCAATAAATAAGACCGGTGACAACTATCGTGACCGGTGACATGCGCACATATTGTTATATTGCTAGGGATGTGCCAAAATATTAATATTATTAATTAATAATTATTAATATTACTCACAACATCAGTTAAAATGACATTGTTTTATTCTTGAGGAGTTTGTAGACTCTTTAAGGATTATTTTTCTTTTATTTATTTATGTCTGTCTGTCTGATTTCTGAAATGGAAGCGTATGCGAAATCATTTGGCTCAGTTTGTAGTGACCCTACTTACTGGGTTAGCGGTCGCGGGTTCGAGTCCCGCTGGGGGCATTCATTTGTGCGATGACCACAAATGTTTGTACTCCAGTCATGGGTGTTTATATTTATAATATGTATGTATAATATTTTCTTAGATTTACGCGAATGTTTGACATTATTAAATAAAACTATCTTTTCGGATTATTTTTATTTAATAATATGTATATATATATATATTTATATATATATATATATATATATATATATATATATATATATATATATATATATATATATATGTAGTGTAACAACTATTTGGTATCCATAACACAAGCCTACCAAAAATTACCAAAACCAAAAGCACTAGACCATAGAGACAATTATTATTTTTGAAACGCAAAAATTTCTTCATATATTATTCTTCATATATATTATTTGAAGTTAATATTATTGAAATGGGTGTGGTGTCGAGATCGGCCCTTGCTATATCGACCAATTTTGATCCTTTGTAGCTCCTCTTCTTTATAGACCCTTCTCTTTAATCGTAACGATCTGGTACTCGGCTAATTCAAGATGGTGTCACTAATCAACTAGCACATTTTCGCATTTAAAATATTCGTAATAATGGCAAGAAATCTAAATTAAAAAAATAATAGGGAAATATTTAAAAAGTTATTATTTTTTAATAACATGTGTATAGGGCAACCCTAACACCAGCCTAACCTTGGCTTTTTTGCCAACAGGTTTCCGATGATGTTACTATTATGTAACGAAGCGTTATAATGCTTCTAGAAAATATGAACATATCATATTCATGATCATTTATTTTGTATAATATTTACACTTTCTTATATATTATAGCACTATCCGACAGACTTTGTGCTGTCCCAATTGTAACTTTATTTTTGGTTTTTGAGGTCATACCAAAAATTGGTATTATATAGGAAAAAAACCTTTCGGTTTTTCCCGAGCTTTCGGGTATTTTTAGGGTTCTGTACCCAAATGGTAAAACGGGACCTTTTTAGATTTTTTTAAATTTAAATGAAACCTTGTTTCAGCCTATTTATTAAAAAAAGAATTATGAAAATCGATCGACAATTAATGACGAAGATATAGCGTAAACATACACGATAAAAAAGACAAAATTAAATACCTCTTACTTTAAAAGTCGGTCAACATTAAAACAGAAACAGGTCATTATACTTAGACAAATTGAAATTATTTTTTGTGTCTAATGCAATATCCTCAAAGCGTGATATAACTGTAGACTTATATTATTATTAAAATTATTAATAAATAACAAAAAATGATGCGAGATTATCTAATCAGAATAGTATAAAAGTGCGAGTACAGCTTCAAGGCCGGTAGTGTTATGGACTTACTTGTTATGTGTAAGAATTGCGTATGTGACATTTTTTAATAAATAAATATGTTGTGACATTAATACACAGCACCATCTACATATTTCCATGGTAAGCTACGAGGCTTGTGTCATGGATGCCAGATAGTTGATACACTACACATATATAACTTTTTAAATACATACATATTATAAATATAATGTGAATGTAACAGATATTTAAAAATACGAGGCAGATGTGCGTGTTAATATTATAAATTCAACAGTTAGCCTGTTAATTGGTCTAGGATCTTTTTTTTTTACTTTGGCAAATGCATTTACTTATACCACCTGCATATAAAAAGGTATAACTCCCCCCCCCACACCCCCACTCCCCCGCGCCGGCCGGCTAGAACCTTGACATTTAGTTCTATTAAAAAATGTGTACTTATAAGCTATTTTCTTTGGTTGATCCCGCTAAAGCTTTGAAATCGAATTGGTGAGTACCAAAAAAAATATCTTTTTGCATCATGTTGTGTATTAATTCAGCAAGGTTATAAGTAAAATATTAATATATAAGTTAACTGCGTGGGCGTAACCGCAAAAATACCGGCGGTAATAAATATGAAAATTTAATATAAATAAAAGAAGCAAAGACTGCTGCGACCCGCTAGTTTAGAGTAAATAAAATAGACGTCTTTATTCATAAGATCTTTAAATGCTGTTTATTTTTTTAATATTATTATCTATACATATATAATAAAATTCTGACTGAGTCCAATCTGTACATGTAATATTTTTTGGAAAATTTAATGAAATAATCTTTATTATCGATACAGAGGCCGAATCTATAGTTTTTAGAATTTTTGCCTGTCTGTCGGTCTCGGAACATTTAACGAGAAAGCCACTGGACATATTTTGATGAAATTCTATAGGTTACCCGGGTCATCATATACGATACTTTTTACTGCGGGAAAATATCTCATCTAAGAGAAATCAATACTAAGCGTCAAAACGTAACTAGAGACGAACTCGAGTGGAGCGTGGGTGAGTCACTATTTTAATTATAAGATTTATTTAAAGTAAATTATAATAATTAAATTATCTTTAAGCTCTTGCTATGAGCTACGAGAAATAAAATATGAAAATTCATAAAATTCACATAGCTTATGTTGAATAACTGAATATATGTAAATGAGCTTCTTGGCTGTAGGTATAATTGGCTAATAAATTTCAATAAATTAATCTGTAACTAACATAAGTACACTGCAACTTTTTGTTTCAAATTCAAATAATACTGGCAGCTCACACTGGCTTCGCTTGGGTTCGCTTCTATAAAAACAAATCTATCCCACGGATATTGTACATTTTTCCTGGATAAAAAGTAGCCCATGTGTTATTCTGAGGTTTGAGCTATATTATTGTAAAGTTTCATTAAAATCCATTCAGTAGTTTTTGCGTGAAAGAGTAACAAACATCCATAGGTCCATACAAACTTTTATATTTATCATATTAGTATATTTAGTATAGATTTTCTCTATCCTTATATAAGGTGAACGTACAGCAAAACTTAATTTTTAAATTTGGTTAGAAATGTTGTCGCTTACCCGGTTTTTAAAACACTGTATGATTCGAACTACTGCGGTACTGGTAGTACTGGCTTCTAGTTTAGTTTATACTTTGCGCCGACGCGGACGTCGCGTTACACGAAATCTGTTATTTCCTATGTCATAACAATCCGAATAAATAATTTATTTATTTCTAGTGTCATATTGTGTATACTGTATAGTGACATAGTGATAGTGACAAATTGTTAAAAATAGTTACATAGTGATTCAGTGTTAGTATAAAACGAGTGTTAATTAAAAAAAATGAATTTAATTTATGCACTACACCGCAATATTTAATGAAGTTAATTAAATAATAATTAGTTTTAACGGAAAAATTATTAAAACAACACTTAATTAAGAGATAAAAATAAAACTAATAACATGACTATAAGAGACATGTATCTGATAAATGCTGATATATACAAACATACAGGTGGAACTAATAAAAAATATTCGTATATTTTTTTTATACAGGTTAATATTGTTCTGTGTCTGAATATCCAAGTACAAACAAACGATTTTAACCCCTATTTCATAATAATATTAAGACAATATATTCAGCATCAAGTGCTTTCTAATTAATAGTGTGAGCTAGTGTTAGTTAGACTTGTTCATATTTTTTCATAATTTTCATTATTTTTTTTAATTAATATGTCTTATACAAATGAGTGGTCTTCTTAATATTAAGTGAAAAATGGTCACAGGATGACGACCAGGATGTGACCATCTTTGATGTAAATCATTCGAAACGTCCGCAACCAAAATACAAAATAAAACCGTGACAAAATAAAAAAAAATGATTTTTTTTTCAAAATGATATATGAAAAAATAATATTCGCGTAAATCTAAGAAAATGTTATGGTCTTCTGAATTTTAAGGGGACACCGAGGCGATTACGAAATAATTGCGTTCGTTTGTGATCCCTTGCTGTATTGTTATTAATAAAACTTTAATTGTGCAATAAATATGTAGGATATTTAAGGATTTATTCTATAAATCGTACACTTCAGAAACACGATTACTTGTAGTTTCCTCGATAGAAAAAAATCCAAAATGATCTCTAAAAAACAAAATAAACCCGTAGAACGGCGTAAATAATTCAAGGAAGTTCATCAGATTTTTTAATAATAACAAAACTATACGTTTTCTATAAAGTATACATTTTACATTTTCAAAATGTGTATTTGTTTTAATAATACGAAGGAAATACCAAAATTCGCACGCGTTCCGTTCAACCTATCCGCCACCCCACCTATTTTATGTATGTATATATTGAAGACACGCCCATGCCCAGCAGTGGGAAGTTAAAAGAGCTGATACGCAGTACCTTTAGACTCAGTCATCGGTTATACATTTTGAAGGGGTTTTCATATTCTTACCAAATATGATACTTGTAGTATCCTATACACTATATAGTATACATTCTACATATACTACCTCGTTAGTGTAGGGGCTAGCAACTGCTTCTGATCCGAAAGTCCTGAGTTTGAGTCCCTAAGAATGGCGAGTCCACTGGTGTTTCCGGGTATACTTGTGCTGTATATCTTCTACAGTGCAGAAGGGACGATTTTTACGGTTTAATTCACAAATATCAATAAATCCGTAGCTTATTTTCTTACCTTGCTAGATAAACCCTGTTTTTATTAGTAAAAACCGTATGAAAATCCGTGCAGCAGTTTCTGGGAGTTATCCGTACAAACACGAAATTAGGGTGATTTGTAATTTATAGTGATAGTGAGAAGTTGGTAGATGACTAGTAGAAGAGAGTATACTTACGTACATCAAGCGGTAATCAAATCAGCTTTCACTTATGTGTAAAACCAGACTGTAAATTATGTTAGGTTATTTCATTATAACTTGCGGTCGCCTTGTCGAATTTGTTTTTGTGTGGCAACGAAAATGGCTTCGTAACCTGAAATCTGTTCTAATATTATAAATGTGAAAGTAATTTTGTCTGTTACTTTTTCTTAAACCGCTGAACAAATTTTGATAAAATTTAGCATAGACTTAAATTGCAGTCTGGGATCAGACATGTCATACGTCCGATCCCAGGGGGTAGCGTGTATCACACTAACGACTCACGCTCGCTTCGCTCGGGTTCGTTCCTAGGTACGTTTTGAATAGCTGGTTACCCGGGTCAACATATAGGATACTTTTTACCGCGGGAAAATATCTCATTTATGAGAAAAAATACAAAAACTGCAATGTAAGAGTATACTAATATGTAAAACCTAAGAATTTGGTTTTTGGTCATCTGAACGCGCGCGGAGTCGCGGGCAATGCTAGTTAATCATAATCATGCGTCTGTCCTAAAAATATATCTGTGCAATATTTCCTTAGATTTACGCGAATATCTTGGATTTTTCGCGGCTCTATTTAGATTTTTGGTTCTCAACCTTTTTGGTAGTTCCAACAGGTAGTTAGCGCGTTCAAAAAAAAAAAAAATGAATAAACTTTTCAGCTAGATTCTATTAAGTATAGATTTTTTTATTTGTTAATTACGATTATCGTTCGTGTGCATAACTTTCACTTATGTACAGATCTATCCGGAACTACACGGGTCATTAGACTTTATTTTGTGCTAGTATTGCCCGCGGCTCCGCCCGCGTTCAGATGACCAAAAACCAAATTCTTAGGTTTTACATATTAGTATACTCTTACATTGCAGTTTTGTATTTTTTTTTCAGAAATGAGACATTTTCCCGCAGTAAAAAAATCCTATATGTTGACCCGGGTAACCAGCTATCACCATACCAAATTTCATCAAAATCCCTCCACTGGTTTTTCTGTGATGCGGTAACAGACATACAGACGGACAGACAGATAAAAATTCTAAAAACTATAGATTCGGCCTCTGTATCGATAATAATGTCTATTTCAATAAGATTTTCCAAAAAATATTTACTGTACAGATTCGGCTTGGTTACAATTTTATTATATGTATAGATGTATAGATTTAGCTTACCAGTGCTTTCGAATTTACTTACGTATATAATTGTATTTAGTTCTCTTTACTGTCCGACAGCTGGGCGTGGGCCTCCCTCAATGTGAGGAGGAACATGCTGTAGACTCAACCAAGCTAGATAAGTGCGGGTTGGCATACTTCACAAGTCTTGCGAGAACTTGTTAGCTCCTCTTAGACATGCAGGTATCTTTACGATGTTTTCCTTCACTGTAAGGCAAGACAAGTCGTTTTTACTAACCCCCTACGCAAAAAGCGGGGTGTTATTTTGACGTCGATGTCCGTCTGTGTGTGTGTGTGTGTCTGTGGCATCTTAGATCTCAAACGGATGGACCGGTTTCGATGCAGTTTTTTCATTTGAAAGCCAGTTTCCTTGCGGTGGTTCTTAGCTATGTTTGGTTAATATCGGTCCAGCAGTGTAAGAGTATCAGCTCTTTTCCAAAATGATGTGAGGCATTTTGGCGTATGATTACTTGATTAAGAGCTTCACGCGTGCCAGTAATCGTTAAATGACAATTAATTTGCTCGGGAGGATTTTTTTTAATTTTTAATTTATAATTTTAAAATAATATTCGTTGTTTCGCCCGAGAATGTTTCAACCTAGGGCACTTCAATAAACTCTCCCTCCGCACTGGAGTAACCTTTAGCTAAACAACAGGTGGCGTCTGCCAGCGACATTATACTGTGACTTTATAAAATTATTTAAACTAGTTTTCACCCAGTGGATGAAATTCGACCAGAATTATTATTGAAAATTAGAGGAAAACATATACATGACAACAATTTATCTATATATGTTAAAACAAATCGGTCAAGTGCGAGTCGAATTCGCACATGAAGGGTTCTGTAACTTCGTACATGTACTTTTTATTAATATGACTTTTACTCTATGTATGTAGTATATTAACTCCTTGATGTCCTTTCCAGGGTCTCAAAAACTATCTTCTTACCAAATTTCATCTAAATCGGTCCAGTAGATCCAGAGATTATCCCCTACAACGTCACAAACTCACAATTCACAAACTCAAAGTTTACCTCTCTATAATATTAGTATAGGTAGAAGAAACAACTTTTAAAGCGTAAAACGTAAAAATACCCCAGATTTAGAAGCCATATATATACATATTTGCACTGTTGTAATAGGCCTACTCCATGACGTTGCTCGCTCGCACTCCGTTCAAGTGAACGAGACATGTCCAATATGTACCTAATGAGATTAGTGCGTAAAACTTGGGTTAATTTATTAATATATAATCACATTTAATTTACATATATGTATGTATATGTGGGACTAGCATAAGCCCGTGACTCTGCTCGCTTAGTTCAAAAATTCAAACATCCAACCCCTTTTTCACCCTTTAAGGTGTTGAATTTCCAAAATTCCTTTTCTAGTGGAAATCAATCAAAATCAATACCTGCCTTTCAAGTTAATAGCATTAATATAAAGTCACTTACGGCACAGCTTTAGACAATAAGTGCCAAAAAGCAGGTTTTATTTACATTTTTCATACATTATATTTGTTTTGTTTGTTATATGTATGTTATGTGTGTATACGATGATGTTTGTGTCGATCATACATCATGAACGTATTGTTTTTTCATATGCAGTGGCTTTTCTTATATCTATATATGTATATAAAAGGCAAAAGTGATTGATGTATCAACGCATAACGCACAGGCCAAACCCTTAAGGCTAGAAAATTGAAATTTCGCACACGTGTTCCTCATATAACAAAGGCATCCACTAAGTAACGGTTTTTCAAAATTCAACCCCTAAGGGGGGAAATAGGGGATAAAATTTTTATTTCTTGGACATATTTGCAAATTTTCACATTTGGACATATCTTAGCGTTTTCCAAAATTCAACCAGTAAGGGAGTAGAATAGGGAATGAAAATATATGAAACTCACTTTTTAAAGTTTTTCTGTAGTTTTAGTGAGAGCGAAGCCGCGGGCTCTGCTAGTCTATATATAAATTGGCAAACGCAAAATAGTTAAGTACCATTTTTCTCGTCTGTTTGTCAACCGATTTTTTTTAGTAGCTATGGACGAGCTTTAATGCTATCAATAAAAATATTTGTAAACAGTTTTTTATATAGGTACATATTATATAGATAGAAAAAAAATGGAACTCTCTTCCAATAGAGAACAGAATAGATAGAGATAGAGATAGAGATATTATAACTACTTTTGATTAGTCAATTTAATTCAAAGAGCGTCAGTATAGTCCGTGAGGATGCTACCGACATCGGGAAGCTGTTCTGCTGAGAAGACCCCAAGAAGACTCAACAGTTGCTCTTTTTAGATAAATTCTATTTTCATTTCAATAATGATAATAGTTGAACTTCGACCACTGGTGGCGAACATCTATACATATAATAAATTTGTAACTAAGTCGAATCTCTACATTAAATATTTTATAAAAAATCTAATTGACATACACATTATTATCGATACAGAGTTCGAATCTATAGCTTTTAGAATTTTTATCTGTCTGTCTGTCTGTCTGTTACCGCATCACGAGAAAACCACTGGACAGATTTTGATGAAATTTGGTATACAACATATAGGATAGTTTTTACCGCGGGAAAATGTCTCATTTCCGAGAAAAAATACAAAAACTGCAATGTAAGAGGAGTATACTAATATGTAAAACCTAAGAATTTGGTTCGATACGATTGATGGATGGTTGGAAGCGCAAAACGTGAGGACAGTCGTAGTAAGAAGCTGTACAAGTGAAAAAGATCGAGCAAACCAAGTGAAGTTTAATAAGGATTTTCTTTTAAAACAAAACTATATTTTACTATAGTCTGTAATATATAATACCTTTGAGAAGTCTAAAACCTCAGTCTCTCCCGTGACCATGTGCGCTTTAAAGCATTCGAAACGTCGGGAATCAAAAATCTAAATAAATCCGTGGAAAAATCCTAAAAAAATGTTTCATTTAAAACTAGCGTCTCTCCTTCGCCCCGCTCGGGTTCGTATCTATTTACGTTTTAACGTTTAGTATAGGTTTATCAAAAAATAGACATTTTCCCGCAGTAAAAATTATCCTATATATATTGATCCGGATAACCAGCTATCATCATACCAAATTTCATTAAAATCTATCCATTGGTTTTCTCGTGATGCGGTCACAGACAGACAGACAAAAAAATCTAAAATCTATAGATTCGTCCTCTGTATCGATAATAATGACTATTTCAATAAAATTTTCCAAAAAATATTTAATGTACATATTCGATTTTGTACACAAATATTATTTTGAAAGGAGCAACTGTTGAGTTTCCGTCGAATTTTTTTTGGAGAACTGCCTTCCGAGCACGTGGTAGACTCCTCTCGTACTCACGCACTAAGTATAATTATAAAATAATTTAAATTTAAATAAAGCGCGAAAAATTCTACTAGAAAAAGTATAATTTATTAATATTTTTGTTTTCCTATTTTTATAAAAAAAAACCATGTCATTCTGGGACTGACAAATGTCAGATGTCATGTCAGATGAGATACAGCTTTCTATTAGTGTAAGAAGTTTAAATATAGTTTCAGCAGTTCCACAGATTATCTTAAAGATACAAACATACAAGGTTTTAACTCATTTTTATTATAATAATGCATTCGCCATTCGTTTCAATTTCCATAGTTGTCTTCTATTTCGTAAGAGATTATTTTGTAGGTGTCGTTAAGTAATAATGTATTTCCGGTTTCGGCGGACAATCTTACTGAGAGCGCGTGACATAATATAGTGTAGTGCAGCGCGTGCGCAGACACAACGTGCACTCTTTGTTCCTTCAACCTTAACATTCCGGCAGGACCGCAATTCGACACGACAGATGAGATAAGGCACAAAATCGAGAGCTTTAAGTGCTCTCCAAGGCATGGGGTGTGCCGACACTTCCTAACTCTGGGTTTACTACTACTATTTCGTAACAGAAAACACTAGGAACTATTTTGGACTGACCCAGGACCCGAACCCAGAACCTTCCGATCTGCAGTCGTACCTGCAAGCCACTAGACTACTCAATTCCATAATATTTTCTTGTTGTGCCAGTTCAGATTGTACTTCTTCGCCAATGGAATATAATATTATGTGGAATGGCACTATACTATAGTTTTTTGTGGTGTATTGGGATTTGAACTTGTGGGGCCTCCGGCACATTTGGACATGCCAAATATAGTGTAGGTTTTTAGTTGTTTATTGTTTTTTCATTCTTTAACCTTTTTGACTTTGCAGAGTAAATTCTATAGATATAAAGTTGGTAAATTGTACCAATATATTCAGAATTTTATTGCCTAATACCTGTTTTGAGACAGGTTTCTTCATGAATTTTCATTTGGTTGATATTTATTTTGCATTTATATAAAAGAACGATGACGTAATCGACTTTTTACGAAATCTGTGACTTCGACACAGAATATTTTTTTGGACTTTTTCTTGAAATGCATATGTCAGTATAACCTGCTTATTCATTTAAAAAAAACATAAAAACTCGTGTCACAATTAGTGAACATATCCCATACCATACACCAAAAAATTTCATTAGTGAGTTCTTCCACCTTCCTAAAAATCGGTTAAAAAGTAAGAGATGTAGTTCATATTAAATAGATTTTATTCATAAAACATGTTATACAAAATTTTCCTCCCTCCTTCCGGACCCTCCTTCCCCTTTTGAGTTGTATTATACGAGTAGCTGAATTATACATGAGGTTATGTTACTACAATATATAACGAAAAAATATATTTAAATCAACACCGTCTTTTTCGAGGATACACGAATGAACAAACTGACATACAAAAAATATTGTCGATGTAGCTTCTCTAAAGGACTACTTCAGAATTTTTTCCTAACATATAACACTAATCTATACATACATATAATAAAATTATAAGTAAGTCGGAACTATCCATTAAATATTTTTTGGAAAATCTTATTAAAATAGACATTATTATTGATACAGAGGCCGAATCTATAGTTTTTAGGATTTTGGTCTGTCTGTCTGTGACGGTATCACGGAAAAACCACTGGAGGGATTTTGATGAAATTTGGTATGATTATAGCTGGTTATCCGGGTCAACATATAGGATACTTTTTAGAACTGCGGGAAAATATCTCATCTCTGAGAAATCTATGCTAAACTTTAAAACGTAAGTAGTCTCTATCTAGTATATAAAAAAAACCTGTATAGGTAGGTGTCTTTTCTGAATAAATGCAATTTTTAAATCTTCCCAAAAACGTCGAGCCAAGCTCGGTCGTGCAGGTACTATGATTGATCTAAATATTTTTTACTCCACGCTGTACTGGCCTAACGAATTTGAGTGAAATTCATAATCTAGATAGTTTATTTCTTGAATTAATACTTTGACTAATTCTTTACACGAGAGAACCCGCGGGAATATCTAGTTTAATAAATGTTATCACCTCCAGGTAAATTTCTAGGAAATTAATTAAATTTCTACGAAATCTATTGTTAACTGACACGCCGGCGTGTCCGCGCTCGTGGAGGAAATATTTAGTATATATACTATCAATGGAAAGTCAGTTCGTTGCCAAAACTTGTTAGAACCTTGAACTCGAAGGATCACAGATGACGCAAACTCATATTATATCAGTCGCAATGCAGACAAAAATGTACTTTTTTAACAGGTTTTATCACATAAAGGTCGTCTGTCGGACATCTAGATATTGTTTTATCCTAATGCTAAGGTCGCAGGATCGATTCTTTTTTGCGAATGTATTTTAATATGGCTGTGAGTTATTTTGTTCTTGCTTGGTACTTTGATTTTTTTGATTAAGAGCTTTAGGTGTAAAGACGCATTGTAGTGCATCTTCAGTATAGTCCCCACTGGATGCATTAATTTTATTATTATTCTAGCTCGACGTTTTAAATAATACTATTTTATTCTAGTTCTTTTGTTAGTCTATTCACTACACAGTACCTACTAACAACCTTTGGCCTTGCATTGTATGTGCATATTTTCAATGTTTGTTGCCTAATTTTGTTTTCTTTCGTTTAAGGGATGAGGGTAGTAGTAAATAAAAGTAAAGAGAAATGGATGGGATTAGAGGAGACCTTTATCTAGAAGAGGTCCATGGAGTAAATATTAAAAAAGGCTCTAGGAAAACAAAAACAAACCTATCCCACGGGAATCGTATATTTTTCCGGGATTAAAATTAGCCTATGTGTTATTCCATAGTATAATCTATCTCTGTGCCAAATTTCATCCAGATCTGTTAAGCCGTTCAGCGTGAAAGAGTAACAAACACACATCCATACTCACAAACTTTCACGTTTATAATATTAGTATAGATTAACCTGTAAATACTTAAATCCATGGGATAAATAAAGCTATATTATTATTATAAGCTTATGTCTCAGGAATCGAACTCAGACCCTTACAATATTTAGCCATACAAGCCCTAAACCAACGAGCGAATTTACATCCAATTAGAACAGCGGCGCCACTTACACTAACTAGATTACATTATAAATTATTACAAACATAAAATACACAAACAAAACAAAAGTAAGCACCACTTGGGTTCTGAGAGCATGCTGAGAATATCGAACAACCCCGTTTAATGACAGGGTTATTCAATATTCTCAGCATATCTCAGCAACTCAAAAACCAAAGTTGACCACTTGTCATTGAATGGGTGGGTTATAAGAAGTTACACGTAGTTTGTAGCTTCAAATGGTGGATCATCTGTGCATATAATAAAATTGTAACTAAGCCGAATCTGTACATTAAATATTTTTTGGAAAATCTTATTGAAATAAACATTATTATCTATACAGAGGCTGAATCTATAGTTTTTTGAATTTCTGTCTGTCTGTCTGTCTGTCTGTTACCGCATCATGAAAAAACCACTGGAGGGATTTTGATGAAATTCGGTATGAAGGTAGCTGGTTATCCGGGTCAACATATAGGATACATTTTACCACGGGAAAATATCTCATTTCTGAGAAAAAATACAAAAACTGCAATGTAAGAGTATACTAATACTAAGAATTTGGTTTATGGTCATCTGAACGCGGGCGGAGCCTCGGGCAATGCTAGTACGTGTATAAATTTACTGCTATTAGCATTCAAAGTACTACATGTTATTCCGGAAATGAATAATTTCGATCAACTCTGATGGTCCTGAGACTCGTATGACCATGATTGCTGTAAAGCAAACGAAACATCGGGAACTAAAAATCTAAATAAGTCCGTGAAAAAATCCGAAAAGATAGTTTTATTTAAAACTAGCATTGCCCGCGGCTCCGCCCGCGTTCAGATGACCATAAACCCAATTCTTAGGTTTTACATATTAGTATACTCTTACAATGCAGTTTTTGTATTTTTTTTCAGAAATGAAATATTTCCCCGCGGTAAAAAGTATCCTATATGTTGACCCGGATAACCAGCTTCAGTGGCTTTTCTGTGATGCGGTAACAGACAGACAGACAGACAAAAATTCTAAAAACTATAGAATTAGCCTCTGTATCGATAATAATGTTTATTTCAATAAGATTTTCCAAAAAATATTTAATGTAAGTCAAGTACAATTTTATTATATGTATAGATGTCAAATATTCGCGTAAATTTAAAAAAGTATTAGATTGTCCTAAGAGACTTCCTGTGTGAAGTTGAGCTGTGAACTTGAACAATGAGTATGAATATTTGTACCACTTGACGTGTATTCTACTAATATTATAAATGCGAAAGTTTGTGAGGATGTATGGATGTATAGATGTATGGATGTTTGTTACACTTACACGCAAGAACTACAGAATGAATTTTAATGAAACTTTACAATAATATAGATAATAAAATACTAATGTCAGAATAACACACACTTATATTATCAGAATGACACATAGGTTAGATACTATTTATCCCGGAAAAATATACCGTTCCCGTGGGATAGATTTGTTTTTTTTTCTCTAGCGGCTCACCCTCGCGAATGAATGGATTTTAATGAAACTTTACAATAATGCATATATTAAGAAAATGTATTTTTAATATAAAAGTGGTCCTATATAAAGAAGAAAAAATATCGTCCCTAATGGTGGCCTAACCATATTTTTTGTTGAAAAGTATTTTCTTTATTCAGGTATGTTACGGAATTTTTGTAAGATGGGACAATTTTAAAGTACGAAATAACTCGCCTGAGTCAAAACTGACAACATAATTTTATATATCATTGGCCGCAATAACAACTAATAATAAAAAACACCCAAGAAACATTTTTTAACATTCGTAATCGATCATCGAAGTTAATATACTACATACATAGAGTAAACGTCATATTAAAAAAAACTACGATGGTGCGGAACCCTTTGTGCTCGAATTCGACTCGCACTTGACCGATTTTTGTTTCGTCTTTATTCAAGGTACCTAAATGTGTATTGTGTAATGCCAATAGAATTGACATTTAAAAGTTAATAATTTTAATTAAAAACTCTTCCGGTAAATTGGTCGTTTGGACAAATAAGCACTGAGATGGTGATTTGATTAAAAGTAAAATTTCCACGTAATATTGTTATTAAAAAACTTCCAAACGTAGGCGGTGGTGACCTTGGCCGACGTAAACAAGGCTGGCTTATGGGACGGCTAAGAAGTTTTAACTTTCATATATCGTGTTTTTAAAAATGGGTGCGTGTATTTAAAATGTCTTTACAACAAATTAATTTTAAGTTTATTTGCGCAAGCAAAGATACAGTAGCGTAGTTCACAGGTTCGATTCTCGAAATTGACAATTGGGGTCACATATGCGATGAATAATGTGAAGTAAGTGAGGTCATCGCTAATATAATAAAAATATAGGTCAGTCTGCAACAATGTAGAGTTGCGGTTAAACGTAAATCGATTGTAAAGGTGGAATGTCACTTGAGCAGCTCTTTGATAGATGTAGAGATGGCCACACACACTTGTCGCGAGGGTGTACATTTTGTATCGAAGTTTTAGAGAGGTCAAAAATCCTAATTTCTTATACCTCTCTTATCCAAAAGCATATTCTCTTTCTCACTCTCTCTAACTCTATCTTGAAAAAAAAAAAGATTTCCACGGAATTTGAGGTAGGTTTAGGTCGATTATCCATACTCTATACAGATAAATAAAATTGAAGTGTCTGTTTGTAATGTCAAAATAACAGCGTTTTTCTAAATGCATATGAAATTATATAAGGTACTTATAAGGAAAGCGATTTTCTTTTTAATTTTTGTCTGTCTGTCTGTTCCGGATAATCTCTGTAACGGCTGGACTGATTTTGACGGGACTTTTACTGGAATATAACTTATGTTATAGGGAGTAACATAGGCCACTTTTATTTTAGAAAAATAATTAGGGTTCCGCTCAAAAAAAATAAAAAGTACCTAGGGACGAACCCGAGCGAAGAGAGGATGAGTCTCTAGCCTATATATAAATAGCCAAAGACAAAACAATTCAGTTCAGTTTAGAAGCTTTTCAAGAGTGTTTTTATTATTTAGTGTTATCAATAAAAACAATTTAGAAACAGTTTTTTATGTATAGATAGATAAAGACAAAAGACAGTTTAGTATGATCATTCCTCCGAAACGGCTCGACCGATTTAAAGGATTTTTTTTGTATATTTGGTAGGTATGAGAATAGGTCGTAAACCTCCTTCCCCCACCCCCCATTTTTTATTCGCCATATTAGTATTGTATGAAAAATATTATATAAATACATACACTGTATAACATAAAGCCAAAAAGTTTTTTTGTAGATAGAACGCGGCCGTAGCCGCGAGTTCTGCTGGTTAATTATAAATTTTCAATAAAGATTATGGTCGAATTTTGACTACAAGGCGAACTCTAGTAAATAATAATATGCTAATGATATACAATTAGAAATTAGAATTTAATGCAACTCGCACTTGTCATGTTAAAGTTTAGAATATCTCGCTTCGTTGAATAAAAATAACTAGATAATTAAAGGTAAAGGTGGCGTCGCATCTTCCTTGTCTTCAAGTTACGTGAGCATACTTATTATTAATTCTTTACCAGCTGACCCAAATAAAGATTTTTTTTCGCTTTTAAATAAAAAGATTAAAAAGTACTAATTAAAAACTCTTTAACAAAAAAATAAAAACCGACTTCAAACAAAAGCACTAAAAAGTGAAAAATAACTGATTGGTAGTTTTCATTTACTATACATACCTAATCAAATATTTTCGAAGTCGGTGTGCTTTGCTTTGTATGGGCTGGCACCGATTTCGAAAATATTTGATTAGGTATGTATTTAATAGGTAGGCTTTAATTACTTAGCCAAAGCACACCGACTTCGAAAATATTTGATTAGGTATGTATAGTAAATGAAAACTACCAATCAGTTATTTTTCACTTTTTAGTGCTTTTGTTTGAAGTCGGTTTTTATTTTTTTGTTAAAAAGTTTTTATTTTTCCCTTTTTAGTGTAGACAGTAGTAGCAAAGTAAGGATTCTAACGTGTTAGGCTTGTCAAATCAAACAAAATAAGCCCAAACTCAAAGTATCTACTATTAGCCGTTGAAGAGTTCCACCTATCCACCTTCTGGCCTTGCCATCAGATCAGGTCAACAACACCGAACTACTGTACTATCAACGAAAATAGAAATACTTTCAAGTCAATATGATAATTAGAAGTAGGTTAAATTCATTATTAGTTGTTTTTCCACCCTTAGGGGTGGTATTTTTTTTTTGAAATTTAAATGGGACCAATCTGGAAGTATACCCTTTCAAACAAAACAAAAATTGTCCAAATCGGTTAATAAATGACGGAGTTCTGAGGTAACAAACATAAAAAAAAAAAAACATACAGTCGAATTTAGAACCTCCTCCTTTTTGAAGTCGGTTGAAAATACAAGAATTTGATTTATTCATACAAAAATTGTATAGAAAAAAATATTTCAAGCATTTCACTTATATCTGAGGCTTTTAGGGAATGTAAAACTGTCCTGTGTGCGAATAGGATAGATTATTAACTAACCAATAAAAGTGTATAAAAAAAATAAATTACGTATGTTTTTACTTTTAAATAAAACTATCTTTTCAGATTTTTTCGCAGATTGATTTTGATTTTTTTTACTGTTTATGACATGGACCGTTGTAATTATTTACAAATAAAGTTCTATTATATATATTATTCAATAAATAGTGTCCGCTTTGAGGTTCAAATTCGACCATAATTATTTTTTTTATTGATAACACTAAAGTTTTTATTTTAAATAAAACTATCTTTTCGAATTATTTCGCGGATTTATTTTGATTTTTGGTTCCCGACGTTTCGAATGCTTTACAGCAATCATGGTCACGGGAGAGACCGAGGTGTAGGAGGTAGAGACATGTATCTAAGGTATTATATAGCATTTATCATTTTCATTCTTTAAATCTTCAAATCTTTAAATCTTTATTTAAAATGTTAAGTATTCGCGTAAATCTAAGAAAGTATTATAACACTAAAGCTTGTCAATAGCTACAAAAAAAAAATGAAAATCGCTTGACAAATAGAGGCGAAAAAGGTACTGGGCTATTTTACATGTACATACATATATATTGAAAATAATATACATACATATGTACATACACAATATTTATTATAAATTATGTCATAGTAGTCGTAGTGTGGCGAAGACCTTTATTAAAACCGGTTTGGCTCAAATGTTTGGTAAGCAAATATCACTAATTTAACGATTCTGGAATATTAAAGAAGAAATAATATAAATCTAAATTCTTAGTGGCAAGCTTGCATTTCATCATATTATATTACTTGCATTTGTCCGCGGTTCTGTTCTCGTCTTTTAATAACGGATTTTTATACAAGCTTCCAACCCCATTTTTTACCCTTTAGGGGTTGAATTTCCAAAAACCCTTTGTTAGCGGATACGTACTCATTACTCGCTATGACGAATCTACCTGCCAAATCAAAATTTTGCAGCAATTTCGTAATTAATCAGCGAGTGCGTGGTATTTTGCTTTAAAATGTATAGTTACTTATAAATGGTTTTTAAGATATTGACTGCAATTTAATAGTACGTTCTTATATTTATGCAAATATTTGACATTTTAAATAAAACTCTTTTCGGATTTTTTCTCGCATTTGACTCGTTAGCTTAGTAGGTTAGAGCGCCGATATATAATAATTTAATTTCATTTATTTTGATTTTTGGTTCCCGACATTTCGAATGCTTTACAATTTACATCAATCATGGTCACGGGAGAGAATAGGTGTTAATAGCGAGTGTTTGATCAAAAATGTTTCAATAAAATCGTAAGTAGGCATTACCAGTTATAGTAGAAACTATTAGCAGTCTACTGATCTATAGGTACTCGTACAATCATCTAGAGAAGGCGTCTTGACAGAGCAAGTGAAGCGCACCCGACCATCATACATTCTTTTATATGAAAATATATGAAAATCGAGAGACGCGCGGCTGGTGTTAGTGCTAACGGGTATTTGCATCTTTTATTGGTTTAAATTTATCTTGGTTGATTATAATTTATATGTTATTTATTATTATTAATACTTTTCTATTTCCTACTAAAGTAAAGAAATATCTACTAAAATAAATAAAAATATTAATTTTTTTTTTTTTTGGAAAAACCGATAGTTCTACAGCGATAGTTTTTAAATTTTGACATGTATAAGTGTTTTACGTGTAAAATAAAAAAAAAACGTGTGTGTGTACTTATGTACGCACGTAAGAAGATATACTTCTTTGGCGTAACAGAACAAAAATAGCTAAAGATTTCATCCCGTATGTCACAACTCTCTGTTTGTAAAAGGAATGATAAATTAAAAAAAATATATTTTTTATCTCCACTGATATAAAACACGTATTATAGATTTATGAATATTTGAGAAACCACTTCGAATATAGTTATGAGTCTTCACGGGAATCGGAGAGACAGTTATCAGCTAACTTCATCATGTCGCTTTTTAGCTGTCGGTGTGCGCGCGTATTGGAAAAATTATCTCATAATTTTTTCCAAACGTGCCAAAAGAACTATAACTTCAAAAAAAAATTTGCAATCTTTTTGCTGCAAAGCTTGCCGCTAGATGGCATTCCAGCGTATCACAACCGCTTATCATTAATTTGAGAGCATTTGCATTTGAAATTTTCGTTAAAATCAAAGGCCGTATGAAATTTTATACTATGCCATTAGTGTCTACAAAGGTCCTCGTACGCACTGCGGTTTTTCAATTCAGTAGCCTCGCCGCGCTCTGAGCGACCCGACCATCACCCTTGCGGTCTGCTGTCCTCTCATCAATGACTCTATCGGACTCTATGATCTTATTTGATGTCTTAGTTAATATTGCTTTAACATTTTAGGTATTATGTTTTTAGAAAAAAAAACTTTTGTTTTTGTTTATGGGACAAAACAATGTTGATCTAATACTTTCTTAGATTTACGCGAATATAATAAAACTGTAGAGTAGGTAGAGTCAGGGGGATGTAAGAAGAGAAATAGAACAAATCCAGATTTTTTTCAATTTTTTTTGTTTGTTGTGTGAGCCGCTAGTTTTAAATAAAACAGTAACATAGCCGGGATCGCCGATCGTTTTTTATAAATTGTAATATTTATTAATAACAGCTAAAATTAAATAAATAATATTGCTATATATAACACATTCAAAGTTGCACCTATTTTTAAATGCTTTGTATTATTTATATCTTGGTACTGCCGCAGTTCTAGACCGAGTTATCAGTTGGACTTGGATAGTCTATATTATTATTATAAAGAGGAAAGATTTTTTGTTTGTTTGTACCAAATAGAATCGGAAACTACTGAACCGATTTAGATAAAATTTGGAAAGAAGATAGTTTGAGACCCTGGGAAGGATATACGATAGTTTTTATCCCGGAAATCATCCCTTAAGGGGGTGAAAATGGGTATGAAAGTTTGTATGGGGAAGCAATTTCTAGTTTTTTGTATGTAAATAACTAAATCGTTATATCATAATAAGAAATAATTTGTCAGTGGTAACGGAAATATGCACAGAACAGATGAACTTGTATAGCAGACGGCACCTTGACTATAATGTTACGATAAGATCATTGGCAATTGTTTTACATAACATCGTTTAAAATAACGAAAGTGTATTAGATAATAAAATAATTGGTTAGATCTTACACGTTTGTCCTTGGATATATGTGTGCACCTTGTGGGTGTTCACCTTGTGCTCATTAGCGTCCGGCAATCCAGCCGGGCGTAAAGCCATACGCACTAGCAGGCGATGGTTGTTCCTGGAACTTGTCTGATAGCAGTGGACCATGTGCATGGGAACAGGCCCATGGTTGTTGTGGACTGCCTGAGCACGAGTCCCACATAACCACCTGTATGTTTACAGGTGGTATGCGTAAACGCATTTCCCAACACTTAAAGGTCAGCCGTCGGGGCGTCGCGTCATAGTCAAGTGCGTTAATGAAATTTCTTTTTTTATAAACCCCAAAAATTTACCTCTTAATATCAGGATGACTATTTAGATTTATTATTATTTCAAATAAACGAGATTACTTCATTATTGGACACGCTACAACTAAAAGTTACACAATATAATAAAAACAATTAATTTCAAACAAATATGTAGTGCATAAATGAAAATTTATGATCTCTAATATATTGTTGATAATTTTCATTTATTACAAAAGGACGATTTTAAGGACTATTTTATCTAAAAAAAAATTGTGTTCAAAAAAATGTATGCTACGAACTCACATCAGTGGTGCAATAACATAATTCGCAAAGCTAATAACGCAATACATCAAAATGTTTCGTCGTTCGCGTTCTGCCAAGCCTAAAGAGGTGCCATTGAAGAAGAAGGAGAAGAAGTACCAGGAGCCAGAAGACGCGTATGATGCTGCTCAGTACTTCATAGATGATGTACGGGATCCGTGGCAAGAAGGTGGGTTTGTTTTCAAGTTGCAGAAGATTGGAAAGTCCTGCTTATTTTAGAACTGCACGACTTTAAAATTCACAACTCAAAATTTAATTTAAGTAGACATAAAATGTAGGGTAAAGGATTTATCTATACGTGGTTTTCCTTACTATCATATCATGGTTTTTAATTTTTTGCGTGGGCCCCTAATTCTTATTCTAAAATAAAAGTAGCCAAGTTACTCCTTATAATATCTGTTATCCGCCAGTGAAAGTCCCGACAAAATTGGTCCAGCCGTTTCCGAGATTAGCTAGAAGTAAAAGGCTGTTATTTTGACACTAGCGACTTCGAAGCGAAGCTTGCTTCGGTTCGGGTTCGTCCCAAGAAAATAACAAATCTATCCTACGGGAACCGTACATTTTTCTGGGATGATATATAGCCTATTATAGCCTTACTCAAAAAATAGGCTATATAATGTATAAAGAATTTTTAAAATTTCATTAGTAGTTCCTTAGATTAGCGCGCTCAAACAAACTGACAAACAAACTCTGCCTCTTTATAATATTACTAGCGACTCACTCTCGCTTCGCTCGGGTTCGTCCCTAGGTTGCTTCCCCATACAAACTTTTACCCCATTTTCACCCCCTTAAGGGATGATTTCCGGGATAAAAACTATAATATATCCTTCCCAGGATCTCAAACTATCTTCTTACCAAATTTCATCTAAATTCGTTCAGTAGTTTCGGAACCTATTCGATACAAACAAACGAACAAACAATTTTTTTCCTCTTTATAATATTAGAATAGATAAGTATAGATTACAAACACGCTTCAATCTCATTTATTTGTATAGATTAATTAGTAAGCAGTTCGAATTGCAATTGATGTTTGACAGCGAAAAATCCTGTTATGCCCGACGCCTGCTCACTTCTTCTCACGCTTCAATATATTACTTTGCTAAATTAAATGTAAGAAAGCGTGAGAACGCTCTCGATGATATCTTCATTAAATTAAATTAATTGGATTAAGATTATAATCATTTGATGAGCATCTTTCAATGATAATAACCATAAGAATATTGAAGAGGAAATGTGTGTTTGTTTGTAATTGATACTGATTCTTCCACATATATATAAAGCTATGTATATTCACCATGTTCGAAATTTTATTCAAAAGTAACTAAGACCATATTTTATATCAGTAATAGTTTTTGTCTTGAAATAACAAGGATAATAAAGGAAACCTCTCAAAATATTTTTTTTACTTATTTTTTTTCCTTAAGGAAATGAAAATAAAAAAAAAAGTTTGGAAATGAAAATATTATTTTTCGGATGTAAAACTAAAAACTTTTCATTTAACATGGCTGTTTTGTTCTGTAAGTTATTATCACTTCCAGGTAAATTTCTAAGAAATTAATTAAATTTCTAAGAAATCTATTGTTAACTGTGACGCCGGCGTGTCCGCGGTCGTTGAGGGATTTATTTTAATATAACAAAAAAATAAAAACCGACTTCAAACAAAAGCACTAAAAAGTAAAAAATAACTGATTGGTAGTTTTCATTTACTATACATACCTAATCAAATATTTTCGAAGTCGGTGTGCTTTGCTTTGTATGGGCTGGCACCGATTTCGAAAACATTTGATTAGGTATGTATTTAATAGGTAGGCTTTAATTACTTAGCCAAAGCACACCGACTTCGAAAATATTTGATTAGGTATGTATAGTAAATGAAAACTACCAATCAGTTATTTTTTACTTTTTAGTGCTTTTGTTTGAAGTCGGTTTTTTATTTTTTTGTTAAAAAGTTTTTATTTTTCCCTTTTTAGTGTAGACAGTAGTAGAAAAGTAAGGATTCTAACGTGTTAGGCTTGTCAAATCAAACAAAATAAGCCCAAACTCAAAGTATCTACTATTAGCCGTTGAAGAGTTCCACCTAACCACCTTCTGGCCTTGCCATCAGATCAGGTTAACAACACTGAACCACTGTACTATCAACGGAAATAGAAATACTTGCAAAGTTTCAAGTCAATATGACAATTAGAAGTAGGTTAAATTCATCATTCGTTGTTTTTCCACCCTTAGGGGTGGTATTTTTTTTTTTAAATTTAAATGGGACCAAACTGGAATTATACCCTTTAAAACAAAAAAAAAATTGTCCAAATCGGTTAATAAATGCCGGAGTTCTGAGGTAACAAACATAAAAAAAAAAAAAAAAAAAAAAAAAAAAAAACATACAGTCGAATTGAGAACCTCCTCCTTTTTGAAGTCGGTTGAAAATAGTTGAGTCTGTAAATTTTTAATTTAAAATAATGCTTACATTTTCAGCAAAATGGATTAAGTTCAGGAGCATTTTGCAATTTAACTTCGGCACTTTACAAACCAGCCAGTGTTTGATAATGACGAACTATACAACATGCCTGCGATATGTATGTATAGCAAAAACCTTGTTCCAGATGCTCTGGAAAGGGAGCGGACCTCGCAGCACGCTCAGCTGCGCGAGCTGGTGGTGCGAGGGGACGCAGCAGCCCTCACCCAGAGGCTGTCGGACCTTGGCTCAGCAGCTGGGATCGTCGCCAACCTAACTCCTGGCGGTGCCAATACTTTGTTATACGTGTAAGTAAGACACTAGTGCAGTATAGTAACAGTGGTTTTTGAAGTGAAACTTTTATAGAATCGTTATGATAATACTTTCTTAGATTTACGCGAATATTTGACATTTTAAATAAAACTATCTTTTCGGATTTTGTCGCGGATTTATTTGTATTTTTGTTTCCCGACGTTTCGAATGCTTTACAGCATCCATGGTCACGGGAGAGACTGAGGTGTTACATGTCTTTAAGATATAGTTGTTACAGACAGCCTACCCACAATTAACAAAATGAAAATTGCACCAATTACATTACAATATTTTAACTTTAAACATTTTTATAATTTTAATTATAATTGAATATGGAAAATTATTTATTTAATTTTTGCTATTATTTTTATAATTATTACAATTTTAAAAATATTAATTAGTAATCTATATTTAGTGTTGCCATTATTATATTTATAACCATAAGAAAAATATAAAATATAGTATTAATTATTTAAGCCACAATTGATCTATGTGTAATTTGAAAAAGTTAAGATTAATTAAAAATAATAATTTTAATTTAAATTTGCTATTATTTAAAAAACAAATTATTAAGCAACACATTACTACATACATTTACAAATGAAAAAAGTGAAAAAAATCTATATTATTATTAATAAGAAATGCTATCATTTTGATCTACACAGTAAGAACTTACTACATCTACCTGTCTGTTATGTTTAGATTTATTATTAGATTTTATTATATTAATAACAGGATCCCATGACGATGGTAGTACCCAGCCATCTTCCCTATTGAAATTAGGATGTTTTTTAATTTCTATGGCTTCTCGAATCATTCTAGGGCGATATCGGTTTTCTTTCGCCAGGATTTGAGGTCTATCGAAGCGAATATAATGGCTTGGGCGGTCCTGACTGTGTTTGCAGACAGCAGATGTTGTATTGCGACGGTGCTTCACATCAGCTATGTGTTCTTTGACCCGGGTTCTAATGGATCTCTTTGTTTGTCCGATGTAAGAGAGCCCACAATCACAATCAAGCTTGTAAACTCCTGCATCTTTTAGAGGGATGTGGCACTTGACAGGTGGTAGAAACTGACTAATTTTCTTTGGCGGCTTGAAGTAAGTTTTAATTGAAGCTCGCTTTAGAATGTAGCCAATCTTGTCAGTGACGCCTCTCATGTAAGGTAGGACTGCAGGGACGCGCTCGACTGTGGCTGGTTTCACTCGGTCCCTGTGACGTAGGCGCGGCACTTGCAGCTTGTTGTCTCGCAGAACTTGCTTGACATGTTGCAGCTCTCCGGCCAGGTGTTGCTCGTCACAGATCCCGCGTGCCCTCTGAAACAAAGATTTTCCCACGGTAGCTAACTGTGAAGGGGGGTGGTGAGATTCACCATTGATAATAGCATTTCTGATTATTAATATTTTTTCACTTTTTTCATTTGTAAATGTATGTAGTAATGTGTTGCTTAATAATTTGTTTTTTAAATAATAGCAAATTTAAATTAAAATTATTATTTTTAATTAATCTTAACTTTTTCAAATTACACATAGATCAATTGTGGCTTAAATAATTAATACTATATTTTATATTTTTCTTATGGTTATAAATATAATAATGGCAACACTAAATATAGATTACTAATTAATATTTTTAAAATTGTAATAATTATAAAAATAATAGCAAAAATTAAATAAATAATTTTCCATATTCAATTATAATTAAAATTATAAAAATGTTTAAAGTTAAAATATTGTAATGTAATTGGTGCAATTTTCATTTTGTTAATTGTGGGTAGGCTGTCTGTAACAACTATATCTTTAAGACATGTAACACCTCAGTCTCTCCCGTGACCATGGATGCTGTAAAGCATTCGAAACGTCGGGAAACAAAAATACAAATAAATCCGCGACAAAATCCGAAAAGATAGTTTTATTTAGAATCGTTATGATTTGAAACTCGATGAAACGGAAATGGGACACGAGAAAGAGACAAACACATAAATATATAGATAGGAATAAGCCGGCGAGAGAATGGGATAGTATACGTTGCCATGTTGGTTGTTTCCATGGTAACCGTTGTTATTGTCTGACAAATATATATTTGTCAAATAAAATGTAAAATAACTTTTAAACTTGGTAAAAATATTATTAAAAAATATCCCTTACAATTATCCTACTCCTGATACTCTATATTCATCTCATTCTCTCGTAGGTTACTTTCTGAAGTTTCAGTTCTACCGTGTATAAATTGCACACACACGCTCTTTTTTTAATATTTTTTCGAAAGTCTTTAAAATTGGAATGATAGGTGGGACATTTCTTCTGAAGTTCTGGAATATTATGTTTGCGGCCAATCTCATTGAGACTAGCCAACTATGCAGGAGATATTATAGTGCACAAGTGTACGCGCAGACACAAGGGCACTCTGTATTACTGTCACCGAGGTACGGCGGTGAAGCATCGCCAACTTCCCAACTCCGGGCTGTTACTGAGACTTACTATACAGAAAGACTCAATAACTAAACTTGGCCCGACCCGGGACTCGAACCCAAGACCTCCGAGTGTGCAGCCGTACATGCTAGCCATTACACCACCGAGGCAGTTGTAATGTTGGAATATATACCACTATTTGCAACATAGGATGCAAACTTAGTTTCTATAATTAAATATATTAACAAAATGTGAAGAAAAAACAAGGTCACATCAATCATGCTGTATCAATTTGATCGCTTAATATAATGGCTATATTGTTACAATATTAAAAAAAATATGTCTAATCTGCAATCTGAATTATTATTTTATAATTGACATTCATTCGCAATTTCATTTACATTTGAATTTTTTTTCGTTAAAATGTATTTAATCTGCGTTCTGGACTAGGGTCTATTCTCCCTCGCCTTGAAGATAGTATCGAGCTCGGTGCCTAGCTGTGAACGAAAAAGCTGCCGCTGGGCGAACACCTGTAATTATTATAATCTCAACGTAATTGAGTATAAGAAAGACCTTAATTTTAAGATCTCCATCGAATCATACAGCCACAAGTACAACACATGCAAACAGACAGACACAGCTACAAATTTTTGTTTAACTTACAGGGCATCAGAACTGGGAGCAACAGCAGCAGCGTCAGCCCTGGTAGAGGCGGGCGCGGACGGGCGCGCGCACCCCGTCACCAGATACGGGCCGCTATACATCGCCTGCTACCACGGACACCAGGACATCGCCCAGCTTCTCCTGCAGCACTTCCCTGAAGCAGTTCAGGTTGCATATTTTGGATAAATTTCAATTTGGAGTGTTTAGCTAGAAATATGATGCCAATTATTATTACAAAAAAACTTGCACTCAGACAAGATGTTATCCAATTGTTGAAGAAAAGATATCTATTAATAGGGATTGGACGTATTGCAATACAATTTTTTAACTTAGTGGACCTTTTTTGTTTATCTGAACTTTTCTATAATCTATATAATAAATAGAAATTATCGGGCTCCAAAGCAATTTGGTAGATATATTTCTCATAGGTATTGCCAAACAAAGGTTTTTTAAAATGCAACCCTTGATGGATAAAAAGGGGGTTGGAATTTTGTATGAAAATCCATTTTTTTTAATTACACGGACAGAGCCACGGACCAATGCTAGTAATGCATATGCATAAAATGAATGAGTGTCCTTCGATTATTGTATCAGTGACGTTATGTCTATTAATGAGGTGTTAATGGGTAATTGAGTGTGCCCAAGTGTCGGTGTCGACGTGTTGGGTTTCCTGGAGATATTCTTACGTGATCACGTGCACGTTATGACGTGATTAAAAATATTGTAACAACCAAACCCCCAATTTGTTCGCGATGAAATAAAAAAGAGTTCTCATAAGCGCGTTTATGTTCCATGAATTTAGGCAATTTTAGTACTGTTGCTATTTCGCATTCGGAGGAACTTTTCGGCGGTGAGTATTTCTAAATATTAACTACCAAAACATTGTAATATTTTCCTATGAGAGGCCCATCAGTTTTGGATAAAAGATATCAATATAAATACTTAATAAGAAAGTTATCTATTTTATTTTTATTTATTTAGTAGCAGACCACGCGGCTTCGCTCGCGCTAAAACTACAAAAAAAAAACAAAAAAGATAGTTTCATACAAACTTTAACCCCCTCATAGGTTGAATTTTGGAAAATGCTAAAACACGTATATATGTAAATTTATTGAAGAGCATTAATACCAAGTTTCAAGTAATTCTAATCATAAATATTGTTTTGGATTGTATTATAACGTGTAATCCCGTGGGAATTAGATAATCTCCCGCGGTAAAAAGTAGTCTATGTCACTTTCCAGCCCTCTATCTCCACACAAAAAATCACGCCTATCCGTCAATCTATTTCGACGTGAAAGAAGGACAAGCAAATAAACATTTCACATTTAAAATATTAGTATGGATTTAGACGACATCTATGCCAATTCTTTATAGAAATCTTTTGATAGATATGACCCTGCAAAGTTACTAGCTGGCTCCGTTATCTGAGTGACGGTGAATCGTTAGTTGCTAATATAATAAAAGTATTGAATATTTTCAGCAAGAGACAGTAGAAAAATGGCTGCCACTTCACGCTGCGTGTATCGGAGGACACCCCGCGCTCGTCACTCTGCTGCTGGAGTACAACTACCCGGAGCATTTGCTAAGCACGTACACGTGAGTTATCAGTTTCATAGAATATATATTATACTACTAGCGGCTCACCCTTGCTCCGCTCAAGTTCGTCCTTAGTTACGTTTTAACGTTTAGCATAGATTTCTCAGAGATGAGATATTGTCCCGCAGTAAAAAGTCACCTATATGTTGACTTGGATAACCAGCTATCATCATACTAAATTTCATCAAAATCAGTCTCGTGGTTTTCTCGTGATGCGTAACGCAACAGACAGACTGACAGAGTTTGTTTGTTTGTTTGTTTGTTTGTTTGTTTGTTTGTTTGTTTGTTTGTTTGTTTGTTTGTTTGGAACACGCTAATCTCAGGAACTACTAACGGCCCGTTTATTGAGGAAGGCTATAGCCTATATATCATCATGGAAAAATGTACGGTTCCCGTGGGACAGATTTGTTTATGTTTAGGCTAGTAAATAATATAATAATAAAATTGTAATAGGGAAAATATTGCAAAACTTTAGGAAATTTGTGTTTTGGCCAAATTTGGGAGATTTGCGTATGTAATTAAGATTTTGTCTGCCTGTCTGCTTATTGGTGTTTTACTAGATAACGATTAAATTTTAGGCGCCAGTTAAGAAATCTTTCGCATTTTTCGTTTCAAAATGAAAAGTTTTAAGAGGTGATTACAAGATAAAAAAATGAGTTATATGTCTAAAAATAGTTTTTGTCTAACTGGCCAAATCTAAACAGCTGTAAATAAAAAAAGTTGGGTATTTTTTATTGAAGTTAGGCAATAAAAATATCGCTTGCTCTATCTCTAAAACCAATTAAAAAGTTATTGATGTATCAATACTGTTGACGTAACCTCGACCTCGACCTCGGGGTCACCGATCACACAAGGACTGCGTTATCTCTGGAATGAGGAACTTCTGGTCGTGTCACTTTGTATCCTAAACAATCTTGGCACTAGTGAGTCATATATTATATCGAATAGTTTTTGAATTTTTTCAAATTTTTTGTGCATTATACGAATATTCACCAATTCTAGACTTATTTTTATTATTATTTTGTAATGTATGGATTAAAGATCAAAGAAGTTTTAGGTAAATCGGATATATGTATGTAGCTCTAGTGGCATAGTGGGTACCGCGACCATTATTTCATCCCTCGCTTCAATTAAAAAAAACCACCAGTTTCCAAAAATGATGGAACCACGAAGTTTCCAGAAAGTTCCTTCCAGAAGAATAGTGCACTTAAAATAAAATTAAAAATGCTATTGAAGTCGATAAACCTTTTAACCCAACATATAATTATTCAATATTAATTTCGGGCTTTCTTTTTTTTAATTAAAGCGAATTTGATAATGAAATAAAACTATTTATACGGTTATTTCCGTTGTTTCTGGTGCTTTATAGCAAACACGATCATGGGAGAGACTAATTGGGCATCAGAAATCATAATAAATAGTTTTATTTCGATCAAAACAAAGATTTGGAGTGTAAATTGCATTTCTCCAAACGTGTCTCCGGTACAGAGACGCGAGCGGCAAGTGGCAGTACCGGTTCGCGTTCGACGTGAACGCGCGCGACGCTAGCGGGCAGACCGCGCTGTACGTGGCCTGCACACTCGGCAACGTGGCCGTCGTCGACGCGCTGCTCTCCCACACCGTGCCCGTCTACCGGGTAACGTATTACTATTTACATTTTCTTGACGACACGTTTGGCTCAATTTGTAATGACCCTACTTGCTGCGCCAGCGGTCGCGAGTTCGAGTCCCGCTGGGGAGCATTAATTTGTGTGATGAGCACGAATGTTTGTACTCCAGTCATGGATGTTTATATTTATAATATGTATGTATTTAAAGTTATATATGTATAATGTATCAACTATCTGGTATCCATAACACAGGCCTCGTAGCTTACCATGGAACTAGATGGTGCTGTGTGTTAATGTCCTGACATATATATATACATACATATATAGAAGACCAGGTCGAGAAAATTTCAGATGATATAAACGTGTTTGTTCCGTCTCAGGTCCTCCATTGAATACCGAATCCTCTTTTACTCTCGCCTCTCGCTAGTTTTTTCTCATATTTATTTAGCCACAATTAATTAAGAACTTAAATTATAAGATGGTCTATTGGCTAGCATCTACTCCTACAGATCCGGTGATCCTTAGTTCGAGTCCCGGGTTGGTCTAATTATTGATTTTTTTTGTCTCCAATTTTTTAGTAATTTCTCAGAGTTGGGAAATTGGCGGTGTTTCACCCCTGTGCCTTTTTAAAAATTGAAATTAAAAATTATAACCAAGATTAAGTTTGATTTTTTGTGTTTTAAAATCATTTTTATACTAGCTATTTTTGTTACTGAAAGCCAATATATAGCAACATTTTAAAAACCTTGTACAGCCAGTAAAAGACGAGGAAGAGTCGCCGCCAGAGGCCGCGCCGCCCGCGCCCGCGCATTTACTGAGCCCGCAGCGCAGCATCTCGCAGGGCATACACGCCATCGTCAACAAGCTCACCGGTGGCAAAACTGTGAGTTAGCTGGGCTCGTTTAGTTTATTTAAACATTTAGGGTAAAAGCTTTGGATATAAGGTAACTTTGAATATTTTAGGAATATGTGTAATTTTTGAAAAAGTTTAATTTTTTGGTTTTTTGGTCATGGGTTCGAGTCCCGAGTTGGATCTAAATAATATTAGGAAAAACTGAGTACACTGAGCTCGGAGTCCGGGAATCGGTGGTATGAAGGTTTCTATGAAGAGCAAGTTAAACTGTTGGTTTCACGCCTTTCTTTTAAGTGTCCAATTATCGCTTCCTAAGACTTTTGAACTTCCCACATGAATAGCCGCTGTGACCGGAATCGGTCAGGACATAATAACTTTTGATACTTCTTAAATAAATTTTGATTTAATCAATATTTACTGTAATGAAATTTATATAAAAATGATTAAATAGTTCATGTGTATATTTAATATTTATTATGGTCGGCAGGCGAGTGCGGAGCGGGAGCGGGAGCGCGAGCGGGCTGAGCGGCGCGTGCGCGCGGTGCGCGTGGAGGCGGCGCGCGGCGCGGACAGCTGCGTGGCGTGCGCGGCGCGCCTGGCGCACGCGCGCGTGCTGCGCCGCCTGCTGGCCGCCGGCGCGCGCGCGGACGCGCCCGCGCTGCCGCCGCCAGAGGTCGGTCTAGGACGTGCTCCGGACTTTCATACTTCCTTTAGTGTGACTATCACAAAACGGTTTTAGTGTTGACGAGTACTCTAATTTCTAACGGCACTGCAGTGCTATAACGAAACCGTTTGCTATAAAATTGGTAATTTTTAACAACCCTTGCATTTAACAACATTTCCGTTAAAATCTATGTAAGAGTTTTTATAATATTTATATCATAGTTTACAATTTGGCTATCCATGGATATATGAAAAAAATTATTTAAGTATTGTAACAAAAAAAAACATTGAAGTATTATAAATGTATTAAGATTTTTTGTTTTTTAATAACAATGTAGATTTATCAACCAATAGTTATTTCATATGAAAACTACCATCTTTTAACTAAACTTACTAAAATATACACAACCCAGGAGTCCTCTGACGGGCGCGAGGCGCGGCGTCGCTCGCGCAGCGCGTCGGTGTCGCGCAGCCGTGCCTCGCCCTCGCCCGCGCGCCCCAACTACGGCGACGACCGTGAGTACTGCCCTCCGCTGGCATTACTTCATACATACCATTAGACTTTTGTTTTCATATTCAATTCAGAAATAATATACCTTAATTTTGTAAAGAAGTGTTACAAAAAAGTCTATCCTCAAATATCTCGGAAATGTGACACTTTTGACACTACGTTGTGAATACTCTTTTATTTCTTTAAATGGAATCTATCCATATATACTCGTTTTATTGTGCGCCGCGAGTTATAAAATAAAAATGGCGGGTTTGACAATGGCACAATTGTTCTACCCCCTTTGACTGTGTGCAGGCGAGGGCCCGTGGACGGCGCTGGCCGTGGCCGCGCGCGCCAGGAACGTGCAGATCGTGGAGATGCTGCTGGCGGGCGGCGCCACGGACCCGGGCGGGCGCGCGCTGCGCGAGTGCGCGCGCCACGGGCTGGCTGACCTCGTGGCCGCGCTGCTCGCCACCAAGGTGGGTCATTTTAGAAAATTATTTTAACATGGTTAAAAGTAATGTGTTTTAAAATTTTTCTCTTATATATTAATGTTTGATGGAATGAATTTGAGGTATTAAAATAAATTAAGTCTGTAAACTTTGGCCACTAGTAAGGAATATTATGGTGATGTAAAACGAGATATGTACCATGTTTAGCACATATTCTTGAGAGTTGTCGATATTTCGGCGTAATCACAAGCCACGGTGACGTGCCGTCGGTGTGTGCGCAGGCGTACCCGGACCCGGAGCACAAGATCAACAAGCCGGCGGTGGCGGCGGCGCTGTTGCGCGCGCGCGCCGCGCCCGCGCTTTCGTACCGCGCGCGCTGCCCCTCCACGCCCGTCATGCTCAACTGGCGCGAGCTGCGCTGCCAGCTCTCGCATATCAAGTGAGCGACATGTCTTGATACTTGATCCTTGGAGCCGGTGTTCCCACTGAATAGTTTTGTTACATTTTTTAATGTCTTTGTTAGATATGTAATATTTTATGTTTTATGATCATCAGTTGGAAATAATAAATAAACAGTTTAAATGAGAAAAATTAAATTATTTTTTAAATATATTTTTTTTGTCCAAATGTGACGAAACGACAACCTTTTTAATTTTGTACTACAAACGACCAATGTCATTGAAAACCCAACGACGCTATACAAACCTTCGATAACCTCAAAATCTTAATCTACAGAACTGCCAATTCTAACCTTACCTTTTGTTGTTAATGCCGGAGGCTCGATTTAAAATATTGTTAACGCCATCTATTGAGTAATGGATTAAACGACTTCAACAAATAAGAAATATGCGATGTGACATGTTGAAACTACACGTATGTGATATGTATGTGTATGTGTGTCTCAGGATGAGCTGGGTGGCGGGCGCGGCGCTGCGCGTAAACCCCGCGCTGGCGGGCGGCGGCGCGCTGCACGCCGTCACGCGCCTCGAGCTCGCCAACAACGAGCTGCGCGTGTTGCCGCGCGAGATATTCTCCATGCTCAGTCTGGTGTGAGTTGCACAAGTCTGCGTACACTCACTTACACTCCTATACACTTTCACACATTCCTATACATTCTATATACTCCCACATACCTATACACTCTCATACACTCGTCCACACTCAAATACACTCCTATACACTCCCATAGACTCATACACTACCATAGTCTTCCCTTTACTACTGTTATTTCTTTAATATGGATAATTGTTTTTTTTTTATATTTCCTTTATGGCAGTGGTGACGCGCTCGCTTGTAAAACCAAGTGAAGTGGATTCAAATCCCGGGTCTCGCACCTCTAATATTTTCGTCTGCGAATCCCTTCCAACATGAATGCCACTTGTCTTACGGTGAAGGAAAACATTGTGAAACATGTGAGATCCGCCCCCGCACTTAGCGTGGTGGACTATGTGATCTGATGGTGCCTGTTACTCATACAGAAGCCAACTCCATATTTCCTTTTGAGTATTTTAAATTCTTTTTTAAATTTTAATCTAGAATAACAAAATTTAAATTTTGTTCTTAAAAAATAATATACAGCAATAACTATTCAACATATTTCTCTATCAGGTACTTGAACGTGGCCCAAAACAAGCTGGAGCGGCTCCCGACCGCGGAGGACCCGCTGGAGGAGGAGGAGGCGCGCGGGCGGCGGCGGCGCGCTGCACGCGAGCGCGACGTGTACACCGCGCCCGTGCTGCAGGAGCTCTACCTGCAGGTGGGCTCCCTAGATGAGACAAAATTGTTTAATTTTCTTTTAAATGTCGTCAAATCGTCCCGTCTTACCACGATGCATTTTGGCTAGTCTAGTTGGCTAGGTTATGAGAAAATTATCTGTAGGATTGGTCCTATTACGGTTCCAAAACTAAATAGGGAACTCTAGTAGGAACAACCCTACAAAAATATTTTTTACTCAATATACATACAAGAAAAGCAGCATATCATATCATAGTATGATGTCTGAGTTCTTACTCATGTTTAACCAATTGTTATATTATCATATTATCAAGTTACAAAAAATATACATACACGAATCTGTACCTTTACTCTGAAGACTTTTTTTTAATTGTTATGTCCATGTCACCCTACAAATATGTAACCTGGCGGCAGGACAATCGGCTGGAGTCGCTGCCGGGCGCGCTGTTCCTGCTGCCGGCGCTGGCCAGCCTCGACGCGTCCAACAACAAGCTGCGCACGCTGCCCGCCGCGCTGTGGCGCGCGCCCGCGCTGCGCGACCTCAACGCTGCCCTCAACCACCTCACCGACCTGCCCGCCGGGGACGAGGTCAGGAGCCATGTTCGTTATTTAGGGAAATGTATTTACTCATAACCACCCTTTTTTTTAACGTTCGAAGATCATTTACGCACGAGGTGTGGGACTCACCGGCAAAGTCAATACTACCCACTAAAACCCAACAAAACCTTCTCCGTCTTAATGGGGCTTCGCAGGATCGCTTACGCACTCAACTATGACGCTGCGACAGCAGGTCAGCCGAAGCAGACCACAACAGCCAAGGTTGCTCCACAATCCACTCTGCTATCAGAGAAGTACTAGGAGCAACCCGCATGGTACATTTCGCGCCTCCTAGTGTGTGTCTTGGCTTCACGCCCGGCTGTATTGCCGGACGCTAATGAGCCCACCACAGGGTCACACACATTGGGGTAGACTGAGGAGTTATCTTCCTATTATATCTTCAAAAAAGAAACTAATCCAATGAAACATGGCTTTACCCAGGGTCCGGAGACGGGGCAGCAGGCGTCGCCGTCGGAGCCGTCGCCGAGCGCTTCGCCCTCCATACACTCCGCGCCCTACGCCTTTGGATCTGTGAGTTTAACTACCCATCGTTTAATACTTTCTTAGATTTACGCGATATATTATATTATTTTTTATTTTGTTACATTAGCTTTAAACAGAAACTAGTAATGCCGTGTAAAATGACAAAGTGTAAATACTAATAATCCATAGGTCGCTGCTTCATTATCCGGCTCGAAGGATCAAAAACTGTGTTCTGTAACAGTTTATACAGTGTAGAAGGGAAATGTTAAGTACGAAACACAAAGACACACTAAATAATAAACTAATAAAATAACAATTTATAAGCGCCGGCGAATTGCATGTGTGCGGAAACACAACACGTGTAACGTAATTGACATAATTTTAATAATTTTACCTATTGTGCGGTGTTCCGTTCACTTCCAGAAGTCGTCCTCTCGCAGCCCGTCGCTGGACGCGAGCGAGGCGTCGCCCGACGACGAGGACGTGCCCTACATCGGCAACAGGGCGGGGAATGCTGTGTGAGTAGATCCCAATATTTTAAATAGTTGATCTGCTTATAAGATGGCAAAACAAATATTTAAAGATAATTTTAAATAAAAAACAATTACTTACCGTTCACTTCCTATTTCCCACCAATACCCATTTTGACTCTTAAGTTTAAGTAATTTTTATTTATTCATAAGTAATAAATTAAAAAAAGAAAAAAAGTATTTTAAGTAAAACTATCTTTTCGAATTATTTCGCGGATTTATTTGGATTTTTGGTTCCCGACGTTTCGAATGCTTTACAGCAATCATGGGCACGGGAGCGACTGAGGTTATAGACGTCTCAAACACAAAAATAATAGCAATAAAGTACCTTATAATATTTGTTGATTTTTTATATCTAAACATTGTAAAAAATTTAATAAATATTATAATTAAATATCACACTAACTCCGTTCAGTTTTCGGTTAAAAGAAAGACAGACAGAATTACTTTCGCATTTATAACTTTAGTATGGAACTAGTATGGATGTCAAGTATCGCGTAAATCTACTTTCATAGATTTGCTCGAATACTTGAGATCCATACTTAATAAATCTTACTAACACGTGACATGGCACCGCACGTGCAGCTGGTCGGAGGCGCGCCGCGTGCACGCGTGGCGCGGCGCGCGCGCCGTGTCGCCGGTGCGCGGCGCGGGGCGGGCGCCGGGCGCGGGCGGCGGTCTCGTGTCCCTCAACTTGGCACATAACCAGTTCGCGTGCGTGCCGCAGCCGCTGGCGTGCCGCGCGCCCAACCTCACCAGGCTCAACATGGCGTATAATAACTTACGGTAGGTCGAGTGATCCTTTAAGAGGCGGTGGTAGCTGTACATTGAATCGCTTTAAATGAAATTGACGACTCAAAAATGCTGGTAAAAGTCTAATTGTATAAAGTTAATTCTCATTTCATTCTAAGAATGTCTGTATCAAGAATATTTATTAATATAATTTATCAAATATTGCAATTTGGTTAGAAGAACTAACGAGAAAAACTGGCTTGGTCAGTGCAGACTAGATTCGTATTTTGTCTTCATCACCTAAAACGCTTAAACACAAAAGTCATTATCGAGTGCGTTCTCTCTTGTTGTTCGTTCGCTGTTCATATTTTAATATTCAAATTTGTTGAATATCCCGTAACAAAAAAACTATTTTGGACGATCTGTACTTCCTTTTTTCGGTCAGAAAATAATTAAAAACGACTTAGAAATTATAAGGATTACGGTATCCTAAAAATGATGATGATACAAACTCATTCCTTTAGTAGTTTTAAGTTTTAAGTTTTAGTGAGTACAAACCAAAAAAAAACACTTTGGAACACGTGTCATATTATGTAACTATTGTGCGCCACAGGTCGATGTCGTACGTGACATCGTACCCCACCAGCCTGCGCCAGCTGGACCTCAGCCACAACGAGATCTCCTGCTGGCCCAGCTTGCCGCAGGTACTCCTCACTCATCACCCATCACTCATCATCACATCTCATCATATGCACCTATTTGCTGTTTAAGAATATATTCATACCTTCATATACTCACGGTCTAAAAATGTTCCATTTTATTAACGTAATAATTAAAACAATATTATCTATACTAATATTATAAAGAGGAAAGATTTTTTTGTTTCTTTGAGTGTTCCGAATAAGCCCCGAAACTACTGAACCGATTTAGATGAAATTTGGTAAGAAGATAGTTTGAGGCGTTGGGAAGGACATAGGGTTATTTTTATCCTGAAATTATCCGTTAAGGGGGTGAAAATGGGGATGAACTTTTGTATGGGGAATCAAATGTATGTTCTATAAAAATAAATTGCAAAATAAATTTTTTAATGCCTAGTTTGTATAGTCATTTTACTTTTAACTTTGTTACATATCATGTATATAATGTGTATGCAAGGGTAGGTCATAAATAAGTTTTACGCAATCCTCAAGTAATCTTAAAGGTTTGTTCATTTTCAATATAAATATCCACTAAAATAAAAACTGATTAAAAAAAATTGTTTATCTAGAAATGGATCGCTTTTAGACATGTCCAAATGTTGGTTTTGGACATATATATAATAAAACACGTGATACACGAACAGATCGAGAACGTGGGCAGCGCGGAGGGCTCCCCGCTGGCGTGCCACTGCGCGGGGCGCGGGCCGGGGCCGGGGCGGGGGGCGGCGCGCCCGCGCTCCGGCGGCTCCGTGCGCGCGCAGCTGCTGAGCGCCGCCTGCCCCGCGCGCCGCCACCTCCGCCTCGAGGGACTGCGCACGCTGGTCGGTGGCTTGCTCCAGCAGCTCCTGTGATCCTGGTGGTCGGCCTCTGGGCAGAAGGAATGAGAACTTATAGAAACTCTGCGTCTTTAGATGTGCCCTAAATAATTTGCCTAGCGATAAATAAACTTCTTTATGGTGAACATCTATGGCTCTGAAAACCTCAGGATCCGTGTCAAGGCAGTGAATGAGTGCGAGTTTCTAAAAACTCTTCATAGGATATAGATAGATCATTATATTATGATTGGTCTGATTTTTAGAATGTTATTTTATAAATCAAATGAAAAATTAGTATCAAAGGTATTCGACTTAAAAAAAACTTCAATTATTTCTAACCTTATTTACAGATCCTCGCCAACAACATGCTAACCCGCATACAGCTGACGACGGACGACGACGGGCTGGCGCCGGCCAGCGAGCCCGCCGACGACGACACCGATGACGAATGGGTAAGTGCACACATACACACGCACTGACATACACACGCACATATACAAATCTAAAGTTGACATATTTTTGTGTATCTCCATTGATTTGGCAAAGGCGATTCCAAGAACTCTCCTTCATTGTATGAGAAGCTACTGGCCGATTCTGAAAATTCTTTCACTGATAGAAGTGCTTTAGGCTATTTTTTATTCCGATAAATATGTACATCATTAATTTACCGCAATTCAGCGGGCTGTGAAACCAAAAGGCACACTGGAAGGCGGCCCACTTGGCTGTGTACCATACAGGTTGCTCCTGGTACTTCTCTAATAGTAGAGTGGACTGTGGAGCAACTTCATGGTTGTTGTGGTCTGCTTCAGCAGACCTGCCGTCGGGGCGTCGTAGTTGAATGCGTAAGCGATCCTGCGATGCCCCATTAAGACAGGAGGTTCCGTTGGGTTTTAATGGCTATTACTGGCTTAACATAACCACCCGTAACGTTAAAAAGAAATGGTGTAGTACATGTCTGTACGTGTGCTATGTCGGTGTGTTTCTGTCCGTGCGTGCAGAGCAGCCGCGGGTCGCTGCGCGCGCGGCTGCTGTTCCCGCTGCTGTCCATGCTGGACGTGTCCAGCAACCTGCTGCGCGCGGTGCCGCCCGCGCTGCACCTGCTCTCTAACCTCGCCGTGCTCAATCTCAGCGGCAACAAGGGTATCTCACTCTCTCACTCATTTTCTCTCTCTCCTTTATATCTATTCCTCTTTAAGATTAAGATGTTTCTAATTTATTATTTTTAGTCAACAGTTGCTAAATTGTATGCTTCTATAGTTGTAAACATTGTGCGTTATTTTTTTCTACTCATATACTTCGTTTATTTTTAATAAAAGATATTGTTATTTTACTGTGCCAAGCGCTAAGATAAGTTATCTCCTATTATGTTACTACTATAGCACTACCCGCGGCTTCGCCCGCGTTTAAAATTGGACTTCCGAACGCTACCAAGCTTCAAAGGATCACCCATCGGGCTAACTTGAAGTGTGCCTGAAAATTTAATCAAAATCGCTCCAGCCGTTGTCCATAGGGAACATACAAACACACATCGTCCCTGTGTCCCGCAGACATCACGGACCTGCCGCCGCAGATGGGGCTGCTGACGCGGCTGTGGAACCTGAACACGGCGGGCTGCGCGCTGGCGGAGCCGCTACGCGGGGTGGTGCGCGGTGGCCGCGGCCGCAGCGTGGACGTGGTGGGCTACCTGCGCTCCGTGCTGCAGGAGGCGAAGCCCTACGCACGCCTCAAGCTCATGCTGGTCGGCGTGCAGGTGAGCCCTACACTGTCTCGAAGGACCGACTTCCACGAGTTTGTGTGTGTATGTAAAGATAATTTTGATATTGGAGTGAATGGTTGGTGAAATGAAAAGTCTGTTTGTTAGCTTCGGAGCAACAAGGTGTGGTCAAAATCGTTTATGTATAGAATTATGACATTGGAGTGACAGGTGGTAGAATAGTCAAAATAGGTCTTGAAAACTTCGCAGTTTTATTCTGTACAGATACAAAAGTATGTAATGTAATGAGTTAAAATATATAACCAACTAACCCACGCTAAAATGAATTATCCGTATATTTTTCGGGATAAAAAGTCACCTATGTGCTATTCCAAATTATAATCTTCCTCTGTGCCAAATTTCATCCAGATCCGTTCGGTCGTTCTGGCGTGATCGAGTAACAAACATCCATCCAAACATCTAAACTTTTACATTTGTAGTATTAGTAAGTTTATCGGTTTTAGGAAATTGACTTTAGTTTTGTTAGTTACGGGTTTATGCCACGTTGGACGCGGAGTTGTTTTTTTAATAGTTAAATGTATATTTACAGGGCATAGGAAAAACCAGTCTCCTGGAGTGTCTAAGACAAGAATCTCCGATACAACATCGAAGGAAACCAACTGAAGTGAGTATGATACTGGATAAAAAAAACGGCAATTACCCGACAAAAATGTAATGTTTCATCTAATCATATATCACTCCAGTTATAGGTGTTTATATTTATAATTTGTATGCATTTAAAGTTATAATTAGTGTAGTGTATCAACTATCTGGTATATAACACAAGCCTCGTAGCTTTCCATGGAACTAGATGGCGCTGCGTGTTAATGTCTCAAGCATATTGATTATATTATTTATGTACAACAACAAACCCATATTTGGGTTCCCACTCGGGCAGCACTGGGCCAAGCGCATGGGCAACAAGTCGTCGCGGCGCGGGGTGTCCACGGTGGGCGTGGACATCGGCGCGTGGGTGTACGAGCCGCAGCGCGCGCAGCGCGGGCCCGTCACCTTCCGCACCTGGGACTTCGGCGGGCAGCAGGAGTGAGTGTCCTGTTTGTTATGATTAGGACCGGTTTGACCAGTTTTTATTTAATTTTTGGTTTTATATTTTTTATTTTGACAGATATTTTTCATTGCGACTTTTTTTAAATAATACTAGTCTTTGAACTTTTATTTTTACAATATTTGTTTGATGTGAAATGAAATATTTATTCAAGTTATTTCGGCACAATTATACATGCCTCAATTGCAGGTATATCGACGTTTTTAAATGGACGTTAAAATTGGATTTCGATATATTTTATCTATCAAAAAAATTAAATTTATGATAAAACGTTTCATATCATAAGCATAGAAATTACAATAATGTATGTACAATGAAGAGTTATTTTAATAATTGCAGAAATCTAAATGTTAAATCGATATATTACTTTTTATATCAACTCCATTTATGTTCCTCGTCTCCCCTGGTATTTTCCATTGCACCCTTCTCTTGCCTCACAATCGTCCCGGTCCACGGTGGTCTTGGTCCACAGTGGTCTTGGTCCACGGTGGTCTTGGTCCACGGTGGTCTTGGTCCACGGTGGTCTTGGTCCACGGTGGTCTTGGTCCACGGTGGTCTTGGTCCACTGTGGTCCCGGTTCACGGTGAACCTGGCCCATGACGGTGCGCGTGCGCAGGTACTATGCCACGCACCAGTACTTCCTGTCGAAGCGGTCGCTGTACCTGGTGGTGTGGAAGGTACCCGACGGCCGCAAGGGGCTCGCCGGCGCACTGCAGTGGCTTAGGTGACATCTTTGTTGTTTTATTTTGTTTTTAAATCATATATTTGACCGACTTTTGAAAGGGAGGTACTTGAGTATGTTAGGAGATGGTTTTGTCAATTGTGAACCGATTTTTGTTTTTTTTTTTGATAACGAATAGGTTATTGCGTTGTTTTAATAAAACCTATGACGTATTTAGCTTAAAACATAATTTTAACAATCACTTGAATACCGACATCGGCCACGACGACTAATCTCACTGAGTCTAGCCATGATTTGATCCAGGAATCGAACCCAGGACTTTCGGATCTGCAGCCGTACATGCTAGCCACAAGACTTACATAAATTTAGCATATAAGCAAACGTTAAAGTTTTCATTTAAGATATGGCAATTTAATAAATAACAAATAAAAAAGTAGCCTATGTCACTCTTCAACCCACCAACTATCTCCGTCACTATGTTTCGACGTGAAAGAAGGACAAACAAACAAACGAACAAACACACTTTCACATTTATTATATTAGTATGGAGATAATAACCTATATATTATGTTTATTTAATGAACCGAACCATGGCGCGATTAAGGCAGACTGTAACGCCATCTATTGAGCATCGATGTAAACTCCCCAACACATTATTATATAATTGACCCGCTACAATATTAGTCTCGCTCAGTTTCTTTCGTCAGTTCTTCTCAGGACTAAGGATTTTTCTTTCCGAAATCATGACTTTTAGTAAAAAATTGTAATAATTTAATGCTGAATAAAATATTTTGAATTTGAATTTGCAGGTCCATACAAGCGCGCGCGCCGGGCTCGCCCGTCATCATGGTCGGCACGCACTACGACCAGGTCGCTAACGTGAGTCTTTTGGTTAAGTAATTAATTTAGACCATTGTTTTATTGATTAAATTTTGAAAAGAAAGAGAGATATGGAGTACTCATTCGGGGGCACGTATTTTGTGTGTCTGTGTATTCTATGTGTTATACGATATCTCGTCACATATCCGATTAAGAGTAAACTTAATTATCGAAAAGGTTGACGTCATTTTTTCTAAAATCTCTGTATTTTTGAAAACCATTTCATTCTGTACAACGTTAGCTTTTTATTGTCACTTTTTTCAGTGGTTCGTTAATTTAAAAATATGTGTATATATTTTTGTTTACACAATTACATCATAAGTAGTAATTTGTTAATTTAATTTTATATTCCTGCTGAGATTTTACGCCATTCTCTTTAAACTTAAGGCATTTTCGAATGTCAATGTCTCTCTCTCTGTGACCGTCGGTATAACGGCTGTCCCTCTCTGCGCAGTGCAAGCTGAGCGAGAGCGAGAGCCCGACGGCGCTGCAGCGGCTCATCCGCGGCGCCGTGATGGCGGCGCCCGACGCCGACAAGCTGGGCCTGCCGCGCGTGCTCGACTCCATCGAGGTTGGCGGCGGTCGAGATATTTGCTGAACCTTACATTAAACACCCATACTGATATGTATTATAAATGCGAAAGTAACTGTCTGTCTGTCTGTTTCTTATCTTTTCACGCTTAATCCGCTGAACCGATTTAGATGAAATTTAGTATGGAGATAGTTTGAAACCCTGAGAAGGACATAGGATAGATTTTATCCCGAAAATCATCCCTTAAAGAGGTACAAAAGGGGGTGAAAGTTTGTATGGGGAATCAATAATTTCTCAAGTAAGGGATATAGAACTCATTACCTACATATGTATATATGACAGTCTATCTATTCCATACTATAAATATAATATTATTTATTATAAATGGAAAATAGTATAAATGGCTTCCATTATTGGCACTAGGAGACCTGTGTTGTGACAGACATCACCACAGTTATTACATTTAAAGATGGTATTAAAAAGAAATAATGGTATATGTGTGTGTGTGTTTGTATGTATAAGTGACCCAGGACTCGAATTCACAACCTTAATTGCTTTGGTATCTGCTTTCTAAGTTGAAAGCTTCCCTACAGACTGACTATATTGTAAGCGCTCGTTTAGGAAACTAAGCGAAGCGGGTAAAAATCCCGGCTCTCTGATGTTTTCATTTGCGAATCATATCCAACGTAATTACTAATTATCTTACTGCGAAGGAAAATATCGTGAGGAAACCTGCAAAAAACACGTGAAGTCCACCAACCCGCACTTGGCCAGCGTGGTGGACTATGGCTTGATCCCCTCGTTTTGAAGGCAGGCCCGTGCCCAGCAGTCGGACGTTAAAAAGAGCTGCACCATCTATTACATACACCTCAAATATTTTCCCGCCACACACAGGTGTCGTGCAGCACCCGCCACAACATAAAACTGCTGGCTGACATCATCTACTCTGTGGCTTTCAGCGTCAAACCACCAGGTATTAGAACTTCTTGGTTTTGTGTGTCATATTTAGTAATAGAAAGAATTACATATTACTATTTATTATTTTGAAAAAATAAGCATATAGACAGACGACATATATCGATAGAAGACATTCAAAAAGCTTCAAATACCGCGCTAAGTTCGGGATGTTCGGCCTAACCTCAGAAAGTACTATACAGATTTTTATACTGTTTTTACTGGTAAAAATGGGTGTTACGTATGGATTTTATAGATTACAAATTAATTTTAATATTTGTTACAAAACCAGTGGTTGGTATATTTGTGATATAATAAGTATTTTCAGAAGAAATCGTCTCTTCTGAGGAATTATTTAATATTATAAATGCGAAAGGTATCCATATGTTATGTCTAATTTCTTCGACTTATCTTCCTGACTGTGGCGGCCAATCTTACTGAGACTGAGCAGGAGATATTATAGCGCAGACACAAGTGCACTCTCTATTCCTGTCACTCTCAAAGTCCGATGGGACGATACTTCGACACTTGGTGTGACTACTTGTACTGGGTGTGTGAGCGCAGGCAGCAAGGAGCCGCTGCTGGAGCAGCGCGTGCCGGCGACGTACCTGGCGCTGGAGGAGTGCGTGCACGCGCTGGCCGCCGACCTCGCCGCGCCCGTGCTGCGCCACGACCAGTACAGGCGCCTGGTGAGTGCGCTCTCTCTGTCTTCGAGGAGACGGAGAATTTAGCTAAATTAAAATATATAAGAAGTTGTTGTTGGAGGTTCTATTTGATTTAAATAAAAAAAAAGTGTTAGAAACCGGAACCTGATTGCTAATGAAATTTTTAAGAATAAAAAAATGTTATTTTCCGCCATTCTACTATTCAACTATTTATCTACACTAATATTAAAATGTTGAAATTTTGAAAATTAAGATGCCCCTACAACTACTGAGATGTTTCTAAACATTCTTTCATTAACATTATGGCCGAGTACTATGGACTATTTTTAGGATTCCGTATCCAAAGAATGGCAACAGAACCATCCGCTGTCCGTCCGTCCGTTTGTCAGAGGGCTGTATCTCATGAACTGGTAGAGATTTGAATTTTCGCAGAGTATGTATTTCTACTGCCGCTATAACAACAAATAATAAAAAAACCAAGATGGCGAATTTCAAAAAGGCAGCCATGCAAATTAAAAAAATATCTATTATGGTACGGGACCCTTCGTGTACGAATCCGACTCTCACTTGACCGATTTTTTATTCCGTCAATTTGCTATTATCTATACTGATATTATAAAGATTTAAAGTTTGTAAGTTTGTACATAAGAAGTAATCTACAAAACTACTGATCCAATTCTGATAATACTTACACTAATAGTAAGCTACATTATCGCCGAGTGCTTTAAGCTGTTTTTGTTTTAGATTTTTCGTCTGCTTGTATGTCTCATAAAGTAAAATAAAAGTGGAAGTGTATCTCCCCACGCGCAGGTGACGCAGTACATGCAGCAAAAGAACCTGCGCACGTTCCGCGACGCCGCGGAGCTGCACCAGGCCACCATGTTCTTACACGAAAATGGTGCGTGCTTATCGAAAAAATATTTTAAGCTATGAATTTGCGTTTAAATCAAATGAATTAATATATACAGATAAATAATATTAAAGTGTCTGTGTGTAATGTCAAAATAACAGCTTTATACTAAATTATAATTAGTAGTAGAGTAGTAGTAGTAAGAAAGTATATAACGGTACTTATAAGAAAAACACAATTTTTAAAATTTTTGTCTGTCTGTTTATTCCGGCTAATCTAAGAAACGGCTGGCTGCATTTAACAGGACTTTCACTGGCAGATAGCTGATGTAATTGGCAACATTAATCAATAATTCAACGATAAGAAAGACATCTCAAGAAAAAAAATGTTTTAGTAAAGTAAGGTTTTTATCTGCTTTGAAATTAAGTTGGCAAATAATACATCACAAATTGCTATTATAATACAACTTGTATTAATTAAAAATACTAGCGGGCACATTTTAATAGGCAACCCAGCCAAAACTTGTACCTTTTATTATTGTATATAAAAAACTGATTTCGATTAAATACTCGATGAACGTAGCAATATGAACTTACTTGCAGCCGGATCTCGTACTATACGGGAGAATCGTGTTTCGACAGCTCGTAAAAAGTTAATCAATTAGTAAATGGTATCAACTGGCACGTTTTGGAGCCATCAATAAGAGAAGTGAACTACCCAATCACGTAGCAGGGTACTATTTATCCCGGGGTATCCGGAAGTTTCCCGCGGGATACTTTGTAGTGTATGTGTGTGCGCGCAGGCGTGCTGCTGCACTACGACGACGCGACGCTGAAGGAGCTATACTTCGTGCGGCCGCAGTGGCTGTGCGACGTGTTGGCGCACGTCGTCACCGTCAGGGAGATCAACCCCTTCGCCACCAACGGTCAGTCTTGTAAAAAAATAATATATTGTGACATTAACACACAGCGCCATCTAGTTCCATGGTAAACTACAAGGTCTGTGTTATGGATAACAGATAGTTGAGTTGATACACTACACATATATAACTTTAAATACATACATATTATAAATATCCATGGCTGGAATACAAACATTCGTGCTCATCATACAAGTGAATGCCCCCAGCGGGACACGTACCCGCGACCGCTGGCACAGCATGTAGGATCACTACAAACTGAGCCAAAGGTGTCTTCAAGATATATACATACATTAAAAGTATAGTATAATATAGTATAGGATAGCATGAAGTCCAGTATAAGCCCTACTTTAGTAAAGTGCTCATATATCTTCTATATATGGTCGACCATCCACTAAGCTAAGTTAGCTTTGATTATAAGAATACTTAAGATATTGTGATTATTAAATATGTCTCCAACGGAAAGAGACGTTTATGTTTAAAACCTCCAAAACATTCGAGTATATAACGTGAGGTGGGCACCGGGCAGGCATAATGAAGGTGGAGGACCTGGCGCACGTGTTCAAGGCGTCGCCGGTGCTGGGTGGCGGCGAGGAGGCGCGCGCGCTGGCCGTGTCGCTGCTCAACAAGTTCGAGCTGGCGCTGTGCTGGGACGCGCGCGCGCTGCTCGTGCCGCCGCTGCTGCCCGACGCGGAGCCGCGCCTGCCGCAGGTCACTCCGCCCACACTCTACCATTCCACCTGCACTTCATTTACACTCCACCTCTCTCTACTCAAACTTCATTTCAACTTCTCTACACCTCATCTCCATTTCACTGTTACTCCACGTGTTTTTTATAAAGAAATTTTAATTTTAAGGCATTTTTTGAGTTAATAAAAAAATTATACTAATCATTCAGAAAGCAAAAATCGGGTATCAAATAAAGTTATTTTAGTTTTTACCAAGAATTTTTCAGTAGTAATTTTTGTTGTTATTGATTTGAGAGTGAAATCAAAAGTATTGCGCAGTTGGTTATTATCAGTTAAATTGGCCGCAATAACCCAAATTGTATCCAGAACGACATGGTATATATAAGTTCCTCTCGCACCCCACAGCTGGCGCTGAAGTCGCGCGCGTGGGGCGGCACCCCGCGCCGCGCCGCGCCCGCGCTCAGCGCCGCGCTGCCCGCCACCGACCCGCTCGACCACACACGTGAGCACATACCAATATTGCCGTAAAATCGTCGATCAAAAAAGTACTAGATAAACAATCAGCTACAAAAAATGTCTTCACCGAATGAGCGCTCGTTTGAACGTTTGAACGCGCTTTTAACATTTCTTTGCGAAAACAACTTTAAGTATTGTATTTAAGGTTTAATTTGCATTGTTGTATATTTATGTCAAATAGAATAATTTACTAAATACAATTGGTGACAGTTTTAAGAGAACCTTTGCACGGGATTGTGTAATAAATACTTTTTTTATCGATGCTTAAATTTCAGCGTGAAGTAGTAACAAATATAAATAAACACAAACACATTTGTGGTTTTTATTTTTTCAACTAATTTTATTAAAAGTTAGATTTTTTTCTTAAATCTGCGCGAGTATCAATATGATGTGGAGTGAATAGGAACAGTGCCGTGTGCCCGCAGCGGAGGCGTGGGCGGGCGCGCGCGTGTCGGGGCGGGCGGGCGCGCGCGCGCTGCGCCGCCTGCTGCTGCTGTCGTACGTGCCGCGCGGGTTCTGGGCGCGGCTGTGCGCGCGCGTGCTGGCCGACCCCGCGCTGGCGGCGCACGCGCCCGCGCTGTACGCCGCGCCCGACGCGCTGGGCGCGCTGGGCGAGGGCGCCGCGCGCGCGCTCGACCTTGACTGGGAGTGGAAGCTGTGGAAGACGGGCCTCAAGCTGGCGTGCGGCGAGCTCACGCTGCTGGCGCTGCGCGAGCTGCCGCCGCGCTACGACCCGCTGCTGGGCGCCGTCGGCGACGAGGACGACTCCGACGAGCTCTACCACTCTATGAGGTTGGTCCGCCGCTTTTGAATATTACATCTGTGATATTTTTGTTTTTTTTTGGCTGACTTTGAAAATAAATAATTCGTACATTAGTTTTCAAATATAAAAAAATATCTTTTGTCTAGTGTCTAATAAATAGTAATCCATTTTTTTTGCTTCTAGTATATGAAACCAATTTTTATTTATTGTTTTAAGTTTTATTTGTGTTTACGCCATACGTTCTACTATGAGGGAAACGAATAAAGAGTGCCGCCTTAATAAAAATTCACACATTATTTCCAACTGTATATATTTCTCGCCCCTACCCAAAAATCTTAAAAAAAAAAATAGATTCTGATATAATAATGACTATTTAATTTACAAATTCGAGTCAGTTAGAATTTTATTATATGTATAGATTTAGATTTTTGATGATGCCACCCGTCCACGTGTCAGGTTCCGCGTGCGGCAGGAGGGCGCGTGGTGCTCGCTGGACGTGCAGTCGTCGGCGTGCGTGGAGGTGCTGCTGCCGGCGCAGGTGTGCGTGCTGCGCCGCGACGACGGCCGCGACGTGGCCGGCTGCCAGGTCGGCTATGTCTTACACGATACTCACCAGATATCCGGAAATGGCAAAAAACTAATTTTCTTAGTAATGATTTTATTAAAAAAAAAAAAGTTTATTTTTAATATAAGTCCATATTTGTATACAGAGCTTAAGCCTGGAACCAAATCCGGAGGTACTGACGAAGATCCTAGCGCTCATCTCCGACCACGTGGATCTGTTGCTTGAGGATTGGTACCCGTCTCTTGGTGAGTTCCCTTGTTTACTTTTGTAGTATTTTTAAACCTATTTACTGAACTGACAAAAGTATTCCTGATGACAGATAGTATATTGTACTATGTATATAATAGGATTTCTTAGATTTTTGTCTGAGGTAAGGAAAATTCCAGATGGATAGGTTCTTGGGAACCACCGCAAGACAACACGAAATGTTAAGAACTCCATTTACGCGTACCACCTGCATACATACAGGTAGCCAAGTATTATGTACTTTAACCCAACAGAACCTCCCCCGTCTTAATGGGGCGTCGCAGGTTCGCTTACGCACTCAACCACGACGCCCCGAAGGCAGGTCTGCCGAAGCTGCAGACCACACAACCAAGGGGTACTCTCCCACGGTCTACTCTACTGTCAAAGAAGTACCAGGAGTAACCTACATGGTACACCTCCCACCGAAGTGGGCCACTTTCCAATGTGTCATAGCTTCGCGCCCGGCTGGATTGCCAGACGCTAAGGAGCCGCAATAAGCCCACCCACGCCTAGATCAACACATCTTGGAGAGAGTGGGGGGGCGGACGCCCATTCCTACACGTAGCTCACGAGTAACAGCCCCCACATCGCCTCCGCAGGTACCCGGTTCGTGCACACGTCGGAGGGGCGCTGCCTCATCACGCGCGTGGCGCCCTGCCCCGCCTGCCTGCGCGACCACGACCGCCACGCGCCGCAGGTCTGTACACCACTCACTCGTCTGAACACTGATCAAAAACTACTAGATACACAATCCCATGCAAAAGTTCTCTTGTAACTGTCACCGATTGTGTTTAGGTAATTGTTCTAGTTGACATAAATATACGACAATGTCAATTGAACCTTAAATGCAATGTTTAAAGTTGTTTTCACAAAAAAAAATTAAAAGCGCGGTTCAAATGTTCAAACGAGCGCTCATGCGGTGAGGACATTTTTTGTCGCTAATTGTACATTTACTCGTAGTACTTTTTTGATCGGTGCCTGAACACCTCCTATTCCTTGAACGTCACCGCCAGCACTGAGTCTCAATAGAACCAAAGGCTTTCAGACGAACACTCATTTTGAAATGATAAATATGAAAAATGATCCTCCTTCTATACGTATAAAATGAACAAAAAATATTTTCCATATTATTTATTGCCAAGATGAAAAAAAGGGATGGAACTGAAATGCAATAGTATGAATAATTTATTGCCATTTAATGTATTCGTAGCTTTTTTAAATAAAACTGTCTTTTCCGATTTTTCGTGGAATAATTTTGATTTTTTTTCTCGACTTTTCGAATGCTTTGCAGCAACCATGGTTACGGGAGAGTAATATCAAATATTCGTGTTCATTTAAGAAACTACATATTACATATACTTTTTACATAAGAAAGCTTTACAGGGGAGATAAACACGTGTTACGTGTCGTATGGATTCCTGTTTAGTCTGGTGCTACAAACGTGTGTGGAGAGTCTGAACAAAGTTGCAAATACAATTCATATATAAAATATTATATTGTCTATACATATAATTAGACTGTAGAGGTTGAATGTCTGTATATAGAAAAAAATAGCTAAATAGCGAGTTAGGGGGATGTAAGAAGAGAAATAGAACAAATCCAGATTTTTTTCATTTTTTTTTTGTTTCTCGGTCTGTTTGTACGGGCTAATAATCTCCGAAACTGTTGGACCGATTTAAATAAAATTTTCATGGTGGCCCCTTATATCGCCGGTCAACATTTTGAATACTTTTCATCCTGGACAATTAAAGCGTTCCCGTGGGATAGTTAAAAACCTATAGTAATTTATACAGCTTAGTACACAACAACTTATGCACCTAATTTTGTAAAATTTGACACGCTGATACCTTATATCGCCGGTCAAACGACAGGTTACTTTTTATCCCTGAAAAAGAACGGTTCCCGTGGGATAGATCTGTTTGTGACAATACAATTTACAACAAACATTCCTTTATCTTTTAAAGCTTTAAAAACAATAATAATAATAAAGCAAACGCCCCCGCAGGCGGACATGTTCCAGGCGCTGCGTCGGCTGGAGCTGGGCGGTGCGGAGGCGCGGCGGCCGCGCCTGTCGCAGGAGTCGCGCGCCAGCGACGGCGACAGCGGCGTCGGCGCAGACTCCACCTGTGAGTGTGCCTACCACCGCCGGGGTGGGGGGTGGTGGGTGATATGTCACAGTGAAAGGATGTACTCGATTGATTAATCGATGGTGGATGTTTTGTAATACATTATTGTTGTGTGTGCGTGTGTGTGCGTGTACGTGTGTGCGTGTATGTGTGTGTGTACATGTTCGTTATTTCACACTAAACGGTTGGACGGGTTTGGATTTGAATTTATATACATTTATTTTAAGTGGCAAAATTAATTATAGGTTTTGGTTTTGTAAAAATGTACATAGTAATTTTTAGATATAAGTTTATCTGTGTGTTGTGTGCCTGCAGCGTCGTCGCGCGTGGGCTCGGCGGAGGGCGCGTGCGCGGCGGGTGCGGGCGCGGGCGCGGGGGCGCCGCCCGCCACGTGCTGGACGCTGGAGGAGTGCGTGCTGGCGGCGTGCTCGGGCGCGGCGCTGCGCTGCCCGCTGCACCCCGACGTGCAGCTGGCCGACGTCGCGCCCGACGCGGTACGTGCTGTGCATAACCACCCCTAACACCTGCACTTTGCCTCTGACTTTCTTTCCTTTTCCTCGCCTTAAACTAACCACTACAGAGCTCTTACCACCATCACCAGTATACCATTAAGCGTATGGGAGAAAAAGCTTATAAATATTTAATGTTCTTGTACAAAAAAATATATCTCGAAATCGTGACACTATAAGGCACTATAATGTTGTTATTTAAGTTTAAGTTTTTGGTGTTTCTATTCTTATACATATACTAGGATCATTATGTGCCACAAATTTGGAAAAATATGAAGATGGTAGAATGTTGACAATATTACAGTTTTTACTATTTTTACTTTGTTTTAAACTTTAATTTATTAATTTAAACTTTAATTTATTATTACTGAATTTTATTTTAAACTAATTTATTATATTCAATAAGAAAGTTTGTACGAGTATATTCGTGTGTGTATGTTTGTCCCTCTTTCACTCTGGGCGGATTTATATTAAACTTAATACTCATATAAGCTATGAGCTGGAGGACGATGTGTAGAGTTGGTTGGTCGGTGTCGGTACAGCTGCTGCTGGACCTGGAGGAGGAGAAGCGCGCGCGCTGGGAGCACATCACTTGCACGGCGGTGGCGGGGCGCGGCGCCTTCGGCACGGTGCTAACGGGCACGTGGCGGCGCCCCGGCGCTCCGCCCCTGGCCGTGGCCGTGAAGGCGCTGCAGCCCGTGGCGCCGCCCGACCACGCCGACCTCGCCGCGCTGCAGGCGTACAAGGTTGGTTGGACACTCATTGATCTTTTAGCTTTTGGTATTTTGCAGGAGATAGTAGGTACATTTCACAAACAATTTAGAGATTTTATCCTATTTAGTTATAACTGTTAAATCTTCTAATATATAAAATTCTCGTCTCACAGTATTTGTAACAAAACCCCTCTGAAACGGCTTGACCGATTCTTATGAAATTTTGTGTGTATATTCAGTAGGTCTGAGAATAGGACGGAAAGTATTTTTCGCATCCCCTAAGTAATAAGGGTGGTCCACCCCAAAATTTTAATTTTTTATGATTATGTATTTTAAAAAGCATTAAAAAATACATACAAACCTATTTTTTTTTAGTATATAACAGAAATTGTTTAATCTTTTAAACAGTTTTATCACAATAATAAACGCAGTTTTGAAGATTTGAGCAAAATATGTATGTAACGTAGGTATTAGAAGGCTCAGAATAACTTTTTTTTACTATGGCATTAAAACTTCCACAATATTCCTTCATTAGTTTATGTGTTGTTTTTGTAACACGCGCGCGATTGTATTGATCGTAATATCATTATTATTTCATATCAATATTATAAATGCGTTTGGATGTATGTTTGTTACTCAATCACGTCAGAATGGCTGAACGGATTTAGATGAAATTTGGCACAGAAATAGATTATAGTCTGGAATAGTACATAGGTTATCTTTTATCCCGGAAAAATCTACAGTTCCCGTGAGATAGATTTGTTTCTCATTAAATACGAACCCGAGCTAAGCGAGAGTGAGTTGCCAATCAGGCGGTCGAGTACCAGGGGTGTGTCGTATATGTGTGTACATACGTGGCGGCAGGCGGCGGTGTCGCGGTGGGAGCGCGACGCGCAGGGCGGCGCGTGCCGCGCGTACTGCGGCCTGCGCCAGGAGCTGGGCATCCTGCTGCGCCTGCGGCACGCGCACGTGCTGCCGCTGCGCGCGGCGTGCGCGGCGCCGCTGGCGCTGCTGCTGGCGGCGGCGCCGCAGGGCGCGCTGGCGGGCGCGCTGCGGCGCTACGCGGGCTGCGGCGCGCGCGTGGGCGCGCGGGCGGCGCGCGCGCTGGCGCTGCAGGCGGCGCGCGCGCTGGAGTACCTGCACGCGCGCCGCGTGCTGTACCGCGACCTCAAGGCGGAGAACGTGCTGGTGTGGGCGCTGCCGGCGCCGCACGACGCCGAACGCGCCGAGCTCGCGCCCGACCCCATCGACGTGCACGTCAAGCTCGGCGACTACGGTCAGCGGTCTATCCCTATTTTCACTCCCTAAAGGGATGATCTCCGAAATAAAAATGTATCTGAATCCGAAATAAATTTATCTCCTATGTCCTTTACAAGATTTCAAACTACCTTTTTACCAAATTTCATCTAAATCCGTCCAGTAGTTTTTGAGTTTATTTGTTACAAACAGACATAAATACAAATGTTTTCTCTTTATATAATATTAAAATCCTTCTATCGTACAACACACTGTCGTAGAGATAAGTCAGTGAAGTGAGTGTACCTGACTATCGCAGGCATCTCCCGCCTGGCGCCGCCCTCCGGCACGAAGGGCTTCGGCGGCACGGAGGGGTTCATGGCGCCCGAGATCATGCGCTACAACGGCGAGGAAGAGTACACGGAGAAGGTTTGTCTCGGGTTTTACTCTTATTGTCATACTTGGTCCAATATTGTTGCAAAAATTTTACATTCACACTCGGTAGATGGCGTGACTTGTGTTCTGTATCGTGTAATATAGTTTTTTTTGTTTGATTGATTTTACAATGAATAAACGAATTGTGTATGTTTTTTCTTTTGTGTTTCCGCGACATTTTTGATTATAATAATGGATAGATTATATCTTCAGGAAGATCTTGTATAAATTTAAAGAAAATGTTTTATTCCCAAGGATAATTACTTCAGAATTGTTTAAGTGAAATTTCTTTAGAATCGTTGTGATTTGAAACTCGATGAAATCGAAAATGCGACACTAGAAAGAGACAAACACATAAATATATAGGATTAAGCCGGGGAGAGAACGAGATAGAATACATTACACAGGTAGTGAAAAATAATAAAATTAATTACTGAATAATATGTAATGTATATTTGTGTCAAATAAAATATAAAATAACTTTTAAACTTGGTAAAAATATTATTAAATTATAAACCTTATAATTATCCTACTCCTGATACTCTATATCCATCTCATTCTCTCATAGGTCACTCTTCTGAAGTGTCACATCTACCGTGTGTGAATTGCACACACACTTTTTTGTAATAGATGTATCTATTACCTATAATACAACCGTTTTGGTTTCACTCCTGGACACGAGCCCGCCTTCATTACATGCTTAATCTCGATAAATCGAACCCGAATTTTTCCGATGTCTAAAATTAGAAACTCTCAGTGTCTTGTCAGTTTCCTCGCCATGTTTTTAGAAGAAGCAAAGCCCTTGTTTGAACCCGCTTCATTTTGTTATTCAAGCAAACGAGTTGCTAAAGTTTTTCCACCACTGTAGCTATAATTTAATTAGTTAAAAAGTAATTATTTAAAAACTATTTTTCGTTATAAACTGTGTAGTCATTTGTCAAATGAAATCTAACATATTCTATTCCAGGTGGACTGCTTTTCGTACGGCATGCTGCTGTACGAGATCTTCACGCTGCGGCAGCCCTTCGAGGGGCACGAGGCCGTGAAGGAGGCTGTGCTGGAGGGCGCGCGCCCGCCGCTCTCCGCCAGGGTGAGCTCGTTTGTGAATGATTAGTAATGTTGTGTTTGTCCTCCTACAGATCTTGAAATTTTAATTTTATTTTTTGTAAATAATTTAAATAAAAAAAAAACAATGAAATGTATTCGCAAAAAAAAAAGTCTGGATATTGATAACAGTGTGACTTATTCTTCTATAGCTAAGGACCATTTAGATCTAGACCCTATAAGTTTATAAAAAAACACGTCTAAATAGATTAAGCTGCTTAGTCGATTAAAGCTGTCACAGTTGACACTTAATGACAGTTTTTTATTTGTAATATGATTTTACTAAAACAAATTTAATTTACCAAAACAGTCCACATGATACAAGCGAAACTCTAAAAAATTGGCACGATGTGGTTGTCTCGAGATTAAAAAAAAAATGAATGTTGTTAACATGACACACGGTTGGACCCCTCCAGGACCTGGAGTACCCGTGCAACCTGCTGGAGACGATGCGGCGCTGCTGGGCGGGCGCGCCGGAGCTGCGCCCCTCGGCCGCCGCGCTCACCGCGCTGTGCGCCGCGCCCGAGAGCCTCGCGCTGCGCGACGCCGCCGCCGCGCGCGCGCGCCCGCGCCCGCCGCGCCCGCGCCCGCCGCCGCCGCCGCCGTGCCCGTGCGCCGCACACGTGAGACACACCACTCCACCCACTGCCCCCACACCACTCCTCCCACACTTTTGTATTCCCTTCAATAATAATCATAATAAAGAATACTTCAATGAGTCCGCCAACCTGCACTTGGCCAGCGTGGTGGGGCTATGCCTGATCCTCACCTGATATTAAAGGAGACCCACCCCCAGCAGTGGGACGTTATAAAAGGGCGGTACACATACAGCATAGTATACATACCTCAAACTTCATATTAATTTTCACGTTTCAGTTGACAGCACATCAGGCGCGCTGGGCGCGTGGAGCTCGACGGAGGAGTCGGGGGGCGAGGGGGAGGCGGCGCCGGGGGAGGCCGGGGCGTGCGGCGCGTGCGGGGGGGAGGGCTGGGAGGTGTGGTACGGCGGCGCGGAGCCGGAGCGCGCGCACGCGCTGCTGGCCACGCCCACCGCCTTCACGCACCACCACACGCTGCGCGTGCCGCCCGGTGAGACTGTTCACAATATACAGCTATCTTTTCAGTCTATGACTACAAATTAAAATTCTGAAGTCCTAGGTTCGAGTCCTAGGTCGGGCCAAGTATAGATATTGAGTTTTTCTGTCAAGATATACTCGGTAACAGCCCGGAGTTGGGAAGTTGGCGGTGTTTCATCCACGTGCCAAGGTAGAACACGTGAAGTGGTCCAGACTGATCTCTCACCGCGACTTTCGAATTGTTGCCCACCGGATTTGGAAAGTAAAAGGTACTCGCCAAATATACGACGAGGTCATGATTCCTTATTAGTAATAAATACAGATAATAAAATATAACCCATCGACCGTCCACAGACAAAGCAGAGCCGGTGATCGTGACGGCGATGTGCCGCGTCGGCGTCAACATGTGGCTCGGCGACTCCGTGGGCAGGGTATTTGTATACGAGTGAGTACACCCTCTACGGGGACCTCAACCCATAGATACATCCATACTAATAATATAAATGTGAAATTGTGTTTGTTTGTTTGTCCTTCTTTCACGTCGAAACAGAGTGACGGATTAGCGTTATTTTTTGTTTAGTGATAGTTAAAAAAATCAATGAAGTGAACACACTTGAATTCTATTTTTCCAAACAACCATTCCAAATAATCATTATTTTCTAACGTTACAATAAACGGGTTCCATAAACTGCTGTTTTTAATTATTATAATCTTTATTTTTATGTATTAGTACATTGCCAACTATTTCTCGTTTCCCTCGGATACGTCCCTGGGAGCCTTTTATTTTTCTTATTAACGGCTTATATGTTATTTCACATAGACGATATTTTTTTGTGAAATAAATTTCATCCCACTTTGTCAAATCATTTTAGCGCGACAGAGTAACAAACATACACGAACACTCGCATTTATAACAGTAATGCGATAGTTGCCAACAAACAGCAGAATTTTAAGTGGAAATCTGAATCTGTCGCGCTCTCTGCCGTCACTATACAGCAATGTGAAAGTGTATAATGTTGTTTTTGATAATGATGATGATGATGATGATGGTATTGTTGATGATGAATGATGATGATGGCGGTGGTGTCGGTGCAGCGTGTCGACGTGCGCGCTGCAGTGGAGCGTGCGGCTGCAGGAGGTGGTGGGCGGCGCGCCGTCGGCCGTGGCGGCGCTGTGCGCGCTGGCGCCGCTGCCGCGCCTCGCGCTCGCGCTCGCCTGCGGCAGGTCCGTCACGCGTCTGCTCTCCCCGCTCCCCTCACCATCACCATGTATTGGGGAAAGGAGACGGGGCGGCGGGGAGGGAAGGGAGAAAGTTTCTCCCCCTTTCTCCCTGTCTCCTCTCTTTACTGTCTCCTTCCCCTCAACCTGACATTTTTAATATTCACCTCTTGCCTCTTCCCCTTTCCCATTGTTCGCGACATGTTTATTTAAATACTTGTATACGTAATGATACCTTCTTTTGTCTTATTTTCGTTATAATTTTAATGAATAAATGTCAATAAAATCCCACCACTGAAAGTGGAACATTATTCTTTGAACTCAAATATTACTTTATTGTTTAAAAATAATTTGTAATAATCCAATTATATAAAAAAAAACACAAAATTTCGGACATTTTATAAAGTCGGAAGCAAAATTTAGTGGTGTTCATCTAAGACTAATTCTCCACTCCATTTCGCCAAAGACAAAGTAGAATGTCTATATGTGTGTATGTATGTGTGTGTGCGCGCAGACTGTTCCTGGTGAGCACGACGCGGCCGGCGGCGGAGACCAGCTTCGTGCTGACGGAGCTCGGCACCGCCACCGAGCTGAGCTGCCTCGCCGCCGCCAGCGCCGCCGACGGGTGAGGCGTTCCTTATTATTTTCTTATTGTATCATATTGTTTTAAATCAACAATATCTCTTTCATAAGCTTAAACATTTTTGAAGTGAATCTTCAACTTTCGTAAAAATATGTCAAAAATATTTGTATGAGATTTACATATTATAGCACCATTGCTTACATTTTCTTATAACAAAACCGTCTCCACCACAGCGTGGAGGTGTGGGCGGGTGGCGACCACCTGTACACGTACACCGTCACGGAGGAGGGCGTCAGCGCAGCCGAGACTCTGCCCTGCCCCGCGCCCGCCCCCGCCCAGCCGCCCGCCCCCGCCCCCGAGGGCGGCGAGCCGCCTTCGCCCGCCCCCGGCCCGCACATGGCGCTGCTGGCCGCGTCCGAGCACGGGCCCACTGTGCTCGGCAGCTGCAAAGGAGGTGGGTTATTATAGTTTTTTGCTCTTTACCTTTCATATATACAGTGTGAATCTGAATCTAATATTTAAAAAAAATACTGTTATTTTGTTTTAATTGCTGTTGAACATAATTTCAAATAAAATACCTTTGAAAATAGAAGTTACTGTAATCACAGATAATTTAAATGCATTGATATAGAAGTGACAAGTGGCGCCATCTTTTGACAGTGACCGAATTAAAGTTCTTTTAGATTTTGATAGTTGTAGTAGTAGAATTATGTGTCAGTGAAGTGAATGCCCACAAAATGTAGGCTATAAGTCTCGATTGCAGGCAGAAAACATGAGTTGAAGCCTGAAATGGTATTATAGTTTACTTGCCATGATGATGAATATCATTGCTGCCTAATTTGTTTTTTATAAAGTCAGCTTTTAAGTTAAAAAAAAATAGATCTTGTATGGATTGATAAGCTTGCTGGATAAAAATAATTGACCGAAGACGTGTCTGTGCCGCAGACGTGTTCGTGTACGCGTGGTGCGCGCGCTCGCGGCGGCCCGCGGCGCGCCTCGACTGCAGCAAGCTGGCGCCCTGCTCCGAGAGCCTGCAGTCCATCGCGCTCGACGACCCGCTCGGCCGCGAGCGCTGCCGGGTACGTGCGCGCACACACACACACGCAAGCATACACGCACGCACACGCAACGCACGCACACATACGTTCACGTAAATTTAATTTCTTCAAATTTTACTTAACTTCTTCACTCGCCGCACACGTGTCACCTCTGTGAGTGGAAAGAAGACATGATAAAAAAGAAAAATGGAGGCAGAGAAACTAGGTTGACTCAGAGGTATTTTTACTCACCGAATAAAACACAAACATTCATATTTTTAATCTATGAAAAGATATTCCTTTCTCTGTCTAAATCTGTCTTGTTAGAGTAGATAGTATGATGACATGTATGTATGTTTGTGTGTGCGGTTGTGTCAGGTGACGGCGCTGGCGGCGCTGGGCGAGGAGGTGTACGTGGGCACGGCGTGGGGCTGCGTGGTGGTCGCGCACGCCGCCTCGCTGCGCCCGCTCACCGTGTTCCGCCCCTACGAGGAGGAGGTTTGTCATTGGTGTCGAACTTGTTCGTGCCATAATTTGATTAACATCAGAATAAATATTTTTATTAACATTAAATAAAATAAAAAAGATCTATGGATTTGAGGGCACATACACGTAAACCATTGTAATTATTTTAACATGGAGAAAAAAGAGATATAAAGGAGAGCTACATGCAATACTGCATGACGTCGTTGGGCCATATCCGGCTCGAGGGACCACTATATTACTTGTTCATTGTCACTATAACGTGTGTATGTCTGTGTGTGTGCGAGCAGGTACGCGCGATCGTGCCGCTGTGCGCGCACGGGCGCTGCCGCGGCGCGCACGTGGCCACGCTCGGCGCCGGCTACCGCCCGCTGCTGCAGCGCTACGCGCCCGCGCAGGTACGAACACGGCACCACGTTATATTAATAATTTTTCTTTTTTAATTAAAATTTTATCATCTTTAGTGTAATTAATTATGTTTTCAACCGACTTCAAAAAGGAGGAGGTTCTCAATTCGACTGTATGTTTTTTTTTTTATGTTTGTTACCTCAGAACTCCGTCATTTATTAACCGATTTGGACAATTTTTGTTTTGTTTGAAAGGGTATACTTCCAGATTGGTCCCATTTAAATTTCAAAAAAAAATACCACCCCTAAGGGTGGAAAAACAACTAATGATGAATTTAACCTACTTCTAATTGTCATATTGACTTGAAACTTTGCAAGTATTTCTATTTCCGTTGATAGTACAGTGGTTCGGTGTTGTTGACCTGATCTGATGGCAAGGCCAGAAGGTGGATAGGTGCAACTCTTCAACGGCTAATAGTAGATACTTTGAGTTTGGGCTTATTTTGTTTGATTTGACAAGCCTAACACGTTAGAATTCTTACTTTGCTACTACTGTCTACACTAAAAAGGGAAAAATAAAAACTTTTTAACAAAAAAATAAAAACCGACTTCAAACAAAAGCACTAAAAAGTAAAAAATAACTGATTGGTAGTTTTCATTTACTATACATACCTAATCAAATATTTTCGAAATCGGTGCCAGCCCATACAAAGCAAAGCACACCGACTTCGAAAATATTTGATTAGGTATGTATAGTAAATGAAAACTACCAATCAGTTATTTTTTACTTTTTAGTGCTTTTGTTTGAAGTCGGTTTTTATTTTTTTGTTAAGAAGTTTTTATTTTAAATTTCATTCTACTGTTTATTAGTAACTTTATAAAAATGTAAAATCTTGATGATAATACAATAATTATTTCACATCTCACTGGTCTGATGATGGTCACAGGAGGTGAATAGTGGAACTTTTCAACGGGTACTTGTAAAGCCTTCGAGTTTGGGCTCATTTGATTCTTTTATCAAGTTCTGCACTTTACAGTTGAAGTGTAAAGTGTTTATTTAATAAGTAGAGTATAATATAGCGTAGTATAGTATAGGATAGTATAGCATTAAGTCCAATGTAAGCCATACTTTTTATAAGGCGCTCATGTATCTACCCATTTATAGTCGATCCATTACACCAAGTTTTCATTATTAGTGTACTCAATATATTAATTATTAAATTTGTCTCCACCCATTGAATACCTTTTCTTCAAAACACCCAAAACTTACCATATTTGACAGTAATTCAAAACTATAATATGAGCTATTTTAGTTAATTCAATAATTCGAAAATAAAATTTGCCAATATTATGATTGCCGCGTGCAGCCAAACGCCACCAGCCAGCCGTACTCCGGCTACTACTGCCTGCTGTGGCGCGCGCAGCACTGGCTGCCCGACTAGACGCGGCGGGCGGCGGTGCTGGTGAGGCCTCGCTGTGTTGCCAGGGTCGAAAAGCATATGAGATTATTAAAGAAATTACATTTGGTGCCGATTGTACTTTTTAATAATAGGCGTAATTGCAAATAGAGAATATGCGTGTGGTTTAAATGAAGGTGAAATATTTTTTTTTATAATCTTTATTGCTTCTAAATTTACCTTACAATCATATTTTTTTCTTTTTGATTAAGAAAATAATTATTAAAAAGTGAAAAAACAGGTAGAAAATTCAAAGTAGTTGAGACGCACGCCATTGGTCAGACAAAATATGACGTCAGAGTATATTTTGAGCGATTAACGATTTTGTCGCTACAAATTAAGTCGTCATTTCTCTTTGTATACTGTGACGTCACGCCGAGCATGTGAAATGGCGGGAGTTTAAAGTATCCGTACCGATATGATATTTAAAAAAAATATGCTAAGTTTTAGTTTTTTAGAGTTGTATATATTTCTTTTTCAATTATATAACGATGTAAGCTATTGTATAAATAAAAAAATCATGCATATTCCCAATTATATAATCTGAGACAGATACAATAAGCTGAAATGAACATTTATTTTTTATCTCAAAAGTTTCATACATATTTCCAAAAAAAAGTAATCACTGATCTAGATATATCTGGCAACACTTGTACGTGCCATAAGATGCCAAATTAATCGATCTGGTAGCTTGAAATTAGAGTCTTATTGCTCCTAATTTATATTTAATGTTAAAATCGATTTTATTATTTTAAGAATCGATCCAATTTGTCACTGACGATTAATCGTTATTATTAATGTATATGTATATATACGTTTTTGTACTACACTCTACAGTCTTGTAAAGGCTTGGAGTTGTCATATTTTATAAAAAAAAGAATTTATTTATATGTATAAAAATAGTTTGTATGTATGGATTTGTGTGCGTTAAAAATATTTGATATGAAATATTTATAATTGTGAGTTTCATGAAAACTGCTTTTGTTAGTTTGTATTTACTTTGTTGCAGATCTGTGTATGAGTTTTGTAAAACTTATTTTTTTAAACTTATTTTCTAAAACTTATGTGTTTTGATCTCAATCATAATATTTGCTAACCGACTTAAAAAAAATGTATAATATTCGTCCATTTTACTGAAATCGCCGATTTTGAATTACTTTTAATGCCTTCTAAAATACTTACAATATGGTCTCTCATACATTTTCATACGAAATACATTATTTTTGTAAAAATAATCACTTTTGTTTTAAGAATTGCATTTACTTATTGTAACGGATTTTTTGTTAGGGAATACTTAGGATAAAAGAAAAAAAAGAAATTCTGATAAAATTTGTTCGTTTGTCTGTTTGCGTTTAACTTAATTTCATAATGATTTTATTGCTATAGAAATATGGCACTTCCATTTCAAGCAAATCCTTTCTAAATTATGTTTATAATGTTAAATAAAACAAAGTATTTTTTGTTTGAATCAAATTTTATTTGCATCATAGAATTATTAAAAACTAATTTCTTTTTAATTATAAGAAAAACAGTTTTTTTAAACTTCTGTTACTAAAATGGTAGTACAATGAAGCCTTCTCTGAAGTTTTCTATTTTGGTTGTGCTCTAGTTTGTATTTTGACATTTATTTTTTTAGATTTACGAATGAAACTACATTTACGTTAGGATTTAAACTAAATATTGATAAAAGAACAAATCTAAAATGAATGCAACATTTAGTTTTGTTCATTTATTGGCCAGATTCAAAAGGTTTTGGTTTTTTTAATAATTAGGCTCCCTTTGAGTGAGGTATTAAGTTATTTCTTTTATTGGATATATTTTATAACTTAAATAATAGCTTTTGTAAATAGCCATGTGTTCGGTGTTCAACCTACATGCTACTTTTTATAGTCATAAATACAGAAAAAATATTAACTAAGGTAAAAAAAAATTTATTCTACATATACCATAAATATCTACATATACCATAAAAAGAGTTTTGCGTACAGTTACCAAAACTAACATTGTTTTTTTCTCTTTTTTTCATTTTGTCCATTTAAAAGTCCGTCCAGTGTTCCCGCTATTTTTAAATTGTATGTTACATTTTGTATGACTTGTTCTGTTGTCTGTGGTTGTATTAAAAAAAAACTTCTTCACTATGAACTAAAAATGCTATAAAAAAAATCGCTCCATGTCACAAGCACAAGTGTCAGTAAACAAAAATAATTTATTTTTATGTTTTTATGAATAAAATATCGATCAAAAAAGCACTAGATTCACAATCAGCGACAAAAACTGACGAATGACCGCTCATATGAACATTTGAACGCGCTTTTAATTTAAAAAAAATTGTGAACTTTAAGCATTACGTTTAAGGTTCAATTTACATTGTTGTATATTTATGTCAATTAGAACAATTACCTAAACACAATCGGTGACAGTTTTAAGAGAACTTTTGCATGGGATTGTGTATCTAGCACTTTTTTGATCGATGGTATAAAACTATGTATATAATAATATATCTCTGCTATCCTTTTGTATGACTATAGTCTACTCATGGCTCTTTATTCATAACTTATGGGATATTTTTTGCGTTGAGTTGTGCGTCTTTATGTTATGAAGTTTTGTAAACCAAAGATGTGTAATAAATATTATAGTGCAGCCTGTTTTTGTGTTTTATTTCTTCAAATCTCATTTTATTTTTATTTTAAAGAATAGAAACACCAACAGTACGATTTTAACTTAATGACAGTTCTGAACATAGTACATTGTTCTGTTATTTTACATGTTTTGTTGTGTTTTTTTTATTTTATAATTTGTTTTTTATTTATTTTTTTATAATTCTAACTTAGGTTTTTTTTTGTTGTCCTTTGTAGTGTTTATTTGCAGTAACTTTTGTTAAAATTTTATTATATTGTTTTAATGTTTAAACTAATTATGTTTACTCTACCTGTGACATATTTATAGGTGGAAACTTTGCTGGTGTGTGGATGTTTTAGTTTTTAATTTATTGTTAAGAATTATCTCACATTTTGTTTCCCAAAAATAAATAAATACATTCGGATGCGCAGAACGCAATATTAGATATCAGATGGGCGAGACTTGCCCTCGCAGCTGATATCCGAGTTGCCATTAAGATTGCATCGCATTATGTGTATTCAGCCCTTTTTAACGTCCCACTGCTGGGGGTGGGCCTCCCTTCAATACGAGGGGGATCAGGCCATAGTCCTCCACGCTGGCCAAGTGCGGGCGGACTTCACATGTCTTTCGAAAACTTTCTAGGTTCTCTCAAGCATGCAGGTTTCCTTACGATGTTTTTCCTTCACCGTAAAGCAAGTGGTAATCATGTTAGAAATGATTCGCACATGATAATATCAGAGGTGCGAGACCCGGGATTTGAACCCGCTTCATTCGGTTTCCCAAGCGAGCGCGTTACCACTGGGCTACCACTACCTACATCGCATTATACTAAGTAATAATACAATATACAAAGAATCGGTCTTCATTTATATACAGTGTGCCTGTGCGTCTACTACAGGTGTTCACAACACTGCCAGTATAAACAATGGTAGCTTGAAAATTGAAGTGTGTGTTTGTAATGTCAAAATATCAGCTTTTTACTAAATGCATATGAAATTATATACGGTACTTATAAGGAAAACACAATTTTTAAAAATTTCGTCCTTCTGTTTGTTCCGGCCATTATTTTTCAGGTTATAATTTATTTCGTTTAATAGGTATATTGTTAATGATGCTGATGATATGACTTTATCATTTAATTCAGTTTTTGCTTGCCAAATCAGATTTTTTTAAAGATGGAATTATGACATTGCCTGAAAGATGGCAAATGGTCATCGATAACAACTCACAATACCTAATTGATTAAACTATATTTTTAAGCAAACAAATATAAGTAATTTTTCTACTCATATAAAATACGCAATCAATTCATTGCCAATCTTAATACTTCTACGTATACATAATACTTGAAGACAAACTTTGTACCCCTTTTAAGCTTTTTGAAGGAATTTAGAGGAGTTTACTTTGGCATAGTTTTAGTTTATATGGAGATGGACTGAGCAGAATGATAACATTTATAAATTGCTTGCACTAAGTTTATTTAATATAATTACTCGGCTGCTAAAAATTGCCAATGTTAGATAGACTATATACTATAATTTTATCAAATTTATATTAATATGTAACGATGAAGAGTTTGTTTGTCTGCACGTGCTACCCTCCGGAACTACTGAGCCGACTGAGCAGGACTACGTATGTAATAACTTTGACACAAGAACCTTAATAATGTTCAATAGAATTATGGTAGATTTTCGGGGCGACCACGGGAGACCACTGGTATATCATTTGTAACCCCCGACGCAAAAAGAGGGGCGTTATAAGTTTGACTTCAATGTCTGTCTGTGTGTTTGCTTGTGTCTGTCTGTGGCGTCGTAGCTCTCAAACGGATGGACCGATTACGATGCGGTTTTTTCATCTGAAAGCCAGTTTCCTTGCGGTAGTTCTTAGCTATGTTCGGTTAATATCGGTCCAACAGTGTAAGAGTATCAGCTCTTTTTCAAAATGATGTAAAGCATTTTGGTGTATGATTACTAGATTTAGTGCTTCACACGTGCCAGTGTAGTCGTTAAATGACGATTAATTTGCGTGGGGGGTTTTTTAAATTTTTAATTTATATTAACCGTGATTTAACGTTTTTGAATCGGCTAAACCGAATTTGAAGGTGCTCAAGAGAAAACTAAAGCAATCTGTAAGTGACAATTTCTATAACTATCTAAAGCATATTTAACAGTATTTAGTCTGGTGATAGTGAGATGCGAGTCTTTGACGGTTGCATTATACCTACTGTTCTGTATGTATTTGTTCATAATGATTAATCAATATTACTAAAAAGGTTTTACACTCCCGCTCGATAGATGGCGTTGTTCTTGTATCTAACAACCGTTTATTTTGTAGCAAAAGATCAGGTTACAAAAAAATATACTCTTTAAACAACTGTTTAACTTAAAACATAATGATGTTCTCCTGGCCGATTCCGGCCACGGCGGCCAATCTCATTGAGACTAGCCAACTGCGCAGGAGATATTATAGTGCTCAAGTGTACGCGCAGACACAACGTGCACTCTCTATTCCTGTCACTCTCATACTCCGGTGGGACGACTGCTCAACACGACCGGTGAGCGTTAAGGCGCAGGACCGACGGCTTTACGTGCTCTCCGAGGCACGGGGGTGAAACACCGACAACTTCCCAACTTCGGGCTGTTATTGGATTTACTATACAGAAAGACTCAATAACTAAACTTTGCCCAACCCGGGACTCGAACTCAGGACCTCCGGGTGTGCAGCCGTACATGCTAGCCACTACACCACCGAGGCAGTAAAACATAATATAAAACATCCAGAAAGAGTGCTTAGGAGCTCGTACTAGGAAAACTTGTATTACGAGCACTGTCACCTTCCTCCAGATTTACAATATAATAACCTATAGTTAACAGTTCCTAAGTTAGTAGATTATAATAATAAAAATAATAATAAGCGTTTATTTAAGACAAGAAGTCCATAAAACACATCAGTAAGCATGGAACACAGAAAACAGAAATAACATGCTACAAAATTATCATAGAAATAAGCAAAGAACAATAAAAACATTTAACAATTAAAAAACATTTAACATTGAAATTAAATAAATCATGTATGTCAATATAAGGCATTTCAATCAGAGAATTTAAATTACTAATAATTAAATTACATTACATATTTTTTTTGTTGGGACATTAACACACAACGCCATCTAGCTCCATGGTAAGCTACGAGATAGATAGTTGATACACTACACATATATAACTTTAAATACATACATATTATAATTAATATAAACACCCATGACTAGAGTACAAACATTCGTGCTCATCACATAAACGAATGCCCCCAGCGGGATTTGAACCCCCGACCGCTGGCACAGCAAGTAGGGTTACTACAAACTGAGCCAAACCTGTCGTCAATTCGTCACATTAAACGTATGCCATGATTAGAAAAATAAAAATAAAAAGATATGCTACAAGTTGTTCTACTAATTCAGTTCATTTGGCAAATTCATTTCCAATGTACTCTAACGTCGTGGCAGACACGGGATCTGTGGATTTTTTTTACATGTTAAGTTTTTGATGGGATGCTTTACGTTAATACTTAATACTAATTAAATTCGAATTAACAAAAATTAATTATAAATTTATATCGTCAAACACATGGTATTGTGTCTAATGTAAAACCAGCTATGTGCTGCTAAAGGCGCGAAAAGTGTAACTTTCAGCATATTACAAAATACTCTATGTGCTTATAAGCACATATCGTTATTTTACATTCATTTTTGATAAAAAAAATACATAGGGCATTTCGCTATTTTTGCATATTTAGTTTTTTTTGGGCATATTTGCCTTACTGGGTACTATTAAATTATGCAATAAACTCATTTTCGAAAAAAAAATATTTGTCAGTTTTTACAGGCGCAGCGACCATATATAACTTTAAATACATACATATTATAAATATAAACACCCACGACTGGAGTACAAACATTCGTGCTCGTCACACAACTGAATGCTTTTACTTCTTATGAAATGTTCACTACTGTTAAAAATTAAAAAAAAATCACCAAAAATTTGTTAAATTAATCGCAGTTTTAGTACTACTACATAATTACACTATTCAACATATTTTGTATAAACTACGCATAATTACAAAATAATTTAAGCAGTTTGTTCATAGACACCTTTTATCTATTCGAGTAAAAAAAAGAAGTGGCTAACATGCACGGTCACAGATCCGGTGGTCCTGGGTTCGAGTTCCGCGTTGGACCAAGTTTAGTTATTGAGTTATTAAGTAAAACTTCTTTATGCACGCTTGACTTGAGGAGTAAACTGGTGAATGCGTGACCAAAGCGTTACGAAAAGTGTGATCGGGCGAGGCGAACGTTCGTTGCCATGGTAACCGTTGTTATTGTCTGATAAATGATATATAATATTATATTCTTTCCTTAAATGACATTCTATAAATATATGATTGTAATATGCCTAATATGCGTTATTTAATTATTTTTATTAAAATTTATCATTCCTTTTACAAACAGAGAGTTGCGAAATACAGGATGAAATCTTTGGCTATTTTTGTTTTTCGTTTTTTTAGTTTCTCACCAATCCTAATTATTTAACACATAAATTGAATTTCAAAAAGAGTACCTATGACCTACATAAGTTATAACGCGTGTACACATTCATACACGCACTCTTTATTTTTTTTTGTTAAGATATTCTCAGTAACAGCCCAGAATTGGGAATTTGGCGATATTCCACCGTCGTGCCTCGGAGTATACTGATGTTTGCTCTATAATATTTTATATTACCTGCACAATTATCAAGTCTCTGTGAGATTGGCTATTATTTTATATTGTCAACTGTGTTTATTTGTTCATCCGTAATTTTTCACGGAAATACAGGTATACATGCTATAATTTTATTGGTATCACTAAAATATACATTGAAAATGTTTTTTTTTCTTACAAATAATAGGATATAAGTGCGACTTGATGCTATTGAAGCTAAGGTTAATTTAGAACTATCCCAATTCCCATGGATATGATTGTTGGGCTCAGACCAATAAAAAAATATTTTTATTGGTCTGAGTTGTTGGGATAGTCCGCTCCATAACCTAATAGTTGTTGGACCTAAATAGCAAAGTAAGAATATCAATTTTGACAATTAGTAAAATATAATAAAATGAAAGTTATAATTCGACACTAAAAATACATAAATATGCGCAAAAATAATTTTTGATACATAGCTGTAGTCAAATCCACTATATTTCGAATACAATGAATGTTATAATTTAGTTTTCACATATATCTTTAAACGTGGGCAGCTCTCGTCGTTTTTATTTTTTTCCTACTTGTAAAAAACCGGTTTGTAACAGAGAATGGCGGGAAAATATGATCGGAATGCGGTGAATCCTTTGTTCTGATTGGTCACTGAAAAAACATAAGCTAGGCAATGATCTCATACGATTCTGCCAACTACTGATAATTCTTTCTCTTAGTATTTATTTAGCTTAATAAATGCGGGGAAATTCTTAAACAAATGGTTCTATTTTGTTATAAGCATTTTTTTTCTATTTTCAATGAATTATTTTGATATATGATAAGTAAAATCGGGAGTTGTACACCTGTGGCTGTATCGGACGCGATGGCATTCAAGACCGACAGCAACTGTCAAAGCTATCGTATACGAATACGAGTCATACAACTTTTCGTGCCACAAAAAATGCCGACTTGTTTTTTGAAAGAAAACAAGAATTCTCTTTAAAAAAGTGTTATCAGTGCCTTGAAACCGAAATATCATGTTTAAAACTACTGCTTAAATAAACTTTGCAGTGTTGTTAGTGTTTAAATATTACAAAATAAATGTTTTATGATGATATATTAAACTTAGGTGTGTGAAGTTTTTAGTGGGTCAAATTTTTGTGTATTTTGTAATCCTACGCTTTTCTTTAGAAGAAGAAAAGTTACTGCCCGTTATAAGGTTAGTAATCATTAACTTTTTATTGAAGTTGATATTACTTTAAGAAAGTTTTTTAACATTTGAAAGTGTCACATCACGACGTATAAGTTTAAGCTACGCAGGTGTCGAAAGTAGGTTTCTCAACTTTGAATCATTAAAGCTCATAATATATGTGTAGTTCTGTGACCTCTTTACTACGAAGAAATAAATTTACATTAAATATTTATTAGTATGACTATAATTTAATTTTGTATCGTAATAAGAACTAATTATGTAGGTATGCGACTGGAATGTAATCCAATAATCTGCTACGCGCACGTATTGTGTAGATGCCCTTGAACACATAGTTACAGGTGCCTAGAATCAATTATTCATACTTTTATTTAAAAATCACAATTTTTATATTTGAAATATTATTTAAACTTTTTAAAAACTAGTTAGTTTTTATTAAGTAACTAAGTAAAACGCTGAAAAATATATTGTCTTTTTTTCTGATTTAAAATTGAATATTTACTTAAATATTAAAGTTATTAAGTAAAACATTATGTATAAAAATATACAAGAATTTGTTTTTTTTTAATATCTTTCAGAACTCATAATCATATTAAATAACATTTTTATTTAATCTTCTAACATTAAGTTTCTAACAATTAAATATGTGATAAAATATCTTACTATCTATGATAAGCATTACAAAAATTCCAGAAGTTTCCATATATTTTGTAAAGATAAAAAGTGTACAATTTTATTTTTAATCTAATTCAATATAATTAATAAAATTAGTTTTATCTTCAATGGCTTCTATAAGTGTATTTTCTTGTTTTAAAGATAAAGTTTAAAATCCAACAGATATTCAATCTCTGTACTTCATTTTCCTTTTGTACCTTGGATATAGCATAAATATATTTATGAATTATATATAAGAAAATTTGAAATACTGTCACAATTTACCGCTGACTCCTCAAAAAGTTAATGTGGCTGATTGTACAAGTTTGTTTATTATTTGTAATATAATAGAGGTGAATGACCCAAAACTAATCGGGGTTAAATGCACAAATTATTAGTAATGAATTTGATGTGTTTTTAATTAATGAGCGGAATAAAATATTGATTTAATGGTATTTAGGTTAATGTGGGTGGGTAATGAAAATTAAATCCCATCAAAAACATACTGTAAAAAAATTGCAAGTCTCGCAACGCATTTCTTCTACCGCAAAAAACTATGAGATATAATGTAAAACCAAGTCGGTTAATTTATTCATTACCTATCTATGGAAGCATCTATCCGACAACTTTGTCATAAATCGTTACCGAATTAGTTAAGTTACAACATTTTATAGTGACCGTATTAATATTAGATATATTTATTTCTTTAATTAATAGAATGACTTGGCCATCGCACGGAAACATAATTACATAAGAGTCTACTACTTGAATTAAATAGTCCTAATTAAACATACCATAACCAAGGTGGATGGACGATTTGGTCAAAGTCGCTGGAGCCCACTGGATGCGGATGGCACAAGACTGGTTGTCGTGGAAATTTTTGGGGGAGGCCTATGTCCAGCTGTGGACGTGTTTGGGCTGAGATGAACTGAACATAGCACTAGCGGGTCAAATTTATGCATACACTAACATAAATAATGCACTCAGAACGCTAGTATGAGATAAATTTTGTTCTTTGTAGGTTCTATTATCATGTGCGATGGCCAAGTCATTCTATTAATTAAAGAAATAAATATATCTAATATTAATACGGTCACTATAAAATGTTGTAACTTAACTAATTCGGTAACGATTTATGACAAAGTTGTCAGATAGATGCTTCCATAGATAGGTAATGAATAAATTAACCGACTTGGTTTTACATTATATCTCATAGTTTTTTGCGGTAGAAGAAATGCGTTGCGAGACTTGCAATTTTTTTACAGTATGTTTTTGATGGGATCTCATTTCATTTTGTAAATATTTCTTCTTTTTCTCTTTTCCTGTACTATTTCTTGTGTGTCAGCTAAGGACTTTCTAAAAGCCCACTCCTTGTCTCTGTGGGCTTTTTTCAGAGGCTTTGATATTACAAATTTTGACAAGTCTGGATGATAAAAAATCTAAGTCTATTGTATTGGGAAATTGCGGGTTCCTGGACTTTAATACACTATCTTATGCATTAAGTATAAATATGTATAGTTAATTTAACGAATATTTTAATTTCATTGTTTAATAAGACGTGTAGATTTATGTGTCTATCTGCAGCATCGTAGTTAAATCCCCAAAGTTGTATTCCATTCCATTTTAAAAGTAATTTTTGAAGAGATTGATATTTCATGACCGCTATATTCCATATTCTAATAGGTGGGTACAGTTACGATCAATGAAATGTTGACAAGGTTTTCTAATTCACATCAACATCATACTTTGTAAAAGAAAATGTACGAGCTTTGTTTCAAAATTAAGTAATCGTCAAGTTGTTCCTTAATTAGGTATATACTTTAATCAATTCATTATAAATAATAATAATCGAATATTAGTAGGCATAAACTATACACACTTCACATTACATTTATGTACCCATTTGTATATGCATAAAAATGTACACAGCTACTAAAAAAGCTTAAAATGTTATTTTCGCATTTAAAAAATACTTTTCTAATACATATAATTGCAAATATAAACATTAATAAATAGACCAATCGAAATTAGGTTAGTAATTACGAGGGAACATAGGATCGGACGTATAAACATACATACATACAGGTAAAACACTAACCTAACCTCCTTTTACAGTGCAACTATTGTATAATTAATTTACCATTAATTTTAAATTTATTTAGAATATATGAATGAGGTGAAATAAAAACTTTTTAACAAAAAAATAAAAACCGACTTCAAACAAAAGCACTAAAAAGTGAAAAATAACTGATTGGTAGTTTTCATTTACTATACATACCTAATCAAATATTTTCGAAGTCGGTGTGCTTTGCTTTGTATGGGCTGGCACCGATTTCGAAAATATTTGATTAGGTATGTATTTAATAGGTAGGCTTTAATTACTTAGCCAAAGCACACCGACTTCGAAAATATTTGATTAGGTATGTATAGTAAATGAAAACTACCAATCAGTTATTTTTCACTTTTTAGTGCTTTTGTTTGAAGTCGGTTTTTATTTTTTGTTAAAAAGTTTTTATTTTTCCCTTTTTAGTGTAGACAGTAGTAGCAAAGTAAGGATTCTAACGTGTTAGGCTTGTCAAATCAAACAAAATAAGCCCAAACTCAAAGTATCTACTATTAGCCGTTGAAGAGTTCCACCTATCCACCTTCTGGCCTTGCCATCAGATCAGGTCAATAACACCGAACCACTGTACTATCAACGAAAATAGAAATACTTGCAAAGTTTCAAGTCAATATGACAATTAGAAGTATGTTAAATTCATTATTAGTTGTTTTTCCACCCTTAGGGGTGGTATTTTTTTTTGAAATTTAAATGGGACCAATCTGGAAGTATACCCTTTCAAACAAAACAAAAATTTTCCAAATCGGTTAATAAATGACGGAGTTCTGAGGTAACAAACATAAAAAAAAAAAAAAAAAAAAAAAAAAACATACAGTCGAATTGAGAACCTCCTCCTTTTTGAAGTCGGTTGAAAATAAAAGTAAGATATCGGGAAATGAAAAAATAATATTTAATTTAAATAATGGAAGGAAAAAATAGTGTAAATTTAATTAAAATATTTTATGATTTTTAAACGAAATTTATATTTGACATAACGACACAAATTAAGGCAAGTTATGATGAAGTTTATTTATTTCAAAATATTTATATTATGTGGTATTTCATTGTGACCTATTATTTAAAAAAATACCTAAACCTTCTAGCATTCCTTGACGTCATTAAAGTGGAGGAATTGACTAACTAATTAAATACTTTTTTTTTTTTTTTGTTTTATAAGGAAATCTGCAAGCAGTATTTACTTTTAGCAGATATGTTCTAAGATTATTTTTTTTTACAGTAAGAGCGTGACTCCACTGAGCCATCTACTCCATTTTTATATACTTTTTTTTTTTTTCAATAATCTAGGATATCATTCCTTTTCAGTCTTTTTGTGTAACTTCTTTTTGTTAGGGCAGTTGCAAGGTCATTTGGATGCCTCTCTAGTCGGTCGCGATAATTGGTTTTATATTTCTTTATTTCAGCAGCTACAGTATCCACCATAAGATTCTCGTGGATTTCGTTGTTGGTGATAAGCCACGGTGCTTGGCAGATTGATCGCAGTATGGCATTTTGTGCTCTTTGAATCACGGTGATATTGGATTTGCAGGCGCTTCCCCATAATTGAATTCCGTAAAGCCAAACAGGTTTCAGTACAACCTTGTATATCAAGAGTTTGTTGTCGAGACTTAATTTGCTGTTTCGTCCCATGATCCAATGCAGGTTCTTGAATCTGATATTAACCTCACACCTCTTGGTTTTTATGTGGTTCTTCCACGTTAGACGGCGGTCGAGATGCATTCCCAAATATCTAACGTTATCTTGATGCGAAAGCGTGGTATTTTCAAGCTTGACTGGTGGGCAGTTACCTTTTCGGAGTGTAAAGGTAACCTGAACTGATTTACTTGCACTCGCCTTTATACGCCAGTTTTCCAGCCATGTTGTGATATTGTCTAAACTTGTCTGTAGCATGTGCGATGCCATGGTAGGGTCTTTGTGGCTTGCTAACACGGCAGTATCGTCGGCAAAAGTTGCTGTGGTTACTCCTTCAGTTTGGGGTAAATCTGCAGTGTACAACGTGTACAAGAGCGGTCCCAGGACTGACCCCTGCGGTACCCCAGCCTTAATTTCAAAGAACTGCGATTTTGCATCCGCGTCTTTTACCTGACCCATCCTGTCTGTAAGGTATGATTTTATTACGGAGTAGTACTGGTGAGGCAAGTTGATTTTGAGCTTATAGAAGAGTCCTTTATGCCAGACCTTGTCAAAAGCCTGTTGGATGTCTAAGAACACAGAAGAGCAATACTGCTTTTCTTCAAAACTCTTTTTAATTTTATCGCATACTCTATGCACTTGTTTAACAGTGGAATGCTCTTGCCTAAAGCCGAATTGATGGTCAGGTATGACTTTAGCGTCGTTCAAAATGGGCAGAATTCTATCCATCAGTAACTTCTCAAACACTTTGGAGAGGATCGGGAGTAAACTTATCGGCCGATATGAAGATACTTCATTTGGCTGTTTTCCTGTCTTATAGATCATAATGATTTGGGAAATTTTCCACGCCAAAGGAAAATACTGGATTCTCAGTACAGCATTAAACAAAGATGTTAAAAATACTATAGCTTTTCTTGGTAATTGTTTTAGTATTTCTTTTGTAATAAGATCATATCCAGGAGCTTTCTTGTCTTTCATTTTTGAGATGACCTTCCAGACCTCTCGCACTGTGAAGGAGCGTGGTGGTGGTGCCATCTGGAAATCTTGAAGAAGTACTTTATCTATATCTTCTTCGTTCTTCAAGTTTACTGCCGAGTTTGGAGTGAAGACTTTTTCCAAGTGTTTGGAGAAAGTGTCAACCTTTTCCTGCGGTGTTCGGGCCCATCCTTTTTCAATTCTCAGCGGGACTTTAGCACTTTGAGGTCTACTAAATTTTTTTGTAAATTTATAAAGAGAATGATGGTTTGAGGCTAAGGGTGAAAGCGATTCCAGCTGTACTTCCAATGTGTCATCGTGCCACTTTTGCAGCATTTCTTTTAAGTCTGCAGCGGCTCTATTAAAAGTGATTTTGTCCGCTTCTAACCCACTTTGATGCCAGATCCTCCTTAACATGCGTTTATTTAGCAGCGCTTTTTTAATTGCCATTGGATAGTTTGAATGCCTGTCGTCCGGTTTAGGTTCAGGTGTATTGATCCAACAAGCTGTTTGGATCAACTCTGTTATATACCGTGTAGCATCTTCTATATCGTCCGGAGTTTTTAGAGGGATATTTAGATTTATATTTATGTTGATATAGTCTCTGAGAGTTTCCCAGTCAGTTTTTTTGGTAGTTAATGTTTCTGCATACTCAGATTCTATTAGCAATGTGCTCATAGTTAGAAGAATGGGAGTGTGATCAGACGAGCTATCATAGCAAGACTCAGGTTTCAAATAGTGACGAGATAATCCTTTTGTAACAAAGAAGTCAATGAGGTCAGGGATCTTGGTAGCGTCTGTAGGCCAATATGTAGGTTCACAGGTAGACAACACTAGTAAATTATTTTTGTCTAAGCATAATTTAAGTTGCCTCCCTTTTGTTGAGGTAAGTCTAGAGCCCCAGCTAATGTGTTTTGCGTTCCAATCTCCACCTGCGACAAAACGATTTCCGAGATTGTGGAAGAATTCAGTATACATATTCTCTTTTATTTTATGTTTGGGAGGACAGTATACTGCCGAGAAGTTAATGTGCCCGTTACCATCCTCCACAGAAATAGTTGCGGCTTGTATTGGTTCTGTCCTATATTCTGGCATTAGGTGATGTTTCACATTATTTCTTACAATAACTGCTGCTCCACCATGACCAGTGCCGTCTGGGTGGCCAGTCATATAGCACTGATAATCTTTAAGTTTCAAGTTTGTCTTGCTGGTACAATGCGTTTCACTTACAAGGAGTATATCGATTTTATGTTCCGCCAAAAATAGTTCAACTTCTAGTTTGTTAGGGCTTAGTCCATTCACGTTCCAGGTAGCTACTCTGTAGGAATTCACTTTGTGAGCCGATCAACGAGCTTAGCTATGAGTCCCATAAGGGTGCTCATTTGTTGTAAGATTAACTCAAATTTGTCGTTTTGTCGTATGAGTATTTCTTCAATAGTAGGAGTTTTATGTTGTTGAGTGTTGTCATTGGGAGTATCTGTCTCTTTGTTGTTTGTCTTGCATGCCTGTGCGTATGTCTTTGAGTCATCCTTTGTTGTCATAGTGTTATCATTAAGAGTGAAGGCTACTCCATTAATATTGGTTTTTCCAACTCTGGATTGTTCTTGAGGAACTGGCCGATTAAATCTCCTTTTTAAGATTTCTCTGTAAACATCGCATCCTTTGTAGTTCGCAGGATGGGGCCCGTTGCAAAGTGCGCATATTGCAGGAGTGTTTCGGTCCTTTTTGGGACACTCAGATATTTTATGAGACTGTCCACATTTTACACATCTGTATGGACGCATGCAATAGTTTTTGGAGTGTCCATATTGCTGGCATCGCTGACACTGCACTACAGTCTTTTTCTTCCTGGGCTCTTCTATCTTAACTGCTTGGTGGTAGATGTACTTCAATTCCTTTACAGCCTTATTTAGAGGACTGGGTAGAAGGTTGACAAAAAATGTAGAGGTTGGCTTCTTATCAGGACCAAATTTAGCATTGATTATCTCACCAGAGACAACATTACCAGTTTTTTCAATGTCCGCTTTTATTTCTTGAAGGGGTGTAGAGTGGTGAAGATTTCTTATTACTACTCTGTAGCATCTCTCGTCTTTTCGATTAAAAGTGTGACCTATCAAGCCATTCTGTCTGATTAGAGAAAGAATATCCTTATAGATGTTGAGTTCAGTGCAGTGTATTCTCAGCTGATTTCTGTTGACAATCTTATAAGAATAATCCTTTCCTTCCGCCACAGTACCTAATAGATCTGTCAGTTTGTTGACATCCTCAACACCATACAAAATTATAGGTGGTGGTCTAGGTGCCTTCTTCTCTTTGGGGTCAAGCCTTTCTTCCTGGTCTACAGGTAACGTGCTGTACCGGTTGGTGATTTTTAGTTTACCAGGAGATGGTGATTCAGATGATTTTTTGCGCTTCTTACTTCTGTTGACAGGTACTCTTTGCCATTCCGGCGGTTGGACTTCTTGTGTGTGTGTTACTTGTGAGGTTGCATTATCAATGACACTATTGTTGAGGAAGGCATCTTTATTTGTCTGTTGATTAGTGTGCTCTATTGTAGCAGTATCTGAGAGACTGCTATTTTTGAGGGTCGAGTCTATATTTGGGTAACTACCTAGTGAGTTGCTTCTAGGTCTCGAGAACAGGGATGGGTGAAAAGCCTGTTGCACCATCTTGCGTCTTCCAGTAGCATTTTCTTTCACAGGAGCCTGGTCACCTACTCCTGTGGAGACTTCGGTAGCATATTTCACACTCTCTGGCCCGGGTACCAGAGAGCGCCGGGGGTTAGCCGGATCGCATGACAAATCGCATTCCATATTCACTGACATTTCCATAATTTAAAAAGGGGTTGGGAGATTACGAATAGCACTTTCCCAAGGCACTATCGCCATTATTTTTGAAGGGTATTTAATTCCTCGTGACTTGTGGTAGTCAAGAACAGGTTAGTTAACCGCCGCCTGTAACTCGGCGTTGTTGCTCGTTTAGCACCACCCAGGGGATACGTGTAGGGTGTTCCTAGGAATAGGTGGAGAATCCTACGGACGCGAGCAACATCATCCCCCAATTAAATACTTAGTGATGACAAACGGAACTCTAAGAAAGATATATTTGAGTTTGATATTTACGTTAATAAAATAATATATGAGTTATTCCTGTGTTTTTTTAACATGACTAAACTAAATATTGATAAATACATATTGTATGTATTAGTCAGGTAGAAGTCGAACTAACGCTCTGAGGGCTCTGTACTACCACAACAATATTTATTATGGACATCAATTCTGTAATATAATTTTACGTAATAATCTACAATGAGATATTTAAAAAATTTTTTTTTGCGTAGGAGTAATAATAGCGTTTTGACTGAACCCCTGAGTAATGCATCCTTATCTTGAATTACATATCCTCATTTAAGATTTTTATGCAATAAACCTAATATAGATAGGTATACAAAAGATAGACCACGTATACATATGTATTACATACATAGTGCTAAATGGCTAAATTTGGTCTTAGATAATTTATTTAATAGTTATATTTATCCTATACAAAATATTCTCGATGACTATACGAATATTTTTTGCAAGTGTTCGTGCTGGTTTGTATTTTACAACGAATTCTCTTACTTCTATGATTTGGTCGATAAGTGTAATTGTTCTGGGTTTGATCCTACCTAAACTAACCATTGATTAGTTAGTGAGGTTAATTCTATCGTAGAACGATTTAAATGTAGAGACCGATTTGTGTAGCCCCTGGATATCATGGACTCCCGGGAGGCTACACATGACGCTGGTGTTTGCGAATATATTTTTTAAAAATTTGAGATTATACACACAACTGAGAGCGGCTCTCGCTACGGTTTTGTCCCGAGGTGATAAGGCACACAGCGATTGTCGTTGCGAAAACACCCGAATCTTCGATTACTCATTTATTATATTTTTTATATTTAAGGTCTTGTAGCACTGAGAGCGGCTCTCGCTACGGTATTGCCCCGAGGTGATAACATACAGAGCGATTCTCATTACGAAAACACCCGAGTCATCGATTACACATATATTTTTTTTATATTTGAGATCTTGTAGCAACTGAGAGCGGCTCTCGCTACGGTATTGCCCCGAGGTGACAAGACACAAAGCGACTCTTGCTACGGAAACACCCGAGTGTTGGATTACTTGTATATATTTTTTTATACTTAAGATCATAAATACATATATGTTTTAATTTATATATTAAGTATATTATTTCTTAAAACTATTTACAATATTGATTATTACATACATTTTAGTTATCGCTAACACAGTATATCCACTACTTACCCAGCTATCCATTTGGGTAGTTTAAGTGACGAAAAATGATATGTATGAACTGCAAAAATAACTTTGTAATCCCATATATCGCATATCTATTTGTATAGGATTACAAAGTTACTTATGCAGTTTGTATATCTCGAAAACAGGATTGAAATTGCGTGATGTTTGAGTTTTTCCTTCTGTTATAGGCTAAACACTAATTGTGTCCAAAATTTGAAGCTCCTATGTCTGCTAGAAGTACCTTAGAATTTTGATGATCGGTGAGTGAGTGAGTGACGATATTGACGAATTTTGATCTGCAACAGTTCATAAACTACAGGTTCAAATTGAATGTAATTTGGAAATATACCTAGTTATATGATGTTCTCTTAGTCACTCAAAATTCAGGCATCTAGCTTTATCCATAACGAAGTTATGAGGGGGTGGAAAATGCTCTGAATCGCTTCGAGAAAAGGATGGTACTGCCGTGCCCTTTTTTGCTCGACTTGGCGGGGGCACTCCGTGCCCCCCGATAATGACGTAATATTTGAGTAGGTAATATCATAAATCTTACAACAGTATAACATAACTACCTTTTTTTTGACGACACGTTTGGCTCAGTGTGTAGTGACCCTACTTGTTTTTCCAACGGTCGTGGGTTCGAGTCCAGCTGGGGTCATTCATTGTGTGATGAGCACGAATGTTTGTACTCCAGTCATGGGTGTTTATATTTATAATATGTATGTATTTAAAGTTTATATATGTGTAGTGTATCAACTATATGGTATCTATAACACAAGCCTGGTAGCTTACCATGGAAGTAGATGGTGCTGTGTGTTAATGACCCAATATATCTATACATATAATATATAACTATTTGTTTTACTTGTAATTTATTACCAGTAGTAGGCCAGTGGTAACGACCTCGCTTAAGAAATCGAATGAAGTGGATTCAAATCCCGGGTTGCACCTCTGATATTTTCATATGCGAATCATTTCCAATATGATCACCACTTGTCTTACGGTTAAAGAAAACATCGTGAGGAAACCTGTACGTCTGAGAGAACCTAGCAAGTGTTCGGAAGACGTGCTCAGTTCGCCCGCACTTGGCCAGCGTGTTGGACTACCTACCTTGTCCATCAGTGGGACGTAAAAAAAGGACTAAATCTATCTATATATATAAAAGAAAGTCGTGTTAGTTACTTCGCTTATAACTCAAGAACGGCTGAACCGATTTAGCTGAAAATTGGCAGGGAGGTAGTTTAGAGCCAGGAGAAGGACATAGGATACTTTTTATCCCGTTCGACCGCGTTCCAATTTTTATGATATTTTAATTTTTGGATTTCTCTTAGTCCGGAATAGGTAAGTATTAAAACATATAATTAAAATGTGAGAAAGAAAGATTTTTTCTTTTTATATCTATTTAAAACGTACCTAGCGACGAACCCGAGCGAAGCGAGGGTGAGCCGCTAGTATACTAATGTTATAAAGAGGTAAAGTTTGTGAGTTTGTGACGTTGTAGGGGGTAATCTCTGGATCTACTGAACCGATTTAGATGAAATTTAGTAAGAAGATAGTTTGAAACTCTGGGAAGGACATAGGATACTTTTATCCCTGAAATTATTCCTTAAGGGGGTGAAAATGGGGATGAAAGTTTGTATTGGGAAGCAAGCTAGGGATGAACCCGAGCGAAGCAAGGGTGAGTCGCTAGTACTATAATACACTTCAAAGATATTTGAATTTAAATATTTTTTATTTAATATAATTGTTAATGTTACACCAAGTCGGTGTAAACAGATAGTATTATTTATGTAATAGGTTATATTGCACTATTATCAGTAAGCACTAAAGCAAACTTAGTGCTCATTAAATGAGATCATAGCGGAAGGGTCATGAAGGTGACAGTGATTGAACTGTTAATGGCTTTTAAATGATACAGATGCTGTGGAGATGTAAAATTAAAAAAAATACTTCAATATTATGAATTTTAGATGAGAATGAGCATCGTGGTGTGTGGTAAATGTTTAGTATTGCCCAATATGATGAATATAACAGGTTCAATCCCAAAAAGTAAACGTTTTTATAGTTAGTTAGGTAGTAGAACGTTTAGATAGTTTGATATAACAGCTTTGGCGAGATTTGTAGCTTAATTTTAGAAGTAAATAGAACTTGAAGGTCATTACCAAAGCATTCAATTAATAAAAACATGGTATCCGTCTGTAGCTCGCAGACAGATCTCCTACTTATCTTGTTGCTTCATTTACATAAGTCAAACAAAACAACAGCAAAATAAAACGTAAAAAAGTAGTTATTAACGTTTTAACCGACTTTTTAGAAATAGAGGTTGGTTACAAAAGTTAAACGATTATAAATATAGACAGACAGGCAAAAATTCTAAAAACCATAGATTCGGATTCTGTATCGATAATAATGTTTATTTGAATAAGATTTTCCAAAAAATATTTAATGTACAGATTCGGCTTAGTTACAATTTTATTATATGTATAGATAGATAATGGTTAATCGATATGGCAAAATTGACAGATAATACAGTCAAATCACGCTATTATTTTTAACGTTGTATTTTTTATGGCAGACTCCATTCATATAAATTGTTAGTTTGAGGTTTTAAATTAAATTCGCAGTTGAATAGCAAAATGGTACATTAAGTTGCCTGGTGACACGTTTGGCTCAGTTTGTAGTGAACCTACTTGCTGTGCCAATGGTCGCAAGTTCGAATCCCGCTGGTGGCATTTATTTGTGTGACGAGCACGAATGTTTGTACTCCAGTCATGGATGTTTATATTTATAATATGTATGTATTTAAAGTTATATATGTATAATGTATCAAATATCTGGTATCCATAACACAGGCCTCGTAGCTTATCATGGAACTAGATGGTGCTGTGTGTTAATGACCCAATATATCTATACATATAATAATATTGTAACTAAGCCCAAACGGTCCATTAAATATTTTTTGGGAAAATCTTATTGAAATAAACATTAATATCGATACAGAGCCAGAACCTATAGTTTATAGAATTTTTGTCTGTCTGTTACCGCATCACGGGAAAACCACTGGAGTTTTTAATGAAATTTGGTATGGTGATAGCTGGGTATCCGGGTCAGCATATAGGATACTTTTTACAGCGGGAAAATGTCTCATTTCTGAGAAAAAATACAAAACTGCAATGTAAGTGTATACTAATCTGTAAAACCTAAGAATTTGGTTTTTGGTCATCTGAACGCGGGCGGAGCCGCGGGCAATGCTAGTTTATTTATAAGTTTGTAAAACTTAATGTAGAATTATTAATGGCATTAAGATATCTATCGCGCCGCTTTTCTAGAATAATGACTTCATGCAGTACTCTTTAATGGTCAATAGTGTGACACGAAGGTCGTCTGATCTCATCTCGATTATTTTACTCTTGGAATTCATTTACATAAACTGATCAAATTCGAATTTTTGATGACGACGAAATCATAAGCAAATATTTTTCGTTTGAGGAATTAATCTGTACATTAAATATTTTTGGAAAAACTTATTGAAATAGACATTATCGATACAGAGCCCGAATCTATAGTTTTTAGAATTTTTTTCTGTCTGTCTGTCTGTCTGGGAACGCATCACGAGAAAACCACTGAGGGGGTTTCTCATCTCTAAGAAATCTATTGTAACCGTTAAAACGTAGGGATGTACGCGCGCGGAGCGAGGATGAGTCGCTAGTGTGTAATATTTTTCATGATAGGCGTATATTTCATATTACATTATATTTCTAAACCTACGTTTTAACATTTACTATCGATTTCTCAGAGATGAGATATTTTCCCGCGGTAAAATGTATCCTATATGTTGACCCGGATAACCAGCTATCATCATACCAAATTTCAACAAAAACCCCCTACAGTGGTTTTTCCGTAATGCGGTAACAGACAGACAGGCAAAAATTCTTAAAACTATAGATTCGGCCTCTGTATCTATAAAAATGTCTATTTCAATAAGATTTTCCAAAAAATACCTAACGTACAGATTCGGCTTAGTTACAATTTTATTATATGTATAGATATAACTTTGCATCGTCCTCACGGTGGCCAAATTTTCAAGATAATAAATCAATTAGTTAACCTAAAAATAGTCTGTATTACCTTCCTAGTGATAGTGTTATCAGTTATCGTGTCGTTGTCAGATGCCTGCAGCATTACGTAGACTGTGTTTTAGATAGCTTATTTCAAATGAAATTATCTTTACGTTTCACGGTTGTATTTTGAATTTTATTCCCGACTTTTTCAATGCTTTGCAGAAATAGAACAAAAAGATTCAAAAAGAGAGGTTCATTTAAAATATCTTAACGCGTTAGTGTAAGAAATTATTAATTCGAGTTACTCTTGCTTCGTTTGAGAGATTTCTCACCATCTATCCAAGCAGTTTTTTTCTCCTCCTATGTTTCTCTCTCTCTCTGTCTGTCTCTCTCTTTCTCTTTCTCTGTTGCTTAGAACTTCCAGCGAAAGACTTCTTCCAACTCTGGGCGATTATAGGCTTTGCATACTTAGACCAACCTGGTACTTAAACCCAGGACCACTATACAAGCTAGCCACTCAACAAAAGAGGCAGTTAACAGAATTTTAGCTTAGTACAAACTACAAAGGATACAAATCTCTTTTTTAATGGAATTGAACCCTGGTACTTTATAAAAGCTTCAGTCAGCTCATGTGGTACATGCAACAAGTATGCTGCGATATAACCGAGTTTAACAATACTGAACATACATAAAAAAAAAACGATGAATTGAGAACCCCTCCTTTTTGGAAGTCGGTTAAAATACCAAAGGTTTATACAAACATGTAATCCAACTTCAAAAAATTTTTATGTCTTTTTTGTTTGTTATATCTATACATATAATAAAATTGTAATTAAGTCGAATCTGTACATTAAATATTTTTTGGATAATCTTATTGAAATAGACATTATTATCGATACAGAGTCCGAATCTATAGTTTTTAGAAATTTTGTCTGTCTGTCTGTCTGTCTGTCTGTCTGTCTGTCTGTTACCGCATCACGAGAAAACCACTGGACAGATTTTGATGGAATTTGGTATGATGATAGCTGGTTATCCGGGTCAACATATAGGATACTTTTTATCTCATTTCTGAGAAAAAATACAAAAACTGCATTGTAAGAGTATACTAATATGTAAAACCTAAGAGTTTGGTTTTTGGTCATCTGAACGCGGACGGAGCCGCGGGCAATGCTAGTAAGGAATATGTATGTAGTATAATAAAATTATTATGTTATAACAAAACAAAGGAAGCTATCTCCGTAATTTAGTTTCGACATATCTCTCTCTAATGGCTAGATAAGTGAGGTATGTACTGGAAAGAATAATTGGTGAAGTGAAGTCAGAAAGCCTAATCGACCAACTAAAACACTTTGTTTGGTGACTCATAAAAAGTATATTAAACGCATGTTTGGCTCAGTTTTTAGTGCTACTTGCTGCGCCAGCGGTCGCGGGTTCGAGTCCCGCTGGGTGTATTTATTTGTGTGATGAGCACGAATGTTTGTACTCCAGTCATGGGTGTTTATATTTATAATATGTATGTATTTAAAGTTATATATGTGTAGTGTATAAACTATCTGGTATCTATAACACAAGCCTCGTAGCTTACCATGGTACGAGATGGTGCTGTGTGTTATTGTCCCAACATATTTATATTTATTTATTTATATTTTAATTGATGTTTTTTTTACTATTTTAATTTTTTTTTCTGTGCTGATAAACTAAGAAATACTTACGTTCCTATCGATACAAACAATCCACAGTAACATGCTGTGTGTTTAATTCAATCACTAAATATTCGTCATGTGCATAGACCTTTGTATTCAGGCCTTTTTAACGTCCCACTGCTGGGCACGTGCCTCGCTTCAGTTCGAGGAGAATCGGCCATAGTCCACCACGCTGGCCAAGTGCGGGTTGGCGGACTTCACATGTCTTTCGAAAACTTGCTAGGTTCTCTCAGATATGCAGGTTTCCTCACGATGTTTTCCTTAGACAAGTTTCGTAAGACAAGTGGTAATCATGTTAGAAATGATTCGCGCATGAAAATATCAGAGGTGCGAGACCCGGGATTTGAACCCGCTTCACTCGGTTTCCCAAGCGAGCGCATTACCACTGGGCTACCACTGCCTTATATTATAGCATAGACCTTTATAAAGTAACAAATTGTCGCTTTAAGTATACTCAAGTTCAAGTTTGAACTCGGTACTAATTGGTTAAATTATCCACTGAGACAATTTGTCATGTTGACGTTGAACATTCTATTAATCGTTAGCCGTCGGTTGTAACTTGTGAGTCATCAAGAGAGTGCGGATGTTTCGGCTGGCTTTTTGTTGAAAGTAATTTTGAGTTCAGAATGAGAGCGATCAATACGTATGTATGTCCTTTTGAATAATTCGTTGGCTCACTATTACAAGGTTCTATGTTAATTTTAATGAAGTTTAGTAATTTTTACATAGAACTTCGTTATTTTGTTATCGTAAAAAAGACAACATAGAACTATGTAAAATTGAATATTTTGTAGTTATAGTGCCGCTATCTAGTGGTTTGTTTTTGCCAAACTGTAGCCAATGACACATAGAACCTTGTAGCATTCATAACTAAATAAGTACTAAAATTGTAACATAGAAGCTTGTAATAGTGAGCCAACGAATTATGTTAAGGGATATCTTCGCCAATTAAAAAATTTTGTTTTATTTTGTAATGAACTAGCGAATTATCCTCATTTCACTCATGTTCGTCACCAGGTGTTTACTGTAGTAAAAAAACATATAGTAGGTACCCCAAGTAGGTCTATTTTTTTCCCAATATCATTCAAATCCATTCAACAATTTCAACGTGAAGAACAGACATACACACTCATATAAAACCTTTAGAATTTGATTGTTATTACCCGACTGCAAGGAAAGGGTTATGTGTTTCGCGCCTGTCTTTGTATGTTTATTTGTAATTTTCTTTATTCCCTCATATCTTCCAAACCACTCGATGGATTTCTTTAATTAAGTTATCGTTAGATTCGTCTCATTAGTCCAAGTGTTCTTAGATAGGTGACATAAAAAAAAATGCGGGCTGCTAGATTCCATAATGTGAAAAAGAAAAAAAGAAATATCCACGAACTATGTCAAGTGCAGTCGGGGTTTTTTTTATTTTAATATAATATATTTATTTATTTCATTATAGCAGTACAATGAAATGAAATAAAAATTTCCACCCCCATGGGCAGAACTTCGACTGTTGAGTTTCTATCGCCAGTTCTTCTCAAGACTAAGGTTTTTTCTTTGTGGACTGATGGCAGACTAATATTATAAATGTGAAAGTGTGTTTGTTTGTTTGTCCTTCTTTCACGTCGAAACGGCGTGACGGATTGACGTGATTTTTTGTGTGGAGATAGTTAGAGGGCTGGAGATTGACATCGGCTACTTTTTACCGTGGGAGATAACTTCATTCCCACGGAAAAACACGTTATAATACAACCCAAAAAATATTTATGATCAGAATTACTTGAAATTTAGTATTAATGCTCTTCAATGCAATTAAATAAATACGTGTTATAGCATTTTTCGAAATTCATCCCATAAATACAGGATAAAATACAGGAAGAAAGTTTGTATGAAATCTACTTTTTAGAGTTTTTTTTTCAGTTTTAGCGCGAGCAAAGCCGCGGGTTCTGCTAGTATGTAAATAATTTAATGCTGAGTAAAATATTTTGAATTTTGTACTATAGTATTCATATTATATATAAAAATTTAATAATAAAATAACAAAAACATATTCATATATACAAATTAAAAAAAAATATATTAGTAAGCATACCTTGTATCGATCTATTCGCTATGCCTTGGTCGTTGAAAGTAAATTTTAAATTTATCGTATCGTGCACTCGAGTAATTAGTGGAATGTTATATTCGACCTTTCCTTTGATTAAGGACGTTGTTAATAAAACCTCAGAATCGTATTTTTTTTTGTTTTTTATTCCCTCTACGACCGCGGACACGCCGGCGTTACAACTTACAGTTAACAATCAATCAAAAAATACAATAGATTTCTTAGAAAGTTAATTCATTTCTTAGAAATTTACCAGGAGGTTGTTAATAATGATTATGGTCGATTTGATCGAAAATCGATTGTAATAATAATTTATTTTATTTAAACTCCCGAGGACTCAAGTCACTCTACATTACAAGGGGGATCGAGTCATAGTCCACCACGCTGGCCAAGTGCGGGTTGGCGGGTTTTAGGAATTTTCAAAAACTATTTAAGTTTGATGCTTTCTTCCTTCTAAGTATAGCAAGTGGTCATCATTTTATAAATGTTATTCGCGCAAATGGAAATTTCGATAGGTACAAGACCAGGGTTTGAACTTTGTACCCCATCGATTAGTTTTTTCAAGTTATCTAATAAGCTTCTACAGCTATACACTACATGTTATGAATTAGATCTGAGTATGTTTATTATGGCTAATCTCAAAAGCTACTGTACGAATTTTCATACGGTTTTCACCATGTTGGTTAAATTATTCACTGAGACAGTTTGTCATGTTTAAAACATTATATTAAACGTAGAAAAGGGATTATCTAGAAAGGCGTGATGATATTTATTATTTACTAGCGACTCACTCTCGCTTCACTCGGGTTCGTCCCTAGGTTGATTCCCCATACAAACTTTCGTCCCCATTGTCACCCCCTTTAGGGATGATTTCCGGGATTAAAACTATCCTATGTTCTTTCCAGGGTCTCAAACTATCTTCTTACCAAATTTCATCTTAATCGGTTCAGTAGATCAGAGATTACCCCCTACAACGTCACAAACTCACAAACTTTACCTCTATATAATATTAGTATAGATAAATTAAGTTGGAAAAAATCGTCTCTTCTAGGAATGCACCCGAGCGAAGCAAGGGTAAGCCACTAGTTTCTAATATTAATATTACTCAAAACATACGACGCTGTCGACTAATTACTATGACTGTACAAAAAACGTGCAACACCGGGTGGCACACACGTGTTAAAGTCCGCCACATGTGCGCTTTGCTTACTTCCAAAATCTATTATTATCTGCTTGAGCTTCATTTAAGTGAAGAATGGTTCCGTATCTCATATTGTTCTCTTATGCTGTTTATTTGTTAATTATATTTTTTACTAGAAATTACCCGCGGCTCCGCCCGCGTTGAGATGACTAAAAACCAAATTCTTAGATTATACACATTAGTATATTCTTGCATTGTAGTTTTTGTACTTTTTCTCCGAAATGAGACATTTTCCCGCGGTAAAAAGTATCCTATATGTTGACCCGGATAACCAGCTATCACCATACTAAATTTCATCAAAATCCCTCCAGTGGTTTTTCTGTAATGCGGTAACAGACAGACAGACAAAAATTCTAAAATCTATATATTCGGCCTCTGTATCGATAATAAAGTATATTTCAATAAGATTTTCGAAATAATATTTAATGTACAGATTCGGCCTAGTTACAATTTTATTATATGTATAGATTAGGATAACTAACAAACATCATGCAGTAAATTAAAACAAAACATCATTAGTTCCTAAAATATGTCATTAAATGAATATAAATAAGTTGTATTAATACCAAAGTAGAAAAAATCAGTATAATAAATAAATTCAGTACAATAATAAAATTTTAATAAAATAATAAAAGTGTATTAAAGTGTGCTAAAAAAATTATTTAAAAAGTTATTACTTATATATTTTACTAGCATAAACCGCGGATTCGCTCGTCGTAAAACTACAAAAAAAAAATCAAAAATGGTAGGTTGCATATAAAGTTTCATCCGCTATTTTATCCCCTTATGGGATGAATTTCGAAAAATGCTAAAACACGTATTTGATTAAGTGTATTTAAGAGCATTTATACCAAGTTTCAAGTAACTCTGATCATAAATATTTTTTTGGATTGTATTATAACGGGTTATTCCGTGGGAATTAGATAACCTCCCGTGGTGAAAAGAAGCCTATGTCATTCTCCAGCCCTCAAACTATCTCCAAACAAAAAATCACGCCAATCCGTCAGTCCGTTTCGACGTGAAAGAAGGACAAACAAACAAACACTTTCACATTTACAATATTAATATGGATAGTATAGCTATAGACTATGGAATCTAGTATGGAATCTTTTCGACGTGCTAATTTCAAGGTATCAATCAGTACTATTGAAAAAATATTTTTGTATTTATTTATACTAACGTTGCTCGCGGCTCCATCTGCTTAGACTTATAAGTAATCAGTTTTGGAGTTCATAAGGAACATACATATAAGGAACGTACACACATGGATGATTTTTATCTATATAGGAACACAAAAAATATACATATTTCATATGTTAAGTTTAACAGTTATAATATAATCATAACAGCGAACGAAAGTAATATCAATATCACGGGTCTGCTTCAGCAACCAGAGCGTAACCCGCCGACCGGGCGCAGCTCTCCAATGCGCATGCGCAGGTGAATATTATCATTTTCAATATTTTTATATTTTTAAACTGTTTAATATATTATTATGAAAATACTATTGGCATACTCTGGCTTTATCTATTTTATTCAATCCAATAAAAAAATGAATTTTTGTGATCCGCAATCTATACTAATATTATAAAGAGGTAAAGTTTGTGAGTATGTGACGTTGTAGGGGGTAATCTCTGGATCTACTGAACCGATTTAGATGAAATTTGGTAAGAAGACAGTTTGAGATCCTGTGAAGAATATAGGATACGTTTTATCCCAGAATTCACCCCTTAAGGGGATGAAAGTTTGTATTGAGAATTAAGCTATGGACGAACCCGAGCGAAGCGTGGGTGAGTTGCTAGTTTATAATAAAATAATACCAGAAAAATATAAATTATATATTATTTCGCCCAGGGGTGGATTTCAAACTACCCTTTCTTAGTGATTTATTTATAATAGGAATACTTTTAGTACTTTTTCAAATATTTAAAGGAACACTGTGCTAACAAATTTCCCTGCGGATTTCTAAATTGTTAAACTGTCTGTTAAGTCGTGAATGGAGAGTAAACAAGAGGAATAACTTTATCAGTTTTTTTAAACAGTGAATAATTTTCTGACGGTATTGGTTCCGTAGAATTTACATATACGTTTAATGTAAAAGTTTATTATTTAAATACCCGGGATGATTTAAATTAAGCTATTAACTGCATTTCAGCTTACGCAACTTACACGTATTTGACTTGTTAAATAAATTTCGTATTTTTTACGGTTTTCTCAGTTTTTTGAGGTGAGCTCTCTCTCCCGTGACCATGTTAGCTGTAAAACATTCGAAGCGTCAGGAACCAAAAATTAATATGAAACCGCGTATAATTGCGCCGAATCGAACTGCGAATATCCGAAAAATAGCTTTGCTTAAAAAGATTAAATTCACTATCTATTAAGAACAAATATCCTTTTCAAAACACCTATAATAATTATATACCACAAACCAAGCATTCTTTCAATTGTTTTATTATTTTAGTAACAAATACTATACTCGTAGTTATTTAAACCTGAAATAGACTAAGTCTATAGACTTTTTGTTTTAAATTAAAAATGGGCTTACTCATGAACTTAAATACTAAATAGAATCTTAATCGTATGTTTTAGAATTTATTATTATAATTATAGTTTTTTTTTTATTTATTTTTTAATTTAGCAACTAGAATTCAAAAGTATTAAAAAAAATTACAGCTATTAGATAACTTGTAACAGTTTTTATCTGTTTTTGCAAACATCCAACGTATCTCTAAATCTAACGTGACGGAAACCCGCCATTTATGGCATATTCAGTCATCGGCCGGCGACCGACGCGTGCGCATCTCAACGTAATTAACTTAAAATATAAAAAAAAACAGTTCAATCGGCTACAGTGCTGTGTGTGAGTGTACAGTGTGTGATTTTACAAATTTTTTTCTCCATTTTTGTGCAGTGTTACCAGTTTTTGTGGGTTTTTATAAAGTTTTAGATGTTTTTAAAATGCCTGTTATTAAGTTTGACAGATCAGACTAGGTGTAATGAGGACAAAAATTCCTTCCAATTATGACTTGCATACGTTTTATTTGCTAATTACTCATTGTTTCATAATATTGTATGTACAGTAGTTGTAACCTTTGGTCTGATTATATTGAACAACTCGTATCAAGCTATGTCCATCTCAGAGCAAATTCTAAATATGTATTTAAAATATACGTTAACGTGTTAAAATTTCGGAAAATTCCGCTTTTTTTGATCGATTTCAAAAAAAGGAGGTACTCAGAGTGTGTATGTTTGTGGGATATTTTCAATTGACTTTTATAACTCTTCTTTTAAGGAATAGGTCTCATTTAAACAATATATAATACTCCAATAATACTTTAAAAGTTAGCTGCTAAACCATTTTTGTTAGAAAAAATATTGTTTAGAGATACTTTCTTGAATCAAGAGTAAAAAACGTTATGTTTTTTATTTTTTTAATCAGCGCTAGTACAGTACGTCTATAGGATATTAGTTTGGCGTAAGTTATTTGAATGCTGTTGGAGAACTGAAAATTCTTACACCGGTCCATTTAAACAGAGTATATTTTAATTTATCGTTTATATTTTAGCGTTTGCACAAAGTCGCCATTTTTTTAATCAGAAAAGTTATTTCTGATTTTGGTCACAGTAAATTTAAAAATAACGGATTCTCAAGCAGAATTTTTTAACCCCTTTTTACCCTTTTAGGGCTTGATTTTCCATAAATCAAATCTTAGCATATATATATATATATATAGCATATATGATACCTACTTCTTATGAGAAACCTACCTGTCAATTTTCTTGATTAATCTGTAAGTGATATTTTGTTCAAATCTCAAAATTTAACGTGATAGAAGCAGTAAGTACCTTCTTATAATCACCTTATTTTACCTCAACTGGTAATCGAATCCAGCTTAATCGCAATTTACACGCCTATTATAAATTATGTAAGGTCCAGTGGTTAGGATTAGTGGACAATTAACCATTGTTTACGGGGTCAAATAAAAATCGTAGCATTTATAAATTAAGTCGAAAATGAAATATGGTGTATAAAGCACCTTTTATTAAACAGTGTAATAGAAGATATTCTATTTCAACTTAATTGCCTCGGTGGTCTAGTAACTAGCATATACGGCTGCACATCCGGAGGTCTTAGGTTCGCGTTCCGGGTCAGCCTGGGTTCGGTTCAGGCCAAATTTAATTGAGATAGTTAAGAAAGTCCCAGCAACAGCCCGGAGTTAATGGTGTTTGCCTCCCATGCCTCGAAGAGCACGTTAAGGTCTTCGGTTCCGACCTGTTCAGAGTCGTCTCGAGTTATTATCGGTATTTGAGAGTGAAAGGAATAAAGAGTGCACTTGTGTCCGGGAACACTTGTTCACTGTGTTACCTGTGTAGTTGGTACTTGGCTAGCCGCAATGAGATTAGTCGCCGTAGACGAAATCGCTCAGGAAGACATTATTATTATATTATTACAACTTTATTGTAGGAAAAAATATGGTCTACGTTTAATCTTTTATACTCAGACTTTCAAACTATTGGACCACTACAGGTTATAACATACTAGCGACTCGCTCTCGCTTCAGTCGGGTGTTCCCTAGGTACGTTTTAACGGTTAGTACATATGCAATAGATAGACTATATAGTATATATACATATGTATGATGAGTTGTTGTGTGTTGTATTATAACGTGTTTTCCTGTGGAAATGAGATAATCTCCCGCGATAAAAAGTAGCCTATATCACTCTTCAGCCATCCAACTATCTCCACACAAAAAATCACGCCAATCCGTCACTCTGTTTCGACGAGAAAGAAAGACACACAATATACATATACTTATAAGAAAAGCTAAGCCTACTTATTATTTTGATAAACCTGAAAGTATGTGAGGATGTATGTTTGTTATCAATAACGCAAAAACTATATAACAGATTTTGATGAAACTTTATATATAAGCTTATACATGACAGTAACATTAAAAGCATTTTCACATTTATAATATAATAAATATTTTAAAGGCATTTTTGTTGCAAGCAAAGTTTGAACCGGCGACCTTTCCCTAAGTATACTTAACCCTGTAATATCCGGAAATTTGTTCGCATTCTTGTTCTCGACTAAGACACCTCGTGATCTCATGCTCTTTGCCTAATTCGAAACTCTTAATAAAAACATTATAATTCACACATTTGTATATTGTGTCAAATGATTTTTTACAAAACAGCTAGCAGTACCCGTGTGTTTGTTCGCGTTCAAACTTCTGATATAAACACCAGTTTTACAATAATGTATGGAATTCTGCCCGATTTGTTGACATTTATGATTACTGCTCCGCTCCCTTGGGTGGTAGCACGATGATATACAGCCTATAGCCTACCTCAATAAACGGGCTGTCTAATGCAAAAATAATTTTCCAAATCGGATTAGTAGTGAGATTAGCGCGTTCAAACAAATAAACTCTTTTTACTATATTAAGTACTAGCGACTCATCCTCGCTTCGCTCGAGTTCGTCCCTAGCTTGATTCCCCATACAAATTTTCATCCCCCTTTTTTATTGCCTTAATGGATGATTTCCGGGATAAAAATTATCCTATATCCTTCCCAGGGTTTCAAACTATCTTCTTACCAAATTTTATCTAAATCGGTTCAGTACATCCAGTTACCCCCTACAACGTCACAAACTCACAATTCACAAACTTTACCTCTTTATAATATAAATTATTTGTATAGATTAGTATAGACATATTTATTTATTTAGGATCGTCAACTGAAAATTCATTATTACATGACGATTCAATTTATACTATAAGTACATTGATTAAATGCTTTTCTAATTAAATAGAATAAGTGAAAATTAAAAACTTATTGATTTATACTGACTGACTGACTGATATGGGAAGGTACTAGCTCCTGAAACACAGTTTTCTAGTTCAGGAGTTAGGGCTGTGTGTATTTGTTACCACTGTGTTGTTTAAATAAAGACTGTTTTTTTTATGTGCAACCAGAGTAACTTAATATTTATAATATGTATGTATTTAAAGTTATATATGTGTAGTATATCAACTATCTGGTATCCATAACACAAGCCTCGTAGCTTACCATGGAACTAGATGGCGCTGTGTGTTAATGTCCCAACATATAAAAACTCTGTTTATGTCCCTAGCAAAAACATGGGAGTCCCATAAAAACTTACAATGGGTCCCTTAATATGTGCTTTTTTGCAAAATTAGCTACCTACCTGCCAAATTCCAGCTTCATGAGTCAAGTAGCTTTTGAGATATCGTGTTTTTAGTCAGTGAGTTCAGTGAATGAGTGTTTGTAGAATACTCGTAAGTTGTATGTCACCCATATAATATGTTCACAAGTATACATATTTTTCAAAATTTGATATTTCAGAAAGGATGAATTGCCACGGCTGAATTTTTTTGGAATTTATTTTTGGTCAATTTTTATGATTTACACAATGTTAGTCTGTTGGCGGTAAAGAATTTTTAACGATGCGACAGATTTTAGACTACAGTATGAAGTTAGTCGTTATTAGACTACAGTGTGAAGTTAGTTGATCAATCTCCCTTTAGTATAGTTTGATGCCTATATTCAAGATATACATTTCCTACTAAAATATTGCTAGAAAAAAAATCTTTTTATACCATCGATAAATACGATAGAAGTATTATCTGAGTCACTAGAATCATGTGTATGAACAAATGTGTCATACGCTGGTGTCACTGTTTGTCTGATCTTATTGAATGCGCGATGCGGTCACGACCTTCAGATGTAGAGTAAATATTGCTTAATTAATTTTAAAAACTTCCACCTTTAGTCATATCTTTACAACAGGCTATAATATGATTATTACAAAAGTGACTTATGCTACTTGATATTGATATGTAAAATAAACTTGCTTCCTGTAAAATATTACTTTAATTCGTAGCTTCAATACTGCCTGTAGATGAACAGACTAAAAACCAACAAACAAACAAACAAACAAACAAACAAACAAACAAACAAACAAACAAACACACACACCTTCGCATTTGAAGGTTACAGGCAAAGAACAGGAAATGTCCTAATGAATAAACTATGAGTAAAAAGCTATTTAAAGTTTAGAAGTTATAATATTTTTATTGAGATCAAAGTATGCACTACCTTTTTACTATGTACTTTTTTGGACAATTCTCCTCTTTTACCGGTAAGTCATGGATATTCTTAGTTCTTTTCGCTTTGGCCATAGATAAAAACGTATTTTTAACGATATCCCTTGAGTATTTGAAAAAAATCAGTGATTGGGAATGGAAGCACCATAGACAATAGACATAGATTCGTTACCAGTACAGAAAAAAAAACAAAAATTGTGACATTTCCGGTTCTTTGCCTGTTCCTTTCATTTTCAATATTCGGAAGAATATAGCCAAATTGTCGAGAGGTGTCAAAATATTGATTAATTATGATAAGGGACTGACGTCTATATAATTATAGTGATAAAGTTTATCTTAGCGCTCCTCTTTAGAAGGTATGTCTTTGACACCGTCATTTTTTGAACATTTTGAAAGGTAACTAACTGATTTAAACCATCCATAACTCATATTCTATACATATAATAAAATTGTTACTGATCGCTGTCTGTACATGGAAGATATTTGAGAAAAACTATTATTTGGGGTCTTTATTTACACAATAGAACCCAAAACAATGATTTTTAGATTTTTTGTCTGTGCGTTTGTGCGCGCTAATCTCAGAAACGGCTTAACGGATTTGGGTGCTGTTTTCACTAATGTATTGTGATAAGCTTCACGTAACATTTGTTTTATTTCAATCAGTTGATAAATAAAATGTTTGTCAATTTTTAGAATCAATCAAAAGCTAGTGACTAAATAAAACTAAATAATGTCCAGTGAAATAAACAACACACACATTTTTATTTAAAAAACAATAGATGTACCTTACCTTTTATTATATCAAATTTTCGACTAGATACGTTTTTATGCAACGGACGCCTAATTAATTATCATCACGCGAGCTCCCCATATATGATATATCACTTGTCGGACATCGAACCGGTGACCCAGGCTCTATTGAGACTCAATGTACGCCAATGTATTCGTGAATGTTCGTCGCAATAAGCGAGAAGTCAATAAATTTCTATTTTCACCTGACGAGAAAGTCGCATACGATGCAGATCACGGACGCACTTGGAGCGATGTGGTAAAATGTATGAAACGCCTGCAAGTGTTCTTTGGTTTGGCCGACTTTTCAAAAAGAGGTGCTAATTTCGAGTGTGTTTTTTTAGATGTATGTATGTATGTTACGTTATATTTGCTAATTGTGAATTGATTGTCATGATCATGATTTTTTAAGAATAGGGTATGCTTTCAAGCATGTCCAAAATTGAAATCCATTAATATTTCTTTTCTAATCGTAAATATATTGCGCAGTAAAAAAAACATTAGTATCACATTTTTTTGAAGATAGCTTTGGCTAAAATATTGACGAAGGTCTGTCATAGAAGTATCGTAGTGTTCATAGTATGACTGAGTTCATGGGATTCGTGTACGTTTCTGGACTTGATAAATATCTACATAACTTCAAGTTTTATTCCTTTCGGGGTCTGCATAGTGCCAAGAACTACTAATTCCTTATAATATCTTTCGCTTCTTCCATCGTTATCATTCTCTTCATAAACACTTGCTAAGGGGTCCTCAGACTCTTCATCTGATCTTTTTTGGGTATAAGAAATACTCATGCTCTTCAAAAGTCCTCCAAGATCTCCACATACAAACGAAATACCATTTACTAATAATAATTATTAATCACGAAATCTTAAGCTATAGGATAAATGCTGCAAAATTTAAAGGCTGGTAAATTCTTTAAAGAGAAAGAAATTCCGCTAAGAAAGGATTTGTGGAAATTCCAGCCCCTGAAAGGGTTAAAAAGAAGGGTTTGGAAGATTACATGAAAATTTATTGCTTTAAATTACGCGTCCAGAGCCGCGGGCAAGTGCTAGTCAACAAAATATCTATACATATAATAAAATTGTAACTGAGCCGAATCTGTACATTAAATATTTTTTGGAAAATCTTATTGAAATAGACATTATTATCGATACAGAGTCCGAATCTATAGTTTTTAGAATTTTTCTGTCTGTCTGTCTGTCTGTTACCGCATCACGAGAAAACCACTGGACAGATTTTGATGATAGTTGTTTATCCAGGTCAACATATAGGATACTTTTTACCACGGGAAAATATCTCATTTCTGAGAAAAAATACAAAAACTGCAATGTAAGAGTATACTAATACTAAGAATTTGTTTTTGGTCATCTGAACGCGGGCGGAGGCGCGGGCAATACTAGTATATCTATAAGCGTTTCATTTCTGAATTCATTACAATTGTCCGAAAATAAGTCGACAAGCAAAGTGACCGTTGTTAAATAAAACCGCCACCCGACACCTCGTACGTGTATCAATGAAAAAACACGAGGTTGCGTCATTTTAACGTACACCAAGATTCGAGTCGTTTTATGCAGGTGTATTGTCGGGCCTCGCTCGCGTTTTTATTGCCGTTTTTGTTCGTTCAAATATTGTTAGCTTTGATATGGCTTACCTGGTTTAGGTTTCCCATTGTCCGTTTTATTGTACGACACGAGGTCGTAAGTTTGATTCCTGCTGTAAAAAGTATGACCTATGAAGTATGACCTTCTGAAATTCAAATTTAAATTGAAATCCATAGACTATGGCCTTCTTCAAAGTGAAATTCATTTATTTGCCAAATTTCATCGAAGTTTGTTTTACAAGTAACCTGCTACAGCCATTTGACCTAGTATATCTGGTGACCGAGAGGCCTATTTGTTGTCGAGAATATAACCGGCTCTATACACATGTCGTTCTTTGTGTTTTAATAATAATTGTAGCCATACGACTTCATATATGTAAATAAATATTTAAATGTGCAGCCTTGAATATTTCTCTAAAATATATTGAAAATAAACTAGCGACGAAGAAATATCAGAAAATACTACTTCCTTATTATTTCATACCAAATATCACTCGAAAACAAATTTTTGATAAAACATTTACAAACAAATTTTCGATATATGTATGTACGTTCGTTTTATTTTTTAAAATGTACTCGATGAAAGTGAACTTTCTTCTTTTCGCCCAAAATGTTGGAAACCAGTTATTGTCACAAACTGTAGATCGTGTAGTTACTTTTTCATTCAACCTCTTTGTTATTTGTGGATATTTATAGACTAATGGCTAAAATTACTTAAGATAAATATTTGACGAATAAATAATATATATATTTTTTATAAATATGTTGGGACATTAACATACAACTCAATCTAGTTTCATGGTAAGCTACAAAACTTGTGTTATGGATACCAGATAGTTGATATACTACATATATAAAACTTTAAATATATACATATTTTAAATATAAACACCCATGACTGAAGTACAAACATCCGTGCTTATCAGACAAATGAATGCCCCCAGCGGGACTTGAACCCGCGACTGCTGGCACAGCAAGTAGGGTCACTACGAACTGAGCCAAACGAGTCGTCAGAGTGACTGAGAATGTCCGTACACACACAGACAGACAGGCAGGTTGACAGGCTGACAGACTGACTGACTGAATGACTGACTGACTGACTGACAGACAGACAGACAGACAGACAAAAATTCTAAAAACTATAGATTCGGAATCTGTATCGATAATAATGTCTATTTCAATAAGATTTTCCAAAAAATATTTTATGTACAGATTCGGCTTAGTTACAATTTTATTATATGTATAGATAGATTTTTGCACGTCTGTTGCATGATTTCTCATCTTTCCACTGTTTACTGAGATGGACTGACCTACGAAAAAAAGATTTGGTGGTCAACAGATGAGTGAAAGTATACGAAAGAACTGAGGTGTGGCACAAGTTAAATGTAATCTAAAACTGTGACCTTGAATGTTATTCTTTAGCAAATCATGTGGCGTGCGAACCGCCATGTCGGACCGGTCGGTTATCGAACGTGTTTGGAATCAAACTCGTGACCTTGGAGTGGACGCAATGAGTTGGGTGGCTTCGCTTCCGATGATGTGAGGGTGCCGAATGTCGTTATTGTACATAAAAAATAAGCTCCATAAACTATGGGTTTTGCGCAGTAAATAACATGATATGTATAAATCCATACTTAATATTATAAATGTGATAGTGTGTTTGTTTGTCTTTCTTTCACGTCGAAACGGCTTGGCGGATTGGCGTGATTTTTTGTGTGGAGATAGTTGGAGAGCTGGAGAGTGATATAGGCTACTTTTTACCGCGGGAAATTATCTCTTTCCCACTGGAAAACACGTTATAATACAGTCCAAAAAAATATTTATGATCAGAATTCCTCAATCCGTTTCGACGTGAAAGAAGGACACACAGACAAACACACTTTCACATTTATAATATCAGTATGGATATAGAATATCACCTATGAAATAATAAAATCAGTAATATCGACATTTGCTCTGAACTGGTCGCGTCGCCTCCAAAATTGAAAGGTCACGTCTATGAATGGACCATTGTCGATTACATTAGAAGAACTTGTAGTCTATACTAATATTATAAAGAGGTAAAGTTTGTAAGATTGTCAGTTATGACAAAGTAGGGTAATCTCTGGATCTACTGTACCGATTTAGATGAAATTTGGTAAGAAGATAGTTTGAGTCCCTTGAAAGGCCATAGGGTACTTTTTATCCCGGAAATCATCCCTTATGTATGTATTTAATTGTTATATATGTGTAGTGTATCAACTATCTGGTATCTATAAGACAGGCCTCGTAGCTTACCACAGCAGTAGATGGCGCTGTGTGTTAATGTCCCAACATATTTATTTATTTAAATATAAACACATGACATGACTGTAGTACATACATTCGTGCTCATCACACAAATGATTGCCCCCAGTGGGACTCGAATCCGCGACCGCTGGCACAGCAAGTAGGTGCACTACAAAATTGCCGCAAATGATTATTACGCAACACCATATTTATGTAGAACACGATGCACCTAACTTATTCAATTTGGTAAGGATAACTGGAATCCGGCCCGGACCGGTTCTGACGCTTTGGAGCTGGGGTATCACATGGGGTCTGGTCCATTCTACTTCTTATTAATTGATCATATATTTGGGACCCTTTTGGGGATTAATTTTGACCAGTTTTCACCCAGTTATCGAAACTCGTCTGTTCACTTTATAAGAAATTTGAAAAAAACATATATGGACAGAATTTACCTACATCCAGATTAATACTATAAATGTGGTAGTGATTGTTTGTTTGTCCTTCTTTCACGTCGAAATAGTGACGGATTGGAGTGATTTTTTGTGTGGAGATAGACATAGGCTACTTTTTACCGCGGAAGATTATCAACAACTCATCATACCTATGTATATATATTATACTAGCAGAACACGCGGCTTCGCTCGCGCTAAAATTACAGAAAAACTCTAAAAACCGGGACCCGGGACTCGAATCCAAGACTTCAAGATTAGCAGCCATACATGCTAGCAACTAGACCAACGAAGCAGTTGTTACTATAAAATATGTATGTAATGAAGGATATAACTGGTTGGACATACTTAGCATTCCTAAAACGAATTAGGTTTAGAATCTGGTTGCGGCTAACCTGTACTGCCTTTTACTATTTAAGATCGTAGCCACGTAACCTATAGATTAGTGTTTAAGCTTGATACTTATCATATGGCTTCATTTAATTAAAATATTACGATGATTGGAGGTCGTGTGTTTGATTCCTGGTTGTGTAAAAATCAGTGTCTCATACGATATAAGCGATATTACAACAGTTTAAATGGGACGAATATTATATATGCGAATGTTTGTATGTGTGTATGTTTAAAATATTATTGTTGGAGTTATACTTGAAAGATGGCCGACACATATATTTAAAAAAATCAACTTTATGGTGGAGTATAACTTATAATAATTATAAATTCAAAATTAAAAAAAAATCCCTACGCAAATAAATTGTCATTTAACGACTACACTGGCACGCGTGAAGCACCAAATCGAGTAATCATACGCCAAAATGCCCTACATCATTTTGGAAAGGAGCTGATACTCTTACACTGCTGGACCGATATAAAGCAAACCTAGCTAAAAACCACCGCAAGGAAACTGGCTTTCAATTGAGAAAACCGCATCGAAATCGGTCCATCCGTTTGAGAGCTACGATGCCACAGACAGACAGACATCGACGTCAAACTTAGAACACCCCTCTTTTTGCGTCGGGGGTTAAAAATGATTTTGAAATCAATGATAAATTTAGTTACAAAAGCAATATCTGTATGATATTTTTGACTCTACGGCACTTAGTTCGCTAGTAAGTCTCACCGAGGTGTAGATAATAGATACGCTATCTGATAAGAGTCACGCCTTGACCGACCTCTCGACGTGAGTGTTGAATTTCACGCTTGTACTACATTTTCATATGCAATTTCAATTATATTTACCTTATATTTTAAAAATATCTAAGTTTAATACTTAGATTTACGTGAATATTTGACATCTATACATATAATAAAATTGTAACTAAGCCGAATATGTACATTAAATATTTTTTGGAAAATCTTATTGAAATAGACATTATTATCGATACAGAGGCCGAATCTATAGTTTTTAGAATTTTTGTCTGTCTGTCTGTCTGTTACCGCATCACGGAAAAACCACTGGAGGGATTTTGATGAAATTTGGTATGAAGGTAGCTGGTAGGATACTTTTTACCGCGGGAAAATATCTCATTTTTGTGAAAAAATACGAAAACTACAATGTAAGAGTATACTAATATGTAAAACTTAAGAATTTGGTTTTTGGTCATCTAAACGCGGGCGGAGCCGCGGGTAATGCTACTTTTAAATAAAACTATCTTTTTCGGATTTAAAGTAAAGCATGCATAACGTCGGGAACCAAAAATCAAATCCAGTTGCGCGCGCGACTTTGTCGTGCACGGTACATTACAGTCGCACTGCTCGTTTGTTAAATTAATTAACCTCATAATATTACTCTTATTAAGATAAATGCGTATAATGTTAATTATTGTATGTATTTAAAGTTGAATGAAGGAGTTTGATGTGAATAAACAGTTTGTTTAAAAGTGAACCAGAAATTGGATTTTTGATAGTAAAAATATTAAATAAGGTGGGTAGCTGGAAGTTTGTTTAAGGCACAAGACTTAGACAGTATGGACCAAGAAGTACTCTGTGAAGACTAAGAAAGCAAGTTACAATTTTATACTGCAACGTAACGAACGGCTTGGCCTTGTGCCTATCGTCTAAGATTACGAACGCGACGAAGCCGAGTTCGATCCCAGCCTACGGTAAAAAGATTTTTTCCAATTTAATGTTTTTAAGAATATAGGACAAAATATTAAAATCATGTCTTCAACAGTTATCAAGTGCCCTACTTGCGCAAATAAAGTATTAAAAAAGTCATCTCTTGCATGCGTCGAGTGCAAAAATTATTTCCACCTTCAATGTGCTGGTCATAATGAGAGTCAATTATCCTCTCTGACAACTCAATTCAAATCAACTTGGAGATGTCCTATTTGTGTCAATCAACGTAAAAAAGGTGGTAATAGTGCAAATGTACTTGTTCGAGGCCTATCGCAAACTTCGCCCAGCAGTTGCACGGAAACAAATACAGTAAATGCTAGTCCGCAAGCTACATGTTCGAAGTGTTTGAATACAACAAAATTGGATGAAATAACTTTAGCATCGATCAAAAACGAAATAAATAAATCTGTCACTGAGGCAATTCACGCTGTTCATAACGTTCTTGAAGCTAAATTTACTGATCTAATAAATAAAGTAAGTGATTTGACTTCAACTGTTGAGTTTTTTTCAAATAAGTACGACGAACTGAAGAGCCGGCTGGATTCACGGGATAAGGAAGTCGTTGAACTGTTGACACAAAATAGAGTTCTTGAAGAAACTGTGAAGGATCTTGGATTTCGATTGTCTAGCTTAGAACAGCACTCACGCGAGTGTAATGTCGAAATAAATGGCTTGCCTGAGTTTAAATCGGAAAATTTGGTCCAAACTGTTTTACAGATTGGTAAAACTGTTTCTCACACCATCAATGATACAGATGTTATGTCTTGTTTTCGAGTTGCCAAGAAAGACAATAATAATAAGCGCCCCCGAGCGGCTATCGTTAAATTCCGAAGTCCTAGAAATCGCGATGCTTTTTTAACGGCATATTATAAGTACAACAGAGAAAATCGATTGGACAAACTCTCAACCCAGGCAATTGGAATTGGTGGCGATAGAGCGCCCATCTATTTGTCGGAACATCTGTCACCTCCAAATAAAATGCTACATGCCGCAACCAGAAAAAAAGCTAAGGAAATTTCATATAATTTTGTATGGGTCCGCAACGGTAAAATCTATGTTAGAAAGGATGAGAAATCATCAGCTAAAGTGATTAATAACATGACCGATTTAGATAAACTTAAGTAAATACTATATATGGTCGTTTGATAGTGGTTGTATTACGTTAAATTCAATCTGTATTATCAGAATATTCGTGGAATGAGAACTAAGACTGCCGATATTTATATGAACATACTGCAGAATGATTATTGTGTAATTGCACTCACAGAAACTTGGCTAAAATCTGATATAAGAACTTCTGAGTTTATAGATTCCAGATATATAGTTTATCGACGTGATCGCGATTGTATTCACAAACTTGACGGTGGGGGCATCCTGTTAGCTGTAAATAAGAATTTTACATCTTTCCGTATGCAAAGTTGGGAAAGCGAATTTGAAGACTTATGGATCATTGTAGAATTAAATATAAATAGGAAAATCAAACGTATAGGAATTTGCGTAGTATATATGCCTCCTCCTGTAAAAATGAATGATCTTACTGAAACTTTGGATAATATTAATACTATTGTGCCAAGTGTCGATGAAGTATTGATAGTGGGTGATTTCAATCTCAGCTTTATTACCTGGGAAAATAAAGAAGACGCCTCATATGCATATCCTGGAAATTATAACTGCAACTTAGGTTATGCTTTAACTGATTTCTTATCTTTTAATGAGTTGTATCAATTTAACACAGTGAAAGGAGTTGATGGTAAGATTAGAGATTTAGTTTTAAGTACTATACATAATATTTCAGTAACTGAACCTCTTGAGTTTATAAGTAAACTTGACAAATTACATCCCCCTTTAGAAATAAGCATTAATATGAATTTACATTTAAAAACTGAGAGTGAGCAAAATAAACCTCGCTCGGACTACAACTTTTTTAAAGCAGATTACTCAAAAATTATTGCTTCAATGGAAGCCACTGACTGGTGTAAGTTATTGGGTAACATGATAGAAGTAGATGAAATGATATGTATATTTTACGACAAATTGTCTAGTATATTTGATTCCTATGTACCCAAGTATCAATGTAGGCCTTCTTCCCTCCCCGCATGGTTTAAGCGTCGCACTCGCAAGCTCTTAGATGAAAAAAATAAAATTCGTGCAAGATATCGTACCTATAAAAACCCCCGTGATAAATATGAGTTTGAAATACTTCGTACGCGATGTAGAGTTGAACTTAATGATTGTTATCGCGAGCACTGTGTTCTTACTGAGGAGAACATTCAGCGTAATTCTAGGGCTTTCTGGAGGTTTCTTAAAGAAAAGAAACAGAATACTTCTATACCTAGTCTAGTCTATCGTAATAGCGAATCAGCATCAAGTAACATTGATATTGCAAATTTATTTGCTGAACAATTTGAGTCTACGTTTAATACTTCAAACGATAGTATAGTTCGTGTATTTACAACTCCTTCACCGCTTTGTGACACTCTATCCAGGATAAATTTTGATGAAAAAATTATATTAAATAAATTAAAAAAACTGGATATATATAAAGCTTGTGGTCCAGATGGAATTCCAGGTGTATTTATAAAAAGGTGTGCGAAGGTTCTTGCTCTACCATTGAAATTGATTTTTAATCGATCTCTCGAAACGGGAACTTTTCCAACCGAATGGAAAAAAGCGAGGGTGGTTCCAGTTTACAAGAAGGAAGATGTTGCAAATGTTGCTAATTACAGACCAATATCAATGTTGTCAATCTTTGGGAAAGTATTTGAATCTTTAGTCTGTCCCATTTTGGTAGAACACACAAAGAATCTAGTTTCAGATAGACAACATGGTTTTCAAAGTAAAAAATCTGTAATCAGCAATATGTTAAATTACGTTACCAGCTTGAATAGTTCTCTTGATGAGGGGATTGAGGTCCATTCTGTGTATACGGACTTTAGTAATGCATTCGACAGGGTAAATCATAAAATTCTTCTCGTTAAATTACAATATTTTTATGGCATAAGTGGGCATATCTTATCATGGTTTAGTTCTTATTTAAAGGGGAGAGTTCAATATGTAGTGGTCAAGGGATATGAGTCACGTTGGTACAAAGCAGTATCGGGTGTGCCTCAAGGCTCTCACTTGGGACCGATTTTATTTATTTTATTTATTAATGATATCGTAGAATGTGTTATAAATAGCAACTGTCTCTTATTCGCGGACGATATGAAAATTTTTATGCCTATTAAAAGTTCTGTTGATATAGTTATGCTCCAAGAAGACCTAGACCGTGTGCAAGAATGGTGTACTCGTAACGGTATGATAATAAATGCTTCCAAATGTTGCTTTCTAAAAATCACAAAAAGAAAAAAAAAATTTGATGCTTCGTACCACATTAACGGAGTGTGTATTAGAGAAACCCCATTTGTCAGAGACCTGGGAGTTATTATTGACAACAAGTTGAGTTTTACGAGACATTATGATCATATGATAGAGAAAGCATTAAAATCTTTTGGTTTTTTGAGGCGAACATGTAAAGACTTGCGTTCTCCAAAGACTAGGATAGTTATCTTTAATGCCTTAGTAAGAAGCATATTGGAATATGCAAGCGTCATTTGGAATCCCTACCAAGCATATCATTCCGAAAGAATCGAACGAATACAGCGTTCCTTTACCAAGTATCTTGTGTATAATAGCGATATAAGTAAGAGAAGCGATTATCAGGATAGGTTGACGACTTTTAAAATTGACACTTTATTTAATAGGAGACGTATAATTGATATTTGCACATTATTTAAGATACTAAATGGAATGTTGGATTGTCCACTAATATTAGAGAATATTTATTTCAGGATTCCGCGACCTGGGTCGCGCGCAATAAACAAAGGTCCGTTCGATATGCCAGTTTCTAGGACGGTATCTTGCTCGAACTCTCCTCTTCCTCGAATGCTTAAAGCATATAATGAACTGAGTACTCTGTCTTTCGGGTGTGACGTTGATCTATTTCATAACAATTTGCTTAAACTAAAGAATACCTTGGTCGAAAAAATCCGCGGAGAATTGTAAATCATTCTAAGTTAAGCGGCATTATTTTATTGTATGTAGTTAATTATCTGTCCCTACCACTATTATTTTTAGCAAAGTTCTTAAGACAATTTGTGTTTACATTTTAGGAGTAAGTAATTTAAATATTTTTTACATATATCACAGTTTTTATTTTTTTTTATATACATAAAATTAGTTAAGATAACTTAAACCCTATTTATAAATTTTAATGTTTTTCAAGTTTTTGCCCTTATTTTGTAGTCACTTTATCTTCTTTTTATATTAGCAGTGCATGTAATTTGTTGGTCATGTAAGAGACTAACATACTAGAACTTATGTATTAGGAATGAATTTAAAATGTATTTGTGTGTTATGTTGTTGGTGTTCTTAATAAATTAAAAAAAAAAAAAAAAAAAAAACATATCCGCGAAAAAAAAACCAAAAGATAGTTTTATTTTGATTATTAGTTAGAAGTTACTATTTTTAATCTGTGCGTATTCAATCATCCACGGTTCCATTTTAAAGATATGGAAAAAATACAGAAAATTTATAATATATGGGAAAGCTAAGTTAGTATTTAGAGAAAGCAGTGTGAACACATTGTTCATGAGATACCGTTGTGAGACTGACACACATATGTACGTCTTATCGCGTTTATCTTCATTTATAGATAATCTGCGGATTTATATGCTATTTGTTTCTTTGTTTGACCTTAGTTATAGTTCAGTGGACCATAGTCATGGGTTCGATTTTAGAGGAAAAGGTTAAATTTGATGTTTTTGAATGAATATGGCGCTTAGTTAAATATTATCTATTTACTTAATCGTTAAATTTTTTGCCTGGTTATTTCGAAAAAATAATACTTCTAAATATGAGTAGAAATAAGAGGCTTAAAGTCTTATTAATTATTGTCCCTTGAAAGTTGTGAGAAACTTCCGGTTATGATGACAAACAGATAATCACATTTTTAACTTAATTTTATATTTTTTCGTTATAGTAGGGGAGCCCAAGAGGGGATTTTCTGTAGTTACTCGAGCGCGGCAGATTAACATAAAAGAGGTTACCTTGCACTCTATTGAGTACTTTCACCACAATATAAGTCTTCTATATAAAGGGGCGCGTCTAGGGAAGCCGATTAAAATATTTAAAAAATGTTTTGATAAGGTAAAAATACTTGAAACCGTCACATTAAGGTGTGGTAGGCTAGTCACATCCTGAAAAGTGTCCAATTTAATAATCTGCCGATTTGCACAAGCCTAAGAGGCAAAAATCATCATAAACTTTATAGTCGATTTTTGCCTCTTCGGCTTGTGCAAATCGGCAGATTATTGAATTGGACACTTTTCAGGATGTGACTAGTCTACCACACCTTAATCTGACGGTTTCAAGTATTTTTACCTTATCAAAACATTTTTTAAATATTTTAATCGGCTTCCCTAGACGACTAATGACAAACAGACAGTGTAGATAATTTCTACTTGTACCACAACCGTAGATAATTATTAATAACATTACCCGCGAGACGCATGCATTGAGATATCGTGGGCACGGGTCACTCACCTCGTCTGCCCACTCGGTGTATGTAAACAAATATTTTTTGTCTGCTGACGGCTAAGACTAATAAAATATGTGCATCTGTACGTCTGTATGTATGTATATCTATACTAATCTATATAAATAAAATAAATGTTTCTTCGTATGTCTGTCCTGTATACGTCCCTAAACCTTTTACCTGTAAAGCGAAGCAAGAGAATATCGCTAGTCGCTAGTATATTATAAAGATTGAGAGTGTGTTGGAATGCGCTAATCTCTGGAACTACCAGTCTGATTTAAAATATTTTTTTTTAATTTGTAGCTTATTTATTAAGAAAATTATATAATAAAACACGCGTGAAGCTGCAGACAATGCTAATATAGATATATCGACATTTTGGACCATATTTAATAGATGTTTTAGAACTCATAAGGGCTGTAAGCCCATAATCTATTATTTAATATAGCTTCAACCCCTATTTTGATTATGGACTAGCGGCTCACCCTCGCTTCGCTCGTGTAAGTGCTCGTCTCTAGATACGTTTTAACTGTTAGTATGGAACAGATAGACTATATTATATATATTATATTACTGCTCCGTTTCTTTCCTAAATAAACGGGCTATCTAATGCAAAAAGATATTTTCTAATCGGATTAGTAGTTGCTGAGATTAGTGAGATGAAACAAACAAACAAACAAACTCGGCCTCTTTATAATATTAGTAATATAGATGAAATCAAACAAAAAAACAATCCTTATCAATGTATTTCCGACTTTTGGATATGGCGTCTAAACAATGAAACTAGCCATGCGTGGGCGCAGTGATAGTGCTCAAGTACGTGAGCAAACTGGACTTAAAGAGTGAATGGGATAGCAATATGATGAATGTAACAGCTTCACAATTATAACGTAATACTTAACAAAAATACCCAATATTTTATTGTGGCAGAATGTATGTAATGAATATAATACTAGCGATTCACCCTCGCTTCGCTCGGGTTTGTCCCTAGCTTACTACCCCATACAGACTTTCATCCCCATTCTCACCCCCCTAATGGATGATTTCCGGGATAAAAACTATGCTGTCCTTCCCAGGGACTCAAACTATCTTCTTACCTTTCATCTAAATCGGTTCCTTAGTTGCGGCGCCTTTCGGTACAAACAAACAAAAAATTAAATCTTTCCTCTTTATAATATTGGTATAGACTAGTGACTTACTGAATCCCTAGGTACGTGCACATAGCGTTGCTACAGTTTTATAAGAAGATCTTTTTAAGAAGAATATTTCTGTAATACATTGTTTTCTTATCACTTTATTAGTTTACGCGACGCACACCAATAAAGCTCCGAGTCGACATGATTGTTTCGACATCTTCAACAAACATCGTCATATTTCGGCCAATTTACACAAAATTTTAATAAAATACACCCAAACCTTCCTCGTAAATCACTCTCACCTGTTGGTGAAAACCGTATGAAAATGCGTTTGGTAGTTTTTGAGTTTATCGCATTCAAACAGACAGACACATCGGGGGCATTTGTAATATGTAGTGAAACCGCGACAAAATCCGAAAAGATAGTTTCATTAAAATGCCAATAGCTTGCGAGTGTCTGTCACTTTTTATTGCTTCAGCTCAATGGATTGAGTGAAATTAGAAATGGAGATAACTTGGATTCTTGTTTTACAAATATTGTTTTGATCGTAATTAAATCTTCTACTCGAGCGACGCGACGCCGCGAAAGTGTTTTATCTATATACTAGCGACTCATCCTTGCTTCGCTCGGGTTCGTCCCTAGTTTGATTCCCAATACAAACTTTCAACCCCATTTTCACCCCCTTAAGGAATGATCACCGGGATAAAAAGTATCCTATGGCCTTCCCAGGGTATCAAACTATCTTCTTACCAAATTTTATCTAAATCGGTTCAGTAGATCCAGAGATTACCCCCTACAACGTCACAAACTCGCAAACTTTATCTCTTTATAATATTAGTATAGATAAATAGGCAGACAAAACAGTTCAGTACCTTTTCATCCTCTATTTATCAATAGATTTTCAATTTTTGTTTAGTTTAATAATTATATAAATAGTTTCTTTATAATATAGGTTGCCTGGAAGAGATCACTTTAGTGATAAGGCCGCCTTTACACTCATATTTGTAAAGTTATATATTCATTTATATTGTATTTTTATTTTTGGTGTAATAAAGGATTAAATAAAAAAATAAAATATTTTTTTTTGAAGTAGGTAGTTAAAACTTGTTTAGACGTTACTGAGGGGTAAGTCAATGCATTAAAAATGTGTATTATGGAAATGAGTCAAATTTATTATTAATAATAAAAATAAAAATACATTTATATTTTTATAAAAATTATTATTTATTGTATAAATATATATTTTCAATAATTTTATTATAGTTATGAATATTATATATAGAAATGAATATTTATTTATTACTGTGGGATGAATGTGCATAAATTAAATAGAAGCTATTATGACTAATGTGTGAAGTGTGAATGAAAGAAAGAATGAGTGAAAAGGACAGAGTGATGAGAAAGTTTTAGTTTGAAAGAGGGATACAAATGGCAAATATGTAATAAACTATTGAAAAATTAATGAACTATAACTATAAATAAATAATTTTTTAAGTTTATATATTATGGGCTTCTGTTTATATATTTAACATCTTTCTGTAAATATTGCCTGAAATAAATGTTTAAAATTAAATTAAGGTGATTGTGGTGTGGCGGTTTTATTGCTGGTATCCTCAAACCCACGTTACTAATAATTTAAAAAAATAATAATTTATATTTATATTTTGATTTGTTTTAATTTAATTGCGGTATCCGCCATAGCCCCAAAGAAGTTTTACTTCAACCGCGCGTAAAAGTTACACGCACTCTTTTTTTTAAATATACATATATGTACATATATGGGATCTACTTTAAGGTATAATATATGTAATTCGAATCATAAAATAAAATAAAAATTACAGATGGGCATAAAACCTTTTTAGATATCACGTGAAAATTAATATATTCGGATAAAAATAATTAGTTCACTATTTAGTTTTGCGAATATAATTAATAATTATAATATGACAAAAAAAATTAAGCACTTATCAATCTCCTTATTTAAAATTGATCTAATAAGATTTTTATATAAGCGTTAATCGAACCTATGTTCTCCATAAGTATAACACCATCCAGCTAAATCCCATAGGTCACTGCAGTGTGTCAGTAATAGCTCGCACTGGTAAGCACTTGTGCGCTATGTTTGAAGCCATGGTCCATGGTGTATTGACCCCCAACACCGTTACTTAACGTTGTTTCCATACTTTTAATTACTTTTATTATATTTTATAACAATTATGTGGGCGAGATAGCTTTTAAAATTAAAAAATAATTGCTTGAAAATATACGAAACGTTTATGTATAAAGAATGAATAGATATTTTTATTTGGATATAATACTAGCGACTCAACCTCGCTCTGCTCGGGTTCGTCCCTCGTTACGTTTTAACGTTTTGGATAGATTTCTCAGAGATCGAGATACTTTCCCGCAGTAAAAAATATCCTATAGGTATATTGACCCAAATAACCAGCTACAATCATATCAAATTTCATCAAAATCTGTCCAGTGATCTTCTCGTGATGCGTTCCCAGACAGACAGACAAAAGTTCTAAAAACTTTCTATAAACTATAAATATCTCATCTCTGAGAAATCAATGCTAAACGTTAAAATGTAACTAGGTACGAAACCGAGCGGAGTGAGGGTGAGTCGCTAGTTTCGTAGTAAAAAATTGGAAATGTATGTATCATCTGTTCGAATAAGAAAAATTTTTGTTCAAAATTTCTTTCTACATCGGATTGCAGAAACTTTAATATCAACATTTTAGTTAATATTTATTAAAAAATTATCTTATCTATTGAAACATCAATATTATCTATAAAGCCTTATAATATCCCGCGACACCACTCGCGTAGTATATATACATAATATATACAAAAAAAAATACTTTTTAGGGTCATAATGAGGTATTAAGTCACGGGTATACATATATTTTTCAAATCGGACTTTTAGCACTAAATGTTAGCGCGTTCATACAAAAAAACAGCATTTTAAATAACATTTAAATCTCCTTTAAGAACCTCACAAGAACTGGTCTCCAAAACAGCTATTAAGTATAGAAATTCTATTATTTCTTGTAAAAGTTTCACCAAAAATAGTCAATAGTGCCAAAAAACTAAATTAAAAAAGAACAGTGCTAATGACGCGATGCAGAGGCAGTTGAGCAACGTCAGCATACACTCGTACCAGGACTACCAACCTGCAAGACGATATGGTAAATATTTATGGGGTATACACCATGTATGGGTGTAAAAGAACAACTTTAACTCTAAACTTTAATTAGTTTGTTTATCAATTTTTTATATATTTATTTATGTTTTTTATTTATTTAAATAATATTTATGGTGTAATCAAAATTTATTTTAAAATATATCCGAAAATAACATTAAAAATTTAATTAATAGTATAAAAACTTTTTTATAAGAATCAAATCATATATAATGATATATGAATCATATATAATATAGAATATAATCAAAGAACAAAATCGAAAGTGCATAATAATTACAAGACTTCCGCAACACTATTCAGACAAAGAGAGACAATAGCATTCCCAAGGAGGGTTGACGTCAGGCAGGAGTGAGGCGGCCGGTCGTGAAACTTTTGCCAAATCCTATCAGCAGTATAGAAGATATACTGCGCCGACCCCAAGGGGCCAAGTGATTGGGAAATGGGCAGGGAGAAGAAGAAGATCATTTATCAATGATTTTAATAATTGAAGTGGAAATTATAAACGTGAAAGATTAGATACATTCGCATAGAATAATTAATTATTAATTTATAAAAATCGAATAGAAAAGCTTATAATATGTACTAGGTTTGTATATGATGTAAATAAGGATATCTTATGCAAATCAAAAGGTTATGGTCATCCTGAACAATGAACATGTAAATGTTACAAATGATGGGAAGGTATGGAGGGGACGTACCGTGTGCTGACTTTACGTAGGTGGGATAGCTGGTCAAGTCAAAAATAATTTAATTTGATCTAAGTGACCTAGCTAAACCACTTATGAGGCATTTACAAAGTTAGAGATAGAAGAAATTCTTTATATATTTATGAAGAATTCAGCTGTTATATTGTTAGATTTAAAATAACCTATTCAAATTATTCCATATATTTTAGATATTCTTAGTGTAAAAAATTGTTTTAAAAATGTCAAGAATGTTAATTTTTTAGGTATATAGAACCTTCCAAAGATCCAAAAGTTGTAGTAATATTTTTAGCAGCTTATGCCTTAGCAAATAACTAATTCACTTTATTATTAAAAATATGATATTTTTTTATTTGTGTGTGTATGTTTGTTACTTCTACACGCTGAAAAGGCCGAACGGTTTTTGATGAAATTTAATACACAAATAGACAATGAACTGGAGCAATACATAGGCTATTTTAATAATAAAAAAGGGGGGGCGGCTGTTTATAATTTTATAAATAACAAAAGCACGAGTGTAAGCCGGTAGTGGATCAATTTGGACTAGGTCTTTTAAATCACAGAACATAGTATAATTTTACTTAAATATTTCCGTTTCCTCAAGCAGGGCCGCAGTATGAGCCGGGCGGGTACGCGGCGGCAGTGCAGCAGCGTACCAACATGACGCAGCGCGAGGACGCACTCAAGTTCGAGCAGGGCCGCATCAAGGCGCTGCAGGAGGAGCGTCTGCACATACAGAAGAAGACCTTCACGAAATGGGTCAACTCGTTTTTGCAGAAGGTACATTTTATTCTATATGATTTGATTATCCATACAAACTTTCATCTCCATATTCATACCCTTAAGGGATGATTTCCGGGATAAAAAGTATCCTATGTCCTTCCCAGGGTCTCAAACTATCTGCTTACCAAATTTCATCTAAATTGGTTTAGTAGATCCGGAGACTACATCCTACAACGTCACAAACTCACAAACTTTACCTTTTTATAGGTATGGTTAGTTTTATATTCTTTACTTGTGAAATGATTGATTCCCCATACAAACTTCCACCTCCCATTTCACCCCCTTAAAGGGTTGTTTCCGGGTTAAAAGTCTCAAGCTATCTTCATACAAATTTTCATTTAAATCAGTTCAGCTGATTAGATATTACCTTATAAAAAACAAGGATCTGAGTGAACCAAAAATTAAGTGATAAGTTACGGAAATTGGTGGTATTTTATAATTTTAAATTATATTATTTCTGAGTTACGAGTGCAGACAAACGGACATACGGTTATTATATATTTTTTTTTAATCGTAACCAGTGTATTCGCAATTGTAGGAAAAACAAACGCGTATTTGTCATCGAGATTATTTTGTGTAATACTTTATTATTAACACTGTCGCGTCACTTTGTAGTTGTAGGCGTATCTACTGCTCGTCGATTGGTGGGAAATTATGATTTGTTTAGGTTTGTTTATTAAGGAAAATTCTGCATTGACCTACTATAGTAAAATTATACTTTGGTACCTTTTTTACCTCGAGAAATATATTTACGCCTACCATCTGCAATGCAAAGGTGGACGCACGTTGGGAGGAATACTTAGATACTGTCCTAATTGACCGATTAACTGAATGACTGAATGACTGACTGACTGAATGTATGTATGATTAATAAAGAGCTGCGATTTAACGGCGTTTTTCTATATAGGCAATGCTTTGGTGCTCACTAGGAAAAAATACTTTAATTTAGTTCCTACAAGAGTACAAATATTTGATTTTAAATTTGAAATTTGATGGCATTTATATGGAAAACATTGATTTTCTAATCGATTATTTAATTATTAATTATTTTTGAAATAAATACTCCTCTTTCTTGAGTAATCACTACATAGTATAAAACAAAGTCGCTTCCCGCTGTCTGCCTGTCCGTATGTATGCTTAATATCTTTAAAACTACGCAACGGATTTTGATGCGGTTTTTTTAATAGATAGAATGATTCAAGAGGAAGGTTTATATGTATAATATACGCATATTATAGTACAGAAAAGTCGAGAAATTCGAATGTTTTTTTTACTAACCGTCAAAACGTATAATTTTAACATTTACCCTATGCTGACTCGAACCCACACCAATGCTGATACATCAGTCAAAATCAGTTAGTACCGCTACGCCATTACGAGCCTCGATATTAATATATATTTTATACATTCCGACGATTTTATGGGCTTATAAAAATTCAATTTTCTCGACTATTGGCGGAACAAAAACATAGTCGCTCGACGCGCGCGCCTCTATTTCAAATTAAGCTTCTCGCGTATTGCAACTAGTATTATTATTTATGTACCATAATCGATTATTTTAAATTAATGCCTTATTGAAATTAGTCATCTTGGTTTTTTTATTACTTGCTGTAGCGGCAATAATAGAAATACACACTTAGTGAAGATTTCAAATCTCTTCCCATTACGGTTCATGAGGTACAGCCCTCTGACAGACAGACGGACAGCGGAGGCTTAGTATTAGGGATTCGTTGGCACCCTTCGGGTACGGAACCCTAAAAGGGTTAAGGTACCATAACCCATATAGTCAACTTACGCTTGACATAAACGATTTAAAGGCTTTTCATATAGCCTCTCATACTACATATAATACGAGCGAATTACTCTCGCTTCGCTCGTGTTCGTCTCTAGGTACGGTTTAACAGTTAGTGTGGAATAGATAGACTATATACAATATTATATATAGCCTATAAACATTCTACAATAAACAGACTATCTAATGCAAAAAGAATTTTTCAAATTGGATTAGTAATTCCTGATATTAGTACGTACAAACACACAAACTCTGCCTCTATATAACATTAGTATAGATTCAACTTATCAAAAGTAATATCACCTTGAACTATAACTTACCATTGGAACGTACCTAAGTATGGCACATAAGCTACATATTTATGTATGGCTCATACACTGACGTCATGCATGATGTCATACAAATATTTTCATATACGTTTCTTATTATTATAATTATTATTTTGTTCCATAAGAGGATAATGGAGCTATAGTCGTTGAAATGAATTGCAAATAGTTTGTGTTATTTTATCTATACATATAATAAAATGGTAACTAAGCCGAATCTGTACATTAAATATTTTTTGGAAAATCTTATTGAAATAGACATTATTATCTATACAGATGCCGAATTTTAGTTTTTAGAATTTTTGTCTGTCTGTGTGTTACCGCATCACAGAAAAACCACTGGTGGGATTTTGATGAAATTTGGTATGGTGATAGCTGGTTTCCGGGTCAACATATAGGATACTTTATACCGCGGGAAAATATCTCATTTCTGAAAAAAAAATACAAAAACTGCAATGTAAGAGTATACTAATATGTAAAACCTAAGAATTTGGTTTTTGGTCATCTGAACGCGGGCGGAGCCGCGAGTAATGCTAGTTTTTAAATATTTTAAAAGTAAAGGTTTTCTTTGTTTTTATTTTTCAAATAATACTCTCCTCACTTTATATATCTTTTTTTTCCAAAATAACATTAAAAAATTTCCATCTGTTTCCAATTTAAGTTGAGACGAAAAATCTAACACATTTTTCACGCTTAAACCGCTGAACAAATTTCGGTGAAAATTTGACAAGGACATAGATTGCATCCTGGGGACTGGTATATGCTACTTTTGACTCCCTTCCCGTCCCGTCCCGTCCCGCCGAAGAATAAAGCCGTGGGCAAAAACTAGCACATATATGTATATTTTATCCTACTAATATTATAAATGCGAAAGTTTGGGAGTATGTATGGATGTTTTTTACTCTTTAACGCAAAAACTGCTAAATGGATTTTTATAAAACTTTACAATAATGTAGCTCATACATCAGAATAACACATAGGTTACTTTTCATCCCGGAAAAATGTACGGTTCCCGTGGGATAGGTTTGTTTTTTTTAAAGAAATAAACTTCGTCGATTCTGAACCGTTTTTCGCGTGTTATTTTTTACAAAAGGCTGGAATTCCTAAAGTAATGTTGATGTTACTCTATCTATTTTAATCAACAATTAATTCACATTTATAATTGTAGCTGGACAAGTACAGTTACTTTTTAGTGACTTTTAAAGTTAACCACTTATTGAAAGTTTATGTGTATTGTGTAACATGTACATACAAACAAACTTCATTTAAGACAGTAGTGATAATATAATTTTTTTGTAACTTTCCATGTCAAACCGACACTAACTAAAAGTGATAACAAGTAAATTAAAAAAAACTTGCTAACAATTAACATAGATTTGTGGCAAGTCGCTCGGAACAAATAAACCGACATAAACAATTTTTTGGTCATTACATCCACTTAGCAATTTTTTAGTTTAGTACGATCAGAATACCTTTCGTATAGCTTTCAAGGTTGAACTCCATAATCTATATTTGCCATGACTTGTAATCCAATTTTATATTATTTTGACACTAACATTGAATAAAAGGCTTATTGGTTTCGCGCTTTCTTAGAAAACCATGTGGTGCGGGTTCAAACCTGGAAGCACCTTTGAGGATTTTAGTGCGATTCATTTTCAACATGCTTGCTTTTACGGTGAAGGAAAATATCGTGAGGAACTTCCTTCTGCTTGTCTTCGAAGCCAAATAGCCCTTGAATGATGTGTGAAGTCCACCAACCTGCACTTGGCCAACAAGGTGGACTATGGCCTGATCCCTCTCGCAATGAAGGAAGGCCGTTCCCGAATTATTGTTATATGGCAAAGTATCATAGCACGAGTTTGAAATATTACAAGTAATACGTAAATAATTACTTAAAGTTGATAAAAATGTGTTTAAAAATCATATTTACTTGTTTTCTAATAAAATCTATACATATAATAAAATTGTAACTAAGCCGAATCTGTACAATGAATATTTTTTAGAAAATCTTATTGAAATAGACTTTATTATCGATACAGAGGCCGAATCTATAGTTTTTAGAATTTTTGTCTGTCTGTCTGTCTGTTACCGCAGCACGGGAAAACCACCGGATAGATTTTGATGAAATTTGGTATGATGATAGCTGGTCATCCGGGTCAACATATACGATACTTTTTACTGCGGGAAAATATTTCATATCTGAGAAAAATACAAAAACTGCAATGTAAGAGTATACTAATATTTAAAACTTGAGAATTTGGTTTTTGGTCATCTGAACGCGGGCGGAGCCGCGGGCAAAGCTAGTATCTTATAAGGGCGTAAAGCCATTAGATAATAAGAGAGTGACCCAGATTCCCACATTGACTTAATTCATAAAAACTCATTTGTAGGTACTCTTTCGATGCATTCTTCCGCTGACATCATCCACCAATTTGACACTAGCATTGGGTGCTGGCCAAAGGAAGCAAATTATTAGAAATTTAGGTCTCAAGCCTCATGTCGTTCTCACTCACAGCTATTTGTCAGTTGATGTAACCAGAATTTTATGTTAGACTAGCATTGCCCCCGGCTCCGCCCGCGTTCAGATGCCCAAGCCCAAATAAAATAGCGCTATTGTTATTTTTTTCCAGATAAGCTATTTTTAATAGTTTTTAAGTTACCTTGCTAATATATATACATACATATATATATATATATATATATATATATATATATATGGTATCATGGTTTTATTCTAACTAGTTTTTGTAATTTTTATCAGAAATGAAATATTTTCCCGCGGTAAAAAGTATCCTATATGTTGACCCGGATAACCAGCTATCACCATACCAAATTTCATCAAAATCCCTCCAGCAGTTTTTCTGTGATGCGGTAACAGACAGACAGACAAAAATTCTAAAAAATATAGATTCGGCCTCTGTATCGATAATAATGTCTGTTTCAATAAGATTCTCCAAAAAAATATTTAATGTACAGATTCGGCTTAGTTACAATTTTATTAAATGTATAGAAGATATATCGGCTCTCGACATAGGCACATTGGTCGGGGATTCAAGCACTTTGTGAATCCATTTCATATGATTTTTTTTAATAGTTATGTTTTTGTTTGTTTTCTATAACTTTTTAGTTTTTTAGTTAGTCCATTAAGTTATTTTTAGTGAGAATAGTCATTAGTTAGTGAGTTAGTGAATTTGTTTCTTATTGACGCTGTAACTGCTCAATAGATTTGGGATGTTGAAGATGGTTCATATTATCCTGGATAGAAAAATATCCCTACCGCGAGTAGAAGCATAGACAAAAACCAGTAAAGTTATAATTTGGTTACTGTTTGTTTGTTTGGACTAAATATCTATATAGTATATACATACTCGTATATATAAATAGGCAAAGACAAAACATTTCAGTACCTTTTTCTTCCCCGTTTGTCAACCGTTTTTCTTTTTTTTTGTTTAATAGCTATGGACGAGCTTTAATGTTCAATCAATCAATAAAAAAAATGATAATGGTCCATCGGTTCAGGCGTCTTCGAGTTATCGGTGAACATACATAAAAAAAACAAAGATTCCGATGAATTGAGAACCTCCTACTTTTTGCATATCGGTTAAGGAACATAAAAGTACTCTACGTTTTTCTCCTTGTAGCTAAATGATTAAGTATGAAGTCATTCACTGAATGATAAGTATAGAATGGAATGGCTCTAATGCCATTTAAGTAAACACACACATTACACTCGTATCTACATATAATTAACTAAATAATTATATGTTTCGTTTTGGGGACAAGTAGAGGCAATTAAAAAACTAGAAGTACACTATATTTAAACTATATTACAAAATAATTTATTAGGCCTACAACCCAACTAACATTTTCCTTTCTTTCATCCAATTTTTATTCAACACAAAATTTTAACGTCATCAGTTCCAATATTTGACATCTATACATATAATAAAATTCTAACTAAGCCGAATCTGTACATGAAATATTTTTTGGAAAATCTTATTGAAATAAACAGTATTATCGATACAGAGACCGAATCCATGGTCAAACCAAGTACAAACAAACAAACACACTTTCACATTTATAATATTAGTATGGATACGTATAGAGATTCCAAGACTTGTCACTTGTCAATTTATTCATATAAAAGGTCGTGTCAGGGCGATAGCGCCGTCGAGTGGCAGTTATAAATAGCTTATAACTGAGATGATGTGTTTTGTTTGTTATTATGTGAATTTATGGGAGCGGCGTCCTTTGCTGATAACGCCATGTCGCGCAGTTTATCACGTTCATAGCTGCCCATTTTGTCGACTCCTGATGGTCGCAGATTTGATCCCGGGTGGTAGACATCAGACTAAATATGAATAAAACTATCTTCTCGGATTTTACCGCGGATTTATTTTGATTTTTGGTTCCCGACATTTCGGATGCTTTACAGCAACATTGGTCACGGGAGATAAAAGATAGTTTTTTTTTAAAACTAGCATTGCTCGCGACTCCGCCCGCGTTAAGGTGACCTAAAACCAAATTCTTAGGTTTTACATATTAACATAGACTTAGATTGCAGTTTTTTGTATTTTTTCTCAGAAATGAGATATTTTCGCGCGGTAAAAAGTCCTATATGTTGACGATGACGATATGTTGACCCGGATAACCAGCTATCATCATACCAATTTTCATCAAAATTTGTCAAATGGTTTTCTCGTGATGCGGTAACAGACAGACAGACAGACAAAAGTTCTAAAAACTATAGAATCGGACTCTGTATCGATAATAATGTCTATTTCAATAAGACTTTCCAAAAAATATTTAATGTACAGATTCGGCTTAGTTACAATTTTATTATATGTATAAACAAATTAACATCAACTCAAGAAAATTAAAACTTATTTAGCATAACTTATACAGATAACAATCTTGTGTTTTAAACCGGCGATGACTTAACCTTTACGTTACGATATTTTTAAAGTTATTATTATGAAAATGTTAAACTTATTTTTTTTAATTGAAATATGTTCACGCGCATAATCCGAATATCAAGATGAACAAGATCTGCTATCGAGCCTAAATATATTCTTTATTTTTGCTTAAAAATTTTTGGTAATCAAATTACGAGGTGTTCGGAGTTGCATTTTTATATATTGAGTGTTTTAATAGAAAATAATATATTTGATTAATTTGTAATGATTTATGTATAAGGCATTTACTTATGTGACCTTGGCCGATAGGAATGTGTTGTAAAAAAAATAAAAAATGGCGCGGATATTCAGTTGTTTTCCCGCGCTTTTGCACAGAGATGTCATGAAATTTATGAAAAGTACTGAATATAGGAATATAAGCAAGGAATATCTCGAAGTTTTATTAGGGATCCTACAGGAGTAGATATGGACTTATCTCTGAACGAAACCCTTCCAATCAAACAATGGAGATAATAAAGACCGTCTTCTTGCGGAGCAAAAAAGTGTAGTACATATAAGTTGAATTGTCATCTGTTCAGCCATATTTAGTTAATGCATTAATTAACACACTAACAAACACTAGATATAGTTAGGAAATCTTGGAGATTAACTAACTTTTGTATTTATGTGAATGATAATAAGGGAGATAAGGCAGTGGTAGCCCAGTGGTAACGCGCTCGCTTGCGAAACCGAGTAAAGCGAGTTCAAATCCCGGGTCTCGCACCTCTAATATTTTCATGTGCGAATCATTTCCTACACATTACCACTTGTCTTGACGGTGAAGAAAAACATCGAGAGGAAACCTGCATGTCTGAGAGAACCTAGCAAGTTTTCAAAAGACATGTGAAGTCCGCCAACCCGCACTTGGCCAGCGTGGTGGACTATGGCCTGATTCCCCTCGTACTAAAGGGAGGCCCAACCCCAACAGTGGGACGTTAAAAAAGGCATGATAATTTGGTAGTACCAACTTGAAGCCGATAATTCAACTTAATAGTCCACTCTAAAGGCTACATAATAAAAAATCCTCAATAATACTTTCTCAGATTTTCGCGAATATTTGACATTTTAAATGAAGTTTTATCTTTTTGGATTTTGACGTGGTTTTATTTAAGATTTTTGTTCCCAACGTTTCGAATGCTTTAAAGCTAATATGGTCACAGGAGACTCGTTATCATCACCCGGAAGATCATTTTTACTGTAAAAGATATAATTTTATTGAAAATAAAATCTTAAAAGTTTGGGTTTATTTGATACGCTCTGACATATTCCATACATTTAGTCAGTTTAGAGGTTTTTTTTTTAATTTTTAAAACAATAATTTCTATTTCATTTAAATTTTAATATGGCAATGTTATTATCTATAGATGTAACAACAGAATATACCGGTGTATACAGACATGCAAATTTGTGTGTAAACAATGCATTAGCGCTGGGGCCGACGGAAGTGTCAATAATACCTAACTGTCTCCATATACGACGGAGTTATTTTGCGAGTATGAAGCATGTTAGGAATTGTTACCTAAATTATAAAAGCAAAGAGAATTTTAGCTACTTCTAAACAGGTAGTTCAGTCTAGTCTAGTTAGTAGTAGTATGAATAGAAACCTAAAAGATATATGAGTACTAGCGGCTCATAAAAGAACAAAAACAAATATGTCCCTCGGGAACCGTATATTTTTCCGGGATAAAAAGTAGCCTATGTATTATACCAGACTATAATCTATCTCTGTGCCAAATTTCATCCAGATCCGTTCAGGCGTTCTGGCGTGAAAGAGTAACAAACATACATCCATACATACATTCTTACAAACTTTCGCGTTTATAATATTAGTGGGATAACATATTATTGTGATTCTCTTGATGATGATATTATATTGGATTTAATTTAAAACAATTTTTAAAATTTTCATTCGCATATCGACATCAGTGCAGTTCAGATACTCTTTTCCATATAAAAGAATTAAAAATTAGGAGGCGAAAAAGACGATAGATGGTGCTTTTTTATTTTCTTAATGACACTTAATGTCAGTCAGCGACCATGAAATCTGTAAGATCATACTAGCTGACCCATAAACCTAAAATTTTTATGGCGTTTTTGTTTCTACTAAAAAGGGGATTCCCCAATATCGGTATTTTTCGAGTTTTTTGTTTTTAGGATTTTTTCTAAAAACTTTATTAGAAGCATTGCTTACTTTATTAAAGGATAATCAAACCGTTTCAGCCTTGTTCAGGTTGATGCGCATATGAAAGAATAGCATTTCGTATTTAACGGGCTTCCAAAAAAGATATTCATAGAGTTCTTCGAAAAATCTAAAGAAAAAAGCACTAATTTTTCCCAAATTTCCTAATTTTTCGACCAAATTTTCTAATCTTTTCCCCTTTTCTTCCGTTTTTTTATTGGCTCACCCGTTTTCAAACGATGAGTTTATCCACGAACAGTATTTAGTTATTATTTATATAGCTACCATTAGAATTTATAGTAATGATTTAAAACACTTCAATTAAACACTTAGACACTGCACAACGGCTGCAAATCAAACGTGCTTCCTCCACATGAGTCATCGTTTTATCTAGCAATAGACGTTTGCTGCAGGAACTTAAAAGTCTACAGTTATAAATAGTAATCGGAAACACTCTAATAATGTTAATATTAAAACCCACTAGGAAACACTGGCAATAAAATAATTTCTCACGGCAAAAATTAACTTCACTTCTTCGGTCTATATATCCTTTCACATTTATAGTGACTTAGAGAACTAGCGACCCACCCTCACTTTGCTCGGGTTCGTCCCATCGTCGTCGTGAAAAACAAAAACAAATCTATCCCACGGGAACTGTACATTTTTCCGGAATAAAAGTAACCTATTTGCTATTCCAGACTATAATCTATATCTGCGCCAAATTTCATCCAGATCGGTTCAGCCGTTTTGGCGCGATTGAGTAACAAACATCCATCCAAACTTTCGCATTTATAATAATATTTGTGGGATAATACAATTTCGGCCAATGTCGAACAATTTCGGCCACGAAGAACAATCTCACTGAGTCATATATGCGCAGGAGATATAAAAGTGCGAGTATGCTTACAAACACCACTTACATTCTCTATACCTGTCACTTTTATATTCCGATGGGACAACAATTCGACATAACTGGCGAGAGATCAGGCGTAGGACTGACGGCTTTACGTATACGTTGACACGGGCTTGTAACAGCACCAAATTCCCACATCCAGGCATTTATTATTTATTAACAGAAACACCCAATAACTACACCAGGCCCGATCCGGGACTCAAACCCAGGACCGCTGCCAGGATTAGTATAGCATGTAGAAACGCCAACGCTTTGCTGTTTAGCAAAATTTAACATTCCATAAAAACCATATAATGAACCAGGATAACGAGTTTCAGAATTTCATTCCAAAAAGCAATCTGAGTGTTGAATAAGGTCGAGCCAACACATTCATTTATGTCTATATTTTAAATCTTCGCCTATAACTAAATTATTTCCTATTGGTTCCAGGCCCGCATGGAGGTGGAGGACCTGTTCGTCGACCTGGCAGACGGGAGACGCCTCCTCAAACTGCTGGAGATCATCAGCGGTGAACGGCTTCCACGACCCAATTCCGGTAGGATGAGGGTTCACAAGATCGAAAATGTCAACAAGTCACTCAGCTTTTTACATACAAAGGTGATTTTTTTGTAGAATATTTGTAATTTAATTTTTTAAACCCTCACTTCACACGGGCAAGCCCCTTTTTCTTTTTTTTTCACGCGTTCCGAGTTCATTCATTTTTGTATGCATATTTCCAAATCGGTCGATTCGCTTCAGCGTGTAGAAGAAATACAAATTCACATACAAACTTTCGCATTTTCAAAGTAGTGTATTTTTGTTCATCTGTCACAGTCTTTTTTTTTTGATAGATTTTAAAAAAGTTAAGATACTCCATTCGAGTGTTTTTTTGTGTATGACGAATTTAAATCTAATAAGGGTGGAATATTTACATTGCAGATAAATTTTTGGCATGACCAAATTTTTTAACATTGCGTAATTACAGGTTAAAACAATGCCAGTAAAGTCTCAAATGCGAACAACGTCATTATCTCTGGTAGCTATTAAGCCAAGGCCGGGGGCTATCGCTTTTATCAGATAACGCGTTTAACTCGAATTTAAATAATAATAGCTGTCCTAGAATCCTCCATCCTATTAATAACATGTTTGGCTCAGTTTGTAGTGACCCTACTTGGTGCGCCAGCGGTCGCGGGTTCGAGTCCCGCTGAGGGCATTCACTTGTGTGATTTTGTACTCCAGTCATGGGTGTTTATATTTATAATATGTATTTAAAGTTATATATTATGTGTAGTGTATCAACTATCTGGTATCCATAACACAGGCCTCGTAGCTTACCATGGAACTAGATGGTGCTGTGTGTTACTGTCAAAACATAATGTTAAAAAATAAATGATGTGCTTCCCCTCAAAGATGTTAATTGTTTCTTCATGTTTGAGTTTAGTCCTCTATCTAGATATGTTAAGTGTATTTATTTTTATTTGTAATTAGTTTAATGACTAACATTTTTCTAAAACAATTAGAATTTACTTACTAATCACATATTTTTAATTTAGGTTTTTATGTATATAGTAGTACTAGTGCTGTTTTTTGTTGTAGATAAAAGGTCCATAAAGAAGTTGCTCACTTTTTGTACACTTTTTAATTAATACACATAGATTAATAATCTCATTTAATATCGACCAATCTCCTTCGTGTCTTCTCCATTCTACGTGACATTGGCAAAGTAATCTGTGCTTAGCTGGCACGCTTTGAAGACAATAACAAGATTGTCTCTTCTCATTGTCTCTTTTATTTTTTTTCTTTGTCTGTTTATTCTGGCTAATCTCCGAAACGGCTGGAACAATTTTGACGGGACTTCCATTAAATATTTAATATATAAGTAAAAATCATATATTTACGTGGAATATTTCCTTTTTTTTTGAGATCGATCAAAAGTTTAAGAATTTAAAAAAAATTAGAGATTTAGTGGTGTAGAGGGTTCGTCAAACAATCTCACATTCGCATTTGTATATCAGGATTATGTACATTCCTCGTAAAGATAACGTAATTTTCTCTAATTTTCTGTTGTCTTTTTACATAGTCATATCGCTCAGAATATGCAACAACAATATGCAATCAAGGATAAAGTCTATACGATATAGATAATAAGATAATATTACCACAGTAAATCTAATATATTTAAACGAGCAATTCTTGTAGGTATATATATTAGGGATGGGCCGAAATTCGTTTTATATTCGGTTTAACCGAATTTCGGCCGAATGCTGAAATTCGGCAATAGAAAAAAAATACCTACTTACACTATTTTGATGAAAGCATGTATGTCATAACAATAAAATAAAGTCTTTTATATATCTCAATAGTCAGTCGGAATTCGATTTGGAAACAAAAAAATTAAAACCTGAAGTTGTATATCTTCAAAACCCTAAGGTATATAAGGAAAAAAAAATCTGTAAAATGCCCCCGAGGTCCAGCTACCCCCGAAAAATGGGAGGATGAAAAGCATTGAAAAATAGTTTTTTCCAATATTCGGCTTACTGTGACGTCCTATCGAAAAATGTTCTCCACAAAAGTTGTGGATGTAGTAAAAATGTACAACTTTTAAATATATGACAATTTTTACAATAACCTGAAAGTTTTCGAGATTTCCAAGAAAACTTTTTTTAATTTTTTCTTGTTTTTTTATTTTTAATTTCCGCAATAATTTTTTGATTTACATGAAACTAGGAGAATTTAATCATCGATATACTTATAATAACCAAAACTTCTTTCAAATTGAAATATTTAGCCGTTTTCGAGAAATTTATGTTTTATGTTCTCGGGAGGCTCAAAATCTTCCTACTTTTGAAGAGAACATTTTTCTATAGAAACTATTTTTCACACCGTATGTATACGTATATATACAATGATATTTCCATACCATTTGTCTTACGGTGAAGGAAAACATCGCAAGAAAACTGTGAGAGTGAGAGAACCGAGCAAGTTTTCAAAAGACATGTGAATTCCACTAATCCGTACTTAGGCAGCATGGCGAACTGACAAGACAAGTGGTAATCATGTTGGAAATGATTCGCACATGAAAATATCACAGGTGCGAGACCCGGGATTTGAACCCGCTTTTCCCAAGCGAACGTGTTACCACTGAGCTACTACTGCCTACGTGTATGTATGGATGACAGAAAATTAAATGTAAGAAGCATATTTTTCACCGAACCAAAGATGATTCTAACTGATATCGTATCAGCTTATACTTTATCTCTTTGCGATTACGTTTATCGTGTAATTGGTTACATAACCTAAAATATTTACTATTTTATATTTGAGTTTTAGTTCGTTAAAATATATTTTTTTCTATTCGTTATAATTTTTATATAATCAATGTTTTTCCTATGCGGGACGCGACCACATCTTCTGGAAAACATTCACGATCATCGAGAAACTGCACTTACTTTCTTAAAACGCGAATATTTGACATTTTAAATAAAATTATCTTTTCAGACAGTACTGCCTTTTTTTGTTAACGTTGGGAAATGCATTTACGCACGAGGTGTGGGACTCACCGGCAAAGCCAGTACTACCCACTAAAACCCAACAAAGCCTTCCCCCGTCTTAATGGATATACAATGACCTTTGAGACATCTAAAACCTTAGTCTCTCCCGTGACCATGTGCGCATATTCAAAAGCATTCGAAACGTCGGAAACCAAAAAAGCAAAATAAAATCGTGCGAAAAATCCGAAAAGATACTCTCAAATGGTGCTTGCCATATTTTTTCATTCTAATAATGATTAACTAAATGCTAATTTAATACTTACATTTGAAACTGAAGCATATTATAGATCTTCTAAGGCTTCCATAATGGGTGAAGAATGTCCCAGATACTTTGTAGTTGTACTAATAGAATTCAATAAGTATTTATTGAGAACATAAATACAGCATCGTTCATTAAAACAAGTATATTATAACAAAACTAAATTATTCTTAGTCAAAATTAGGTCTTTATAACATTTGCTGTAGAAACCCTTGGCCCATGGTGTCAAAGTGCTAACCACTTCTTAAAAGACGTAACACCTCGTCTTTTCGCCTCTACTGGTGAAGAGCTTGCTTGTCTTTCGCTCAAAGATTCGACTCGGTTAGAATTTTATAATATGTATAGACAAAATTAATAATATTACGTTCTGCTATAAGATAAATCATCTGCTGATCGTTGTAGCAGAAATATTATCAACTCCTTTCCCATTTCCCAGTCACTTGGGTTTGGCAATTTTGCAGCAGAAATATATCTTCAATAAATTTTCCTTACTATATTCCTTACTAATACAATACCATGCTTACCCCCAGGTGCGCCTCGAGTCAATCGGCGCGGAAGACATAGTGGACGGCAATCCACGCCTCATCCTCGGTCTCATCTGGACCATCATCCTCAGGTTCCAGATTCAGGAGATTGAGATCGACGTGGTAAGTTGTTGATCTAGATTTTTTCGCAAATTTATAAAAGTACGAGCGACTCACCTTCGCTTCATTTCAGTTTGTCCCTAGGTTGCTTCCCAATACAAACTTTCATCCCCATTTTAACCTCCTTAAGGGATGATTTCCGAGATAAAAACTATCCTTTGTCCTTCCCAGGGTCTCAAACTATCTTCTTACCAAGTTTCATAGCAAAAAATCTTTTCTCTTTATAATATTAGTATAGATAGATGTTCTTGAAGAGCATATGAGTCAATAGCATATGAGATATAGGGAGTTGAAAATTATATTGCAAGACTAAATATTCATAAAAAATTCTTGGTACTGAAGTTGTATTTAATATGTAATTTGAAACATATTATATATTCTTTATTGCACATACATAATACAGTACATTAGGAAAAATCGAGGACAAAAAGCCTTATCTCCAACAGAGATCTCTACCGATCAACCCATGAGGGTGAGAAGGATTTGTCATTTAGCAGAACAGAAGAGTGCAAGATATTCATTCTTCTCCCTGCCCGTTTCCCAATCACTTGGGGTCGGCGCAGTACATCTTCCGTACTGCTGATAGGATTTTGCAAAAGTTTTACGACCGGCCGCCTGCCTGACATCAACTCTCCTTGGAAATAGAAGAGTGCAAGATAATAAGCACATAATTTTTACTTATTTATTGGACATATTTTTTATTTTTCTCTATTCCTTCAGGACGAAGAAAACGAATCCTCAGAGAAGAAGTCGGCTAAGGATGCCCTGCTACTCTGGTGCCAGCGCAAGACCAGCGGCTACCATGGAGTGCACATACACAATTTCACCGACTCTTGGAGATCTGGACTTGGCTTCAATGCCCTTATACATGCTCACAGGTGAGTGAGAAAGAGAGTAATGCAGCAAAAGAAAGATTAACGTGTTAGATTTTCTTTTTTAACAATTTAAAGCTAAAATTTAATAGCTATATTAGGTCATTCATTTGTGTGACGAGCACGAATGTTTGTACTCCAGTCATGGGTGTTTAAATTTATAATATGTATATATTTAAAATGATATATGTGTAGTGTATCAACTATCTGGTATTCATAATACAGTCCTCGTAGCTTACCATGGAACTAGATTGCGCTGTGTGTTGATGTTCCAATATATTTATTATTATTTGCAACAAATAAAGTAAGCCACTGTTGTCCACAGACCGGACCTGTTCCGCTGGGCGGAGTTGCCCACCGGTGACCACGTGGAGACCCTCAACCACGCCTTCGACGTCGCGCATACGCACCTCGGCATCCCTAAACTCTTGGACGCTGAAGGTATCAGGATCTTACTTTTCATGGTTGCTTTGGTGTTATCCTCTAGGTTCAAGATGTGTTATGTAGAAAGAAGGAGAAGGAAAAAAGAATGCTTAATTGTTTATAAAAACACATAAATAGTAGATCTATCTCACTCTTATTCTTGACCGACTGCAAAAAAGAAGATACTTAATATTGTTGTGTTTTGGGTGTATATAACACGAAATCTTTGCTAAATGTGACTAATTTTTTATAATTCATGAAACTCAAATATATATGTATTCAGGATTTTTTAACGTCCCACTTCTGGGCACGGGCCTCCCTCCAGTACGAGAGGAATCGGCCATAATCCACCACGCTGGCCAAGTGCGAGCGGATTGTACATGTCTTTTCAAAACTTACTAGTTTTCTCAGAGATGCAGGTTTCCTCACGATGTTTTCCTTCACCGTAAGACAAGAGATGGTGCCATGTGTTCCATTGAGCTACTACTGCTAATACTCAAATATCAATCAAGAAAAAAATCTAAGAAATATATATTTTTGGTTCAAAAATATACTTTATCTATCCCTTACTTAGATATTTATTATAATATTGTACCTATATGTTACCGTGTACCCCAGACGTGGACACCACTCGGCCGGACGAGAAGTCCGTGATGACGTACGTTGCCAGCTACTACCACACCTTCGCCAGGATGAAGAACGAGCAGAAGAGCGGCAGGAGGATTGCCAATGTAACTATAATTGCTATTTTCTACAAGAAATGTGCTTGTACCTATGAATCTATACGTTGTGAGGGATTTATAAAACGCTTTATTTAGTTTAACTTCTGAATATATATTAAAATCTTGAAAGAATAGTATAATAATTTGGTACCGTCGAGCTGGTCTGATGATGGTCATAGAAAGTGGATAGTGGAACTCTTCAGTGGCTACTAGTAAAACCTTCTTGGCTTGAGCTATTTTTGGGCTTTTTCGATATGTTTTAAGGAGTCCTTGAGAGATTTGAGTTCTCTATCTCGAATTACTGAAGCTAGCTGCAAATGGCTTTGCCATATTATTCCAATAGCAGAAGTGTGATGTGGAAGTCACTCCACGGTACTCATCCTGTACGTCTGTGGACGTGTTCTCCCCCAGATCATCGGGCAGCTGATGGACTGCGATGGGCGCAAGGCGGAGTACGGGCGGCTGGTGAGCGCGCTGCTGGAGTGGATCCGCAGCAAGATCGTTGAGCTCAACGACCGCGAGCTGCCCAACGCGCTCGACGCCATCCAGCGCCTGCTGCTCGCCTTCAAGCAGTACCGCACCGTCGAGAAGCCGCCTAAGTCAGTACTCGTCTGAGCTGGGAATCGAACCTGGGAGCTCTTGATCAACAGTTTTGATTTGGGACAAATCTTAATAATTTCTTTCATTCAGCATTTAAAAAAACATAATTAATTATTAGATATATGGAATTTTGTTTAAATCATCAGAAAGTTTACATTTAAGTTTGATTTTTGAATTCCAACATATCTAACTGCTTTACAGAAAACATGTAAGATTTTAGTGGGAAGACAACTTTTGTAATAACGACGATAATTGTGACGAACAAAATTTAATCTTTCCCGTGACCATACTTCTTTTTTGATATAAAGTATTTAAAACATCAGGTACCAAAAAATAAAAAAAAATACCATTAACACCCGTAAAAACCCCACAGATACAAGGAGCGGTCAGAGATCGAGGCGCTGTACTTCGACATCAACACGATGCAGAAGGCGCTGGTGGGCGAGCCCTGGGCGCCGCTGGAGGGGCAGCTGCCGCAGGATCTGGAGCGCGCCTGGCAGCAGCTGGAACAGGTCCTGACACATCTGCCACTTCACCACTCCTCATATACCCCCACTCCATCTCATACACCACTACCCATATACTTCATTGCATTATTCTGGATGTTTTTTTATGATGAACTGGGGCTATCCCTTTTGAATAGGTCCAAAGCTTGCCTTTTTACAACTGTATAGCGCAAAGTACACAAATAAATACTTCCGAATTGAGTACTTATCATTTTCGAATACTGTTAAAGATGTACAAAATTTAGATATGTATTCATTTAGAACCAAAAAAGATCCTTTTGAGATTTTTCCATCTAGTATCTACACCCCCATTTTTTACCCTCTATAAGTATTTATTTTCGCGACAAAAAGCCTATGTCTTTCTCTAAACAAAGAAAAAGACAAATTATTTCTATACAAAGTTTCATCAAAATGTGTTCACTTCTTTTTTTTTTTTTTTAACGTTGGGAAATGCATTTACGCACGACGTGTGGGACTCACCGGCGTAATACAGCCAGTACTACCCACTAAAACCCAACAAAACCTTCCCCCGTCTTAATGGGGCGTCGCAGGATCGCTTACGCATTCGACTACGACGCCCCGACGGCAGGTCTGCCGAAGCAGACCACCACAACCATGGGGTTGCTCCAAGGTCCACTCTGCTATCAGAGAAGTACCAGGAGCAACCCGCATGGTACACCGCCCCCCGAAGAGGGCCACCTCCCACCGCCTACCGAAGTGGGCAACCTCCCTGTGCGTTTCTTAGCTTCGCGCCCGGTTGGATTGCCGGGCACTACTGAGCCCCCCCACCACGACAAGGTGAACGCACGTTGGGGGGGGGGGGGGGGGGGGAATGTGTTCACTAGTTTAAGCGTAACGTAACAAATAAAACAAATAAACAGACAGAGTTAATTCCGTGTTTACAAAATTGATTTAGAATTAACTACCTTAAGACCGTTTTAAGTGATATTGATGTATTTATATTGTATTATTTTATTATTTTATTTGAGGGGAGGTCCATCTCTTTCTCGCAATGAGGGGAGGACTCCCCTCATTGCGAGAGGGATCAGGCCATATTCAACACGCTGGCCAAGTGGGGGTTGGCGGACTCCACGTGTTTCTCCATTTATATTTCAATAAATATTGTGTTGTAATAAATAAATATTTGTATATTCTGTCGCAGGCGGAACACGCCCGGGAGCTGGCCCTCAGGACCGAACTGTTGAGACAACAGCGGCTGGAACAGCTCGCGTACAAATTCCATACTAAGGTAATATTTTAAATTGAAACTAAACAAGGTAAATTTTTGAAAATATACTTCTAGCCAAAAGGCGACATGATGAAGTTAGCCGCATTCCTTCTACAAACAGAGAGTTGTGACATACGGGATGAAATCTTTAGCTATTTTTATTCTGTTACGCCAAAGAAGTATATCTTCTTACGTGCGTACATACAGTACACACACGTTGTTTTTATTTAAATTATGACTTAAAATAATTATAAATAATTGTAATATCGTCATGTGCAATGTTTTTCCACAGTCGGTGCTCCGCAAGGGCTACTTGAAGGAGATGATCCAGGTGCTGTCGGACCCTCGCTACGGCTCCAACCTGGCGCAGGTGGACGCCACCGTCAAAAAGCACGAGGCCATCTCCGCTGACATCCTCGCCAGGTAACCCCATCAATCAATGGGATTAGCTTTTTACAGATATTATTTTTTTCGTGTTAGGAGTTTCCAGTATAGACAAAAAATGTATTAAAATATTTTTTTTTATCGCATCAGTCTTAATAGATTTTTATGATTTGGTCTTAAAGCCCATATTATATACTAAGCAAAACGTATTATTTAGGGAAAACTTTTTTGGAGAGCTCCAGAGCTCGGTAACCCGTTCAATTTTTAAACCGGTTTTGTTTTCAAATTGAAAGGCATTTGGGTTTAATGTTTCGGTTACGTTCTTTAACCGGTTGAAACACCGAAAACGGTTTGTACGAATTTTGGTTCCCTGATCGAAATTTACCGGTTAAAATGACTTTTTGTGTGTTTACATTTGACGAATCTTTGCTTATATTTAATTACTAAGTAGAAGGTTACATGTATGTTTCTTAGTTATGGATGAATTAACCGGTTTATTTCGGTATCAAAACCTAAGTCTAACCGTAAGAGTAACCGTTAATCATTATCATTTCAATTTACTAAACCGTTCGTTTTTATTAACCGGTTAACGAACGAGCGATGAGCTAACCATAACATTACCGAAATTAATCGTTTTTTAAACCGGTTCCGAGCCCTGGTTAGAACCATTTCTAGCTGATACTCGCGTCGGATAAGTTTGTCGAGTTCCGTCCGAGCTGTCTCACCACGTGTCCGCGTGTCCGTGTGCGCAGGACGGAGCGGTTCGAGGACCTGTCTGCGATGGCGGGCGAGCTGGTGCGCGAGCGCTACCACGACGCGGAGGGCGTGGCGCGCGTGGAGGCCGCCGTGCTGGCGCGCTGGCGCGAGCTGCTGCAGCTGCTGGAGCGCCACCGCGCCGCGCTGCAGCACCTGGCGCGCCTCATGCTGCTGCTGCGCGAGGCCGACGCCCTCAAGCACACCCTCGATGATATGAAGGTGACCGTGGATTCCTCACTCTTCATCTGTCCCTTTAATATATTTAGCACAATCCCGATCTCAATTTGAGAGAAATCAAGCAATTTGTTAGAAACTGCAGGGTGGAACTTTACATGTCGTTTGAAAACTAGTTACATTCTCTTAGAAATAGACAATAAGAAATAGTGTGGTAAAATTTTAATCCATAAACAAATAAATATTATTTATTACATATTTCGATATATTGCAAGATTCTGCAAGATATTTTCTTCTTTCTTAACAATATTGTGTTTCACCATAAAATGAGTGGCAATAATATTAAATGTGCAATATCTTCTACTACCACAGCATTATTCTCTTTTACATAAACAAATAAACACCAAAAATCTTTTCCCCAGGCCCAGTTCCAATCAGAAGAAGTGGGTCGCCACCTGGTGGACGTGGAGCGCCTGCTGCAGGCGCACGCGCTGCAGGAGCTGCAGCTGGGCGCGCTGGACGAGAGCATCCGGCGGCTGGTGCGCCAGGGCGCCGGCGTGGACGCGCCCGCCGCCAGCGCGCAGCAGCTGCAGCACCAGCTCAAGCAGCTGGAGGATGACTACACTGGGTGAGGGAGACTGGAGATGTCAAGTGGAAAATAACTTATATGATGAATGCTTAAACAAAATAATTTAAAATTAATTTAATTTTATACAGGCTGGTCGCAGCGGCTAAAGACCGTAAGGCGCGTTTAGAAGATGCCAGAAACTTGTACCAGTTCCTCGAGGATCATGATGAAGAAGAAGGTGAGGAAATAATAATTTTTTTCTTCAGCTATTTAAATAATAATCATGAGTGTGTTAGGAGACGAGATGTATATAGTCGAAATCTTATGCCTAATTGATGCAACTTTTAAGAAAATAACATGGCAATTGACAGACAAGTAGGTTTTTTCGCGTAATGTTTTATGTATAAAAATTTTAATGACACGGTTGGTTCAGTTTGTAGTGACCCTATTTATTATGCTAGCGGTCGTGGGTTCGAGTCGCGCTGGGGGCGTTCACTTGTGTGATGAGCACAAATATTTGTAATCCAGTCATAGGTTTATATTTATAATATGTATGTATCTAAAGTTATATACGTGTAGTGTATCAACTATCTGGTATCCATAACACAGGCCTCGTAGCTTACCATGGAACTAGATGGTGCTGTGTGTTAATGTTCCAACAAAAAAAATGTAACTCAGCAGATATATAGTGTGTAACCTGGAGTATATCACCTATGTGTGTGCGTGCAGGGTGGGTGACGGAGCGGCAGCGCATCTGCCGCGCGGACGTGGCGGCCAAGGACGTGCGCGGCGTGCTGGCGCTGCGGCACAAGCACACGGCGCTGCTGCACGAGCTACGCGCGCGCGAGCTGGGCCACGCGCGCCACCGCGCCAAGGGACAGGGGTACGGCGAATTCTAATTCCAAATATTTCATTCACCATTCAATTATTTTGACGACACGTTTGGCTCAGTTTGTAGTGACCCTACTTGCTACGCCAGCGGTCGCGGGTTCGAGTCCCGCTGGGGGCATTCATTTGTGTGATGAGCACTAACGTTTATACTCCAGTCAACTGTTGTTTATATTTATAATATGTATGTATTTAAAGTTATATATGTATGGTATATCAACTATCCATAACTCAGGCCTCGTAGCTTACCATGGAACTGGATGATGCTGTGTGTTAATGTCTTAATATATTTACAATTTTTTTGAGTCTGCTACGAGTTCGGAAAGAAGAAGCCTCAGACCTGAGAAGAACGCAAAAGAAACTTAGCGGGACTAGTATTATTTCTTTTTTTATAAAGTTAAATTATAAATTACAATATTTCTATAAAATTAAAGTAGCCTGGAGGCGATCATTTCATTCCCAAGGCGTGCCATCTTCTATAAAATAATTAATTGTATAATAAAAAGGGCAAAGGTGCGCTCCATTCAGCCTTAGTTATACTCTGTTGATAATTTCATAGATGGACGCAAATATTTGACATTTGAAATTAAAATCATTAGATATCATTCCCGGATTTATTTTGGTTGTAGTCTGTTCTTTATTGTCTGTTTCGTTAAAGATTTAATTTGTAAAAATATTAAAATTGTATATAACTTTTATAAAAATCTAATCTAATGATAATTTTATAATGTGATAATTTGTGATAACACCATCTCACTGATCTCACGATGGAGCTAAGAGGTGAATAGCGGAACTCTTCAATGGATATCAGGAAAACCTTCAAATTTGAGCTCATGTGGTCTGTTTTGACTTTTGACATTCGTTGATAACGTCATCTTTAACTTCTTATATTTTAATATGGTCGCACTAAATTCTTCATATTCATGAATTAATTTAAAAAAAATGTTAAATAAAACTATCTTCCGAAAATATCCGAAAAGATAGTTTTATTTAAAATGTCAAATATTCGCTAAAATCTAAGAAAGTATTAAATTAAAAAAATGTTTTAAAATTCCACCTTCGGTTATATATAACATGTGCATAATATCGAACGTCCTCGCGCAGCCTGATCGACGCGCAGCACCCGAAGAGCGCGGAGATCGAGCGGCGGCTGGAGGCGCTGGCGCGGCACTGGGAGCTGCTGCGCCAGCTGGCGGCCGCGCGCGACAAGCAGCTGGCCGACGCCGCCGAGGCTCACCAGGTGCCACCACCCACTCCTCACCTATACCACCACAATATCCACCGTTTACACACACCTTATTCGCTCCTTACCAACTCTTCACCGTCATGTCACGCGCTCGTATTCTTCTTTGACGATTCCTGTGAAATTATCATTTATTTTATGTTTATTTTTGTATTTTTGCATTAAGTATTATAAAGTTAAAAGTATTGAAAAAAAATGTAAATTCATTGATAAAATATATTAAAACATAGCGCCCTGTTTTACCTAAATCCAAAGTTGCAACGTTTATAAATTCAATTATAACATCATATTTTTTTTTAAATGTGGTAGTTAATTTGTTTTACGTCAATAAAAAACCATATATTTTTTTATTATATCATTAAAGTTATACATCCTAGATTCATTACGTGCAACTACTTTGAAAGAGTATTAAAATGTTCAAACTCCTTTTGTAGAAGCTTCTAGAACAGATTTTTAGGTATTTCATTACTTTTTATATCGATATATGATTAACCGGTGGCTCCCCCAGTTCTACGGCGACGCGAACGAGGCGGAGTCGTGGATGCGCGAGAAGCGCGCGGTGGCGGCGAGCGCGGACTGCGGGCACGACGCGGCGGCGGCGGCGGCGCTGCTGGCGCGCCACCGCACGCTGCACGACGACCTGCGCGCGCACGGCGCCGAGCTGGACGCGCTGGCGGCCGCCGCGCGCCGCCTGCGCGACGCCGGCATCGACAACCTGCAGCTGCCCACCGAGGTGGAGGCCGGCGCGGGGCTGGACGCGGACGAGGAGGTGGTGAGCGAGACGCGGCTGGTGCCCACCGAGGTGTGGGAGGAGGAGCCCGTGGAGCGCCTCGAGCACCGCACCGTCACCGAGCAGCGCAGCGTGCCGCAGGTGAAGGCGCTGTACGCGTTCAGCGGGCAGGGCATCTCCATGGCGAAGGGCGAAGTGATGTTCCTCATCAGCAAGACCAACCCGGACTGGTGGTCGGTGCGCAAGGCGGACCGCACGGACGGCTTCGTGCCCGCCAACTACGTGCGCGAGGTCGAGCCGCGCGTCGTGCCGGTCAGTACATCCGTCTGTTATCTGTATCTGTTTAAAGAAATATACTCGTATATATAGTATTTATTCATTTTTTTTAATATTTTAAGTTTTAATTATAATGTTGAAAACTTGTATATATTTCTTAATAATATGAATTTATATTGTCCCATTTCTATTTCTACAAATTCTATCTGTCAGAAATTGTTCATAGCAATAAGAAATTTTTGATATATTTTTTTATTTACCTATACTGTATAGTGTATACTCTTGTTTATGTATAATAAAGTATTTCTAAATATAATGTGTCAAATGATGTACATATATGAACATTTATGAAATAGCTCAATTTTCGTTACAAGGCGTCAAAACTAGCAGTAGTGTGTGTATGTATGTGTGTGTGTGTGTGTGTGCAGGTGCAAGTGCGGCGGCCGGAGAAGGTGAAGACGGTGCAGCGCGTGCGCAAGACGGTGCTGGTGAAGCAGGTGGTGCAGACGCGGCGCGCGCCCGTGCCGCGCCGGCCGCGCGCGCCGCCCGCGCCCGCGCGCCACCCGCCCGTGCGCGACCGCCTCGACCAGATACAGGCGGAGTATGGTGGGTTACGCTACGCTACCACTTAGTAGCTATCCACTTTGTGGGTGGATTTTTCTCTTTTTTTTCTTTGATTATATTGTGAATTTAACTTTTTTAGTCTGTTGACATTTTTTTTATATATTAATATTCATTAGTCTACCTTTTAGTGTGGTATTTTTTTTGGTAAATACAGTCTTATTAAGAATGTTGTTGTCGTTTTTTAATCTATTTAAATTTATTTAAAAAAAATCGTTAATTTTTTTATACTAATATTGTCATTAATCTTGTAATGACAGTTATATATTAAATGTTGTTTTTTGTAATATTTGGATTTTAACGAGAACCGAACCGTCCTCAGCCGCTCTCCTCAAGCTGTCGGAGCAACGCCGCCTTCAGCTGGAGGACGCCATCAAACTGTTCAGCTTCTTCGCGGAGTGCGATGACTTCGACAAGTGGATCCGCGACAAGGAGAAGATGCTGCGCTCCGACGACGCCGACGACAGCGTCGACAACGCCAAGAGGAAGTACGAGGTGTGTGTGCGAGTGTTTATACGGTCCTAAAACTTAAAGAGACTTATTTTATATGTAAATGCTGTAAAAATGTCTTAAATTACATGATTTTTTTCCCCCAAATAGAAAGTTTTTTTTTTATTATTTCGTGCCTGAGTTTCAACCACTTAATATATTTTAGACTGTATACTTCAGTTAATTAAATATTCACCCTTTCATTCTGCATTTACTTGTTTTTAACATCTTACTACTGGACGGGCCAATAATTATTAGTCCAATTTTGGGCGGATTAATACGCTTCTTATGTCTTTCGGAAACTACTCAAAATCCTCTCAAGAAAGGATAAACAATTTGATGACCATTTAACTTGGACAGAAATTCGTGACGGATCTGTCGGCGGCGTCCAAGCGGCTGGAGAGCATCGAGGCGGCGGCGGAGGAGCTGGCGGCGGCGGGGCACGGCCAGGCCGCGCGCGCCGCCGCGCGCCGCCAGCAGCTGCGCCAGCAGTGGGAGCGCCTGCTGCGCCTCAAGCAGCAGAAGGAGAAGAGTCTGGAGGGCGCCTCCAGGTACCGACCCATCTAACTAGATAAAGGTGTTTTGTGAAAGGTTTAATTGAGTTGTTGATATCTGCTGAAACCAAGACACAAGTTCTTTAAAAAATCTTTAATTTTGAAAATTGTAAAATTAGATTTGAGTTTATTAAATATTTAGTCAATTCGGTTGGCGACTAAGTAACGTCACAAGTTGGCTTTTGCTAGACAAAATGTTTTTATAAATAATACCAATTGATTAGTGGTGCTAAACACCTAATTATTTTCACATATTTAAAAAAATAGTTAGGATTATGGGTTCAGTTTTCAAATATATTAAAACAAATATATGATGGCTACTGTGTATTTTAATCCGTGCGTGTCGGGTGCGCAGCGTGGAGCTGTTCCAGCGTACGTGCGACGAGGCGCTGGCGTGGATGGCGGAGAAGGAGCAGCAGCTGGCGGCGGGCGGCGGCGGCGGCGGCGACCTGCGCACCGTGCGCGCGCTGCAGCGCCGCCACGCGCAGCTGGAGCGCGAGCTACAGCCGCTGCGCGACAAGGTCGACACCGTCACGCTGCTGGCCGACTCGTGAGTCTACCCCCTCCCCTCCCACTCCCCTCCGTGCCCCTCGGCGCTGGCGGGACCATGGTCTAGCTCTGGATCTAGCCAGATGCACAGCTGAAAGAGTTGCTGGCTAACTTTTGAGTTGTTCCTATGTTGCTGATTGTTCTACTATATTGGCGCTTGAAAGCGCTCTGGTATAAAGCAGTCCAGATGATTGGCTGTAGTAGGAGTTAGCTTTAGCTGAGCATACATATTTCTGACTAACTCATGAGCTGCTTCTCTGGTACCAGGATATATCATTTCAACTATTTATTACATGCTTATTTTTGAAATTAGACATGTATTTTTTTGCAAAATTATATGCATAGGAGATGTTGCCTGCGACAATTTGGTATCCAAATTAATTTTGGCTATCTTTACAAATATTTTTCATATCTTTTTCCTTATAATCTGTAACTAACAAAAAAATATTCACACCACATTATCCTTTACATGCAGCATCATAAAATGGTTAGATTTGAACGGGTATGTTGATATTTTGTATCAAAATTGGAATAATTTCCCGAAAATCTCCATATTTAACTTATTGGCTTAAAATGAGAGTTTAAAAACTTGTTTTCCCGAAAGTCTCTGAATAATTTATGAATAGATTGAGAATGCGAATTTTACCGATCAATCTCTTCGTCTTCTCCACTCTACGTGACATTGACGATGTAATCTGTGCTCTACGAGCACGCTTTGAAGCCATTAACAAGATAATTCAATTGAATGTGAGTTTTCCTATCTAGTGTCAAGTCCCAATACCCAACGGAGCGGGCCAATGTGGAGAAGCGCCAGAAGCAGCTGGAGAGTGCGTGGGAGCGCTGCGAGGCGCAGGCGGCGGAGCGCCGCGCGCGCCTGGAGAGCGCCGTCGGCCACCAGGTGTTCGCCAACGGCGCCAAGCAGCTGCATGATTGGATACAGGTGATTCTTAGATTTACTCGAATATTCTCTCGATCTCAAATAAAACTTTTTTCGGGTTTTGGGAAATGAATTTCTCCCGTGACCATGATTCCTTAAAGGATTCCAAACATAGGGAACCAAAAATCAAAATAAATCCGCGAAAAAAATCCAAAAAGATAGTTTTATTTAAAAGTTATTATTTATTTATCTTTTACAATTTCATGTCTTTTATAATAAAAATTAGCTTACTGTCCAATGTAAAATATTTAATGAAATAAGTTTAGGAGTTTTGAGAAGCATTAAAAATATATTTTTCAAAGAAATTTCTACTTTCTTAAAAATAAAAGATAGCATATTATATACAAATGAGTGTCTGTCTGTCAACAGAAAGTCCGCGAGCAGGTGTCGCAGGAGGTGTGCGCGAAGGACGTGGCCACCGCCGAGGCGCTGCTCAAGCAGCACCAGGAGCTGGAGGACGATATCAAGGCACATGACGACGAGTGAGTGATGGGCTCAAATATCTCGTACAAATTCAAAAATGTTTTTAGGGGATTTACCTAACTTAAGTACAATACAAGTTGCGGTTAATAAAATCTTGATATTCTTTTTAAACGAAAAAATATTTTTCAGACATTAAAAGATTAATAGTCAAGGGAGAATAATATCAAAGAAAATTTCACAGAGCAATTACTTTTAAAGTGATTTTGACTGTTTTTACTTCGATTTAAAGAACTTTATTTATGTCCTGAACCAGTTTTGTTTGAGAACTTTGAGTTCGTAGAAAAATCCTACAGAAAATAAATACGTAGAAAATATAACATGTTATGAATATTAAAATAAAAACAAATCGGCTTAGCCGTTCTCAAAAATTATGTTTACCAACAAACATAATTTCAGTTTCATTTATACATCTAGTATATAAATCTTCACTAATAACACAACCTACTCCTCAGGTTCAAGGAAGTGATAGGTCTGGGCAAGCAGCTGGTGGGCAGCAACCCCGCGCTCACCGACGTGGCCACCACGACCGACGCGCTGGCGGCTGAGCAGGCGGCGCTGCTCCAAGGTCAGCACTATCACTATTATATGAAAGCCGGGAGACGGTTTTAGAGTTGGCTGCTGTAACTAAAAATTATTCAATATGAATTTTTTTTTTAATAATCTGTGCGTTTCATTAAAGATCATAAGAATTTGCTTTAAAATCGTAGATGATTCTACTGTATGTATTTTTAGACTGTGGTAATTGTGTATATGTTGTGAGCATATCGTAGAATTGATGACTTCAAGACATGTTCCACTATATCATGGGCTAATATAATATTGTCAGATTGCGTAATATTATACAAGCTCATGATCACTTCTTCGGGATTAAGTCATTTCCTTAGCCAATTATTATACTTAGAAATAACTCGAAAATAACATTTTGCAGAATGGCGCGACAAGGAGCAGTACCTGCGCCAGGTGCTGCAGCTGCAGAGCTTCAACCGCGAGGCGGACCACATCGACGCGTCCAGCGGCGCGCATGAGGCCTTCCTCGACTACAATCACTGCGGGGTGAGACTAGCTTTAAAAACTTTCAATATTAAAAAAAAACAGTTAGAACCATCGTGAGATGTCTTACAGATGTGAAACATCGTAACTATTTTGTATAGAAAATATGCATGACAGGATGATTTATTTAAGCAAATCAAAATATCCAGATTAAAAAAATCTTTATTTATATTATGATCGTGTGGTTGGCTGTGTGTGAGGGGAAGACATGGCATTTTAGAAGTTTCACATCAAAAGTAAATTGGTCTAATCACTAAGTTAGCGATCCTTTCCATGCCATTTAAGGGTAGAGGAGAAATATAAAAAATGGATGTAATGAACACAACGGGGTGTACATTGTACAATGTATATGATTTATAAAAATATTGTTATATAGCTGCAGCATGATGACAGTTAGACAAAATATTTATATATTACGCCGGTTTTTTTCAAGTTAACATCATTTGATTTAATTAATTGCTTGATGAGGATATATGGATAAATTGTTTTTTGCATCGCCCAAATTTATTTTGTTTTTTTTTATTTTTTTTTCTTTTTTTTTTTTAAATCAATAAAATATTGGCAAGGTTAATTATTATGTAAACATGCATATACCATATAGGTTGTTTTTTTGTGAATAATGTGTGACTGACAATTTGTATAACATAACACATAATTATATATATGTATTGTCCGCGCAGTCGTCTGTGGACGAGGCGGAGGCGCTGCTGAAGCGGCACGAGGAGCTGGAGGCGCGGCTGCAGGCGCAGGACGAGCGCCTCGCCGCCTTCGCGCAGCGCGCCGACGCGCTCGCCGCGCTCGACCCGCCGCACTACGCCAAGGAACAGTGCGTACACGCGCTCACACGCACACACATGCATACATACATACAAACTTTTTCAATATATAGTTTTTTTAAACGTCCCTGTTCTCTCCCACGACAATGCTTGCTGTGATACATTCAAAACGTTGAGAATCAAAAATCAAAATAAAACCAACATAGCATTCGTAGTACAGATACTATACGAGTATGAAACGAAAAAAAAAATTACGATACAATTTGTCATGATTGCAATTATATATATTTATTATTATTATATATTTATTATCTGTACATACTGTATATGTGTGTCCGTGTGCCGCAGCATCGTGTCGCGGCGCGCGGCGGTGCTGGCGCGGCGCGACGGCGTGCGCCGGCTGGCGGCCGAGCGGCGCCGCGCGCTGCTCGCTAGCTTAGCTCATCAGCAGGTATGACACTACTCCATTTTATAATTCATTATTATTAAAAATACTAGCGGACTGACAGACGTCGTGATACCCGAATATGGTGTCCATCATAGTCTTCATATAAAATCCTAGAAGCCGACTGCAGCGCCACCTATCGGCTCCGGTTGTGAATCTAAACCATCCAAACATACAAAAAGTATTATCAAAATCGGTCCAGCTATTTAGGTGGAGTTTAGTGACATACACACGTATACAAGAATTATGTATTATATATAAGGATATACTGATCTTCAAATCAATTTCATAAAAATTATTCAAAAAGACTAGCGTTTTCCCGCGGCTCGGCCCGCCTTATTAATTACTAAGTATATAGTATTCTAATATATAATTTATGTTTTTGTAAAGGTTCATCAAAATCTGTTCAATAGTTTTTATATGAATGACTTTATATAAAAAGTAAAAAAATAGATACACATTTCCTAACATATATCTCTTCAAAAAGCGGCGTCGACATGTGACGAAAAGTCAACCTAAATAATAAAACCCAAAAAACTTAAGTCCCAGTGTTAAAACAAATTCGAACTTACGAGTATGAACATAAAGTGCATTATGCCACGTTTTAATGTCATGCCTTCTGAAAAACAATCGTCTTCTGGAATCAGGCAGAATAAAAACTACATAGAGAAGTGTAGATGTTATATTTATTTTATTTTCTAAGAAATATTGCAATTTGAATAATATTAGTATTAAAAATTGTAATTTCAATAATAATAATGTCAATTTTTATGTTTTTTCAGTTCGTAGCGTCGTCTGAGGAGCTGCAGGCGTGGATAGAAGACAAGACGAGAACTGCTCAAGATAAAAGCTACAGGTTACTAAAAAAAAATATTTTTTAATCACTATACGTTTTTTGAAGTTATACTTCTTTTGGCACGTTTGGAAAAAATATAAGAGTAAAATTTTTACAATGCGCGCGCACACCGACAGCCGAAAAGCGACATGATGAAGTTAGCTGCATTCCTTTTACAAACAGAGAGCTGTGACATATGGGATGAAATCTTTAGCTATTTTTGTTCTGTTACGCCAAAGAAGTATAACTTCTTACGTGCATACATAAGTACACACACACGTTTTTTTAATATAAAGTGCTTAATCTTACAATTAGTTAAATTAGATTGTGATTTTGTTACTACATATATATTGCCTTCTGTGTCCTATCCGAGAATCGAACCTATTGTCTAATTTTGCAAATTAATAAATATATTCATATTTTCCTACTTTTTTCTAGGGATTTGACAAATTTGGAGCGCAAACTGCAAAAGCACGAAGCGTTCGAGCGAGAGTTGCAGGCGAATGAGAAACAGCTCAGAAATGTCGAGAGTGTATGTATATGTAGAGGTTTTTAGTTATTTTTAAATAATATAAATTAAGGTTGTCTGTGTGTTTGTCCCTTTTTTGGAAAGTTGGGAAGACTTTTTTACCATATATCTAAAACTATATTTGAAAGAAAATTTTAATAGTTTTATTTAGAAACAAAAAATAAAAATCACGCTTCTTTCTTATTATTACATGTATGTCAATATGAGGCCCATATAAGATACGCAATAAAAAGAAGTAAACCAAATTTAAAATTAATCAATACCACCCCAAAAGTGGTAAAGATGTTCGAAACTTTGGATGTCTAAAAAATTAACTAGCATTATACATACTAACTAATATGACGACACGTTTGGCTCAGTAGTGATTCTACTCGCTGTGCGGTGGCGAGTTTGAGTCCCGCTGGGAGCATTCATTTGTGTGATGAGCACGAATGCTTGTACTCCAGTCGTGGGTGTTTATATTTATAATATGTATGTATTAAAAGTTATATATGTGTAGTGTATCAACTATCTGGTATCCATAACACAGGCCTCGTAGCTTACCATGGAACTAGATGGTGCTGTGTGCTAATGTCCCAACTTATAATATTATAATGAATCCCCAGATCGGGCAGTCGCTGCAGAAGTCGGACCCGGGGCGCGCGCAGGAGGTGTCGGCGCGGCTGCGGGCGCTGGGCGGCGCGTGGGGCGCGCTGGTGGCGGCCTCGCGCGACAAGGGCGGCAAGCTGCGCCAGGCCGACCGCCAGCGCTCGCTGCGCAGGTAACGCCACCTGTTGCTCTATCTACATTAATGGTACTACAGTCATACTTACATGAAACTACAGTACCTCAGACCGAGACAAAATTTCATAAAGAAGCAGCCTTATATACTCCTTCGTATAACGAAACCATAGAGCGATTCAGAGCAATAAAAATAAGTACAACGCCATCTATCGAGTGGTACTCTTTGTTTCTGTACTTATAACATTACTCCTTGTAAATATAAAAAAAATATATGCACAATAAATGCCTTAAAAACTCTTTTAATTACATAAGGTTTTTGAATATTAAATTAGAATGATTTTTAGATTCTTAATAAATGCTTTCCCTGGTAGGTCTATCGAGGACGCGAAGGCGCGGCTGTCGGAGCTGGAGCGCGCGCTGGCCAGCGAGGAGCTGGGCGCCGACCTGCGCTCCGTCAAGCGGCTGCTCGTGCAGCATCAGGTAACCTCATCAGCAACCAGCGGCAACCAGTCTGGTGGTGGTTGTAAGAGATATAGAGGAGGGCGTGGGAAGGGGGGGGGGGGGACAGTTTACGATAGCATCGTCAAGGCACTTAAGGACTGAAGTAGTTGAAATTGTATCTATTTGCGTAAAACAATAAATAAAAATAATCATTTTCTAATTTTACTTCTAAGCATGTTAGCAAAATTATTTTTCTATTATTTGCTATCATCCAGAATGTAGGAGAAAGAGTGACATAGACAAAAGACTTGTAGTTTTAAAAAAACAAAATGATATAATTTTTTATGTAAAACAAAGTCATTTTGAATTTGTATTGCTGACATTACAGTAAACATTTTCATAGTAATCAGCTTCGTCAAAAACAAAAAAAATACGACGAGATAATTCTAATAGATAATTTTTAAAATATCAAATAATTGTGCTAATAAGATAATTATGACGTGGGACAACTCTGCAGGCCCTGGAGCAGGAGCTGGCGCAGTGCACGTCGCGTGCGGAGGCGCTGGCGGCGCAGGGCGGCGACCTGGTGTCGGGCGGACACTTCGACGCCGCCGCCATCGAGCGCGACTGCGCGCTGCTGCTGCAGCAGGCGCACGCGCTGCGCCCCCGCGCCCAGCGCCGCCGGCAGGCGCTCGAGGACAGCTTGCAGTCAGTGTCCTTCCCAGATGTACCATCTGTTAGATGCAAAAAGAATTCTTTGAATCGGATTCATTGTTTCGGAGAAAAACGTATCCAAGCAAACAAAGAAATAATCTCTTAAATTTTTAATATTTTCTATTGTGTATCATTCTTGACGAATAACATTTTAAGTCTAAAAAGAATTTCATCAGTCGGACTTACAGTTTTGCAGATGATGCAAACAAACAAACTTATGTGTTTAAATTCTATATTCTTGTAATTTAAATATTGATTTTGGTTTCACCGTCGTGAAAGACCCATTATCTACTATAAATGTAAGGATAGTATATCTATACATAGTATAAAGCACTCTGTCTGTCTGTTTCTCCGCTTACTTTTCCTAAACTACGCAACGATTTTGATACGGTTTTGATTAACAGAAAGTGCGATAAACGAGGAACATTTATGTATATAATTTGTAAATATTTTGTACAAAATGACTGACCCTAGGTGAGTAGGTAGGTCTTGTCAAAAAAAAGCTATCGTACGATCGCATGGCTGACGCTTGCTAAACCTTTAGAGATACATCAAAATAATCTACAAGAAAATTATAGGTTATAAAAAGGCCTACAGAAAAGTCCGCGATAGCATATGTCTGTCTTTTAGAGTACGCTCACAATAATTATTTTTATTTGTATAAAACATACCTTGGGACGCACCCGACTTAGTTTATCTTTATAATAATCATTGTCCTGTGTATGTCTAATGATGTAACATGAAAAAATAAACTTAGTAAGTTTTGTACAATTTTTCCTCACTCTGTTTTTTTTTTTTTTTTTAAATTGTAGAATAATTTTTTTGAGGCATGTTTTATAACTTTTTTTTACAAATCAAATAAAGTATCATGAATCAATTAAATAAAAAAGTATTCTTATTTATTCAAATTTAAAAAGTTCTTAAAAGTTATTAAAAAAAAACTATGGTAGGTTTAAAAATAAACAGAATACTTTAATATGAATTTTTAAGTATTAATGTACTCTTGAAAAAGAAAACACGCTTCAGAAAAATAATCGTTTTTTTTCATATTTTTTTTTATTTTTTTTCATGGTAGAAAAAAAAAAGATTTTTTTTGCAACACTATGTGTGTCTGTGCACAGACTGCACAAGTTCGCGGCGGAGGTGAGCAACGAGCTGGAGTGGGTGCGCGAGCGCGGCACGGGCGCGGTGGCGGCGCCGGCGGACCTGCTGGCGGCGCAGGCGGCGCACAAGCGGCACGCCAAGCTGCGCGCCGAGCTGGCCGCGCGCGCGCCGCTCGTGCAGCGCGTGCTGCGCCGCGCCCGCGACCTGCCCGCCCACCACCCGCAGGCGGACAAGGTCAGGCCATACTCAGTGCAGCGGTTCCCAAGGCTCAGGGTTCCGAGCTCCGTACGACAGTTAGATAAAACGTTGTGAGACATGAAGCCTAATTAAAAAAAAAACATTTATCACATTAAATAGTTTATATTGTTGGTATTATAAGTATTAATATTTTTCATTTATGATTTGTTCTTTCAAATCCAACAAGAAAGTGTTCTAACTACAACACAGTTATTATTGAAATAGGGATCCGTTAAAGAAATTATGATCAATTAGGGTTACGTAACTAAAAAAATTGGGAACCGCTGCTTTAGTATATAATTACGTGCTGCACACCAGATCGAGAGGTCCTAGGTTCGAGACCGAGTCGAGTCAAAATTAAATATTTTTGTTACTACTCAGGTTCAAGTTAGAGTAGGAAAGCTGGTAGGGTCATTTTGTACCTGCGCCTTAAACTGCCCCTTGCGCTGGTTAGTCTAGATTTTTTAAATATTTTTTTTTCTACCCAAAAAATTACAAGAAATGATTTTCATCTCTAAAGAAATAAATAAAAAAAAAATTGCTTATATTTTTAGCGTTACTTTCATTTGCAACAAAATAAACACATATAATTTGAAAAAGTCCAAAACTCATTTCAATCCTCTACCACAGATTAAACAACTGTGCAAACAGCTAGAAGAAGAATACTCGTCCGTGTCGCAAGCGGCGGAGGAGAGAGCCGCCCGGCTGGAGGCAGCCCTGAAGGCGCAGCAGTTCCTGCACGAGGCGCTGGAGGTGGAGTCCTGGCTGGCGGACAAGGACGCGGCGCTGGCGTCGGCCGACGTCGGCAACGACCGCCACCGCGCCACGCAGCTGCTCACCAGGCACAAGGTGAGCTCCAGCTGTTCCAGGTGGCTTACATGTGGATTGGTTGTAACTTTGATATAAAAGAAGAGAATTTTATTATAATTGTAACTTTTTCAAGCAGATAGTTTGCTGTATAAAGTGATATTTATTTACTCTTTACCAATTCATCTAAATTTCTGTTCTCATGTATTTTTCATTTTGAAGCTTTAGTATACAAAAGTAAGATTTTCTGTACATTATTAAGCAATTGACACTTTATGTTAGCCTTGAAAACACGTTTTTTTTCACATTGCTATATAATTATAATTTTAGTTGTTTTAAAATAAATAAGCAACGTCACAGCTTGCTACTAACAACACTGTATGAGGGAATCGTATTTTGACAGCTTATAAAAAGCATGTCAATTGAATGGCGGGGTCGGCTACCTTTTTTGAATTTGGGGAAATGCGTCTACGCCTACCACCTGTATTATATAATCCACACGGTAGACCGCCCACCAAGGCGGACCACTTCGGGCGCTATCATTTTGTGCTAGTGGGGTGTCAAGTACCTAACGTTGTAACTGAACACAGGCAGTGGAGCTGGAGCTGGACACGTACGCGGCCATCATCAACGAGATGGGGCACGCGGCGGCGGGGCTGGCGGCGGCGGGCGGCGCGGAGGGCGGCGAGGCGCTGCTGGCGCGCCACGCGCAGCTGGCCGGCGCGCTGGCGCGTCTGCAGCGCCGCGCCGCGCTGCGCCAGGCCGCGCTCGTCGAGAGCGTGTGCAGGTACCGCGCTCTCTACTTGCTTACATACGTGTGTGTGTGTGTGTGTGTGTGTGTGTGTGTGTGTGTGTGTGTGTGTGTGTGTGTGTGTGTGTTAGGATGCACCGGAGCAAAGTGGCGGTAAGGCGTTAGTATTTTTTGGTAACGACTACCTGATCCGACTGAACTGATTATATGACAAAAAAATATATTTCAAAGCAAAAGTCGTATTTTAGTATGTTTTCCCTATATACATATACATATGTAGATATTAAATACAATGTATTCCCAGACACGAATACCTCGCCGAGAGCGCGGAGCTGGAGAGCTGGATACAGGAGCAGTACGCGGCCGCCTCCAGCGAGGACTACGGGCAGGATTACGAACATTTACTGGTCAGTGTGCAAAGTTACCGTTTAGTTTTACTATTTCCAATATTTTCCTTAACTTATTTAATATATTATTACATTCGCATGTAATCAGAAAATTTGAACAAAACTTTTTTTTTATTTTTTTTATCTAATCACAATCATAATTTAAATAAACTTACACACTACATAAATGTATTATTATTTCATATCGAATTTTTTTTCGAACAAAAAATGTCACAAAAAATATAATTAAAATTATAACCTATCCATCAGATTTTAAGATCCAAATTCGACGAGCTCCGCCACCGCGTGGAGAGCGGCGCGGAGAGGTTCAATCAGTGCGAGGAGCTCGCCAAGAAGCTGCTGGCCTCCGAGAGCCCCTACATCGCCGACATCGAGAAGAGGCAGGAGGCGCTCGGGTAAGGGATCCTTCTGTTATAATCTGAATTAATACACTATGTTTGTGTGTGAAACTAAATTAATAAATAAAGGGATAGAACTCTTGTGGTCTGATCACACTCCCGCCATTTTTATTTTTTCTAAACGGCGCACGCTTAGAAAATATAATGTTGATTTTTTTATTAGGCGAAGTGTTATTTTTTCATACATATCAATTACAATGCATTTCACTACTTTGAAAAAAAAATGAATTAAAATTATGGCATGTGATTTGAACAGAAAAATGTTTGAATACTATTACAATTGAAATACATATTTAAATTCGTGATTAAATTCATGACAACTTAAAAAAATCCTAGTAATATGCTAACAACACATGTACTATAATCATTCCACTCGTCTACACTCAAACCGTCGCCTGCGCAGGGAGTCGTGGCAGCGGCTGGTGGAGCAGATCCAGTCGCGCAACGCGCGCCTGCACGCGGCGGGCGAGATCCACCGCTTCCACCGCGACGCGGGCGAGCTGCTGGCGCGCGCCGCCGACCGCCGCGCGCTGCTGCAGGCGCCGCCGCCGCCGCGCGACCTGCGCGCCGCCGCCACGCTGCTGCGCGGACACGACGCCGCGGAGAACGACCTCGTCGCCATCGACGCGCAGATGCAGGTCACCACCTCACCACCTCACCACCGCACGACCTCGCAGAGACTCTTATCCGGCTCGGAGGACCACTTCATTTATTAATGTCCTTTTCAAATCAAACACTGCAACAAATTGCGTTTTTTTATCCAGATCGAAGGATTGAGCTTTCTATTAATGTGTCTGGTTATAACTCAAAAATTGATTAACGGTTTTTTTATCTGACTCGAGGGACCAATTTTGTATTTTTTGTACTGTTTAGTTTTGCTCTTTTGTTTTTTTTATTTATTAAAAATTCAATTCAATAGTTAACTGTTTTTGCACTTCAGGTGCTGCAAGAGGAAGGCACGCGCCTGCAGCGCCTGTGCCCGGGCGGCAACTCGCAGCAAATCGCGCTGCGGCAGCGCGCGCTGGTGGAGGCCTGGGCCGCGCTGCGCGCCGCCGCCGACGAGCGCCGCCAGCTGCTGCACCAGCACCTCAAACTGCACCAGTTCTACACTGAGGTCCGTCAAGCTGTCATGTCTAGAACGCTTTTTGTTAAATACTCGAATTGTGTTGTACAAAAGCTTACACTGATTCTCACATAACACGTTGGTGACGACGTGAAAATATTTTTAAATATCACTTTTAAATTATGAATATGTATGTATGTTTGATTGTAATTACATTCTTGGTATACACATTTCTTAAGCTTAACATGATCATGTGTACCATATCAAACGGGTACTGGTGTGTTACTAATGAAACAAACACCACACACTCAGGCGCGCGACGTGACGTCGTGGTCGGCGGCGCTGCGCGGTGAGATGGCGGGCGCGGCGCGCGCGCGCTCGGCGGCGGCGGCGCAAGCGCAGCGCGCGCACCACGATGCGCTGCGCGCCGAGCTGGACGCGCGCGACGGCAGCTTCCGCGCCGCTCTGGACGCGGGCGAGGCGCTGCTGCGCGCGCAGCACCCCGCCGCGCCCGACGTGCGCGCGCGCTGCGCCGCGCTGCTGGACGAGCGCGCGCGCCTGCAGGCGGCGTGGGCGGCGCGCCAGGTGGCGCTGGACCAGCTCATCGACTGGCACTGCTTCGAGCGCGACGCCAAGCTGCTGCACGACCTCTGCGCCGCGCAGGAGGCGCAGCTCGGTAGGTGCACTACACGCGCGCACACACACGCACTACAAAGTACTACATACACATTTAGCGACAAAAAGCGCTTTTTTTTGTGAAAACAACTTTAAGCATTGTATTTTAGGTTCAATTTACATTGTCGTATATTTATGTCAACTAGAACAATTACCTAAACACAATTGGTGACAGTTTTAAGAGAACTTTTGCATGGGATTGTGTATCTAGCACTTTTTTGATCGATGCAGCTATTGAACAATATCAACCTGATGTCAAATGTGATGTTCTTTTAAGGGAATTGATCAAATTATATAAGCACTTTCGATTTGTCTATTTAATTCAAAATATGACAATATTGTTCTTTTTGTTTTCCCTTTTTAAATAAATATGATCAAAATAAAATTGTAATATTACTGTCTCTTTCTAGGCAGTGAAATCTCACCAACCAGCAGCGTGGAGGAAGTGGACAATCAGCTGAAAAAACACGAGGCGTTTGAGAAGTTGCTCGCTACACAGGTATTGTTATAATCTACAGTTTAGAAATTTTCTAAATTATGTATCTGGGACCTATACAGAGTTATGATTTAAGCGGGAATCGAATGTATGTACTGTAAGGTTGCAATTTTTATATATTGAGCGTTTTAATAGAAAATAATATTTATTTGATTAATTTGTAATGATTTATGTATAAGGCATTTACTTATGTGACCTTGGACGATAGGAATGTGTTGTAAAAAAAATAAAAAATGGCGCGGTTATTCATTTGTTTTCCCGCGCTTTTGCACAGAGATGTCGGTACCACCATGTAGGTCACTACGAATTGTTTGTAATACTGAAAATTATGATTATAAATTATGTAACTCACTGGCGATTATAAAAGTACTGAATATAAGAATATAAGTAAGGAATATCTCGAAGTTTTACTAGGCATCCTACAGTACATATAAACAAAACAAAAACAACAAAATTTACCTACATTTTTTTCTTTTTTAGGATGAGAAACTGACAACCCTGAACAGCCACGGAGACAAGCTGCTGCAGCAGAACCACGTGGAGAGTCAGCGCATTGCTGACGAGCTCCTCAACATTAACGAGAGGAGGAAGAAGGTTGGTCTGACTTACCTATTGTTTCAAAGGTCGCAGGTTCAAAGCAATGCGCTTTTTGTGTTCTCGCTAGTTTATTTTAGTTTAGTTAATTTATTATAAATGTAAAATTAATAATTCCACGTTAAAAAAAAAAAGAGTGGCAGAAATTGTTCGTGGTTATACTTTTTCTAATAAATATTATTTTTTATTTTTATTTTTGCTATTAACTATTGTTTCTTTAAATGTCTCCTCTATTCATGAATTCATCAAGATGGCGGCAAGTAGCTGCTACTTCTTTAATTTTCAAAGCCATTATAAACAATTTACGAGTACATGTCTCAGTTGAAAAATATTCTATTAAGTCCTTTTTATTATTAAAACATATACTAGTATAAATAAACATATAATAAGTAAAAGTAACATGCGTGTACCGTGCGCTCCGGCAGCTGTACGAGTGCGCGGCGGCGCGGCGCGCGGCGCTGCGGCGCGCGCTGGCGCGGGCGCGGTTCGCGCGCGACGCGGCGGAGGCGCGCGGCTGGGCGGCCGACAAGCTGGCGCAGCTGCCCGCGCACCACGGTCGGCCCTCTCACTCACTCTTACTGTCACTGCTTCTAGCTACCTCTCACTAACTCTCACTATTACTTCGTTAACTATTTCTATCTCTTACTACGAGTATCTCTTGTTACTTTTAGTAACCTCTCAATAACTTTCACCATCGCCCGTTATCTCTTACTACCTCTTATTAACCTATTCTTTATTTCTCACTACCTCTTGTTATCTGTTACTACCTCTCGCTAGTAGGTCTCGATTCATATAGATGCACTAAAATCTGATTGCGAAACCTTTTAAGAGAAGTGGAAGCACTTACATGAGATTGATACTACAGAATATTGAACTAGATAATACTTACAAATGTTTTTACTTATACATCTATACAGATAAATAAAATTGAAGTGTCTCTTTGTAATGTCAAAATAACAGCTTTTTAATAAATGCATATGGAATTATATACGGTATTTGTAAAAAAAACACAATTTTAAAAATTTTTGTCTCTCTGTCTGTTTGTTCCGTCTAATCTCCGAAACGGCTGGGCCGATATTGGCGAGACTTTCACTGGTAGGTAGTTGATGTCATAAGAAGTAACTTAGGCTACTTTTTTCAGTAAAAGAATTAGGGTTCCGCTCAAACAAACTAAAATGTAACCAAATGTACCCTGAATAAATAAAAATGAATTGCTGTCATAAATTTGGGAGATAAATTTGAAAATGGACAACATTTGAATAAAAATGGCGGATACGTGCAAAAAAGCAGTTTTCTTAAAATATTTTTGGGTCGACTCAAACATCCCAAAAAAATTAAAGACATGGCAATGTCTATGAGATCAACTAATTTCTAATAGCTATGAAATCTAAAGTAAATCGCATGTTGTTCATTTTCAAATATATACAATTGTTTTGTAGCCGGTGAAGTCACAAACCTTGAAGACAAAATCAAAAAACTCCAAAAGCACCAAGCCTTCACCGCCGAGCTGGCCGCCAACAAGGCACGTCTCCAGGAGATCCATAACCTGGCAGTCCAGCTCACCCCCGACCCGGAGGTGGAGAGACAGCTGCAGGAACTGTACAAGGACTGGGAGAGGTTGGAGACCGCGACTGAACAGAGAGGTTAGTTCTGGTAGATTCTATTATAAAGAAAAAATATTTTTTTAGGTTTATGATTATTAAATTATTTTTTATTTTTCTTGATTCGAGATCTATTAATTTCAAAATATATATATATATAATTAGCGAAAATATCGCGTAAAATACACAAAAAAAAACACTTTAAAGTCAGCTAAAAACAATTATCTGTAGTATTAGCAACACAACATACTTTTCTTTAAGAAACAAAAAGTTTACCGCTGGAGTACTTGTAACATTTTTGAAAACTTTGGAAATCAATTTTAGTTTAGTGATTATTATATTATGTATGTAATATTTTTAATTTCAGGTCGTGGCCTAGAGGAAGCCCAGGACATCCTGGAGTTCAACCAGCACTTGGACAAGATTGAAGCCTGGATCAGAGACAAGGAGATGATGGTGAGATATTAACTTTAAATATTCCAACTTGTTTCTTTTTTCTGTTTGTGTATCAAATTAATAATAGTCAAACAGACGTTTACAAACACTTTACAAACGTATTTTTTTTATTTATATCAAAAATCAGTATATAAGTCCGTGAGGAATTTACCATCGAAAGCAGTTATAAGCTGATATGCTGGTTTTTTTCCGTTTGTCTGTTTTATTGTTTTTTTTTTTTTGTAATGTATTTTTTTTTAATGTAAACTTATGCCCGATTTCACCAAAACCCATAAGCTACCACCTACGAATGGGATCCCTAGCTTAAAAGTCCCCTAAACTAGCCCCTAAATTAAATTTCGTTTTACCATCGTCTTTAAACCCATATTTCGAGCATCTAAATTTAGGGGGGCCTTTTAATATTTAGGTGACCCCTAAACAACAGAAACAGTTGTGAAACAGAAACTGTCCCCAACAGCCCCCTAACCATGCTTAGGGGATCCCTTAAACTTAGTTGACGTTGGTGAAATCGGGCATTAGTGTACCCATCTATATTGCATAAATAATGATAATCCGAAATTGGCTTATATAAGGACTTTTCTTTTATGTACTTTTTATTTCTGTAGGTAGCTGTGGATTTTAGTTTGAATAAATAAGGATATCTTAATGGCGGTATACGGGTTCGATTCCCGAATAAATGATCATCCTACTAATATTTTTAATGTGAAAAATTATGAGAATATATGGATGTATGTTTATTACTCTTTCACACAGAAACTATTGAATGTATGTATATTGATGAAACTTTACAGTGATAAAGTTATATATCAGATCAACATATTATGATATCTATACTAATATTATAAACGTAAAAGTATGTTTGTTTGTTCTTTTTTCACATCGAAACATAGTGATGGATTGGCGTGATTTTGTGTGGAGATAGTTGGAGGGCTGGAGAGTGACATAGAGGCTACTTTTTACCACAGGGTATTATTCCCACGAGAAAACACGTCTAATCTAGGAAACCCCGTCCCCAGGTGCAAGCCAACGACACGGGGCGCGACTACGAGCACTGCACGGCGCTGCTGCGCAAGCTGGACGACCTGGACTCCGACATGAAGGTGGACGACAAGCACGTGCGCACCATACAGGCGCTCGCCGACAAGCTGCTGCAGCAGGTACCGTCTACGCACACTCTAATTTAATTAACTAGTTTTATATGATTATAGAAAACTCTGAAAGTAATTATAAGCTAAAACTATTATAGAATAAAATATTGTCCCAATGGTAAATATAACTTTCATTATATAGGGGTGTTTCTATTCCATGAATGATATTGATGATGATGATAGTGGTGGTGATGATGATGGTGATGACGGTTGCAGGGCCCCACGCAGGAGGCGGAGGCGGTGGCGGCGCGGCGCGACGCCTTCCTCAGCAAGTGGCGCGCGCTGTCCGGCGCGCTGCGGCAGTACCGCGAGCGCCTCTCCGCCGCGCTGCGCCTGCACGCCTTCGACAGGTCGCCGTTGCTCTTTGCTCTTTTGGAAATTATTAAAATTATTTTGACTTCATCATCAGTAATAAATGTAGATCTTAATGTTGTTAAAACAATGATAACTCAGTGGTAGCGTGCTGTCTTCTCTGTCTGATATTTGTGAAATATTTTTAACATAATTACCACTTGCCTATTGAATGATGAAGAAAAGCATCATGAACTTATATGCCTGGGGGAAGATTTCTGAAGTCCACCAAGCATCGTGGTGGCATTGTGGGCTCATGCCCAGCGGTGGGACAAGTCGTTACATACAATGCAAGGTGTGTGTGTGTGCGTGCAGGGACGTGGAGGAGACGTCGGAGCGCGTGGCGCAGAAGGCGGCGCAGTTCGCCAGCACGGAGCTGGGCCGCGACCTGCGCGCGGCGCACGAGCTGCGGCGGCGGCACGGCGCGCGCGCCGCCGAGGCCTCCGCCATCGGCGACCGCATCCGCGCGCTCACCGCCGACGGGAACGCACTGGCTGAGAGGTACTCGCCTCTCCCTCGCACTTACTGTGTTTTTAAAAAAAATTTTTGAACCTTCTAAGCTGTTGACAAGTATTTTTTTTTATATTTTCATTTTTAATTAACATTGTGTGTGTTTTTTTAATATCTGAGTGTGCAGTTATCTTACATAACATGTTACCATCATAATAAACATAAAAAATATTTATAATTATTCTTTATTGTACTTAAAAATAATGACTAATTAAGATGAATATAAGAATTAAGAAGAAAACCCCATCTCTAAACAATTGTCCTATTATATTATACCTAATAGTATCATATCCGATACATGACAAGTTGGTAACATGATTGGTGGTAACATGGTAACATGTCATGATGGGAACATGCCAACACGGTAACGTGTACCCCCGCAGCCACCCGGCGCACGCGGCACAGATCAGCGAGCGGCTGGCGGCGCTGGCGGCGGCGTGGGCGCGGCTGCAGCAGCAGGCGGAGCGCCGCACCGCCGCGCTCGACGACGCCATCAACGAACACAAGTTCGAGGAGAACCTCAAGGTTAACTTGTCTTGCTTTGTATTTTTATAATTTTATATATAATAATAAGTTTTTTACTCTAATATTAAAGATAAAATTTCTTGGGGAAAAATATGCTCGATTCAAAAAAAAAACTTATAAGCAAAGACAATATGCAATCATACATACGAAAAAATTGCACTTTTTATCTTTGAAATAATACAATTTATTTATTCTTTGTTAGTGACTCTCTCTTAAACGCTTACAGATTTAAAAATACATAGCATAAATACAATAAATTTACAATTTAATGAAGAAAGAAAATTTAGACAAAAATCTTTAAGTTCAAATATTCTATTTTTGTGCTGCTTATGTTAAACGACATCTTCAACAATTCTTGATATTTTTTCATATTTTTTTAATTAATCACTTATACTTTAAAAATAGATCCATTTTAAAAAAAGCCAACCTTAACGGTGGAATAATGAAATTTAAATAATTTTAAAGCTTACACACTTTTTTGTTAATTTCTAACATTAAGCTAGTTATTAATTGTACTAGCTATTAATATTGAACATATTTTCCCCTGCCAGGAGCTGGAGCTGTGGGTGTCGGAGGCGGTGAAGCGCATGGAGGGCGCGGAGCCCGAGAGCGTGGCGGAGGCGGAAGCGCAGCTCGAGCAGCACCAGGAGAAGAAGGTCAGCCCTCTAGCAGCTAATCGTTTAAAATCAAATATCACCAACAATTAACCTACTATATCTTATCAATTATTTCAAAATCTGGGCTTAACCAATAATTAACTTAATATTTTAAATAAAACTATCTTTTTAATTTAATTTGATTTTTGGCAATCATGGTCACGAGATACTGAGTCATGATTGCTGTAAAGCATTCGAAACGTCGGGAACCAAAAATCCAAATAAATCCGCGAAAAAATGCGAAAAGATAGTTTTATTTAAAATGTCAAATATTCGCGTAAATCTAAGAAAGTATTATTTTGGTGCTATTCCTTTCTTTTTTTGCAACGAAGTAGACATGGTCTGTATATTCATAACTTTTGAGACGTCAAAATCCTTAGTCTCTTCCGTGACCATGTTTACCGTAAAGCTTCATCGTCCAAATCACAAATAAAATCCATAAAAAAAATCTAGTTATAAACTAAATATAAACTATTTGTATATATGTATGTCTGTAGGCGGAAATCGATGGGAGACAAAAAGCGATCGCGTCACTCCTGAAGGAGGCGGAGCATTCCCAGGACCCGGAGAAGGTGCAGAGGGTGGAGAAGCTCTCCTCCACCCTGGACCAGGCCTGGCTGCAGAGGAAGCAGTACTTGACACAGGTCAGTTTATATACATTGGTTTGCTTTCAAAAAGTATTTTGTATATTCGTTTCAAGAATAGAACTAATACTGACTGACTGACTGACACGTATCCTAAAACCGTCTAAATCGAGAGTTGCCAACCAGGGGCGAGGGGAGGGGGCTAAAATAAATAAAAACCGTTCAAATAATGTGTTCTATTATATTAAAAAAAATGTTTGGGGATTATGATAAAAATAACTTATAATCCGAAGGGGCTAAAGAAATAATAACTATGTAGATTGATCAGAAATCTTATTGATCACAACATAATGTATAGATATAATATTAAAAAAAAATGATGCTTAAATTTTAAAACAAATTGTACTAAAACCAAACCAAATACTTTACTGCGAACTTGGGTTTTTGTACATTTGATTTTTATAATAATATCGTTATAGTCCAGCCAAATTCATCCTTACTGCATGCAATAATACAATAATTAATTAAAATATACACAAAATTACAAAATATGTCACTCTTTATTAGAATAATATGTCTTATCTATAAATTAAAAGTTTAAAAAACCCTCCACGCAAATAAATTGTCATTTAAAAATTAACTGGCACGCGTGAAGCACTTAATCAAGTAATCATACACCAAAATGTCTTACATCATTTCGGAAAAGAGCTGATACTCTTACACTGCTGGGATGATATTAACCAAACGTATATATCCGTTTGAGAGCTACGATGCCACAGACAGACACACACACACATACACAGAGAGACAGACATCGACGTCAAACTTATAACACCCCTCTTTTTGCGTCGGGGGTTAAAAAGAAACTTCAATCTCCGCTTGAATAAATTATTTTATTAGTTTTTATGACAAATGATGATATTATAACGGCCCAGTACAGAAAAACCTCTTCGAGAAGGTAGTTTTCATCGGGTGGTGAAACACAACACGACGTGATAGCTATAGAAAATTATTTTAAAATTGTTTCTATTTTAATTTTAAAAACCATAGTGTTGCTTAATTTTGGTAAAAGTATAAATCTCCATTTCCAGGCCCTCGAGCTGCAACAGCTGAAGGAGCAGGCGCGGCAGGTGGAGGACTGGCTCGCCGGCAAGGAAGCCTTCCTCAACAACGACGACCTGGGAGAGAGTTTGGATGGTAACTCACGCTTTGTAATCCATCCATACTGATTATTATAAATGCAAAAATAGTCCTTGTCTGTATGTTTGTTCTGTTTAACCTAAGTACTTAAACCCCTGAACAAATTTTGATGAATTTTGGTATATACATAGATTGATTATTGGATAAGGACATTATCTTTTGTTAGTAAAAATTTTAAGGGACTAAAAGATTGTATGCTATAATTTCTTTAGTTCATGCGTCAGAGGGCACAATAGTTAAAAACCTGAAGAGAGTGAAGTGGGGTTCACTAGTTTTCAGATAATAATTGATACGCGTGTTTAGACCGACCTCAATAAAAAGGTGTAAAATTTCTGCTTGTATATTTGATTTTTTGTGTGCTATATGATATTTTTGCTAATTATTCATTAATTTATTATTTCATTACAATTACAATTTACTTACAAGTAATACTTAAGTTCTAAACCCAACAGTATAAAGTATCAAACGTCACATTTGGTTCAGTTTGCAGTGACCCTACTTGTTGTGCTTAGCGGTCGTGGATTCGAGTCTCGCTGGGGGCATTCATTTGAATGACTAACACAAATGTTTGTATTCCTGTCATGGGTGTATATTTATAACATTACTTATATAATCACCTACCTGGTATCCATAACACAAGCCTCGTAGCTTACCATGGAACTAGACGGTGCTGTGTGTTAATGTAGCAAGATATGTATGTGTCGCGTGCCCAACAGCGGTGGAGACGCTGATCCGCAAGCACTTGGAGTTCAGCAAGCTGCTGGAGTCGCAGCTGTCGCGCGTGGCGGAGCTGCGGCGGCGCGCGGGCGCGGCGGCCGCGCACCCGCGCGCCGCCTACATGCGCCAGCGCGTGGACGCCGCCTGCGCGCGCGCCGACCTGCTCAAGGTGGGAACTGATGATGATGGACATTTTAATGTATCGAAACATTAAGAGAACAGAAAGGAACAGCCTCCTTTCATAACGCATTTAGTAGTAGCAAATATTTCTGTACAAAATATGATTTGCCAGATCTTTAAGAATCATTGTAGCGGCTGAACAAATTTGAATGAAGTTCAGTACAAAAATAGAATTGTAGATTGTAGGAGTAACATGTATGTATATATGTACATATATGTTACTTTGTATCATAATTTATCTACCATTAGGAACTTTGAGACGCACCTGAGCAAAGCACGGATAATTCGCTAGTCAATTATATTTAAAGACTGTATGTTTTCTAAATATGTAATAAATAAATGAAATTAATGAAACCTATTAATATCCTACAGCTGGGAACGACTTCATTGCTAGGATGATGGGCTAATGTTCAACAGAATCTTAAATAGCTATATACTCTTGGACCTACAGCTTTCCTTTAACAATGAAGGAAATATTTAACGTGTATGTATGTATGTTACGTGTGTGTGTGTGTTTATGTGTGCAGGAGCGCTGCGCGGCGCGCGGCGTGACGCTGCAGCAGGCCAAGCAGCTGCAGCAGTTCCTGGGCGACCTCGCGCACGAGCGCGAGTGGATCGAGCTCAAGATGCAGATCGCCACCGACACCAACTACAGGTTACTATATACCCATCCCTGCGCTATCCCACTCTATCCCGCGGGATAGCGGATACAGCTCTGTGCAATTTGCATGTATTTTCGGAGATTTTGCTGTGGATAATTGTGTTTGATTTTATCTTTGTAAAGTTCAGCAGCCAAAAGATAATGCAACTTTTATAATTTCATCATATCTGTATGTGTGTTTTTCACAGCCATTTTGCTTCAAGACTATTGAAATTGGATAGAATAAAAAAATAGAAATGGCATTCCAAACACTAAATTATAAAAAAATATATTAGAATCTCTCCAAAAACAATTGATGTTTAAAAAAATGAGTAAGATGTATCTAAGCGATCATTTTCATTTAAAAAAAATATTTAAAACCCTATTTAATGATGCTGTCGAAAAAAAATGAATTTTGGCAACGATATATGCAGTTTTTAAAATACGTGAAGTAATAATTTTGAAACTTTTCTTAATGTAGAGAGCTGTCGAATCTCCAAAGCAAGATCCAAAAGCATGCCGCCTTCGAGTCCGAGCTGGCGGCCAACAAGAAGCGCATCGACGACGTCGCCGCCACCGGGGAGGACCTCATAGGTGACATACATACACACCCATACATTTACATCCACATACATACATACACACATACATAAATACATACAAACAAACAAACAAATATACATACATAGAAATCAAATCAAAATATGCTTTATTCGAATAACTAAAGCACTTTTGAATCGTCAGTTTTTACATTTTCAAAATTTAAATAAATGTCAGTATGTAAGTCCGTGAGGAAGCTACCACCGGCTCGGAAAGCAGTTCTACTGAGAAGAGCTCGAGAGAAACGAGACTGTTGCTCTTTTAAGATAATATTTGTTTACATATTTTATATATTGCAATACAATAATTATCTACTTAATACATACATAAAATACATAAATACATAGATAATACCGTAAAATTTCATTATTTTTTTTATTTTTATCATGATAAAATGGGAAGTCTTTTGCTGTCTATATGTCCATCTGTCACCATATAGAAATTTATACTAATATTTTAAATTTAAAAGTAACTAAGTCTGTATGTTTGCATTTTTACTCTTAAACTACTGAACAGATTCTAATGAAAATTGGCAAAGTCATAAATTACATTGTTGTATATTTATCCAAAAACCTGTCCCAACCCTAGTCGAAAGGCTCGATCGATTTTAGTGAAATTCGTAATGGAGATAGATTGTATCCTGTATTATCAAATAGGCTACATTCTATCGAAGTGCCTCACGCATGAAATTAATAGTGTATTTTTTTTTACAGAAGCAAAGCACTACGCGTCACAGGAGATCGCGCGACACGTTGAGGACTTGGAGAACTTATGGAGAGAACTCATGGTGAGCTTTTAATTATAATTATTTATTTATGTGGTTGTTATTATTTTAAACTGCCTCGGTGGTGTAGTGGCTAGCATGTACGGCTGCACACCTGGAGGTCCTGGGTTCGAGTCCCGGGTCGGGCCAAGTTTATTTATTGAGTCTTTCTGTATAAGTAAGGCTCAGTAACAGCCCGGAGTTGGGAAGTTGGCGGTGTTTCACCCCGTGCCTCGGAGAGCACGTATAGCCGTCGGTCCTGCGCCTTAACTCTCACTGGTCGTGTCGAGTAGTCGTCCCACCGGAATATGAGAGTGACAGGAATAGAGAGTGCACGTTGTGTCTGCGCGTACACTTGTGCACTATAATATCTCCTGCGCAGTTGGCTAGTCTCAATGAGATTGGCCGCCGTGGCCGGAGTCGGCTAGGAGAACATCATTATTTTAAAACTGGCAACACTTCGTCTATATATGTTATATAATTTATTTAGAATAGAGTATTTGCTAATAAATTGGGCTAAACTTTGCGTCCCACTTCGTCAATATGAGGGGGATAGCCCACCACGCTGGTCAAGCGCGGGTGGACATGTCTTTCGAAAACTTGCTAGGTTCTCTCAGACATGTAGGTTGCCTCGTAATGTTTTCCTTCACCGTAAGACAAGTGGTGATCATGTTGGAAATGATTCGCTCATGAAAACATCAGAGATGCCAGACGCAGGATTTGAACCCGCTTTATTTCGCCTGTTGCCACAAGGCTGTCACTGATCAATGGAGTGTGTCTCCCCCCGCAGGCCGCCGCCAAGCTGCGGCGCGAGCGGCTGCAGGAGGCGTACCAGGCGCGCGTGTACCTGCGCGGCCTCGACGACTTCACCGCCTGGCTCGACGACGTCGAGGCGCAGCTGCTCAGCGAGGACCACGGTGCGTATACACACACACACACACACACACACATACACACTTACACACACTCATACACACTTACACACACTCAGATACACACACACACGAAGACGAACAACAACCCCAACTTACCAAAACAATGCCATCTACCTTACAACACTTGTACTAAATGGCTATGTTGAACACGTGCGGCAGGCAAGGAGCTGTCGTCGGTGCAGGCGCTGCTGAAGCGGCACGCGCGGCTGGAGGCGGGCGCGGCGGCGCAGGCCGAGGCCGCCACGCAGCTGCAGGACACGGCGCGCGCGCTCGCCGCCGCCGGACACTTCATGGCCGACGAGATACTCGCCAAGGCGGACGACGCCGTCAAACGGTACACTGTATCACTAGTTTTTTTTTATAATAATATTTTTTTCCATATACTTTTATGAAGTTACACGAGAGTTTGTGAGATGGATGCTTGTTATTATTTCATGCAAAAACTACTGAACGAGTTTTGATGAAACTGTATATTACAGTAAGGAAATCATAATTTATAGCTATAGTTTTATATTTGGACAATGCGCGCGAAGTCACGGGAAAACGCTACCAATATATACGATTTTGTTGCATATTATTCAAAAGTTTCATCAAAAATATTTTTTACCTTTGATATTTTTTAATTGTTAAAAAAGCTATATATTTGGTCCGTAAAGATAGGATTTGCCACTATTTGGAAATATATTTCTATAAATAACCGTCCAAAAGACAAAAACTTCTCTTCTATAATACTTTCTTAGATTTACGCGAATGCGAATGAAAAATATTAAGAAAAAGATTAATATTTTTCATTTGTAAAAGTATATATTAATAGTGTTGCTTAGTAAGTTGTTTTTAAATAATAGCAAACTAAATTAAAATTATTATCCTTAATTAATTTTAACTTTTTAAATTACACATAGAACAATTATATGGCTTAAATAATTAATACTATATTTTATATTTTTCTTTATGGTTATAAATATAATAATGGCAACACTAAATATAGATTACTAATTAATATTTTAAAATTGTAATAATTATAAAAATAATAGCAAAAATTAAATAAATAATTTTCCATATTCAATTATAATTAAAATTATAAAAATGTTTAAAGTTAAAAAATATTGTGATGTAATTGGTGCAATTTTCATTTTGTTAATTGTGGGTAGGCTGTCTGTAACAACTATACATTCAAGACATGTAACACCTCAGTCTCTCCCGTGACCATGGATGCATTCGAAACGTCGGGAACCAAAAATCAAAATAAATCCGCGAAATAATCCCAAAAGATAGTTTTATTTAATAACTTCTCTTATAAATAACAAGCTTTTATATTTAATTAAAATATCCAGGTACCGCCAGCTGCAGGAGCCGATGCAGATCCGCAGAGACAACCTGGAGGATGCCGAGCAGCTGCACCGCTGGGAACGAGATGCTGATGAGGAATTCAGCTGGTGAGTTTATCACTATGTCTTCTGATCTTGGAAGTCCACCATTGATTGGTACGGTTCTTCGCTTAACATAGGGGGATCAGGTCATAGTCCACCACGCTGGCCAAGTGCTGGATGATCTTCTAATTGTCGTGACAATTTAAATGAGAATAAAATCTGAATAACAATAGGATAATTTGATGCTATCACTGATGATGGAGCCAGGAAGTGGATAGTGGAACTCTTCAATGGCTACTAGTAAAGTGTTCGAGTTTGGGCTCGTATGATTCGTTTTGATGAGACCTTGACAAATTTTACTTTTCTAGATTTTCAAAACTATTTCTTGCTAGGCTACTTAAGACTAAATCTCTGCTATTTAAAGTCAATTAAAAGTGTCAACGACGAAGTGACGACACGTTTGGCTCAGTTTGTAGTGAATCTACTCGCTGTGCTAGCGGTCGCGGGTCGAATCCCGCTGGAGGCATTCATTTGTGTGATGAGCGCGAATGTTTGTACTCCAGTCATGGGTGTTTATATTATGTATATAATATGTATGTAGTTTAAAGTTATATATGTGTAGTGTATTAACTATCTGGTATCCATAACACAAGCCTCGTAGCTTACCATGGAACTAGATGGTGCTGTTTGTTAATGTCCGTATTTATTTATTATGTGTGTCTGTGTGTGCAGGCTGGCGGAGCGCGAGGCGGCGGTGCGGTCGGAGGAGACGGGCGCGTCGCTGTCGGAGGCGCAGGCGCTGCTCAAGAAGCACCAGGCCTTGGAGGCGGAGATCATCGCCAGGTACACATTCATACCTGTTCAAAATTATTAACATTAATAAATGACAAGTGTTTGGTATTTGTTTTTATATCAGAGATTGCGGGTCCGAGTCCTGATAAATTAGTGATTTTTTTTTATCATTGGCAAGTTGAGTTGTCTTCTATAAAATTATTAAACTTGCAAATGATTTTTTTTTCCTTTAAATTAAGCAATTGCAGTATTTTCAACAAGAACAAACTCAAAGAGTTGACATTCGAATATAAAACTCTAAAAATGCCAGTGGATGGCATGAGCACAGAGTTTAACTTCACAAAACAGTACCAAATAGATCTATCTTCCCAACCGGGACATGTGGCTAAAAGACCAAGAGTCTCACAAAAAGGGCAGTCATGTTTGGTTTACAGACGGATCCAAGAAAGGATCTGATGTAGGGTGCGGTATCTATGGCCTTAAGCCTAGATTTAACATGAGTATCAATCTGGGCAAAGAGGCCACCATCTTTCAAGCAGAGGTCTTCGCCATTAACAAATGTGCTGAAGTCATCCTGGAAAGAAAGCTTAAGAACCAAAATATCTACATCAACTCAGATAGCCAAGCAGCACTTTTGGCTATAAATTCTCTTGAGACCAACTCTAAGTTGGTCAAAGACTGTATGGATAATCTGAATGTCCTGGGCACATCCAACAGAGTTACCCTCAGATGGGTCCCGGGTCACTCAGGTATAGACGGGAATGAAAGGCCTTGGCAAGAAGGGGCGCTGAAACCCCAGAATTTGGCCCCGAGCCATTTTGTGGTATTGCCAAACAACATGCCTATTCAATTCTCAAAAACCACTGCAATCTCAAAGCACTTCAAGAGTGGCAATCCACTTCTGGACAAACACACTCTAAAGCGCTAATTAAGGGATATCGCAAAACCTTTACAAAAGAGTTGCTTCAACTCAACAAGTATAAAACCAGTGCGGTAACCAGAATACTTACTGGTCACTGCAAACTCAATAAACATATGTTCACCCTCGGCCTCAGTCAGACCACAATGTGCAGACTATGCCATGAGAGAGAGGAAACTGCTATGCACATCCTCTGCTCGTGCGGTCCACTCATGCACCGCAGAAGTATCTATCTAGGGCAGCATATTATGCAACCAGAAGAGATACAGATGCTCCCCGCTCAGAAAATCTGGAAGTTCCTGGAGTCAACAGGACTAAGCGGAGAACTTTGAACTCATTATAAAGGGAGCTACAATGGACCAAAACTGGTCGACGTAGCTAGGGCCGACCTCGGCACCACACCCAACATAAATAATAATAATAATTTTCAACAATAATAGAGATTCTTTTGTGAGGACGTATAATATTGTTTAAAAACGTATGCAACTGCTATTTATAAATTTCTGGGTTCGAGTCCTGGTAGGTCAAGTATAGTTATTTGGGTATGTTTGTTGAAAATTTCTTACCTATCTACCAATAGACAAAGCCTTGCGCATATAAATATTGTCAGAACGGCTCACTGTGGTATAGATTGTATATGTTCGGCAAGTGTTGCGATGTTAGCGGAGTCGTGCGTGTAGTTAGTTATCATCTATAGTCGGCCAGTAGGCCGTTTTGCGTTGTCCATACAAACGTTGCGGTTGCATGTGTGCAGGGAGGCGACGGTGGGCGCGGTGTGCGCGCGCGCGGCGGCGCTGGCGCGGCGCGGGCACTTCGCGGGCGCGGCGCTGGAGGCGCGCGCGCGGGGGCTGCGCGCCGCGCACCGCGCTGCCGCCGACGCCGCCGCGCGCCGCCTGGCGCTGCTGCGCGCGCGCCTCGACGCGCTGCAGGTACGCCACCAATACTATTATCATTACCGTCACCGTCATTATCATTACCATTACCATCATCATCACCAATCACATTTATATTGATTTAATCTACTTTTAAGACTATTTGTCTTGAATTTATTGATTATACATATTTATTTTTAGAAAATATACATAATTATAAAATCAAGACAAACCGTCAGTTACCCATATCTTTCATTCTTTGCACATTACAAAGAGTTTTGATAGTAAGATATGACTGTGTATATACCTTATTAATTATTACTCTTATTTCTCCCTCTTTCTTTATCTCTATCAAATTTTTTACATATCACATCTTTAATTTGAAATTTGACATCGTCATAGAAAATATTAATCTCTTTTTCTATATATTTATTTTTTTGAAATCTTATTATTCTATAATAGAAATAAAGAAAATAATATTATTCTACCCAATCATCCGCCATTTTAATCCCAACACCTAAACACAACCTACAACCCGGCACATTCCAGCTGCTCAACGAGCTGCGGGAGGCGGAGGCGTGGGTGTCGGAGCGGCGCGCGGCGCTGGCGGTGGCGGAGACCGGCCGCGACGAGGAGTCTGTGCTGGCGCTGACGCGGCGGCTGGAGGCGCAGCAGCGGGAGCTCTCCGCCTTCCTGCCCACCATCACCAAGCTGGAGAAGAGTGTGCAGGTGGGTGGGCTCATCCTCATGATGAGACCCAGGAGTTATGTTGGACTTCTATTTTGTTAAATCGTGGATTTAATATTTAAATAAAATAATTCTGTCTGGTCTGTTTGTCTTGTCCGTCTTTTTTTATTAATGGAATTGCCATGTAACAAAATATAATATTTAGTGAGCAAATTTATTTTTCTAATGTGTTATAATTACTTTTTAACTGTGATATTAACTTAAATTTTATTATACAATTGATATTAAACCTCAAAGGTTGTCCAATATAAATAACATTAAAAAAAGCAGTATCAAAATCGTTCCATCATCGACTAAAATATGACCATAACTCCTCACTCCTCCCTTTTTTTTGAATTCATTTACTTTTACTTATCAAGTACAAAAATTAAAAATATCAGAGTGATAGTATAATATATGGCACACCAGGAGCGCAGCGCGGAGGACGAGCAAGTGCGCGGCAAGCTGGACGAGATCCTGCGCGCGTACGAGGAGACCAAGCTCATGTCGGCCAAGCGCCAGCAGCGCCTGCAGCAGAGCCTCAAGTACTTTAAGTGAGTACTCCTACAGCCTACTCGTGCCACAGATAACACACTTCTCTTTACAAATAGAGATGCCTCGTTCCATACAAATCATGTGCTTCCGACCGATTTCTGCCACAGCAGCCAATCTAGCCAACTGCAGGAGATATTGTGGTACAGACACTCTCAAGTCCAATGGAACGATGCTTCGACACGACCGGTGAGAGTGATCTCTGAGGAGGACCGACACACATTCCCTCCAAACATCTGAACATAACCCGGTGTCCTCAGGTTCGTCCAGGAGTGCGAGGAGGTGCAGGAGTGGATCAGCGAGCAGATGGCGACAGCGGCCAGCGAGGAGTACGGTCTGGACGTGGAGCACGTGGAGACGCTGCAGCAGGCCTTCGACAACTTCCTCACCCAGCTGCACGGTGAGTCATGTCATACCATCATATTTATAGATTTATGCTAATATTTGACTACTAGCATTGGCCGCGGCTCCGCCCGCGTTGAGATGACCAAAAACCAAATTCTTAGGTTTTACATATTAGTATACTCTTACAATGCAGTTTTTGTATTTTTTCTCAGAAATGAGATATTTTCCTGCGGTAAAAAGTATCCTATATGTCGACCCGGATAACCAGCTACCATCATACCAAATTTCATCAAAATCTGTCCAGTGGCTTACTCGTGATGCGGTAACAGACAGACAGACCAAAATTCCTAAAACTATAGATTCGGACTCTGTATCGATAATAATGTCTATTTCAATTATTAAATTTTCCAAAAAATATTTAATGTGCAGATTCGACTCTGTTAGAATTTTATTATATGTATGATGATTAAAGAAACCTATTTTTTGTAAAACATTCTAAACGTCAAAAACCCAAGATAAAATGTCGCTTTTTTATTTAACAATACAGACATATTCTGAACATATCAAAGAATATATATTATCATAGATTTTAGAGACCATTTATAATACAACTGGTTTTCTTATATATTTAAAATCTAATTTCATTATTATTTCAATATCAACTTACAATATAATATTCTTTAAAAGGTTCGATATTTTTGTGTTGCTGATTTATTTATTTTTTTTAATATTAAAGTTTTTTTTTTTGAATATTTGATAGTAACACTTCATCAGATTATTGAAATAAAATTAACATTTATTGTTAGAAGTTTTTTTTTAATCTGTAACATTTTAAATTAAATATAAACTAAACTCAACATTTAAAAAAGCAAAAATATAACAATGATGATCTTGTGCTATTTCCATGAGCAGCCAACGAGGGGCGCATAGACGCGGCGTGCGAGGCCGGCCTCGCGCTGCTGGAGGACAACACGCCGGAAGCGGACCGCGTCAAGCACAAGATGGACGACATCCGCGGCCTCTGGGACGACCTGAAGGAGCTGGCCATTGCCAGGCAAGAGGTAAGTGACGGAAGTTAATTTAAACTTAAGTCTAATCACATCGAATTATTTCCTACCAATTTATATTTGTTTATTCCTGTTTCACGCAAAAAATACTGAACGAATTTTGATGAAATTTTATAGTAATATAGGTTATTTATTAGAGTAAGTCATAGACAACAATTTATAAAATTATAGTTATACATAACTTAGTTATGTGGGAAAAAGTTAGTATAATATTTGTTAAAATTTGTATGTATGTATGTTTGTTTGTTACTTTTCAACGCTGAAAACCTTCGCTGGACAAATTTAGAATACGTTCTAGAATAACAAATAGACTACTCTTAGTAATAAGTTTTGTCGAAAGGTGGCGCTTGTACTTGACATAATAAAATCACTTCACATAATATATTAGTGATTAAAAAAAACATATTTTAACATAAGATGACGATAACGTATATTGACAAGTTATTTACATTCTGAAACATACATATTTTCGGGGGGAAAAGTTGAGTAAACATAAATATTTTTACTATATAATCGTAATCCACAACGCGTACTATGTGCGCAGGCGCTGGCGGGCGCGCGGCAGGTGCACGAGTTCGACCGGTCGGCGGAGGAGACGCTGGCGTGGCTGGCGGAGAAGGAGGCGGCGCTGCAGCTGCCGCGAGGCCGCCACCCGCTGCGCGCGCTGCGTGCCGACCTGCGCGCCATCCGCGACCGCCACCGCCAGCTCGCGGCCGAGGCCGACAGGTGACACGCATACACACACACACACTGCGTACGACTGGCGCTTTAGAATATTATCACACCTACAGGCAATGGTAGCCTAGTGATAATGCGCTCGCTTGCGAAATTGAGTGATGCGGGTTCAAGTCTCGGGTCTTGCACATCTGGTATATTTTATTACCACTCATCTTACGGTGAAGGAAAACATCGTGAGGAAACCTGCATGTCTGAAAAAACCTAGCAAGTTGTCGAAAGACATGCAGCGTGGTGAACTGTGGTCTGATCCCCGTATTAATAGACAGTCTGGGCCCAGCAGTGATAGCTGTTTTAAAAAGCAACTAAAAATTGTTTTAACAATACTTGTTGTTAAAAATACTTGTTGTTGTTAAAAAATATCACACTACCCTACATATATCACCAAAAGAGATATCTAATTGAAAAAATTCTACATCCCTGAAATCATCGAATTTTAAATAACCAAATCGTCCTCTACTTTCCACCCGAAATAAAATCTCACACTAAACAGACTATCTCCAATAGGGAATATGAATGATTTTTTATTTTTTTTATACAATAGCTAACATCGTTATATAATTGTAAAAAAATATCCAGCTCCAAAAAATTAAAATTTAGTATGATAAAAATCTAAAATAAAATATCATACCGATACGGATACTTTAACTGCACACCTTTCCGCGCGCTCGGCGTGACGTCACAGTATGATATACATAGAGACATGACTCAATTTGTAGTGATAAAATCGCTAATCTCTGTGTTATGATATACTCTGACATCACATTGGGTCCGACCAATGGCGTGCGTTTCAACTACTTTAAATTTCCCACCTATATTTGTACTTTTTAATAATTATTTTCTCAACCAAATAGAAATAACATTAAAAAATATTGACATAATATAATTCAAAAGCAATAAAGATAATAAAAAAAAATTATTTCAACTTTATTTAAATCACATGCATATTCCCTATGTACTACACATAAGGCACTACCCCCAACACCCCCAACTAACGAACCCCCCGGGCTGGCAGGCTGGGCGCGGCGTTCCCCGACGCGCAGGAGCACGTGAGCGCCAAGCTGGAGGACGTGTCGGAGGCGCTGGCGGCGCTGGAGGCGCGCGCGGCGCACGCCGAGCAGCAGCTGGCGCTCGCCGATCAGCTGCAGGCCTACTTCGACACCTACCAGGAGCTCATGTGAGTGCGTCCCGGGATAGCAGGCTCGGCTGATAGTGTGACGGTTGGATAGAGAATTTCAATTTAGATATGTCTTTGTTTTAAAGACAAAAACAGCCATTTTACTAAATACTAAAAAAATATTTGATTCGGTACAAAATTTTGTTGTACGATTACGAATAAATTACTGGTGGTAATTCATTCATATGCTAGGTAAATGAATAATTTAATCCGTTCAGCGTGGGATAATTTTGGATAATTTCTAAGCAACCTTTTTTGTTCAAACCAATCGTAGAATTATTGCAGAGTTACATTTGAGTTATATTTGAAATTTAGTTGCATTATAATTGAGTTACACTTGAAATTTAGTTGAGTTATAAGTTATATTTTAAATATTTGTCTTCTAGTCAAGTTGTAGGTGTATTCTTGTGTGTCGTGTCCGCAGGGCGTGGACGGCGGAGACGCTGGCGCGCGTGACGGCGCCGGAGCTGGGCGCGGACGTGGCGGGCGCGGAGCGGCTGCTGGCGCGCCACCGCGACGTGGCCGCCGAGGTCGACGCCAAGGACGAGAGCTTCCACACCTTCTATGCTGACGGTACGCGCACTGTGCAGTGTGGACATTTATAAGAAAATACAAGAAAGTTCCACACCTAAGAGAAATAATGGGTTTTTTGTTTATATGATTGTGTTTGAAGAATATTCTAAAAAAATTGGTTCACACAATTGATCAAATTCTATTGATCTATAATGCACAAAGAGACTTACATTCGAATTTGGAGAAAAGAAAAAGAATATTCCATTTCATAGAACCGCTAGAAGCAAAGATATTTCATATCTTGAAAAAATAATTTGTTTAAAGCTACATACAGTGCACTACAAAAAACACTTGTGAAATATTTATTTTATTTTAAAATTCACTAATAATAATTATAATCTATTTAACTTATGTATAATGTCGTGCGGCAGGCGAGAAGCTGGTGCGCGAGGGGCACTTCATGTCGCAGGAGGTGGAGACGCGCATGGCGTCGCTGCGCGCGCGCCGTGCGGCGCTGGACGCGGCGTGGCGGGCGCGCGCGCGCATCTACGAGCACCACCTCGACGCGCTGCTCTTCCTGCGCGACGCTGACGCGCTCGACCGCTGGATCTCCGCCAGGTGACACGCCCGAACGTACATACATACACACACACACACATACACACACATACATACACATACATACATCATACATACATGCATATGACGTACTGTATTATATAGTCTTTTAATGTGCCATCCATTTGTGTTTGCTTTAGAGTTTAGAGCGTCTATCACAGTGGGATAAAATATAAATAAATAAAAAATTTGATTGATTGAAAGATTTGGATAAAATTTAAAACACGAATAGACGTTGGGTAACACACAGGCTATTGTGAGTCACCCAAGTGAAACGAGGATTTAAAAGAAAATGGCGTCTGAATGGCAATTATAGGAACATAAACCACAAAACGCATCATTAAAAAAGTTCTACCGTTCCATTACATCACACCCAACTCCTCAGAGTGCCGCTGGTCCGCGACGGCAAGTACGGCGAGACGCTCGCGCAGACCGAGGAGCTCATCAACCGCCACCGCGACCTGGAGGAGACCATCGACGCGCAGCGCGACAAGTTCCTGACCCTCAAGAGGATCACCCTTGTGAGTTCCAACTCCTCAAACCTTAGGAGTTTTACGTTCTAATTTATTTTGTCAAGTTAGATGTATCAAAAAATGGGGAATATCTATTCTTCCATCTACCTAGTTGGTACATCCCAACCGATCTCCTAAACTGATGAAAACGAGCAATTTACGAATGAACTATGGGCTTTTATATTTCATAGCATTCTTTGAGGCGCCTTAAAATACTATTAAGGACATCATTGAAAGTATTTTAGAAAGCCTTTACTTTGACAAAAGACGATTCAAGTTTCAAACCTCCTCTCGACTCTTTCATACTCTTTATAGAGACTTGAAACAGAAGAAGTGTCATAAGAAGTTACTATTTCCTTCAGAGTCTAGTTAATATTAGTAGTACTGAAAATTTTACGTGATTTTTTTATTTTATTATTATTAAAAAAGAACTTCTATCGCAAAAATAATATGGCTAAAATAAAATTTCAAATGAATGCCTTTAAAGTTTAATTATTTTTAATCGACCTTGAAGATAAGAGGTTCTCCATTCATCCAAATTTCTTTGCGTAATTCAGTAAGAAGTAAAATTATGTATAATTAATCGTCAATCTATATATAGATCGAGAAAGCCTTCAAAGACCAACAAAATGAAGAGCAAGAAGCAAGGAAGAAGTTGGCAGAGAAACAGGAAGCTGATCGTCTGCAGCAGGTGAAGAGACGGGAGATGGAAAGAATCACGGAGGAGAGGCGGCGGGAGACTGAGCTGCAGGACAACCGAGGAGTCGGGGTTCTGGAGATGCAGGAACAGAGACCGGCTATGGTAAGTCTTGTTGTTTCAAAATATCTAATAAAGTATTTATTTATTAAGAAGCAACACAACATATAAAAATACCAAAAAAAAACGTGTGTACTTATGTACTCACGTGAGAAGTTATACTTCTTTGGCGTAACAGAACAAAAAACACTAAAGATTTCATACCGTATGCCACAACTCCCTGTTTGTAAAAGGAATGCGGCTAATTTCATCATGTCGCTTTCCGCTAAGTTTTTGGTTGTCGGTGTGCGCGCGCATCTCAAAAATATTACTCTCATTTTTTTTCCAAACGTGCTAAAAGATTTATAACTACAAAAATAGAAGTTCTACGGACAGTGTTTCATCCTAATAAGAAAACCTTACTAACCTCCCACTCCTGGGAAGCAGGTGGAACGTCAGCTCAGCAGCAGCACGGGGGTGTCGGCGGTGTCGGAGGAGGCGCTGGAGCACCCGCCCGCCGCCAAGCCCGAGCCGCTGGTGAAGCGCGCTGAGAGCATGAGCGTGAGTCAAACATACTAATAACAGTAGACTTCGCGAGTATTAATTGCATTTTGAAGAGCTGTCACGCCGAAGACCCTCATCAGATATTCACCAATTCTTTATGAGATCAACTTAAAGTTACTACCAAGTGAAATTTAGTATGGAGATAGATACGAGTACCTTGAGGCATTGGAAAGGATAGTTTTTATCCCGAAAATCATATTTTTTATACCATAAGGGTGTGAAAGAGAACCAACACCCCCCCCCACCCCCCCACCCCCCCCCCCCCACCCCTCCCCTGTTCTGGTGGAAGTTTATATGGGGAATCAATCATTTCTCAAGTAAAGAGATATAAAACTCATCACAATTACAGTTATAGTAAAAAATAAAGTGTCTGCATTTTTGGCTAATCAACCAAATTCTAAACATTGTCTAATTATCCGTGTTTTCACGAAATCCCTGCGTATTTTGCGAAAATTCGAATAATCAAATCATCCTATGGTATGTTATGTTGTAATCAAATAATACTATGGTATGTATGTATGTGTGTGTGTGTGTGTGTGTATGTACAGGTGGTGAAAACCCCGAAACGCACGCCGTCGTTCACGACGCGGCGCCGCACGCAGAGCTTCCGCCGGCACGCGCGCCCCGACGACCTGCCGCCCGTCGAGATAGAAGGTACGATACTTGTGTTTTAATATACCACTTTTGGGCATAAACAATCCCCACAACAACATACAAACAACAAAGTCGTTCAGGAAGGAACAAGTGGCATTGTTTTTAAAGTCTTTTTGTTTTAAATAAAGAGGTCCAAAAACAACATACACGTGTATCAGTGTAAGGGCCGCCTTACGCTTACGCGTTTAGCGGAGGCTATCCGGAGCACAACCAGTTGGGTGCGGGGTTTCTTTTTAGTTAAAAAGTATATGGACGCATTGTCTTTCTATTGGTCATGAAGCATAGAAGTAAGGAGTACATCATTATATAGGAGATAAACTAAAAAAGTATCCATCTGTATGTTGAAATAGTAGATGGCGCTGGCGTACGAAAAACTACGATGATTACGATATGAATTTAGCTGTTGTAGATGGAGGTGCCACCCATATTTTTTCATTACACAGATAGTACTTACCTTATTTTTTTACTCCATACTATCGGCTTACTATTAGTGTCTATTTATGTGTCTGTATGTACATGTATGTATGTGTGTGTGCGCAGGCTACCTGGAGCGCAAGCAGGAGGCGGGGTGCGGCGGCAAGCGCGCCACGGTGCGGTCGTGGCGCGGCTACTACACCGTGCTGTGCGGCCAGCTGCTGTGCTTCTTCCGCGACGAGCTGGACTTCGCCAGCTCCAAGGCCGCGGCGCCGCCGGTGGCCATCCTGCACGCGCGCTGCGCGCCGGCCGACGACTACACCAAGCGCGCGCACGTATTCCGGCTGGCGTGCGCGGACGGCGCCGAGTACCTGTTCGCGGGCGCCTCGCGCGACGCCATGCGCGAGTGGGTCGCCAAGCTGGCCTTCCACGCGCAGCTGCCGCCGCCACTGCAGCTCACGCCCTACCGCGCGCCCGACGCGCCCGGCGCGCCCGACTCGCCCACCGCAGACGTGCGCAGGCGTCTGCAGCAGTCAGTATACACCATGTATTTATTACGTAGAGTGAAAAAAAAGGTTTTTTTTCTTAGCTTGGTAGTAAAAATACAATATATAAAACGTTAAAATATAAAACGTTTTTTTTGTTTAAAAAAAAGTTTTTTTCTGAAAATAAAAAAAATATTTTGATAATAATTAAAATGATAAAGATATTTTTTTTTTACTTTTTTTGTAACAATAACTAATCAACTGTATGGTGCCCGCCGCCAGGAACGCGTCGTCGTCGTCGTCGTCCGCGGCGTCGTCCCCCGAGCCGGCGCGCGCGCCGCGCTCGCAGGCCGACATCCTGCGCGAGGCGCGCGGCGCCCGCCCGCCCTCCGTCACGCCCGAGAGGAACATTGGTCGGTGCCAGCATATACCATACATACTATACCACTATATAGAAACGTTTTAATTTCAGCTTTGAACTTAGCACTTATATAACAAAAAAAAGTTTTGTTTTTTGTAACTTTTTTTATTTCCGACAATTTAATTGCTTTAAATCACGGGAGAGAGGAAGGTTTTTGACATCTCTAAAGTTATGAGTATTAGAAACGTCCTACCACAATTTTTTTTTAAAATACTTTACAATATTGAAAATTTAATTTAAAAAAATATTTTTTCCATTAATTTTATTTTACATTCAAGGTTTAAAGAAACAAATCAAATACTAAAATTGTAATCTCCAAATCTTTCCAGCTAATGTTTATATTTTTCAAAATGTGACCATAAATATTTTTTGAATAAATATTTTAGAGTCGTCAGTGTTGCCATCCCTGCCGCCGCGCCAGCCGCCGCCGGTTGTCGACGACGCGGCCGAGGTCGTGCTCCGGTATGTGCTAGTTACTTCTTTTTACTTCTTAATTTAATTTTTTAATTATCACAGTACAGATAGACCAAGGATTTTATAATGATTATATATAATAATTTTACCCTACTTCTTAATAGTTGTAACGATTTAAACTTTTCACATTGTTAAAAGTCTTTCAATCTCTGGATTGATGACACGTTTGGCTCAATTTTTAGTGATCCTACTTGCTGTGCCAGCGGCCGTGGGTTCGAGTCCCGTTGAGGGCATTCACTTGTGTGATGAACACGAATGTTTGTACCCCAGTAACGGGTAATTTATAATATGTATGTATGTAAAGTTATATATGTGTAGTGTATCAACTATCTGGTATCCATAACACAGGCCTCGTAGCTTACCATGGAACTAGATGGTGCTGTGTGCTATTGTACCAACATATTTATTATTATTATTCGCTTCGATTTCGACAGCTGGTCAAAAATATGTGTTTTTTTGTTTACTTTTTAATTATACTCAAAAAATAAAATAACTAACTAATTTTACTCTTCATACCAAACAGAAATTCCGAGCAGTCCGCCCACACTTGGGGCCGGTCGAGATTCTCGAATGGACGTGACATCAACGCGGAGTTCATCAAGTCGCAACGTGACGGTAAGTCCGCCATATTTGATCGACGAAAATAAATATTTTAAATCTCGGAAGGTCGTAGATTTGTAATTAAAAATATATATTTCTCTCGATTGAAATTTAAGATTTTTGTTTATTTATGAAATGCAGTGGAAAAATGGAATGTGCCGCTTTATTGTGTCGTTGAAGAATAAATTGTGACGTTTTTGAATGATATCTTTTTTCAGTTTTTAATTTAATATAATTTATAGTATAATACGATATTAATTAAATATATAAAATAATAAACAAGGCCACAATATTTACCTAACCTTAAACCCTAAAGTAGCAGACGGAGTCCCCCCACTCCCCATGTCAGGCCCCCCGGACCGTCCACCAAATATCCCAGAGCGGGCCCCCGTTTTGCCGGAAAGGGGCCCTAACATACCAGAAAGGTCATCTGTACCAGAAAGGGGCCCGAATATCCCCGAAAGGGGCCCAGCTGTCCCTGAACGAGTCGATCGAACTAATAACAACGATCGATCTGAACGAAGTTCGTCAGAACGAAGCGAAAAGTCGGTAACGGCGCTAGTGAACAGCTACCAACAGAGGATGTCGAAGAGTTATCATGAGAAGGCGGATCCTAACAGGAATTCCGGGGGATGGCAGAACAATGAACGCCAGAGTAGCCAGAATAGTCAGAACAATAACTGGCAGGGGGTCGAAACTTCCCACTTCTATTCGGCGAGCGAGCTCGGTTAGTTAAAGGGTTGATCGTTCAATATCACTGTGATGTGGAAGTAATATACAAAATGGCGCCAAAATAAAGAAAAAACAAATTCAAATTAAAGGCTTAAAGGGACTGGTCCACGTCACAGTAAATATTGAAAAAAAAATCTATGAGGCTAGTTTTCATTTTAGAATTATACGTTAAGGTAGAATCATTATTTCAGTAGAAATCATTACATGTTACATAACTTAAAAACACAACTACTTTGAATGCTTCCATTTTTAGTTCATTCCTTCTGTAGAGTGTAATATTGTAGGTATTTATATATATATTATCATTCATTGGGATTAAATGAATCGAAATACGCGACTGTAAATGGCTAAGGATCGATTATTACTACATACACTAAAGTTATACGTGTAGTATAACCTCCACATTTCATTCGTTCATGAAAGAACAATTCAATCAATCAATTCCTATAAAATTCTTTTTCGCCGAAAAATAATTAAAAAACAACTAATTAAGTTAAAAAAGTCTGTATATCTAACGTGATACTCAGAATTCATTACCCATTTTTTTAAATCGCTTCATTTAAAAGTTAAACCAGCCTCATAGATCAGTAGTAAATTCACTGTACTTCAGTAGTTAGTGGTGTTTTGGTTTCACATAATTTAGATATTTCATTGAAAAATAACACAGCTTCTAGCTCTGCACATCGCATTATTAATGTATTTATAATCTGTAATATATTTTATAGTCTGTGCTTTTGGTATTTTTTAATTCTTTTTTATTTTATGTTTTCTTAGGTTCATACGAATATTTGATATTGAAACAAAACTTTTTTGTACAGATTTTTTTGCGTTCTTTCGTTTATCCATATATTTCTTTTACGAAATTTTGAGACATCCAACAGTTTCCACTCCCGTGGATTGCTGAGAAGTCAGGAATAAAACATCAAATTAAAACGCGAAAAAATCTGTAAATATAATTTTAAAAACTTTAAAACTTGATATTACTTGACAGCACAGATTATACTAATAAAAAAATGTATGAAAAAAATGTAAATTATCATGTATCTAGCACAATATATTATTTTCTCATTTCTTCTAAAAATTCATTCCATCTATTAATGAAAATGGCGAAAACCAATAAGGTGGAACTATTACTTTTAAAATTTAAAAATAAAAGGTCTCTTTTTAGGCATAACATATACATTAAAAAAAACTATTACAGTTAAAAAAATAAACAGTTCACAATTAACCAAAATTGATTTCTTCCACCTTATTTGAAGTCGGACAATTAAAAGTAAAAGTATTGTTTCACATCACTCCTTTATATTTCTTCTTTCTATTTTCATGTTTATTTTTGATATATTTTTTTAATTTAAGTGAGATAATATTTTATCTGTGTTTTAACGCTGCGAAGGAACGAGTCACCTGCTCTATGTACTGCATAAAGTGCAATGTATACTATCTCGTTTTATTTTTAAATAATTTTTGTTTGTTTTCGATTTTTTTTTTTTTGCTATTTAGGTACATTACTAATAAAAATATATAAATAAAAATAAACAATCATTGCCTTTTAATTGTAATTAATTTTAGCTTTATCCGTGATTTTGACGAATCTTCTTTTTTGTCTGTGGAAAAAAATGGTATTTAAGAAAAAGAAACAAGTTTGTTTATTTTTTTAGGCTATTGTTTTTTTTTTCAGCTTATATTTAGAATTATATTATAATGTATTTAGCTTTTGGGTAATATTGTGATGTTGCGGCTTGTGTCGTTTGTGTGTAGCTTTGCTTATATGTTTAAGTCGTATCACACTTGACACAAAATTATTAATTGGTTTGATGATTGGATATTTCAGAGTGTAGTGTGATACACACTTTATATGTATTAGCTTTATATGTTTATGTTATCTTTTATTAATTACACAAAAATATCATTTTTTTATTTCTTAAATCTTACTAATATTATAAATTTGAATGGATGTTTGTTACTCAATCACGTCAGAATGGCTGAACGGATCTGGATGAAATTTGGCACAGAGATAGAATTTAGTCTGGAATAGCACTTCATATTTTTATCCCGGAAAAAAGTACGATTCCCGTGGGATAGATTGTTTTTGTTTTTCTAAATTATTGTTTTTTATTTAATCATTTTTGTGTAATTAATTGTAAAAAAATATATAATAATAAATTTCATATTGGTAGCGTCTGTATACCAATACAAAAGCAAGCTTAGCTTACTATAAAATACTTTAAGGCCCTTTTCACACTACGCTCCAATAGAGTATTCAATAGGCCACTAGCTTTATCTTCGATTAGATTTTTTCTGTAGTACCATGTGAAAATGGCCTTAATAATGAATATTCTTTAATATAAACAAAGAACGACTGGTTATTAAAAACAGTTATATAAATCATTCTTTTTATTCACATTTTTTGTTGGGTCTTAAACTAATAATTTTTGACTTTACAAATGATTTTTTTTAATCAGTTGTTTTTCATTTATTTTATTTTTCTTCCAGTACCAACTTTTTTTGTGTTTTATAGCTTTGAATGTAGTAAATGTAAGCTTTTATTGTTTGGTGCTGTGTTTAGTAAATATTGTGCATTCCGTCGGAATCCTCGAAAAGAAAAATCCTTATAAAAAATTAACCCTTATTTTTTTTTTTAGAATTCTAAAAATTTTCTTTTTTTTATACCATAATGCATAATTTTTACATACATGTATAAGCATGGGTTTTGGTTATTTCTTATCTTTTAAACTCAGCCCAAAACGGCCTAACCTATAAAAATCAGGAAAATAAATTAAAATTGCATATATTTAAATGTGCCCATTTCTCATATATTTTTTTAAGTTAGGCCCTTTTTGCACTGACAGTCTCATACATACATAAATTCATCAAATAACTGGTGTATATACTTTTATAGCGTATGGAGGCAGCAGCGGCAGCAGCACGCGCCCCGCCTCCGTCGCCGGCAGCGGGGGATCCCCCGCATTAGATCAGAGGCCGGCTTCCAGGTGAATTTATTTTTTTTAAACAAAGTATTACATTATATAGCCATAGAATTATCATTATTAAATTATGAAACAAATAATACTTTCTTAGATTTACGCGAATATTTGAAATTTTAAATAAAACTATTTTTTCGGATTATTTCGCGTATTTATTTTGATTTTTAATTCCCAACGTCCCACGTCGTTGTCCCAACAATTATTTTTTTTTAACCAGTTCATATTAAAAGTGGCACAAATCGGAAAACGACTTTATTATATTTTAACTTTTATAATTTTGGTTTTTGGAACCCTACGAAACACTTTTTTTGTTATTTGTTGATAGATCTCTATTATATGATTTCTCCATACAAATGTGGAACCCCTTTAGGGGTTGAATTTTCAAAAATCCGTTCTTAGGGGATATCTATGCCATAAAAATTACCTCAGTGCCTTTCAACACAATACGTTCAACGGTTTGAGCTATGCGTTGATAGATCAGTCATCCAGTCAGACAGACAGTCACGGTTTTCTTTTTATATATGTCACGTGAATTTTACCAAAGTGTTACTCATTCATATATTTTTAATTAATCTTGTATCTGTTTGTTTGCGTGCGTTTAGTATTAATCCAATAGTAAATAATAAATTACTAGCTAAGTTCTTAGGTTGATTTCCCATACAAACTTTCATCCCCATTTTCACCTCCTTAAGAAACGATTTCTGGGATAAAAAGTATCCTATGTCCTTCCCAGGGTCTCAAACTATCTTCTCACCAAATTTCATCTAAATCGGTTCAGTAGTTCCAGAGATTACCTCCTACAACGTCACAAACTCACAAACTTTACCTCTTTAAAATATTAAGTATAGATTATAAGTATTAGTATAGATGATACATTCTCTTTTTTTAGGTCATCTGGGGAGTCGGAGCTGTCCGTGGGCGGGAAGGAGAAGAAAGACAAGAAGGGAGTTTTTGGAGGACTTTTCAGCAGAAAGAAGAGGCCACAGAGTCACATGTAAAAGCTTACCTCAAAAACCAAGGCGACTCGGCTTTTTTTTAAATCATACCTAATTTTATACACTGGCAACATTTGTAAAATTATTATTTTTTTGAATGTCGGTATCATATTTGATACATAAGAAATCGATGTTGCCAGCTTCTTTCTACTTATTTACTTTTAATTGTGTTTTGTATTGAAATTATTACGCATTCTTGTCTAATCGTGCCTTTTTTTGTGTAGATAATCGACCAAATCTGGTCCTAGTTAAGGGAAGTGCCTTCTTTAATATAATTTTTTTTCTTTTTCATGTTATTTATATTATTCCTGTACACACTTCTATTTAGCATGTCTTGAAGTAGTTTAAGATATTATAGTTTTTATATCTTTAGTCATTTAATAAGTCACAAATCGGCATAATAATTGGGATCAAACGAATTTTGAAAATGTTTCTAACTTTCAAAACATTCCAGAAATAATTGAAAAACTAAATAATAAAAAAAACATTCCAAAATCTGCCATAAATAAAGAAAAGTATTGGAAATTGACAATAATATTTAATTTTAAGCGCGTATTTAATCTGTTAATGCATAATTAAAAGAGATTTTAGATAAAATAGTTTGATAAAAAAAAAGATATTCCGATTTTGACGCCGAACGTTGTTTTTCAGTGCCAGAGTACAACAAAGCCACTTTACAGTATATTATCGTTGATTTTACACAGTTTATTCACGTTATATTGTTTCTGTGTCAAAATCGGCTGGAATTTTAATATTTTGACATTTTCAAAATGAAAACACTTCGACAGATAATAAATAGGTAAAATCGGAAAATTTTGAAAAATGGCGGGAATCTGTCAAACAAAATGGACTCAATGTCAAAGTATAGCTAGTGTTAAGGATTAAAATTGTAATACAAAATGGTGTGATCCATTCTTATGTTACTGTTATATCTAATTAAATGTATTAAATATATATTTTGCATAATATATGTTGTTTTGTTTATACCACCATAAATACTTTAGATATTTTTTAAAATAGGGGCATATACAATATTAGTTTATAGAAACATTCAATAAATTATACTACATATTTACATATTTTTTTTATATTTTTTAATATTTTGATTTGCATTTAAAATTACAAGAAAAAGTTAGTTATGTAATATTAAAATATTAATTTCATTTAGACATCGTGGTATTTTGCCATTGAGGTTATTCATTGCTTTTTGTTATTATATTTTACTAACCTTAAACTCTATAACGAGTTTAGTGCCATAAAAATATTTTGCTCAAATGGCACATTTTGAAGCCATTAATAAGAAAATTGAATTGAATAGAAAAATATTTTGTGTTAAGTATTAGTAAATATGTTATTAATAAAGAAACCTTTACACATTAACATGGTTTATTACAATTCCTAAATATATTACATAATTAATATAAACACTATTTCGGACTAATCTTTCGTTCATCCCATAAAAAAATTAAGTAACATTTATAAACTAACTAAATATAAAGGTAGTTTCTCATGATAAAAATTCAAAATTATGACCTCCCGACCGATTCCGGCCACGGCGGCCAATCTCATTGAGACTAGCCAACTGCGCAGGAGATATTATAGTGCTCAAGTGTACGCGCAGACACAACGTGCACTCTCTATTCCTGTCACTCTCATACTCCGGTGGGACGACCACTCGACACGACCAGTGAGAGTTAAGGCGCAGGACCGACGGCAGGCACGGGGGTGAAACACCGCCAACTTCCCAACTCTGGGCTGTTACTGAGGCTTACTATACAGAAAGATTCAATAACTAATCTTGGCCCGACTCGCGACTCAAACCCAGGACCTAACGATGTGCAGCCGTACTTGCTAGCCACTACACCACCGAGGCAGTTTAAATACATAAAATACAAATATTGTCAGAATGTATAAAGCATACTCGTAATATAAAGTAAACAATTAAACAAGACGTAGATATCAATAGTAATCGCTAACTTCGGATGTCAAATCTTACAATTATAATCAAAAACACTGATTTTAAATAAAACTATCTTTCCCACACCCACCCCCAGTGGGTAGGCTGTCTGTAACAACTACATATATAACGATTTTCAGACATCTTAAACCTCAGTCTCACCATGATTGCTGTAAAGCATTCGAAACGTCGGCAATCAAAAATCAAAATAAATTCGCAAAAAAATCCTAGAAGACAGTTTTATTTAAAATGTCAAATATTCGCGTAAATCTAAGAAAGTATTAAGAAAAAGATTTATTTCGACCAGTATAATACTATAATGAACTTGTAAAAAAGTCGTCAAAATCAAGAAATCGAGTCATTATAGATTTTTGTTTTATTTATGCTGCAGTACAAAATTATTTTATTTTAAGCATCGTAAGATATGTTACGTTTAATTTGTATTATTGTGTTATTTAGGCATACAGTAAAACCCCAACACGAGGTTCCAGGTGACGCTGCAGCATCAGGCCAAGGTTACCATATCATTGCAATTGAAGGAACGAGATACCAAGTTTCGAATGGATTAGTTCTGTGGAAGTTGCTCATAATATTCTTTTACCGTCTAGAAAAGAGCTGATAGCCTGCAAGCGGTTTTTTATATTTATAGCTAGCAACACTCGATTTGGCTCGCTATTCAACCGTTTCGGCTCTACGATGCCACAGATACACACGTTAAACTTATAATACTACCTTTTTGGCTCGGGTTTAAAATATAAATGTGAATAATTAGAAATTAATCAGTATAGAAGTTTGTTTCACATTTTTCAATGGTTTTGACACTTTAGCTTTGGCTTTGAATTTTAAATTTTTGGCCATTTTTGTTATCTTTACTTTATTTCTTCTGCCATCATTTTTATTTTTAAAACTATGCACAACATGAATTTTCTTTGTAACTGATCTTTTCTTAATAGATTTAGCTTTTAAATGATTTTCTGTATCGAAATTTAAATTTTCTCGTGAACTATTCAAATTTGCGCCATTCCAAACCTTATATTTTACGTAGTACGTCAACACTTTGTTCAATGAATCGTTGACATTTCTATTAACGGAACGTTTTCGAACAGATTTGACAGCTGTCATATTTTTTGGCGGGAGTTTTATCAACGGACGATTATTTTCAACTTGCTCCAATAGCTCTTGAGATGCTTTACTGTTTTGTGCTTGTTCTTTGTGTTGCTTCGTAGCTTCTGTGAAATAAATGTATAATAATACTTTAATATTTAATTTAGCAGTTATAATAATACTTTTTTATCTGAAAGTAGTTATATAGCGCTGTACGATACGTTTGGCTCAGTTTGTAGTGACTATACTTGCTGTGCCAGCGGCCGTGGGTTTGAGTCCCGCTGGGGACATACGGTTGTGTGATGAGCATGAATGTTGGTGCTCCAGTCATGGGTGTTTATGCTGTATGAACTATCTGGTATCCATAATACAAGCCTCGTAGCTTACCATGGTACTAGATGGTGATGGGTGTTAATGTTCCAACATATTTATTTAATATACATACGTTATGTGATATGTTACGTCAAACATGCAGTATAAATATGTAAGCTTTTTGTTGTAATTCCCTTGTACATAGTACCTATTTCTTGGTGAATGAACTGTTTGGGGTTGGGCTCGTAGCCGGTCACCAGCGCGAGGCGGTCCAGGAACCAAGCCAGCTGCAGCAGCAACTCGTTTTCAACCTTGGGATCATCCTGTGCGTACATCTTGCAGTTAATGAAAATCACAAAAAAGGGTCTGATCAAATGTCACAAGGGCTTAGTGTATTTGTTATGGCCTTTGGAAGAGTGTGATTTTTGAAAAATAAAGGTAATGGGGAGTCTAAATTTACTTACATAAAATTATTTTAAGAAAATAAAGGAGACAGACAAAAACAGCTATGCAGAGCTAAGTTACAGCGCTCTCCAATACTTTTTTTTGCCTTTGAATGAATTAACACTAAGGTTCTTCTGTATTCATACTTAGAAAATATAAAAAATATCTGTATTTTTTTTATTTTGAATCTAGAAATCCGTACTATCTATAAAAGTTATGTATGTAATTAAATAAGCTTTTGTGTTCAAATGTTTTTTTATTCCAGCGCCATATCACCGTACAATTTTATTCGTATATTTATAATAGTATTAGAAAAATAAAGCTAACCTTCTCCTGTTTATCATAAGCTTTATCTCGCAACCTGTTGGTGGTGAGGAGCGCCAGGTCTGACAGACGCTGCACGTATTCCCTGTTCCTGGCAGCTGTCTGACACGCTTTTGAATCTTCTGAAACCTCGCCTACGTGCGGAGTTTTATTCTCCGTCTGTAATATAAGATTTTTACTTTTTTAGTGGTGATAGGACTGCACTGGTGATGGAGAAACTAAAGAGTGACAAGTTAGCGTGGTATGGGGCTGTTATAAGCAGGGGCAGAATATAAGGAATATAAGGGGCTAACACATCTTGGGAGCCTAATCTAATTGTTATTTAGTTATTATATTTATAACTAGCGGGCACATTTGAATAGGCACCCCGGTCAAAACATATTGTCCCTTTTATTATTATACTAGCGACTTACCCTCGCTTCGCTCCGTTCGTCCCTAGCTTGCTTCCCAATACAAACTTTCATCCCCATTTTCATCCCCCTGAGGGATGATTTCCGGGATAAAAAGTATCCTATGTCCTTCTCAAACTATCTGTGAGACCCTGTCTCAAACTATCTTCTTATCAAATTTTATCTAAATCGGTTCAGTAGATCCAGAGATTACCCCCTATAACGTCACAAACTCACAAACTACCTCTTTATAATATTAAGTATAGATGATGAATAAGATACTACTTAGAAGAAATTAAGATAACGCTATTGTTTGGTTCTTAGTTCATCTCAAGAGTTATTAGGTCAACCTTTTATGTCCTAGTTTTTTTTATTTTATATATTTTTATTTCATAAATTCACCACATCATACATTGTTTTTAACAGCCTGTTATATCTTAGGGGCCTTGGACTGCATCCCAAAAAGCTGGTTTTGAGAAATACAAGTCCAATAAGCAAAGGTATAACTATCAATATTGATGGAAGAAGGTGTGGATAGATTGAAGGTGTGTGTGCTAAGGTGATGGCTGGAGAACCATGAAGGCAGAAGGAAATATGTGCCGACCCCAAGCGTGAAACGACAAGGACAATTTTCATCATTTCAATCAAATCAAAATATACTTTATTCAAATAGACTTTTACAAGCTCTTTTGAATCGTCAATTTTAACATTTATGAAATTTAAATAAAATGTCAATATGTCAGTCCGTAAGGAATAGAAAGAAGTATCTACCACCAGCTCGGGAGACAGTTCTGCTGAGAAAAGCCCGAGAGAAACTCAACATTTCTTTTAAAACAATATTGTTTACAATGTTGCTTTATAATAATTATAAATCGATAATAGAATTCCTACGTTTTATTATTTCGAGTCAATATTTAAATTCTACGTTAGAATAGTAATACAGAGTGAGTGAGAGATTAAATTTATACATATAATAAAATTGTAACTAAGCCGAATCTGTACATAAAATATTTTTTGAAAAACCTTATTAAAATATACATTATTATCGATACAGAGGCCGAATCTATAGTTTTTAAAATTTTTGTCTGTCTGTCTGTTACCACATCATAGAAAAACCACTGGAATGATTTTGATGAAATTTGGTATGGTGATAGCTGATTATCCGGGTCAACATATAAGCTACTTTTTACCGCGGGAAAATATCTCATTTCTAAGAAAAAATACAAAAACTGCAATGTAAGAGTATACTTATATGTAAAATCTAAGAATTTGGTTTTTCCTCATCTGAACGCAGGCGGAGCCGCGGGCAATGCTAATAGATAAATAAAATCAAACTGACCGCAGTGAAATTCATTTGACTACAGTTGCTCAAAGTGTCGCGGTACGCCATCAGCGCTCTGCTGAGACCCTCGAGGTAGGCGCTGCCGTTACTCAGTATACTCGTGCTATTCACCTGGAAATTTATAAAATATAGACTTAAACTGATGTAGTCAGGCGTTGTTAGTGCTCCCCCCCAACGTGCGTTCACCTTGTCGTGGTGGGGCGGCTCAGTAGTGCCCGGCAATACAGCCGGGCGCGAAGCCAAGAAACGCACAGGAAGGTGGCCCACTTCGGTGGGCGGTAGGAGGTGGCCCTCTTCGGATTGCGGTGTACCATGTGGGTTGCTCCTGGTACTTCTCTGATAGCAGAGTGGACCTTGGAGCACCCCGTGGTTGTTGTGGTCTGCTTCGGCAGACCTGCCGTCGGGGCGTCGTGGTTGAATGCATAAGCGATCCTGCGACGCCCCATTAAGACGGGGGAAGGTTTTGTTGGGTTTTAGTGGGTAGTACTGGCTTTGCCGGTGAGTCCCACACTTCGTGCGTAAATGCATTTCACAACGATAAAAAAAAAGGCGTGCTAGAGTCGAAGACTGACCTGAAGTGTGAAGTGTTTATAGTATAGTCTAATATAACGTAGTATAGTCTCATAAAATAATGTAGTATTAATAGCGAGTAGCGACTCACACTCGTCTGCTCGGGTTCGTCCCTACGTTTTAAGGTTATAGATTTGTCAGAGATGAGATATTGTCCCGCAGTAAATAGTATCCTATATGTTTACCCGGATAACCAGCTATCATCATACCAAATTTCATTAAAATCTATCCAATGGTTTTCTCGTGATGGGTTTCCAGACAAACAGACAGACAAAAATTCTAAAAACTATAAATTCGGCCTCTGTAATTGGTCATTGTCGATGATAATGTCTATTTCGATAAGATTTTCCAAAAAATATTTAATGCACAGATTCGACTTAGTTACAATTTTATTATATGTATAATCTTCGCCCAGTGATCGAAATTCGGCCGTAATCAGTAATTGAGTTGAATAATTGAGGAAACTACTGAATAGATTCAGTACTTTTTGCAGTGGAAAGCCTTTTTATTCCGAAAAAATGTACGGTTCCCGTCGGATAATTTGTTTTTGTTTTTCTAGAGCTGAACCCGAACGAAACGAGGGTGAGCCGCTAGTTAGAAATACCTGCAGGATTGACGTAGTAATTTTAAGTGTATGTATGTATATGTCATATGTCTAAGCGAATCTGTGAAATCTTGAAATGAAATCTTACTTTTTTCACCGTAATATTTTGATATCCATAGCCTTCGGCGTAATTGTAGTATACATCATTTTCAACTTTCTCATCCCTGCTGTTCTCCAACTTCTCCACCTCGTCAAGATCCACGGTCCACGATGACACACGCGATACTAATAATATACTTAAAGTCCACTTCACCCACATTTTGTTTAAATTTTTCTAGAAATTACTATGAAAATAATAAAGCTATAGCCAAAATTAACAAATTGAATTGTTTTCACAAAAGAAAAATACGAGCACTCTACAATCAAGAGCCAAAATGCGTAATTCCAAACTCAATATCATTATATGTGGATAATTTCGAAATTGCTTATATTTTTAATTAAAATGACCCACTTGTGTGCGAATTAAATAACAATAAGCGACTGAGTGAAATCAGCGTGAAGACGCCATCGGAAACAGCAACGAAATATCCCGCGTTGAAGGCTGCTTGCTTCACGTCCTGCTGTTCATATGTTTGTATATTTCCTAAATACCATAGTCCATAAGCGACAAAGGTAACTAGAAAAAGAAATTTAATTATATACTAGCGCCGTTAGACAGGCATAGTCCTGAAATAGAGCTCGTATAGTATTATAAATAATATGTGTATGATATAGAATATGTTGGGACATTAACACACAGCACCATCTAGTTCCATGGTAAGCTACGAGGCCTGTGTTATGGATACCAGATAGTTGATACACTACACATATATAACTTTAAATACATACATATTATATATATAAACACTCATGACTGGAGTACAAACATTCCTGGGCATCACACAAATGAATGCCCCCAGCGGGACTTGAACCCGCGTCCGCTGGCACAGTAAGTAAGTACACACTACAAACTGAGCCAAACGTGTCGTCACGTCGTTTGGTTAGAAAATTAAAAAAAAACTGTGTCTTGACAACAGCCCCACTTACCGGGTCCAATTATAGCTAAAAACCATACAGACTGCCCCAAAAATACACAATACAAATTTCATCAAAATAGGTTAGGCCTAAGAAGAGCCGTTTTTTATTTATAAAAATTAAAACAGCTCGTTTTTTGCTGCGATAACGTTGAAGTTGCTTTGGATACTATAGACAAACTAGCATTGCCCGCGGCTCCGCCCGCGTTCAGATGACCAAAAACCAAATTCTTAGGTTATACATATTAGTATACTCTTACATTGCAGTTTTTGTATTTTTCACGGAAATGAGATATTTTCCCGCGGTAAAAAGTATTCTATATGTAGACCCGGATAACCAGCTATCATTATAACAAATTTCATCAAAGTCCCTCCAGTGGTTTTTCTGTGACGCGGTAACAGACAGACAGACAGACAGACAAAAATTCTAAAAACTATAGATTCAGCCTCTGTATCGATAATAATGTTTATTTCAATAAGATTTTCCAAAAAATATTTAATGTACAGATACGGCTTAGTTACAATTTTATTATATGTATGTATAGAAATCGTCGCTCAGGTACAGATAAGTATAAATAAAGCACGCAATAAAACACCAGGATTTATATATGTAGCAATATACTCTATGCACCAGGAGCACGAAATGCCAGTTACCTTAATTTATAGTTAAAATCGGTGCGATACTTTTTACTTGAAACGTAAATATCGATTTCGCTAAATTACTGTTTTATTAATCGATTTCCAAAAAGGAGGTGTCAATTCGTCGGATTCTTTTTTTTTGCCTGAACCGATTAGGAAAAAAATTTTGTTTCGAAGGGTACACTTCCAAGGTGGTCCCATATACCTACATTTTATCAAAATCGGTCAAGCGGTTTTTCTAAAAAATCAATATATGAATAAATCATGAAGCATAGAAGTAAGGAGTGCTATTTGTGCATGAAAGTGTTCATCAAAACGCGTCCAATAGATATATGGGTGGTGCCTTTGTCTACAACAGCTAAATTCTGTGGCTCACCAAACCTGGCGCCCTGAGATATTTGTTTTTATCTAATTTTTGAATTTCAATTTTCACCATTTGTTCTTGATTGTTCGCCATGAATAATAGCTTGTTCATAAATTGTTTATATATAAATAATTAAACAAAAATGTACCCACAAATATAGCCTCTCAATCGAAATTTATATTTTTTATTGTTATTAGTAATCTTTAAATATTCATTAATATTTATCTATACTAATATTATAAAGAGTTAAAGTTTGTGAGGTTGTAGGGTCTGGATCTACTGAACTGATTTAGATGATATTTGGGAAAAAGATAGTTTGAAACCCTGGAAAGGACATGGGATACTTGTTACCCCGAAAACCATCCATTAAGGGGGTGAAAATGGGGATGAAAATTTGTATGAGGAAGGAAGTTTATAAAATATGTCTGTTCTATCATCAAAGTGCTTATTTTTAGTTTATTTAACACTTCATTTTTAAAGTGAAAATTTCAATAGGCAGGTATGTTTGGATGGGGAGTAAATTCATGTAAGTCGTCATCGACATGGTCACGTGACGTGTTAACGCTAACACTCAAGAGTGCCGATAGATGTCGAAACCAGATAAATGTAAACGATTTTAATTTACACATTTTAATTTAAGAAGATCAAACAATTAATTAGAATATCCAAAAATAACAACTGTTTGTTTATAATTTTAAGTTTTCACTTCTGTCAGTAGCTCTCATGACAGCTTTTTATAAAAAAAAATTCTTAGGAATATTTTTATCTTTTTCTCACAGACATCTAAATTTAAACAGGGATTTTACAAATATAATTTGATTTCTTCAACTTTTTTTATATATTTTCCTTCGTGCAAGGAGTATGGTATCCTATTACTATTCCATAGAATTTCACTTAACCATCTTTAAAATACTCCCATAAAAATATGTGGTAAAAAAATAAAACAAAAAAACGAGTTAATACTTTTAATTTATTTCCATAACTAAGTAACTTACTGACTAAAGATTGTGAAAAAAATGCGACATCACTAGCGAATGTGTAAAATTAAATATTTATTCATTATATGGAGTTCTGACATATTCAAAATCAATTTCTGAAAACCACCCCAAATCCATCTTGTGAGGTGGAATTTTTCTTACAATTTAAATACGGCAACCCTATGTTAAAAATTTTAAAAATATAATTTAATAATAATAGCAATGTTGCTACATTAAAAACAATTCTCAGCAAAGATAATATGATTTGTACCTTAAAAAACAAAATAGATTTAGTGTATAATGCAATAAAATTTTCTTGTATGTATGTTTATGTATTCAAACCCTTTTTAACGTCCCACTGCTGGGGGTGGGCCTCCCTTCAATACTAAGGGGGATCAGGCCATAGTCCACCACGCTGGCCAAGTGCGGGTTGGCGGACTTTACATGTCTTTCGAAAACTCGCTAGTTCTCTCAGACATGCAGGTTTCCTCTCGATGTTTTCCTTCACCATAAGGCAAGTGGTGATCATGTTGGAAATTATTCACATATGAAAATATCAGAGGTGCATGACCCGGGATTTGAACCTGCTTCACTCTGTTTCCTAAGCGAACACGTTACCAATTTTATATTTGTATATTTATGATATTATTATTTATAAGTTTTAAAATGAATATCTGCATCAACATTTTGCTTCTCATTTTATTGTTCAAATGTATAGTATTATATCATAGTTAATTATAATATCATTTTTGGCTTCTATCACCAATTTTTCAACACTCCATCTACTTTATTTTATTTAAGTTTGAACTTTACTTTACTTTATTTAAGTTTGAACACAACAAATCCTGTGAAGTCGTTAAAAAAAATCAGAACTGCTATTGACCTTTGAAGGCATTTAACCGAGCGTGAAGCAAAAGATGTGTAATGTGTTTCATTTATAGTTATTATTATTATTATATATATAGAATGTATGTCCGTTTATCCCATGCGCGGCCTGCCCATGCCGCGGCCAGGCATCGGCATGTCTCCTCCGCCACCACTCTTCACGTTCTTGATGGTTTCATCGATGGAGAGGATCTGTGGAAGTGAAAATTATAAGCAAATATGTTGGAACATTAACACACAGCACCATCTAGTTCCATGGTAAGCTACGTGGCTTGTGTTATGGATACCAGATAGTTGATACACTACACAACTTTATATACATACATATTATAAATATAAACACCCATGATTGGAGTACAAACATTTGTGCTCATCACACAAATGAATACCCCCAGTGGGACTCGAACCCGCGACCGCTGGCGCACCAAGTAGGGTCACTACAAGCTGAGCCAAACGAGCCGTCTAAAGTTATAATAAAATTGTTAGTATTTTTATATAAAGTCAGACAAGTGAGAGTTGGACTCGCACACACAGACAGGGTTCTGCAGCATGAAATCTTATAATGAGAAATTCTTGTATATAAGATATATACATTTATTTCGTGTATCTCGTACACCATAACATCTGGACTTGCAGTTGACTGTCCACAATGAAAATTGGTACTTTTTGTCAACCCTTCTATTTGGCAGCATATTCATTACAATCAATGAAAAAATTATAGACAGCGTACCCACAAAATTAAAAAATAAATTCAAAAATACAAAAATGGCACCAAAATACCTTACAATACTTGTTAATTTTAAACATTTTTTTATAATTTACACAAATTAAATTATAAAACTCATTAAAAACATAAAAAAATATTTAAAATTAGACAAAATTATGGTATATTATACTATAACTCTATCTACCTGTGCAGCCGCCTCACTGGCAGCTGTGATGGCATTGATCTTGACCACAGCAGGTTCCCATACACACGCCAAGAAGTTATCCGCGATATCCTCCTTCTGTATGTCCACACCGTACCAGATTTCTCCTGAAACCCAAAAAAAAAATGAAATTTTGTCCAATGCATAGGTTATTTATTTATTTTTTTGACCACAACCTCATAACACGTATGATCCACACAGCACATTCAGTAATTGGATCCGTTATTTTTAATCATAGGCAAAATTTGTTTGCAACTATCTCAGGAACCCTCTTCACCTACTCACTACACTACCTACACCTTCCCTTCTTTGCTTCAAATCTCAAACCAATATGCAAAAATTAATAATATAATATCATCGATATGTTATCAATTATAATAAAATATCATGAAAGAGAGTATACACTAAGGCTATCAAGATCTACTCATATCACCTCATGAGTCCTGTAACCCATTCCTCCCCAACCTTCCTTACTCAGCAGATTATCATAAAATATCAAACTGACATCAAAGCCAGTATACACCGAGACTATCTAGATCCCACCCTTAGGAACCCATCAGTCCTATAACCCACTCCTCCCCAACTCACCCTGATGATGCTTCTGGCGCAGCTTGTTCAGCAGGTTGGTGGCGTCGAACCCTGCGTTGTCGCAGAGCTGCCGCGGGATGGCCTCGTAGGCGCGCGCCACCGCCGCGATGAGGAGTTGCTCCTTGCCAGCTATGGACTTGGAGTGTTCCCGGAGGTACTTGGACACCTCCATGTCTATCGCTCCACCGCCTGGGGATATGTGGCTTTTATTTAACACTCGCTACTTATATGTATTTAGTTTGATGGTGAAAGTTTGATACATTTAGTATATAAGTCAGGTTTATATATTTTTTAACCAACTGCGCGACGCAAAGGAGGGTAATGTGTTTATCAGTCTATGTATGTTTGTTTGTTTCTAAGTGGGGTTCTAGACCAAAAGCGTGAGCCAATTTTGATGATTCATACGTCGTTAGATTTGTCTTGATAACCCGAGTGTCTGTCAGTTTGTTTCGGCTAATCTGCGAAACTTTGTTCCGGCAAAATCTCTGAAACGGCTGGATCGATTTTGAGGAGACTTTCACTGGTAGATAGCTAATATTATAAGGAGTAGCTTAGGTTAAATTTATTTTAGAAACAAAAACGTTCTACTGAAAAAAATTAAAACATACCCATTCATTTATAACATCTATATATATATATAAAAGAAAGTCGTGTTAGTTACTTCGCTTATAACTCAAGAACGGCTGAACCGATTTAGCTGAAAATTGGCAGGGAGGTAGTTTAGAGCCAGGAGAAGGACATAGGATACTTTTTATCCCGTTCGACCGCGTTCGAATTTTTATGATATTTTAATTTTTGGATTTCTCTTAGTCCGGAATAGGTAAGTATTAAAACATATAATTAAAATGTGAGAAAGAAAGATTTTTTCTTTTTATATCTATTTAAAACGTACCTAGCGACGAACCCGAGCGAAGCGAGGGTGAGCCGCTAGTAATATTTATAATATATTACATGCAATTAGATAGGTAGTGTCTGTAAGTTTGGCAACCGTGATTTAATATTACCAACATTGGTCTATACATATAAAATTGTGGTGTGCGTCTGTCATTCTTCTCCTAAACGGCTTGACCGTATTAGATGAAATTTTTACATACTTATGGGATCATCTAGAATAATTCTAAACTATATCCAGATCACATATACATATGTAACAGTTGCCAGTATCCAGATTGTTTTTTTTAATTACCTATTTTGTTTCGGTTTATGGTAAGACCATGATTACTATCAGGATTTTTAACAAAAATAAAACAAACCAGCAACCACGGCATCGTTCTTGATGGTACGTCTGACAATCATGATGGCGTCGTGGAGAGATCTCTCCGTCTCCTCCAGGAACTGCTCAGCTCCTCCCCGAAGGATCAGGGTGCAGGTCTTGGCTGCCGGACATCCTGAAGAAGAGATTTTGATGGTGTAAATAATTTTATTATGACTACATTCATTTAGACAAATAAATAATAATATTTATAATCTGCATTATTCTAAATTACATATATACTACATAAAAAAACTACATTCAAAAACCGTTTTCTGGGTTTTAACCGGTTAAAGAACCTTTCAGTTTGGGGTCAAAGACTGAAACCCAGTTAGAAACTTAAGCAGATATCAGAGTCCTGATCCTAACACAATTTGTACTTATGCATGTATTCAGCCCTTTTTAACGTCCCACTGCTGGGCACGGGCCTCCCTTCAATACGAGGGGGGATCAGGCCATAGTCCACCACGCTGGCCAAGTGCGGGTTGGCGGACTTCACATGTCTTTCGAAAACTTGCTAGGTTCTCTCAGACATGCAGGTTTCCTCACGATGTTTTCCTTCACCGTAAGGCAAGTGGTCATCATGTTAGAAATGATTCGCACATGAAAATATCAGAGGTGCGAGACCCGGGATTTGAACCCGCATCACTCGGTTTTCCAAGCGAGCGCGTTACCACTGGGCTACCACCACTTGTGTAAGAAGAAAAAGCCTCATAACTCGTATGATCCACACAGCACATTCAGTAATTGGATCCGTTATTTTTAATCATAGGCAAAAATATCTCCAAAACAAATTATTAAAAAACTAATATAATATTTTCAATTAAATAAATCAATGTATGGAACTCATGAAAAGAGAAAAAATAAGCATAATATTGATGGTTTTACTGGTAGCCGATGTAGTCATCCATTGTCCAAGCCGTGGGAAGGTAATAGGGGCTGATATATACATATAATAAAATTTTGAGTCAAATCTGTACATGAAATATTTTTTTGGAAAATCTTATTGAAATAGTATTTATGTACTATCAATACTGAGACCGAATCTATAGTTTTTGTCATTTTTGCCTGTCTGTCTGTGACCGCATCATGAAAAAACCACTGGAGGGATTTTGATGAAATTTGGTATGACGATAGCTGGTTATACGGATCGACATATAGGGTACATTCTATTACGGGAAAATATCTCATCTCTCTCTGAGAAATCTATACTCGAGCGGGTTCGTCCCTAGATACGTTTTAACGTTTAAAACGTAACTAGGGACGAACCCGAGCAGAGCAAGGACGAGTCGCTAGTTTATTATATTACTACTTGGACAACCGAGCGTCACTGGGCGTTTTAAGAAAAAGAAAAAAATGCGTTTTTGTTCGATAAAGACACCCATATGTATGGTATAGACAAACTTGAAAAGCAAAACCTATCTAAAAACAAAATTTGATCCAAATCCGAAACCGTTTTCGAGATACATGAACAAAATTTATATACATACAAGAATTGCTCAATTATATATTATACTCTAAAACAATACATTATTTACAATATTAATACACAATTAATTACTAAAAAAAAACAATTTCATAACTCCAAGTAAATGGAAGTACCATTACAATACAACTTATACTACCGTTACAATTTCATGTAAACTCTCACCTAAAGGAGCACTTTCTTTTTCATAACCTGTTTGAAAACGCAAATTATTTACTAGCAAGTTGCAAGGAAGAAAAGTGAAATGGAAAAACACAATTATTGATTGTGATTTTGAACTTGTAAATGTGCGAAGAAATAGAATAATATTGTTATATGTACTTATGACTCAGCTTGCTTCCCAAAACAAACTTTCATCCCCATTTCAACCCCCTCAAGGGATGATTTCCGGGATAAATAGTATCCCATGTTCTTTCCAGGGTTTCAAACTATCTTCTTTACAAATTTCATCTAAATCGGTTCAGTAGATCCAGAGATTACCCCCTACAACGTCACAAACTCACAAACTTTGAATTTGAAAATCTAAATGTATACTTTCAATTCATTCAAAATGTAGTTTTTACAAACACTTTTGTATTCAAAATGAGAACATATTAAATAATACTATCTTTTTGGATTTTTTCGCGAATTTTATAGATTTTTGGTTCCCGACGTTTCCAAATGCTCTACAGCAATCATGGTCACGGGAGAGACTAGAGTTTTGAGACGTCTAAAAAAACCGAAAAGATTCGCTCAAAAGAATTAAAACGTACCTAACAAGCGATTTGTATACCAATCGCTCGTTTAAACTATAACAAGCACGTACAGTACACTCACCGGTGAATATATTATATCTGTCGCCGCCCACCTGGCGCTCCACGAACTCCTTGCAGTGCCCCAGCGCTCCGGCGCGCAGGTCGCGCACGGAGCTGAGCACGGCGCCGCCGCACGCGCGCTGCGTGCGGCGCAGGTCCTCCTCCGTCACGCGCCCCGCGCAGAACATGTCGCTGAAACATGGGAATCCCATTAATATTATAATCCCTTATATATAATAATATACTACGCTGCTACCCTATACAAACACTCACCCCCTTAAGGGATGATTTCCGGGACAAAAACTATTTTTCCCTTGGCCTCAAACTATCTTATGACCAAATTTCATCAAAATCTGTCCAGCGGTATATATTTATTTTAGTTTTTCACTAGGGACAGACCCAAGATTATATAAATACTACAAATGTAAAGAAAATCTATAGAATAAAAATAAATAAGTGCAGTAGTAGTGATGAGTGTTATACGAACGCTTGGGAAACCGAGTCAAGCAGGTTCTAATCCCGAGTCAATTCTGATATTTTCATGTGCGAATCATTCCCAACATGATCACCACTTGCCTTACAGTGAAGGAAAACATCGTGAGAAAACCTGCGTATCTGAGAGGACCAAGAAAGTTCTCGAAAGACAATCAGTCCGACCGCACTTCAGTGTGGGGGACTATGACCTAATCCCTCTCGTATAGAAGGTAGGCCTACACCCAGCAGTGGGACGTTAAAAAGGGCTGAATACAAAATACACTCACCGATCAGCAAAGTACTGCGTAGCAACATCTCCGATGGGCAGCTTACTAAGCACCACGTTAGCTCCACTTTTGTGTAAAATGGCCAGCTTGTCATACAAAATCTGCCATTCAGCATCCACGACCTTCTGATATTCCTTCACATTATCTACTCGGACCTGAAATTATTATTATATATGTGAAATGAATTTGTTAAATATACATTATTCTTATCTGTGAAGTGTGAATGAAAGGAAGAACGAGTGAAAGAGATAGAGTGTGTTCAGTCATGATTGATTTTAGTATAGACTGTAGACGGTTGAGTTGAAAAGAAGAAAGCGAGCCAGTCCATTGTGTGTCCATACATAAGATAAAATTAAATAAACATATTAAGGTAATTGTATAGTTTCATTGCTGGTATCCTCAATTCCACATATATTTTTGTTATATATTTTACTAGTGACTCACCCTAGCTTCTCTTCGGATTCAAAACAAACAAAACAAATCTATGCCAATGAAACCGTACATTTTTCCGGGATAAAAAGTAACCTATATGCTCATATTAGCATGGATTATTTCAAATTTTCCAATTAATATGTTTGTTAGATATTTTAATTTTTTGGATATCGCTCTAAACTTTTGTATTTTTAGATTAAAAAGACAGTTTAATTTCTAACTATAATAGTAAATATACAGTTAAAAAGCTGACCTCAGCATTATCTCTCTCGGCCTTCAACTCCAACTCAATATTTAACAAAGCAATCTTGCAGTCAACATAGCTCTTCGGCTGCATTTCAAAGCCAGCGTACGAGAAGGTCTTCTTGAAAGCCACTCCAGACACCAGGAATGAGTCTTCCAAGGCTCCACCTGTTACTTTCTTGACACCTTTGAAAATTAAAAAGAAAATTGATTTATTAATTTCAATTTAAAATAAACTTTATTTTTTAATATTCATTTTTTTGGCCTCATTTCTACTATCATGATCTACATAGCATTTTCGGTAATTGGATCCGTTGTTTTAAATCATAGGCTATATTATTTATTAATAAAAAAATTACATTATATTATTTATTAATAAAAAAAACACATTAAAATATATACAAAAATGTGCATAATACTTTTTCTATCAAAATAATTGACATACTTGCCATTGCCAAAGTGTAGATAACGAATAATAAAAAACTAAAAACTGTAAACAAACTCATACCAATCATATCCAACGGCAGCAGAGGAGCATCCAAAGACAATACAGCATCCACCACCATCTTGGAGAAATGATCTTTTTGTTGATGGATCAGTTTAGATGACATGGCCGTTGCCGCGCATTTTGTCAGGAGTTCCCTAGAAGAAAAAACTTTTTTTTATATTGTTTATAGTAAAATTGGGAAATTGGATGATAACAAATTGCCTCATTCTATTGATTTTCCACATTGATTTCAGTAATTGGATCCGATTGTTTTAATCATAAGCGAAAAAAAAACTTGTTTATATTTTAAAACAAAACCTATCTTTTCGGATTTTTTCGCGGATTTATTTTGATTTATGGCAATCATGGTCACGGGAGAGACCGAGTCATGATTGAGTCAGGAACCAAAAATCAAAATAAATCTGCGAAAATGTCCAAAAAGTGGTTTTATTTAAAATGACAAATATTCGCGTAAATCTACGAAAGTGTTAACTTATATAAAAAATATATATATATAAAAAAATTAACCCAACCCTCATCAGGCAACTTGCCAAGGTTAAAAAGATATCACAAAAAAAAATCAAAAAAAGTAATATACATACCTCTGTTCCTCCGGGGACCTGTTCTCAATCTTTACAGCCAGCTCATGTACTTTATCCACCGCCAGCTTACATGCAGTTCTGACAGCACGGACGATGATGCGAGGGTGGACACCTGGGAGTGTGAGGATATACCCTGGTTAGTCATCGTCTTCCAAAGGTCAAGATCGAGGTCAGAGTCTGACGTGATATTGCCTCATTTCTACTATCTAGAACATCACTAGGTTCAGGGATTCAATCCATTGTTTTAATCATTGGCAGGGTTTTATTTGATGGGAAGTTATAAAGTTAAAAAAAAAACATGTAATTCCAATTAAAATCTACGATGGAATCTGAACTAGAACATATATATATGTATATAATACTTGCCTTCCTCAACAAATGGCTTCAAACGCTTCAACAACTCTCCAGCAAGAATAACCACTGAGGTGGTACCGTCCCCCACCTGCACACAAAAATTATTATGAGCGTTTTTTTTTTTAATTTTTTTTTTTTATTAATTTTTTTTTAATCATAACGGTTTTTGTCAACAAAGGCATTCGGAAATTGGATCCGTGTTTATAATCATATGAAATTTAACTATTACACAGAAAATATTTTGTACTTTTTCTCTTTTTTTCAACCAACTTGAAAATTCGGTTGTTTTTTTTTTCTTAGTAGATATTAGATAAGATAGATTAGATCTTTAAAACAAAACAATAATGATTTTGCTCGAATTTCGACAACTGGGCAACACTACTTTTAATAATTATGCTAACTTTATAGTTTTTTTAGTGATATTTTTTTTACTTCACTTGCAAAAAATAAATTAAATATTTTTTTAGTGTCATTGTTTAATAAAATTATTAATTGTTTTCAACCGACTTCAAAAAGGAGGTTCTCAATTGCGCGGTATTTTTTCTAATAAACTCTCATAGAATATATGAAAAAAATTATAACCAAAAAATATTCTCTTTTAGTACATTTAATAAACCAAAAAAACACAGAACCCTATATATTAAATTATATTAAAAATAAATGATAGAAAAAAGAGCTTCTATTATTCATACAACATCACATACTTAATAATATAATAAAAATATTCAACTACAAACCTCAGCATCTTGGGACTTTGCAATGTCAACTAATGTCTTCGCAGCGGGATGCACAATGTCTAACAACTGGAAAAACATATATCTATATAAATAAAAATGAATCGCTAAATGTGTTGCTAAGCGCAAAACTTGAGAATCACTGCACTAATTCAGCTATTTTTTTTATTCAAATATTTGTTAAAGTCCAAGGAAGGTTCTTATGATGAGAAAAATTGGATAAAATGCCCAGAAAAATGTAAAAACATCATTTTTCTAATCGGATCTGCTACTTGGCCACTTAGTTTGACAGAACAATGGTCTGTCGGGGCAGCTAGTTTTGTATAAAATAAAACTAGGTGTCTTTTTGGATTTTTTCACGGATTTCTTTGAGTTTGGTTCCCGACGTTTTGAATGCTTTACAGCGCACATGGTCAAGGGAAAAACTAAGGTTTTGGACTTCTCAAAGGTTGTTACTAACGGCGTACCTACAAAATTACAAAATGAATTCAAAAATACAAAAATGGCACCAAAGTACTTTATAATATTTGCTAATTTTAATCATTTTTTGTGGTTTTAATAAGTTTTATAATTGAACATGTCAATATTATTTATTTAATTACAGCTATTATTAATATAATTTGCATTCGAAAGATAGTTTTATTTAAAATATCAAATATTCATGTAAATCTAAATAAATATATTTTGCTTAAATAAAAAATAATAATATAAAATATTTCTGAATATAAATCGTTCATCAATATTTAAATATTATCTTTTTATATATCTTAACAAGTAATACCTTCATAATAGTAGCACCATCATTAGAAATCACAGCTTTCCCATTGTGATCAACAATCAACTTGTCCATCCCCCGTGGACCAAGAGTTGTGCGGACCTTTGTACAGATAAAATACATAATAAGTAGTACAAATCTATCATAGATTATATAAAACAACAAAATATAATTCATAGCATCATCCATTTCATCAGAAATTCAGAAATTGGAACGACAAAGTGTAATCATGGGTAGATTAAAACCCAAAATAAACCAAAATGCTCAAAAGAAAATATATATTTTAATAAAACATGTAAAATGCAATATTGTATGTATATAGTATGAAAGAGATAATATATAGTGTGAAAGAGACTTTATGCAGATCTATACTAATATTATAAATGTGAAAGTTTGTGAGGACAGATGGATACTCAATCATGCCAGAACAGCTGAATGAATCTGGAATAGCACATTAGTTCTTTTTATCTCAGAAAAGTTTATGGTTCCCATGGAATAGATTTGTTTTTGTCTAGGGACAAATCCAAAGTGAAGTAAGAGTGAGTCAATATTTAAACTTAAATTTCCATCACAAGAATATAAAATACTATGTAAACCCACAAATAAAAGCCAAATTTGGTATTGAGGTAACCTAAAAATGTAAATAATACTAATGACTCGCCAGTTACACAGTTACAGGTATGTCGTACATATGATAGTAATCAAATATAAAAGTACAATAAAAAACATACAATAATGTACATATCTGAATAGGTTATTACTAATTTTGATATTTTATATCTAATTGAGATGGAATTTTAGCTCTTATACAATTTAAATAAATTCTCTTCACTCATAAATATAATTATAATAAAAATAATTTAACAGTGCTAATTAAGAAGTTCAAACATACTTACAGCATCCACAACAAGTTGGCAAGCATTGATGTTTGACACCAACTGTGGCTTGCCCTGAGACTGGTCTGTCCCTTCTTTCAGAACTAAGATTTGTGGTTGCTAAAAACGTAAGGTTACATGTTCAGATTTTAAGTATTTTGTTAATAACTCTCATTTGTAGAATATTCTTTTTAGTATTTTATTATGGAGTAATTTACATTTTATATAAATAAATATTTATTTCACATATTTTAGAGGCAATGTGTTATCGGCAATTTTTTGACAGGAACACCTGATTTTTCAATAGCATAATATTCACGATATTCGTGAACTTTTATCTAAAATTTGTGCTGAATTACTTTGTTAAGACGTAAAATTTAATTAAATAGTGAATTAATTTATCAAAACATTAAGAAATACTTGAAAATCAAACCATGAATTACTCATCATATTTAAATATGCAAAATATTGTGTTAAAAAAAGGGTAAATGGAATTAATTTATAACTGATAAGTACATGTGATACTTTTACTTCTAGAATGCAAGGATTATTAACGTATATAAATAATTATTTTTTGAGCACTAAACCTTTTCGCAGATTTAACCTCTTTTCAAAATAGAATTTCACGAAAAGTACACTCATATATATTGAAATATTTCTTAGAATATGATTTTCACTATTTAAATAATTAGTTGATAGCACTCTAATACTAAAATAGTAGTTGATTATTTTGAAAAAATTGAATTTATTTACCATCTTGAATATCTTTTACTTTATTTGATATTTCTAAACCAAAACAATTGGATTATTGAACAGACTACAGACTAAACAAAGAAAGAATTAATCAAATGACTTATGTCTATGGTGAAAACGATTACTTCTTCGAGTAACAATTATTAACATCGATTTCGTTTAATTATATAAATAAATTAATCTATACTAATATTATAAAGAGGTAAAGTATGTGAGTTTGTGAGGTTTTAGGAGCTAATCTCTGGATCTACTGAACTGATTTAGATGCAATTTGGTAAAAAGATACTTTGGAAAGGACAAAGGATACTATTTACCCTTTTACCCTAACAGGATATTTTATATCATACTGGCAGAACCCACGACTTTGCTCGCGCTAAAACTACAAAAAAAAACTCTAAAAAACGAGGTTTCCTACAAACTTTCATCCCCTTATTTACATCCTTATGGGGATGAATTTCGAATGCTAAAAAACGTATTTATTTTTTTGTATTGAAGAGTATTAATACTAAGTTTCAAGTATTTCTAGCCATAAATAATGTTTGGGTTGTATTATAACGTGTTTTTCCGTGGGAATGAGATTATCTACCGCAGTAAAAAGTAGCCTATATCACTCTCCAGCCCTCCAACTATCCATCCACACAAAAAGTCACGTCAATCCGTCATTCTGTTTCGATGTGATAGAAAGACAAACAAACAAACACACTTTCACATTTATAATATTAGATATATTTATATGATGTTTATGTCCATTACAAAAATCACATTTTACTGTCATTTTAGTTTCGTTCCCCAAACGCAAAACAATACAATTTAATCATGTCTATTTATTGGCACATCATAGTTATTTTACTTATAAAATATCACGTAAAATATAATTACCATTTTGTAATAAATACGTAGTACTATAAAACTATCGGTGCCCGTACTCAGTAGTCAAATTCGCCCTAGTTTTAAAATGTCTTGTTTACATTTTTTTGTATTTATATAAAACTAGCGATTTACCCTCACTTCGCTCGGACGCGTCCCGAGGTACATTTTAAATAAATAAAAATAATTATTGAAAGTGTACCTTAGGAGCATATACAATACCTATACATATGCTAATTCGGACTTTTCTATAGGTCTCTTCAAGGGCGCGTCGAGGTAATTACAAAATATGTAATTGCGTTTGTTTGATCCCTTGATATACATAACAATACTGTTATTATTAAAACTATAATTATGCAATTAATATGTAGGATATTTAAGGATGTATTCTATAAATTGTACGCTTTAGAAACACGATTACTTGTAGTTTCCTCGATAGAAAAAATCCAAAATGATCTCTAAAGCAAAAACCCTTAGTGCGGCGCTAAATTCGCACGCGTTCCGTCCATCCTAGCAATACCCCCCCCCCCCCTGCCGGCTGTCATCCAACTAAAATAAAAAGCTCGTTGCCCTCTTAACATTTTCTAGTACATTGCTTTGATGTATCTATTAAGGTTTAGCCAGCATAACATACAACGGTATCCTAAATGTTAACCCGAGTAATAAGTAATCGCTACACAAAATTAAGACTGAACTGATTTTAAGTTTCAGTACTTTTTGCGTAAAATGCACACAGATATACAAACAAACAGACAAAAAAATTACTATTGCTTCAGGGTTTTTTTCACTACTCAAAACGTTACATTTATTGTTCTTAAAAAACATAGTTCATGTTTATACATTTATTATTTAAAAATATTATCAAACATAAAAAAAATGTTTTTTTATAACCACGGAAAATAATAAACATTGTTTTCTCTCTTCCGTGTTTATAATGATGATCTATTTCTGCACAGAATCGATATTATTGTACAAACATCAATGCAAGTCCTGTAGAAATAAGAAAACAATTATTGTCTTTGACATGACAGCGGACACTAGACAAGTATTTGACACATTGACATATTTTAATTTAATGCTATTTCCGAAGATCGGGGAGCTGTATGTGCAATGAAATAAAAAGTACTCCTAAAAGTAAAATAAAATTCCCATTTTTTTGTTTATACAATATAAGAATGTCGCGGCAAGTAGACATAAAGGCTCTTGTATCGCATGTAGTTCGTGGAGATGGTGTAAATAAGTGCCGAATATGTATGGGGGATACTTCTGAAGGACAAGTCTATTTAAATGATACTGTAATGATGGATGGTGATAAACCTATAACACTATCCGAATTGCTGGAAACCATTACCGGCATCCAGGTACGTTTGATTTTTTCTTTGTTTATATTTAATGACTTCTGCGATTAACGGAACGCTTATGCAGTTTCGTTTTACCAAAATGGCGGCGTTTGACCTTTGTTATAATAAAAAGGTGTCATTATTTTATAAAAAATGTATATGTAAGTTAGATATAAATATTGAATAAATATGGAATGTTGTATATAATGAAGTAAGTTTCTAATTTAATTGTATTATTGAAATTGTGAATCTCCAATGCATAAATAATACGCAGCGAGTTACTAGCGACATCTACTGTCATGTCTACTGAAACTAATTGAAATGGGAATTTTAAAATTAAAGAAAATATATATATTTTTATTATTGTACAATATAGGACTCCAAGAAATATTTTAAGCTGTAACAGAGTTCATGTATTTTTCCTCAATTCAAAATGGGAATTTTAAAGGTAATCCAAGATTTACATAATTTAAACAACATTTGTAAAAAGAAAACCAAATATTGTGGACATTTGACTTGAGCGGTGGTTGCAGGTGCAGATAGAAGGGGACTTACCTGATGGAGTGTGTCCAAAATGTTCCAAATCTGCTATAAATGCTGCCGAATTCAGATCCTTATGTCAACAAGCAGCTCATCAGTGGGATATAACAATTACTCTGCTACATGACCTCCCAACGCAATGCATGAATAACAAAACAATATTTGCTATTATAGACCAAACACAAATGATTGTTATTAATGATATAAAAAAATCAAACAACATCACAACAGCTGCTCAACGGCTAACAACTCATCTAGTCAAGCCTATAGTAGACAAAGAAGACAGCCATTACAAGTGTCCAAATTGTGAAAAAGAATTCACAAATGCGTTTCAATTGTGTCAACATTTAAAAGAATCTCCGGATTTAAAAAGAGCCTGTTACATATGTGGTAAAATCATGGCTCGTGATGATATACTGTATCACATGATAAATGAACATAAAGAAACTCCTTACAATTGTAAAAAGTGTCCAGCGCTGTTCTGCTCTTATAGCCAATATATGCAGCATTTAACAAAAGCACATTCAAATGGCCGCACTACCTGTATTGATTGTGGACGTAACTTTCAATCGCTCAATGCATATCATGCTCATGTCTCTGTACATGCTTCTAAAAATTGCCCAGGATGTGACAAACTCTTTCGAAATCACTCTTGCTACATATATCATGTCAAAACTTGCTGTAATTTGGAACGCCCCAGACAAAATATGATAACAACCAAAAAAAAGGTTACCATAGAGGTAAAAAATGAAATAAGCAATCGCAAAGTCAAAGTAGGGCTTCGTGGAGCTGCAAATAAAGAGTGTATATGCGATTATTGTAAGAAAAAATTTGCTGGCAAGAAATTTGTTGCTGCACACATTCAAATAGTACACATGAGGAACACTCACCGACCATGTATTTACTGTGGGAAGTTGCTGGCATCAGCGCATATGTCGGAACATGTCAAACGACATGAATCTGACCGGACTTATAAATGTCCACACTGTGGGGTGGTTTTGAAAACAAAATTAGGCTATAATCAACATTTGCGTCTACATACTGGTGAAAGGCCATACGCCTGCAAGTATTGTGGAGAAACGTTTTCAGCTTCATCAAGACGCTCCGAGCATATTCGCAAAGTACATAAGAGCTCTGATATAGTTTTGAAACAAGAGTGCCACCTGTGCCCAGCAAAATTTAGGCTTCCGTATCGGTTAAAACAGCATCTAAAATCAATTCATAATGATGATCAAGATACTTTACCTAAGTTTGAATGCAATACGTGTCACGAAAAGTTTGGTTCGTGCAGAGGACTGTTGCATCACAGTCGGAAACATCAGAATGTGAACTTTCCATTAAAAAAACCAGAGAAATCCATAATGCTTAAGGTGTATAGTGAAATAAAACAAGACAATGAAATTACGTAATCTGTTGCATGCTAATATTATTTGTTATATTTAATAAAGTTTGTTTTTTACAATTGAAGATTATTATTTCTTTTAATTATAATAAAAAAATAGCTGGTCTTATTAATTATAATCATAAAAAATGATACCAATTTTATCATCAAAACTAATATTAATGTTGTAAATGCAAAAAGAACTATAATTTTATTTAAAGTATATTAACTTTAACAAACTTCAATCATTCATAGCTGATAAAAGAGAATTCAGGAAGAGATGAAGGCTGATTGGTCCGCGTGGTTTCAGGTGGTGGAAGAAACCGACCTTCCCGCTGGGTTGTGCTGCGTCTGCGCAGATAACGCTATTTCTACGTGGCAGTTCAGGCATTTATGCCATGAATCGCACAGACATTGGACACAGATATCCACAGTCCTGATGATAACAGATATACCCACCACAAAAGACAAGACCTTTTATATCAGCACCAGTGGTACCTTACTAAAAGACATGAACAACATCCGTACTTTGACGAACGCTACAAAGAGATTGAATTTTTTAATCGGAAATACAAATAAAGTGCGCGCGAAATACAAAAAGAAAAAGTCGAAAGTAGCTGAGTGTAAATTTAAGTGTAGAGATTGTGGGAAAGAATTTGAATTGCCATATTTTTTGAATCGTCATTTGATTAATTCATCGAAACGCGCTTGTACGTTTTGTGGCAAAATTGTGTCTCGAGAAAAGTTAGCGGTACATTTGCAAAGGCTGCATCAACGATTTGTGGAATTTTGTAACGTGTGCTATAAAGTTTTTGATGAGAAAGACCATTTGGATCGTCACAAAGAAATTTTACATGGGGATAGTTGTTTGCAATGCAAAATATGTAAACTCGGCTTTAAAAGTGAGAGATCTTTAAGCGCTCACATGTACACACATACATTATTCAACTGTTCCTCGTGTAACAGTAGCTTTGAAAACCGAAAATGCTATTTATACCATAGACACAATTGTAAAGGTTCTAAGTTTACAAAACAAGATGTTTATGAATGTCACGATTGCGGAAGTAAATATACAAGGAAACCGTCTCTGAGAGTCCACATAGTGCAAAAGCATTTAAATGTATTGCCATATATCTGCCAAATTTGCGGGAAACGTAGCTCTTCAAAAACCCACCATCAATCCCATGAATTAATTCATAAAACTGAAAGAAAAATATATCAATGCTACTGCGGTGCAAAGATGAGAACAGTTCTCGGTTTCCACATGCACCAAAGGATACATTCTGGGGAAAAGCCATATGAGTGTCAGGAATGTGGAGATAAATTTCTATCGGCTTCTAGAAGATTGGATCACATTAAAAGAAAGCATAGAAGTAAAGATCACGGTTGTCTTGAGTGTGACGCTAGGTTTGTTAGGCCATCGGAATTGAGAAAACATTGTCGTTTAGCGCACTTTGTTAATACAGCGATATAAAGTAACTTGTACATTTTTAAGGTTGGTACTATTGAATGAATGTATGTTATATTTCATCAGTGTACACTTCTATATCTCTCTCTGTCTCTGAATATCTTTGAATTGAATAACTTTTTTCTTTTGTTGCAGGTACAAGAAGACCAATTGTTTCCGAAAGGCTTATGTATATCCTGCACAAGTGTGGCTGTGTCTGCTTCGGAATTCAGAATATTTGTGAACAAATCGCAACAATTATGGACCAATTGTGTAAATTCTCTTCAAACACTTCCAACTTTGAACACATCACACAAATCCCTGTACGCCATCGTTAGAGAAAACTTGCTTTTGCAAACAGTTAATAACTTTGAAGGCAATGCGAAAGACTTGATTGAGCATCTCGCCAATCGCATCGTAAAACGTAAGTCGTTGATAGTTGAGAGAAAACCGCGACATCCTCGGACTGGACCAGCCTGTAGTTGCACAGATTGTGGGAAAAGTTTTCTAAGCCCATATTACTTGAACATGCACTTACGCAACAGTGGCCAGAAAGAGGCGTGTTGGTTGTGCGGTGCCATGCTAATCAGAGGCCAGGAGATGAAGCAGCATCTCCACAAAATACACAAAACTGAAATGTTCCTGTGCACAGAATGCCCAATGCTGTTCAAAACTGACGTAGACAGGAAGCGCCACACGAAAAAGTGTCACGGCCTGGGTGTTATGACTTGCTCAGATTGTGGTCGGACATTCCAAAGGAGTGCATCCTACGATGTTCATACCCAAATGCACACAGTAAGGACTTGCAGAGCTTGTGGTGCACAATTCACTAATCGTGGCTGCTACAGAGTGCACAGGTCGAAATGCGAGCCAGAAGCTAAACCAGATTTGAAGACGATACCAAGGAACAGGCGCTCAAATATTCGTGACCCGGCAACTTTCACTTGCGACTATTGTGGCAAAACTTACCATTCCAGACCTCAATTAAAAAATCATATTTTATGGATCCACATGGATATTAGACCTCATCAGTGTCAGTGGTGTGGGAAAAGGTTCTATACTCCAGCCCGATTAGCAGAACATTCTGTGGTTCACACTCGGGTCAGGAACTTTGAATGTGACATCTGCGGTGCCAAATTAGTGTCTAAAATGGCGGCGGTGTATCATAGAAGACGTCACACGGGGGAAAGACCCTATGAGTGTCAGGATTGTGGAGAAAAGTTCATCTCTTCATCCAGAAGATCAGAACATGCTAAACGGAGACACAACAAAGGCTCTCGTCTCCACTGTCCCGAGTGCCTTGCAAGCTTTGTAAGAAGTCATGAGTTGAAGAAACATATGGATAAAATCCATGGTGTAGACAATAATGTGGTTAAAATAAAAGACAAAAGTTTTGATATGTCAACGGCTGTATGATATTTACCATTTGTTAAATGGTTTTTTAATTTGAATTCGTCTCTAACGCAATATTGCCAGCATAAAAAATTGAGATTGCGTATGATTTGGTGCATAAGCTATGAGTTTTGGCTACTAATTTAGTAATTGTTTTAATTTTGCCATAACAGTATTTTTTACCTTAAACTAAAAAAATACTTTAAATGATAGTTTTCTGTAGCACTGAATAAAAAAACCGTTTAAAAACGATTTCAGCACTACCAACTTTATTCATATAATTAAGTAATTTTACTGTATTAATTTCACTTTATCAACTTAATTCATGTTTTTTTTTGAATACATATTCAAAAAACTTATTTGTGCCTTTCTATGATTTATAAATTTATTTTAAACTATTTATAGTATTAATATTTTGTAATTATAAGTTATCATGTTACAGAGTAATAATATTTTGATTCTTTTTTTTAATTCTGTATAAAATTTGTTATAAATGAATGTATTTCATTTGATTAATATGCTTTCGATTATCTATTAGAAAATCTCTTTGTTATTTATTATGATATAACACTAGCAATATTAGAAAAGAAATAAAAATTGTTTCATTTTTTTCCCATTTTTTTTTAATGTATGTTCACTGCTAACATGGTGCTACCACTATTAAAATAAATACTAATAATAAATTTTTTATATCAAACTTAAACATACATAACCTTCTAAATTAGTTAATAATTAACTTAGTTAAAATACTAGTGACTCACCAGCTTGCTTCGCTCGGGTTCGTCCCTAGTTACGTTTTAACGTTTAGTATAGATTTCTCAGAGATGATATATTTTCCCGCAGTAAAAAGTATCATATATGTTAACCCGGATACCCAGCTATCATCATACCAAATTTCAGCAAAATCTGTCAAGTGGTTTTCTCGTAATGCTTTCCCAGACAGATAGACAAAAATCTTAAAAACTAGATTCGGACTCTGTATCAATAATAATAATGTTCTGACCGATTCCGGCCACGGCGGCCAATCTCATTGAGACTAGCCAACTGCGCAGGAGATATTATAGTGCACAAGTGTACGCGCAGACACAACGTGCACTCTCTATTCCTGTCACTCTCACTCATCTGACGACACGAGTCACGACCGTGGAGAGTTAAGGCGCAGGACCGACGGCTTTACGTGCTCTCCGAGGCCCGGGGGTGAAACACCGCCAACTTCCCAACTCCGGACGGTTACTGTGACTTACTAAACAGAAAGACTCAATAACTAAACTTGGCCCGACCCGGAACTCGAACCCAGGACCTCCGGGTGTGCTACCGTACATGCTAGCCACTACACTACCTAGGCAGATAAATATCGTTAGTCGATAATATTGACTATTTCAATAAGATTTTCCAAAAAATATTTGATCTACAGATGCGAATAGGTTAGAATTTTATTACATGTATAGATTAGAAAGTTTTCAATGTATAAACAACAGGTTTAGATTATGAAAAAAATGAGAAAGAAATCTCGAGTAGGTACTATCATAAGTCTGTAGAAGTTACAATACTTTATGCTGATTGCTGACACGATTATTCAAATGGATTGAGATGGAATTTTGTACACAGAGATATGGAGTAACACCTAAACTACTGATAAGCACCTAAGGACGCACTCGAGCCAATTGCCAAATGACTATGAGAGTAAGACGTAGAAAAAATATATGTAAGTCAAATTGGTCATTTCATTTGTTTTGTTTAACTATGTTATTCTTATACAATTTTTGGTTTTCTATTACTTCATTGTGTTAGATAGTAATGGTTCTGCAACATGGATATCAAGCGATTGTAGCTTCTAGAATTTCTTGTTTAAGCCAATAAGAATAGTTTAAAATTCTATTTCGTATCTGTAAACGTTTCATTTTAATCGCATAAGTCGATTCTTAATTAGGAAATAGACTAGACTAATTAATATAAGTTTGCTTTTATCATCAATATTCAATTTCTGAATACTTTTTATAATGTGTCTGGTTGAATGTACCTTAGCCAACATTTATTATAAAACAAGTGTTTGTTTCGTAATATGGTAGCATTGTTGAGCTGTCAAACTGACAATTCGTTAAATCAGTCCATCAGAGAATTTACAATTTCTAAATAAAATTAAATTTTTCACTAAAAAACATGGCGTTTCAAAAAGATTTGCGGCAGTTATTAAAACCATATTACTGGGTCAATATTCTACTGAGCATTTCTTATGTGGTTTCTAAGAGAACTAATTTAATATGTAATTTATTGTTTCCTGACTCCGATTGTGAATTAGACAGTCGAGAGACGGAAATACTATTTTTCCTAATTATCGTGGTGATGTTAAGGACGAGGAAGGCGGGTAGTGTTACAATGGTTAATTATTTGTCGTCCTCATTCGTTTATACGAAGATAGCCAATTTGATACTTTGGTTGTATGCTGATGTCAGGTTAGTATTCTTGAAAAATAATATTAAGTCGTTCACTATTAAAACTGAAACTCTGGAATGAGCTTCCAATGAAAATATGAAAATCCAAGTCGGTAAGCATTTTTAAAAAACGGCTCAAGACTCTAGGTATTGTCGCATTAGGTTAGACTGCAATTGTATATGTATGTATATGTAGTAATTGTTTGTGTATATATATATCAAATCAAATATATAATACATATTGTTAAAATTAGTATCTTATATATTATGTAACTTGTATGTATATTTATTTAAATTTAAGTAATGTACACTTTTATGCACCATTTCCACTATTTTCTTATATTTTTTGTATCCTTCTCTATTGGTTGTCTATAAAAGATCACCAATAGTGATAAGGCTGCATTTGTGTATCTATTTTATTGTATATTTTTTTGGATGTACCCAACTACTGTGCAATCAAGTGTTTATGTATGTATTTAAATAAATAAGTTGGACACTATTTTCTCTGTATTTTTCTTAATACTCTAAAAAGTTTTTTTTTCATAATAAACAAACTTTTTCCTTTTACTAATTTGCTTTCTTGTTCATAAGACTAAAATAGTAAAACTTTTAATTCTAGATATGGTCTGCCTTATGGAGCAATATTAGTATTATGTTCACTTCTTCTGCCGGAACCAACATACACGGGACCTGAATTGATAACATATTTCCGAGGACCTCAGGTCTTAGAGGATGAGCTGAAACACCATAAAAACACTACTTGGATGGTATGCTTGTATGCTGCATGGCATCCAGCTTGTGTCAACTTTGCTCCAGTTTTTGCTGAACTCTCAGCAAGTTATAGTCTCGATAATCTGAAGTTTGGCAAACTTGATGTTGGCAGGTTTGTAATAAATATAAATTAATTTAAGCTGACATTAATCGGCCTCCACTATTTTTACTTCTTTTCAAAGAGATGAACTAAGTTATATTTGGCCAAGCATTCTTTATCCAAATGCATCAATTTTATATAGTGTTCGAAACATCGGCAAACAAACATCAAAATAAATCCATAATAAATCCGAAAATATAGTTTTAACAAAGTATTAAATTATAAACTTATAGATATCCTGAAGCAGCAGCAAAATACAGGATTCAAGATGGACCTACAAGTCGTCAACTGCCTACCGTGATACTGCTCAGTGAGGGCCAAGAAAAGATGCGGAGACCACATCCTGACTCTACTGGCAAATTGCAAAAGTATGTATATATAATAACTAGCATTGCCCGCGGCTCCGCCCGCGTTCAGATGACCAAAAACTAAATTCTTAGGTGTTACATATTAGTATACTCTTACATTGCAGTTTTTGTATTTTTCCTCAGAAATAAGATATTTTCCCGCGGTAAAAAGTATCCTAGGATCGCGCGCTACATCGCCCGGTTTATATAGCTTGAGCAGGCGGTCGAGCGATGCGGGGCAGAGGGGATGGACTCGCCGTAGGCATCTCAATGCTCGCCAAGCATTAAAAATGTTTCGCTACTAATTACTTCTAACAACGATATCTCAAAAACTATTCATCTGATTGATTTAGTGTAAAGAGCAATTTTAATCTGCATTAAATGACTAAGCTAACTAAAATATTCATTTGGATAAGGATTAATACCGAACTAAAGAAAATAACTTTGAAAATAACGTAATGTTTTTAATTAAAAATGTTAACATAAAAGTGGTTATTGTAAGTCAACCGTAAGAGATAGAGATATGCTATCGCGGACTTTTTTGTAGCATTTTTATAGATTTTGAATTCTCTAGTACATTACTTAACTGTATCTTTGCTAGTTTACGCGGCGTTCGCGTGGAAAGTTCCCATTTGGCGAGATTTTTTGCGACCTCTTCAACATTTGTCGCCGTATTTCAGCTAATTTACATAAAAGCATAATAAATTATATACCTAAACCTTCCTCAAGAATTACTCTTTCTATTGTTGAAAACCGTATAAAAATCCGTTCAGTAGTTTTCGAGTTTATCGCGTTCAGACAGACAGGAGGACAGACAGGAGGACAGAAAGACGCGGCCGGGGGACTTATTTTTATAATAAGTATAGATTAATCTATACTAACATTATAAAGAGGCAGAGTTTGTTTGTTTGAACGCACTAATCTCAGGAACTACTAATTCGATTTGAAAAATACTTTTTTATTAGGCTATAGGTTATATAATCATACTAGCAACTGACCCTTGCTTCAGTCGGGTTTGTCCCTAGGTTGATTCTCCATACAAACTTTCATCCTCATTTTCACCCCTGGATCATGGATGATTTCCGGGATAAAAACTATCCTATGTCCTTCCCAGGATCTTAAACTATCTTCTTACCAAACTTCATCTAATTTAATCCAGTAGATTCAGAGCTTATTCGGTACAAACAAACAAAAAAATCTTTCTTTATAATATAAGTATAGATAATATATAGTCTATTCTATACTGACCATTATATTATAAAAATATATGGCTATTTAATCTAATTTTAAACATTTTAATCTGAATCTATTTAGTTAGAACTCTCTATACTTTATGTTTGCATTGCATGAAAAGGAGATTTTTGTTTTCAACCACACCAAATATATTTCAGGTTCCTATTTTCCAAAGACAATATGAAGGCAGCATTCGATCTTGATGGCATATATCAAGAGTGTAAAACGAAGCTCGCGGCTGCAAAGACTAACAAAAAGACCGAGTAGACCGCAGTAGACCAGCCCTCTCAGACTAGTCGGCTTTCAAGCAACTTATCCAACTTGTGCCAGTATGTCTGTAGTGACTAAATATTTGTATTTGTATGGTTGCAGTCGCAAATTGGTCGGTTAGATGAAAATTTTCAATGAAACAACGAAAATTTAAGTTTATATATTAAATAAAGTGTATTTTGTATTTTCAATTCTAATTAAACTATAGTTCATTCGCGTAAACAAATAGTGAGTCATCGGTGTCCACCGGCCTTAAAATTATAAAGTCAAGTTTACAATGACACGTTAAAGGCAGGTTTTCGTACGAATCAGTTGTGTCCTTTGTGCGTTAGTTACAATAAAATTTAAAAATAAATGCCTCATCTATTCGTAAGAATAAAAGTGGATTGATAATTCATAGCGGAGAAAGACGAGTAATTTACAATGTTTTAAAGTACTTTAAAGTGTGCGATTTAAATGATTTTGATTCTTTTATAATGAAGATTTTAGTGATATCGATTTTAGTGATATTGACTGTTGATTTGAGATAATTAAGTTGAATTTTATCCATTAAACTTAATCTTTTGAAATATATTTGAATTGAATTTTTACTCCATTATAAATACACCTTTACCCTGCAGTTGCACTTATAACTCACTATTTTCTTAACGCGAATGGACTTATATACATACAAGTGATTTATCTTTACTTCTCGTGAGTTCCAAGGTGTCTTACAGTAACTTATGTCACACTCCAGGTCATAAACTATCTATGTAATAAATTTCATCAAAATCAGGCCAGCCATTTGAATTTAGAGGAGTAAGAAATACAAAGTTGCATTTAAGAGTAGTCCGATGGATTTTTTTGCGGATTTATTTTGATTTTTTGACATCATTTAGTTATATTGTCAGTAAAGCTGTCTATATCAACTATAAAATGATCTTTGAGACATCTAAAACCTTAGTCTCTCCCGTGACCATGTGCGCATATTCAAAAGCATTCGAAACGTCGGAAACCAAAAATTACAATAAATCCGCGAAAATATCCGAAAATTTTGTTTTATCTCAAATGTACCTCTTGTATTAGCCGTAATAATTTGTTGGAAGTCGTCTCGTCTTTGGGGAAGAGTAGATTGAACTGTTTTTGTGCTATTTATGTGTTTTTGTATGGAGTGTTGTAAATAATTTAATATTATCGATGGGACTACGCACGGATAATGGCTTTAATGCAATTTTTTTCACAAATTTTTAGTTTTTTGAAGTTATACTTCTTTTGGCAGGTTTCGAATAACTTATGAAAGTAAAATTTTTACGATTCGCGCGCACACTGACAGCCGAAAAGCGACATGATGAAGTTAGCCGCATTCCTTTTACAAATAGAGAGTTGTGACATACGGGATGAAATCTTTAGCTATTTTCGTTCTGTTACGCCAAAGAAGTATATCTTCTTACGTGCGTACATAAGTACACACACACACACTTTTTTTTTTAAATTATAAATATGTCTATATGTATTTAAAATATGACTATGATCTGATTTTTTGGTGACTTTAGTTTTATTTTTGTGACTGTTTTATGTTATTTTAAATTAAAAAAAAACATTTTTTTAATCATATCCATTGATATATAAAAACATAGATACACAAATATCTCCTCAAAAAGTGTCGTCCACATACACAAGTTCTAATTGTCTAAACACAAATTCGAACTTACGCACACCACATAGAGTACATTTTTAAACGAAACAACGTGCGTTTTAATGAACAAAAGAGATTTGAAAAAAGTGCACAATTTCGTATTGTGCGCTTCTTTTTGAGGACAGCTTTGAGACACTAATTGTGTATCTTGAGTTTTTGTATATAAATCATTATATTATTAATTCGTAAAGAAATCACAGCAAATTATATCTATGATGAGTTGTTTTTGTAAAAAATATTTTAGTTTTTTGTTAGTTTATTTTGTATTTGACATAAGTCCAAAATTTGTTACTTTGAAAAGTGTTCAAATTGTTGTTTATATGTTTATTACTAATTCTAGATTTTATAAATAAATAGTTATAATGAAATTACAGTTTTTTTTTAAATTGAAATTAGTGTTTTTCTTCCTTTCTCGCAGCAAATATGGACATAATTTTTAAGGCAATTTTTGGGTTTTAGGCATTTTTTAAGGTTATGTAGGTACCTCAAATGGAAAAAACGAATCCTTATAGGATCACTTCGTTGTCCGTCTGTCTGTCAAAACCTTTACTCAGGAATGCGTGGACGTATCGAGTTGAAATTAACATCAAATACTCAGATCTGCGATTCCTTGGAGCTGAGAAAAATCAAACTTATAAGTCAACGCAATCAAAAGAAAAAGCCGTTTATGTCGCATATTTTGACAATCAAAACCTATATGGTCTTCCCGTTGAGCTAGTATCTTGAAACTTGGCAAGAAGCAATGTCTTATAGCACAAGTAAAATGAAAAATCCGAAAATAGTAAATTCACAGTAACATTACAAAAAACTTTGTGTTATAAACTTATTTTACATTCTACGGAACCTTCTTGAAACTCAGACTCGCACTTGTCCGGTTTTTTTTATTTATCTATGCAGAAGAGGCACGCGTATACGTAGTGATTTTTATCCGACTGCGGGACAGCACTTCGACACTCGCGGTGAGAGGAAAAGCGTAGGACCGACAGCCGACCGAAAGCCGAGGGCTGTTGTTAAGAATATCTTAACAGAAAAACTCAGTACTTAAACATGGCGCGACCCGGGATTCGAACTCAGGATCTCCAGATACGCAGCCGAACTGCTAGATTACAGTTCTATTAATTGTAAGACAATGTTTGCTTCAAATTTTATTCTTAACATATATCGGTTAGTTGGATTAATAGTGAGTGTATTTTACTGAATTTTTAGTGGGTTCGATTAACGATTCAGATAATAGTTTTTTTTTCAAATTAAATACAGTTATTATTATGTTTTTAAATAAAAAATGTTTCCTTTGAGTTAAACTTGATAACTTCAATGTTAAAGTACTTTTCTTCCATGTTCCATCCATTTGTTCCATCCTGTATAAATCTAGACCAGTGGTTTTCAAAGTGGGGGCCGCAGAGACCAGCAAAGGGCCACCAGTGTAGTTAGGCGTCTTACTTGCCCTTTTATTTCAATGCATTTAGATGAGAGCACAGATGATACACAACGCTTTCAATAGGGAATATACGTGTGCAATGCCAGATTCAACCTTAGCGCAGCCCCTGAGCAATGTAAGAAATGCCGCCCCATTATCGAAGTTTTGCATAAAATGAATAAAGTTTCGATAAAGTTTAATTTTATTAATTATTAATTTTTGAAAAATGAATAAAAATAATTTGTAAATGTTTTCAAATTTTTCGAAAAATATACTAGTTTTTTTTTTTTGGTAAAATAAAAATATTTTCGATAACGCGAAGGTTTTTTTTATTTATCCTTTGAATTTTGCCGCCCCTGAAAATTTACCGCTCTGGGCACTAGCCCCGAGTGCCCCTAGCGTAAAGCCAGCGTTGTTCGTAAACGATGTTAAAATATTTTTTTATAACCTTTGTTGCTTTTGAATTAAGCTTTTACTTTTTTTATTTATTTTTTAATATGTGACATTAACACACCATCTAGTTCCATGGGAAGCTACGAGACTTGTGTTATGGATACCAGATAGTTGATACACTAGACATATATAACTTTAAATACATACATATTATAAATATAAACACCCATGACTGGAGTACAAACATTCGTGCTCATCACACAAATGAATACCCCCAGCGGGACTCGAACCCGCGACCGCTGGCACAGCAAGTAGGGTGACTACAAACTGAGCCAAACATGTCGTCATTATTAATATTTTTAACGTAATTTCTTTTTGATTAAGAACAGAAACAGACCGAATGTGACGTCAAAGTATGATATAACAGCCAGTGCTGCCAATTTATCGCTTAAAACGACGGCTTTTTATTAAGCAAAAGTCATCATTTTTAGCACTAAATTGGCAGCACTGGCTCTGTGTATATCATACTATGACGTCATTTGCGTGACGCGCGCCTGAAATTACGGGCATTTAAAGTATCCGCATCAGTATGATATTATTAAAGATTTTTGTTCATATTAAATTTTAGTTTTTTGCAGTTGGATATTTTTTTTTACAATTATATAACGATGTAAGCTATTGTATAAAAAATTAAAAAAAACACGCAGATTCCCTATTCTAGACGTCTAGAGTCTGGACTCTAGACACTAATATACATTATTCATATAAAATATTTTGAAAAAAATATATATTTAAAGGATAAATAAAACAAAATTAAAACTGACTAGATAACAACATTTATTCCAATCAAAACCAATAAATTATTCACAACTTTCAATACACCAAAAATATAAAGAAAAAACCATCTGATTTGAATTTTGAAAAATAAAAAAAAAAAACAATTTAATTTTTTTTTTGTAATACTTAACTATTTGACCCGACTGATGTCGTTTCCACATTCCAATAAATAATTTTGTGATCTTTGAGCTTATACAAAAAAATATAGAAAAAAAACAGTCTTTTCCAATTTCCTGAGAAACTTTTCAAATTTTTTTTTGTACTTTAAAAAACCTTATTCGAATTGAACAAATTAGCTAAACCGGTCCAGCTGATTCAAGTGATGTAGTTACCAACAAACAGCATTTCATTTTTATTTATATAGATTAGTGACTTAGTCCGCTTTGCTCGGATGCGTCTTTAGTTTTAATTTTTTTTGATCGGAACCCTGATTCTTTTTCTAAAATAAAAGTAGCCTAAGTTACTCCTTACAACATCAGCTACCTGCCAGTGAAATTCCCATCAAAATCGGTCCAGCCGTTTCGGAATTTAGCCGGAATAAACTGACAGGCAAAAAATTTGAAAATTGTTTTTTCTTATAAGTATCATATGTATTTAATAAAAAGTTGTTATTTTAACATTACACACAGACACTTCGGTTTTATTTATCTGTATAGATAAGCTATATATAATTATTTACATCAAAAAAGTTGACAAAAAGGTACCTGACAATAAGAAGTAGACGTCCATTGCAAGAGTTACATTACACAATTTTAACTATAAATATCCATCGATCAAAAAAGTACTAGATACACAATCCCATGCAAAAGTTCTCTTCAAACTGTCACCAATTGTGTTTAGGTAATTGTTCTAGTTGACATAAATATACAACTATGTAAATTGAACCTTGAATGCAATGCTTAAAGTTGTTATCACAAAAAAAATTGTTCAAATAAGCACTCATTCGGTGAGAACATTTTTTGTCGCTGATTGTGTATCTAGTACAATTTTGATCGATGTAAACACTATTAAATATGGAGATATTCCTTATATTTTAGCTTATCTTTAACTATTATAAGACAAACATTTCAAAAATCATATCCAGCACATTAAGAACATTCAAAAATCTGGGTCGGTCATCATCCATCTTCTTTGGCACAGGACGCTCCTTTCTTGGAGTGTTGGCTTCTGAAATGAAATGAAATAAACTTTATTCAATTACACTTATTACAAGTGCTTTTAAAAAAATATAGATATCAAACAATATTAAGTATTTTTAAGTAAAAATAAGTACAATTCAATTATTTAAATATTAATTATTTCGCTCTTACATGGGCTCTCTAATGTAAAAAATAAATAAATTGGATTAGCAGGTTCTGAGATTAGCGCGTTCAAACAAACAAACAAACAAACAAACAAACTCTTCCTCTTTAAAATATTAGTGTAGATTATATGGATAATACCTCTTGAAAGAAGCGTATTAAGGAAGGAGTATTAAACGACAAATCTTTGTATGTATATAAATTTATTTCGTGTGTCTCGGAAACGACTCTAAAAATTTGGATCAAATTTTGTATTTTGATAGGGTTTTGCCTTTTAAGTATATCTATATATGTAGGTGTCTCTACGGAAAAAAAATTCTTTATTCAAAAACCCCAAGCGAAGCTCGGTCGCCGAGGTACTTACTTAATTAAAAGCACCAAAACAATACATCCGATTTTTCATTTGATTTTTAAACCCAACTTTTTTAAAGTTGGTCTAAAATTTTAGTTGAAAAATAATCTAACCATTTAAGGTAAAGTTTCAGAAGTTAGGATGTTTACTTAAAAACAAATTCTTCACATTAAAAAGATAATACTCAAAAATGTAAGCTCTTAAAATTTCATAACCTAACCCACCTCTCTCCGAACCCCCATGTGACCGCTGGAAAGCCAGCTGCTCCTCCTTCAGCATCAACGAGGTGTCCAGAAACACCTGTATACTGTACTCTGACACCGCATGAGACCAGTCACCGAATACACCTATTCCTGAAAAATATAAAAGCCAATCTTATATTCATTTGAAGAGTAAATTTTCTATTAGTATATATGGAAATAATTCGAAGTAACATACTCTTAATGAAAGCTGGCATTAACCACTCATCTTCTTTTTGATATTTCTTTGAAAATAACAGTGTAAAATAAAATTTGAACATATTAGTTAAACAAAGAAAATGCAATATGGTGTCCTAAATTGTCATGTTTTTCAAGTACTTAGAGAAGCAATTAAAAATATAAAGATACACTATCTAGTAAGCTCATAACTTGAAAATGGTTGGACGAACTAAGCTATTTTTTTTTTTAATCTAAATATTAGATGAATGAGGTTATTAAGAAAAAAGATTGCCTGGAAAACAGTAAAAGTTAGAAGATAATCATAAACTTTATTGAAATTTATGAAAAACATTATCTGTGAGGTCAGTAAGTATTATATAAAAATATTTTAAAAGCAATTACCGATGGGCCTTGGAAATTCGATGGGTATGTTCACGATGTCTGGTCCACATGTCACTGAGCTGAAATTGTTCTTATCTATCTCGTAACTTGGCCTGAAATAATGTGGATGTAAATTGAATTCCTGTCTTCCTATCTGGGCCGAATTACCCATGCCGGGGGTCCATAGGTAATGTAATTTTCGGGGCCCCTGCAACCTTTTATAACATATAGAAATACGTTTTTTATACCACAAAGCAATTACATATATTCATATTTACTCTATTAGATAGCACTCTAACTGTTGTATTTGACCTCATGGTGGAATTTTTGTCTAATTTTTAAGTCTTCATACTAAATTTTCACTCGATTAAACATTTTGAAAAAAAAAAACTTGGTTCGTGAGGCCCCCAGGGGCCTATCCGATAGCGAAGCCCCTAGGCAGTTGCCTACACTGCCTTATGGATAATCCGACCCTGCTTCCTATAATAATATGAGAAGATGGCACGCCTTGGGAATGAAGTGATCGCCTCCAGGCAACTTCAACTTTGTATAGATATTGTAATTTATAACTTTATAAAAAAGATATAGAACATCCCACTGAGTTTCTTTCGCCAGTTCTTCTCAAGTCCATTCCCCCATCCCCTTTCCATCATCGGACAACCCGACGAACGGCTGGTCTCCATCCTTATGTCGTGGACATTCCACCCGTCCGCAAGAAGCGTTTCGCTACGTCATTTATTATACGTACGGCTAAGGATTGGAACAACCTGCCTGCGTCGGTGTTTCCGTCCGATTATAATATGGGTGTCTTCAAGGCAATAGTGAATAGGTGGCTACTGAATTAGTGCGACTTACCATCTACGACTGCGTTACCACTTACCATCAGGTGGAACGTAGTCAAGCACTAATTCTGAATAGTATAAAAAAAAAAAGTCTGAGGCTTTTTCTTTCCGAACTGGTAGTAGACTCATGACGTTTAGTAAAAAATTGTAATAATTTGATGCTGAATAAAATATTTTGAATTTGAATTTTGAATATAGCAGAACATGTAAATATATATATAGCATATTGAATTTTTACAATTTAACAATATAATAATTATTTATTGTTGCAACTCTCAAGTTTCTCCAAAGACTCAAATCTCTTGTTTCGTCTAATATTTATCCTATACCCAAAGTTTCGGTAGAAGAAATCCCATCCTATCCAGCCCTTTTAAGGTCCTACTGCTGGGCATAGGCCTCCTTTGCATTGAAGATTGCAAAGGTGATCTGAACATAGTTCACCACATTCACCAAGTCTGGTTTGGCAGACTTCAAATGTCTTCCAAAAAATAACTAGGTTCTCTCAGACATGCAGCTTTCCCCAAATCTAATATAGCGTCTGCCTATTGTCATCTTTCATGTGAAAAATAAACAAACCAATAATCACTCTTTTTTCATTTTTCTTTCACATATAAAAGTAATAAGTACATAAAGATTTTTGGTAATGGTGGACATATTGATCTGTTTTTTAATATATTAATTCCTGAGATTGTTGAGAGCAAAACCCAATTAATTAGAACTAGTATTATTTAATGTATTTAGGACTGGATAGTTTTAGTTGAATATTTTAGTATCAGTACATTTCTATGTAGATATAAGCATAGTACGTAACAGCCCCAAGGTAGTTATAAGAACATTTATTGTACCTTAACACCAGTTTACCTTCAAATTTACCTGACTGTATCGGACACGTAAAGATCTGCATCACCCTTTAAAGATGTGAGTTCTATCAATAAAGGGCCAGTGTGCCCTAATTGCCAATAAGAAAAATTGCCAGCACCGACTGCACCAACTACGGTATCTAATAGCTGTTTATCACTTTCTATTTGCACATAACCTGATAATAATGAAGATAATGTCGAAACGCTAATTATTCCTAACAAAACAAGTATAAATTCTCTTCTCATTGCTTAAAATATGTCAGTATTTTGAGAAAAATAATTTCACGCATAGCAAATTTTAATTTTATATGACGTTGACAGTTCATGTCATATATTGACAACTCTATGACATCTCCCAAACGTTCAGAAATATTTTTTTTATTTTTATTGCCCGAAATATTAGACTAAGACTTAGCCCTGTTTTCCAATTACAGAGCATAATGCCGTACTTTGGCACACAAACACGAACAACGCGAAAAAACACTTCATATTTATATTTTGTAATCTAGACTGCTAGTACTGAAAATCGTTGCTAGATGCAAAAAAACTAATGAAGACTGCTATATAAACAAAACTTCTGCTAAATAAAATAATATTAGTTGGAAATCAAAGAATATAGTTATAAACTGTTGGAAATTCTCAAATGTAAACTTTATCTAAACTATAACTTTCTTGGATTTACGCGAATGTTTTGTCGGATTTTTTTTAGGATCTATTTTGATTTATGGTTCTCGACGTTTCGAACGCTTTACAACAGTCAGTATTGATAACATGAGTGCAAAACAATTTTGAAAAGATACTTTCTAATCTAAACTAATCGGTCAATACCTGAAACAAAGCTGCTATTTCCAAGATAGCAAATGACGTAGTTTCGACGGAACATGTGTTTTTATAGATATATACAAAAGAGGTTAAAACAATAAATTTTGACACTAACTATTAACTGCAACTTCACGTCTATTTGTGCATTTTTAATTTTATATTAAATTATTTAAGCCCTTTCTTTATTTGGTTGACAATCTATACATATAATAAAATTGTAACTAAGTCGAATCTGTACATTAAATATTTTTTGGAAAATCTCATTGAAACATTATTATCGACACAGAGTCCGAATCTATAGTTTCTAGAATTTTTGTCTGTCTGTCTGTCTGTTACCGCATCACAGAAAAACCACTGGAGGGATTTTTATGAAATTTAGTATGGTGATAGCTGGTTATCCGGATCAACATATAGGATACTTTTTACCGCAGGAAAATATCTCATTTCTGAGAAAAAATACAAAAACTGCAATTTGAGAGTACAGTAATATGTAAAACCTAAGAATTTGGTTTTTACTTTTTAGCGATCTGAACGCGGGCGGTGCCGCGGGCAATGCTAGTCGTAAATAATTGACATTTAACCTTACTATATGAAATATTTGCAGATAAAGTTCTCAAAGCAACGCACTCGCTTGGGAAACAGTGGCAAACAAGTGGGTTCCAATCCCGGATCTTGCTGCTTGCACCTCTGATACTTTCATGCGCGAATCATTTCCAACATGATCACCACTTGTCGTACGGTGAAGGAAAACATCGTGAGGTAACCTGTATGTCTGAGAGAAGATTAGCAAGTTTTGGAATGACATGTAAAGTCTGCCAACCCGCACTTTGCCAGCGTGATGGACTCTACCCTGAGGGGAATCCCTCATTATGAAGGAAAGCCTACCCTCTGCAAGAAGACGTTAAAAGGGCTAAATACAATATTTCGAAGACTTGCTAGGTTCTATGTTTCTATAGACATGCAAGTTTCCTCACGTTTTCATTTTTTCCTTCCCGCATGCGTAATGATTCGCACATGGAAATATCAGAGCGAGATCTGAGTTAGACCCGCTTCACTTGGTTTTCTAAACGACAGCATTGCGACTGGGCAACGACTGCTACAATAACTATGTATATCGAAAAATCTATATTATAATAAAATTGTAACTAAGTCGAATCTGTACATTAAATATTTTTTGGAAAATCTTATTGAAATAGACATTATTATCGACACAGAGTCCGAATCTATAGTTTTTAGAATTTTTGTCGGTCTGTCTGTCTGCCTGTTACCGCATCACGAGAAAACCACTAGACAGATTTTGATGAAATTTGGTATGATGAAAGCTGGTTATCCGGGTCAACATATAGGATACTTTTTACCGCGGGAAAATATCTCATTTCTGAGAAAAAATACAAAAACTGCATTGTAAGAGTACCTAAGAATATGCGTTTTGGTCATCTGAACGCGGGCGGAGCCGCGGGCAATGCTAGTAATCATATGTGTATGTAGTTTAGCACATTATTACTTGCTATGTAGGTACTATTATCATAGCGGAAATCGCAGACACAACTCTTACCTATCACTTACACTGTGTAATGATAACATATCTATAAGTTATTGTACAATTATTATGAATCAAACGTTTTCGTCATGGAAAAGATTGCAAGAAATAGAAAACACGTATTTTACGCTTACAATTGCATTATAAAAGATAAAAAATATATTTACACATACTAATATTAAAGGATGACATGTGAGTTTGATTAATGGAAACAAATTCTAGAACTGCTCATCTGATTTGCAGATTTTCTAATTTATGAAAGGTAAATTACACTTGTTGGTCCAGTAGCTGGCATTTTCTGCTGCAGATTCGGAAGTCCCGAGATACAGTCCCGGGTAGAGCTAACTATAGTTTTAAGATTGTTCTGTAAAGGGATTATTACGAATGGCCTGAGCAGGGAAATTAAGCGTTGTACAGTCTTTTTGATCAACAACGACGCCAAGACAGCTGCGCAGAGCGCCTCGTCGGCGATGAAGCCGGCAACGTCCTCCGGTCTCTAATTGGGGATTTTTTTTCAATGATGTAAATTTCTTTCCCATCCACAATAAAAAGTAATTTCAAAAACTAAAACCCGACTACTGAGACATCACGCTCTAAAAAGTATGGAACAAGAAAATATTCTCATCAAATATTGTTATGTACAAACTGTTCAACATTTAACGTTTATTAAATACAACTTACACGTAATATACATATTTCATTTATTTTATATACTTATTTATTTATTTAACGTTTAGTAAAGATTTCTCAGAGATGAGATATTTTCCCGCAGTAAAAATATCCTGCATGTTGACTCGAATAACTAGCTATCATCATACCAAATTTCATCAAATTCTGTCCATTCTATTTCAGTAAGATTTTCCAAAAAAATATTTAATTGCGGACGAATCCAAGTGGAGCGAGGGTGAGTCCCTAGTGTCATATATATTATTATACACGTTTAGTTTTTTAACACTTAGGTACTGTTAGAAATCATAGTAAGTTTAAGTGGAAAAAAAAGCAATAAATGTAAGACATATGGACGGACGCATCCGAGCGAAACGGGGTAAGTCACTAAATAGAATTGGTCATTTGCTTATATAAAAATCTAGAAAAACAAAAATCACCTCCCACGCATTTGGCTTTGACTCAAATATTTTATTTTTAGCTCAGAACCATAATAGGTCAAACTTGCCTGTAAGTGTTTTCATGCACGTACTTTACAGTTTTAAAACTAAAGTAAATTTTTTTCCAAGTGACAGTTTCGGAACTAACGAGAACAGTTTTTTTTTATTTGAGTAAGTCTAAGACCCACAGACATACGTCCGTGCCTTTTTTTGAGCATTTTTATATTTTGTTGTTATTTTTGTTTGTTTGATTTTATTTGAGATGGATTCATGCGTGTATAACTTTAGAATCAAAAGATTTTGCGAACAAAAAAAGAAAAGCTGAACAAAACTATGGAGTCAGATGGACTTTAAAGAGTCCACCCAAATAACGAGAGCAGTTAGGTACAATAATGCTTACTTTCTTTGATTTCCACTTCCCAATGTGTGGCTTGGTTTTACCTCCGTCTGGTTTGCCGGACGCTAACCGAGGCAATTACGAAATAATTGCGTTCGTTTGTTCCCTTGCTGTATTGTTATTAATAAAACTTTAATTGTGCAATAAATATGTAGGATATTTAAGGATTTTTTCTATAAATCGTAAACTTTAGAAACACGATTACTTGTAGTTTCCTTGATAGAAAAAAAATCCAAAATCTCTAAGCACACAAGATAAAAAAGTTTTGCAGTTAAAAGTATTGTAAATATGTTGAAAACTTACAGAACTGATTTTGATAAAAATAAATTTAAAAAGAAAATCAATGTTCTGGGTACAAATTTTAATAAAGAGTACATACCAAAGAATAGAAAAAGTAAAAGATCAGGTGCATCCAGTGAAGATATACCAGAACCAACCTCAAGTGATTGGTTAAAAAGATCTAGGGGCCGCTTAAAGTTTTAAATGTCTCAAAAGTTATTGATCTATGGTAGAGCGAGAAAAGATCCAAAAATATAATGATTTTATTTATAATGCACATAATAAATAGGAAAGCGGTGTTAGTATTTTCCCGCTAAAGATATTTTTTTTTTATGCGCAATGTGCGAAAACGGCAAAAGCTGTTAAGGATTCAGGATATGTTTTTTTTTTTAATTTTTTAGACCCAGGTTTAACCACTGTATCCTTTATCTGACCTAAATCTCGAAGTCACGGTATAGTAAGCACCAGGTGCCTATACCATCTGTTGCAATGCTTGAAACATTCATTATAAACGCTCAAATAAAACATAAGAGGAAAAATTAAATTTATCTTTTCGTTCAGATGTAGTGATGTTTTTAAAATAACTTTTGTTTTGTAAAACAGATTTTTCCGTCATTATATTTATTATTAGCGTTTTCCCGCGGCTCCCTCCGCGTAGTGCAATTATTTATGTATTATAATTTATAATCTTAGAGCTACTCCTATGTATAAGTTATATTACGGCAAACTTTCATCAAAATCCGTCCAGTAGTTTTGGCGTGAATTATAATATTAGTAGGATAGGAATTAGGTACCTTACCTCCCTCCCCCTGACCTCGTCAGGTGGGATGGGCTCATTAGAGTCCGGCAATCTGACCGGCTGCGAAGCCAAAAAACGCACTGGCAGGTGGCCCACTTCGGTGGGCGGTGTACCATGCGGGTTGCTCCTGGTACTTCTCTGACAGCAGAGTGGATCTTGGAGCAACCCCATATTTGTTGTGGTTTGCTTCGGCAGTGCTACTGTCAGGGCGTCGCGGTTGAGCACGTAAAGGATTCTGCGATGTCTTAAGACGGGGAGAAGTTCTGTTGGGTTTTACTGGATAGTACTTGCTTCTCTAGCCGGTGAGTTCCACATAACCCTCTGGTGGTACGCGTAAATGCATTTCCCAACATTAAAAAAAAGTATTTTGCTCATTTACTTCACACGTAATAATTTCAATTCTATTTGCTATTATTATTATTCAAACGATTAAAATGAAACTTAATTGTGTTTTTATTATGAATATTATAATGTGTTAAGATTGTTTTTTTTGTAAGACATTTTTGTACTTTGCCACAGGATAATAACTACTTTGAATTAAAATGCTTAAACTTAAAGATTTCAAATTAACTGAAAAAGGATTTACAAATATTTTAATAAATTATTTCAAAAAAAAGACAATAAATTCATTTTATAAATATACTAAAATTCTGAGTCGAATCTGTACATTAAATATTTTTTAGAAAATCTTATTGAAATAGTCATTATTATCGATACAGAGGCTGAATCTATAGTTTTTAGAATGTTTGTCTGTCTGTATGGGAACATATCACGAGAAAATTACTAGAGGGAGTTTGATGAAATTCGGTATGGTGATAGCTGGTTATCCGGGTCAACATATAGGATACTTTTTACTGCGGATAAATATTTTATCTCTGAGAAACCTTTACTAAACATTAAAACGTAAGTAAGCCCAGCGGAGCGAGGCCGGGTGAGTCACTAGTTTATAGATAAATTCTATTCATATACCTACTTATGTTTTTCTTTAATTTTTTAATAATCATTACGGTCGAATATCTAATCGAATCGAAGAATACTAGATATCATTTTTTATTTTTTTTTATTTAATCACTAGCATTTCCCGCGGCTCCGCCCGCGTTCAGATAACCAAAAACCAAATTCTTAGGCTTTACATATTAGTATACTCTTACATTGCAGTTTTTGTATTTTTTCTCAGAAATGAGATATTTTCCCGCGGTAAAAAGTATCCTATATGTTGACCCGGATAACCAGCTATCATCATACCAAATTTCATCAAAATCTGTCCAGTGGTTTTCTCGTGATGCGGTAACAGACAGACAAACCGACAGACAGACAGACAAAAATTCTAAAAAGTATAGATTCGGCCTCTGTATCGATAATAATGACTATTTCAATAAGATTTTCCAAAAAATATTTAATGTACAGATTCGGCTTAGTTACAATTTTATTATATGTATGGATTTATTTCAGACAATATTTACAAAAAGATCTTAAATATGTAACAGAGGCCCATAACATATATACATACCTTAAAAACTAACATATATATTAATTTTAAAACTTAAAACACAGTAAGTAGGCTGTATATCTAGAATATAAATGCAATTTCCATGAAGATTGAAGTGTAACAAACACTTGAATTGTAGCTGCGTCGTAGACAATGTTAAGAGCTGATAGATTGAGTAGTCCGCATTGTTCCATTTGCCATATCCCTCTCTTGCTTTGTGACACTATTTATGGCTTCCGGTCTTCCTAGACACATTAATTTGAGGGATTTCAAACTCTTCCAATTAATCGAGTAGTATATCAACTACCTTTTTTTTAACGTTGGGAAATGTATTTACGCACAAGGTGTGGGACTCACCGGCGAAGCCAGTACTACCCACTAAAACCCAACAAAACCTTCTCCCGTCTTAATGGGGCGTCGCAGGATCGCTTACGCATTCAACTACGACGCCCCGACGGTGTCTCCCGAAGCAGACCACAACAACCACGGGGTTGCTCCAAGGTCCACTCTGCTATCAGAGAAGTACCAGGAGCAACCCGCATGGTACACCACCCTCCGAAGAGGGCCACCTCCCACCGCTCACCACCTCCCTGTGCGTTTCTTAGCTTCGCGCCCGGCTGGATTGCCGGGCATTACTGAGTCCCCTCACCACGACAAGGTGAACGCACGTTGGGGGGGGGGGGGGGGGGTTGTATCAACTACCTGGTATCCATAACACAAGCCTCGTAGCTTACCATGGAACTAGATGGTGCTGAGTGTTAATATCCTAACATATTTATCTATCCATCCTCACAAACCTTCACAATTATAATATAACCGTAATTGATTGTAACACCTATTTTTTTATTTATACTTATATATATAATCTATCTATTTCATACTAACCGTTAAAACGTAACTCCCTATTTAAAAACTCTAATAAGATCCCATCAAAAGCTACAAAAGCCACGTAGTAACAAAAAAATATTTATTGGTTTCTATGTGGCTTTTGTCGCTTTTGATGGGATCCTATTGGATTTTTTCAGTAGGGCTAGGGACGAACCCGAGCAAAGCAAGAGTAAGTTGCTAAAAATAACAGTAAAGTTTATTTGTATAAAGTTTGAGTTTTAGTTTAAGTTGTGTACTAACTCTAAACTAGGCCCAGCATCGGCCGTGGGTTCAGTTGAGGAATGCTAAAAATTACACGCATCAATATGACTACATCAGGTCACAAAAAACAGTTTCCCGGACGCTCAGATGTGTTACGTAGTCTAAGAGGCAACGGTCCTAAACGTCACCTTTCGTGTGGAAATATTTCCAATGTTAAATTATTATTATTATTTAGATTGGACTAGCATTGCCCGCGGCTCGAAACGTCGAAAGCATTCGAAACGTCGGGAACAAAAGATCAAAATAAATCCGCAAAATAATCCAAAAAGATAGTTTTATTTAAAACTAGTATTGCCCGCGGCTTCGCCCGTGTTCGAATGACCAAACACCAAATTCTACATTGTGACATTTTCCCGCGGTAAAAAGTATCCTATATGTTGACCCGAATAACCAGCTATCACTATACCAAATTTCATCAAAATTCCTTCAGTGGTTTTTCTGTGATGCGGTAACAGACAGACAAACAGACAGACAAAAATTCTAAAAACTATAGATTCGACCACAGAGGTCGACCTCTGTATCGACTAGCACAGTGTGTATATGTATATATATATTATTTCAATAAGATATTCCAAAAAATATTTAATGTACAGATTCCGTTTAGTTACAATTTTATTATATGTATAGATGTCAAATATTCGCGTAAATCTAAGAAAGTATCAATAATCAAAAACAATCAAGTTAAATAAAAGCTTGTAAAAATGTCTAAATGAAACGAGAAACGAGACGAAAGATCTCTGCCTATATTGAACCTGTTTCTTAAGTATGTTATAGAAAAAAACATCAAACAGCTGATGCACCTTTAACTTACATTTGATTTGTTGTCTCACTTTCTCTTTAATATTAATTCAATGAAAGAGGGGGATGAATGTTTCTATATCTTGCATCTCTTTTTATTTATAGCAACTGTTCGTGCTAGAAAGGGATAGTTGCGGAATGAGGGTGCATTGCGTGGGAGCTCGAAACGTGCAGGAAGCGGCTAATAATATGTAAAAAAATCATTTTAGCTCACAAAATGGCTAAAATTAAAACTGAATCGTACTAATATTGTAAACGTGAAAATTTATGAGGACATATGGATGTATGTATGTTATTCTATCACGCAAAAACTAGGTACTGAACTGATTTTGATGAAACTTTACAGTGATATAGTTCATACGTAAGAGTAGCTAATGTACCTAATATACAAACAGAAGATATAATTTGAACTCTAAGACAGAAGAATTATATGTATAGACGGAGTCTGCCAAAAAAATGTCAAAGTCGAAAATATTGCTGTTATGCTACCTACTTATCGCAATTCGTCGCCATTTCTTTAAAGAATGAGGGATTGAGGTAAAGTTTGAGTTTGTGATGTTGTAGGGGGTAATATCTGGATCTACTGAACCGATTTAGATGAAATTTGGGAAGAAGATAGTTTGAGACCCTGGGAAGGATATAGGATACTTTTTATCCTGGAAATCATCCCTTAAGGGGATGAAAATGGAGATGAAAGTTTATACTGGGATGCAAGCTAGGGACGAACCCGAGCGAAGCGAGAGTGAGTCGCTAGTTATTAATCTATAATTTTTGAGAATAAAATACGAATAATATAAATAATTTTACTCTGTTGTATTTTTAAGCATTTTTTCTCTTTTCTTTAAAAGAGAGATAGCGTAATATTTTACTTTAGTATAACAAAATCCATTACCTTTTTATTTATTAACATTTATTTAATTATCGCAGTAATATTGAGTGCTCTATTAATATTTGTACACTGTTTTAAAACATATATTATTTTAATACATTATAGTCTGGTTTCATGTTTATTTGAACTATTATTTTTTTTTAACGTCAGGAGCGGGTTATGTGGGGCTCCTGCCGCGCAAAGATGGTAAGCGCGCGGCAACCTACCCACTAAAAACCTGACGAAAGGCCACTTTGTCACCACAAGGCTGGGGTCACAGGTATCCAGATTTATCTGTAGACCCCAGCGGCGAGAGCCTGATACCGTTCCGGTGTCAGGGGCTAAGCCCTGACGGCCTCCTCGAGGGACTATAGTCCTGGGTTCGAGTCCTAATAGTTGCACAAATATAGGCAAGCAGTATTCAGTAGGTCTGAGAATCGGCTACTATCTATTTTCCATACCCCTAAGTGATAAGGATAAGGTGGTCCTCCCAGATCCCACCCCAGGGACGAACCCGAGCGGAGCGAGGGTGAGTCGCTAGTAGGTATATAATATTTGTTTTTCTAGAATTTAATTATATTTTTACTACTATTTAATTAAACCAGGAAAGCTATTAATAATTAATTGCTACCATTTTTTAATGTAAGTTGTTAGAAATCAGTCATTATATGAATTAAATTATCGTTGCCTAATGATGCAAAGGTTATCAAATTAAAATGGCATTAGCTATTTATTTCATAAACCTACAATTATAAATGAGAATGTTTGTATGAGTGTATATTTGTACGTTAAGGAGTAACGCGGAAATGGCCGGACGGTTTGGGACCTGGAGTAACATAATATAGGCTATTTTTGGTACATATATAAATAAATATATATATGTTGGGACATTAACACACAGCACCATCTAGTTCCATGGTAAGCTACGAGGCCTGTGTTATGGATACCAGATGGTTGATACACTACACGTATATAACTTTAAATATATACATATTATAAATATAAACACCCATGACTGGAGTACAAACAGTCGTGCTCATCACATGCCGCCCAGCAGGAAGCGAACCCGCGACCGCTGACCCATCAAACTGGCACTATAAACTGAGCCAAACATGTCGACATATCACTGTAGTATTAAACATTATATAATTCATGTTACCTTAAAAAATACGTATAATTTATCAAAATCGATTAAGCCTTTTAGGGAACAGAGCACTACACATACAACTATAAGTCAAACTCATAACCCTCCTTTCGGCCATAGATAATACGCCGGATTTAATTTAATTTTTTGTTCATTGTTTCATTTTTTAATACTATTTTTATGTACGTAACTTGACACTTTAAAACCTTTCGTCTTGTAACATTTAAAATATACTCAAATAGTAAGTTTTATTAATTATTTTTATTTTTAAATCTTTGTTTATTTGTGTAATAATCTTAGTATTCTTAGTAGTCTTAGTATTCGCATATATACATTTATCGATTGCTAGGGAGCGATTCACAGCTCGCCCCGTTCGGTATAGATTTCTCAGAGATGAGACATTTTCCCACGTTAAAAAGTATCCTATATGTTGACCCGGATAACCAGCTATCATCATACCAAATTTCATCAAAATCTGTCCAGTGGTTTTCCCGTGATGCGGTAACAGACAGATAGACAGACAGAGAAAAATTCTAAAAACTATACATACGGCCTCTGTATCGATAATAAACTCTATTTCAATAAGATTTTCCAAAAAAATTAACGTACAGACTACAGATTCGGCTTAGTTACAATTTTATTATACATAATGATACAGTATATACAAGCGACTCATCCTCGCTCTGTATAGATTTCTTTGAGATGAGAATTGAGATATTTTCCCGCAGTAAAAAGTGTCCTATATGTTAACCCGGATAACCAACTATCATCATACCAAATTTCATCAAAATCTGTCCAGAGGTCTCCTCGTGATGCGTTCCCAGACAAACAGACAAAAATTCTTAAAAACTATAGATTGGACCTTTATGTCGATAATAAGATTTTCCAAAAAATATTTAATGTACAGACTCGATTTAGAATTTTATTATAATATATACTTATAGACTACATGATTTTAATCACGATTTTAACTCACGTACGCGGTCTTTAGTAACGGTTAACCGACCGAGTGTAATACATTGTTTTCGTTTATACAAACTAAGTTACGAAACACGCCTCCCAATTTTTGTTTCATAACACATATTTAATACGCAATTCGTTTGCGATAACATATTATTTCATGTACATAAAAATCTTCTTAATCTCTTTACTGAAATTATAAAAACAAACAGGCGTTATCGTGTTTCTAGCTGAATTCCAAAATAACAATCCACCATTTGCATTATGCGGCTGAGTTTAATAGTCATAGTAACGTATTGGTAGCTTTTGTGTGTGCTTACGCTTTATTTTAGTCGGGTTACAACCCAACCTCCTTGTTTTCGTTTGGTTTTTTTTTTCGCGCAACTCGCTACACGGCTATGGACGTGACGCGTAAATACAGCTGTCTGTTCATTTTGTTGCGACTATTTTGAAGCAATATTATTTTTATTATTTTTAACAAATAACATTTAAAAAGTAATGTTTAATATATAATATAAATGAACATGCTTATCGAATACATATTATTTTTATTGTGGTGATTATTTGATTAACAAATAAATTAAAAATAAAACAATATGAAAGCAAGAATGAACTAGTTTTAGAATTTATTATTATTCTTTATCTATTTATAAACACAAAGATGCACTTGCAATTTATTTTATATTGTCTCTATACTAATATTATAAAGCTGAAGAGTTTGTTTGTTTGGTTGAACGTGCTAATCTCAGGAACTACTTATCCGATATGAAAAATTCTTTTTGCATTAGATAGCCCTTTAACTGAGGAAGACTAAAGGCTATATATCATCCTGGAAAATGTACGATTCCCGTGGGATAGATTTGTTTTTGTCTAGGGACGAACCCGAAGCGAAGCGAAGGGGAGTCGCTAGTTAAATATATTTGTATTTTGTGAATGTTACTATATTCTTAAATAGGTTGTAAAAGTGATAATTCGTATTTAATCTAAAAGGTGTTTATGAATGAACATTTCGAGTTATTACTATTCTGAATGCCTTCTAATTACATTATTTATAATAGGTTTTAGAATTACGACTAAGTCTTGGGCCTCTCTAGGTACTTTACTAATATCCATTTAATCCTACGATAAGCATTTGACGTGTTATATATAAATCATTAAAAATATATCTGAAAATATGTATTATGCTATTGTATATTCTTTATTGCACAAATAAATTATAAAAAACAAAATACATAGAAAGTGACGTGGACAAAGGTGGACTTATCTCTATAAGAGATCTCTTCCAGTCAACCCATGCATGTTGGAAATAGTGTTAAATAGCGGGACAGAAAGAGAAAGTGCAGAATTTTTGTTATAGTAAAGTATATAAGTATGACATATAAATAACAGAAAAATATATTGTTCAAGATTGAGCTAGAAAATGCTTTTTTATGTTCGTTTTAAACACAGCTGTAGAAGGGCTTTCCTGTAGGATTTTAGGAAGTTTATTCCATAACACTGCAGCACGTACCGAGAAAGAGTTTTGTAAAAACTTGGTGTTACTTGTCGGTATCTCAAGCATCGATGTGATGCAGGGCCGCCTGGAACGTGTAGGAGTCGGAAGCAGGTTAAACCGGGAACGAAGGTAAGAAGGAAAATTGTGATTATGAAGAATATTAAATAGAAACAAAAGAATGTGCATATCACGGCGAAGGCGGATAGGGAGCCATTGAAGTTGAGCTCGGAATTCGGAGACATGATCATACTTGCGTAGACCATAGATAAAGCGTATGGCGAGATTTAGGAGACGCTCAAGTTTATTCAGTAGCTCCTCTGTCACATCTAAATAGCATACATCGGCGTAGTCGAGTATGGGTAGTAGAAGAGATTGCGCAAGCATAACTTTGGTTTTGAAGGGGAGAAAATATTGGAGACGCTTCAGAGAATGGAAAGTGAAGTGCATACGCCTACTAACTTCATTGATATGAGGTGTCCAAGTCATATTGCAATCCATAATGAGACCTAAGTTCCTTACCTTATCGCAGTAAGGAATTGGAACTCCAGAGTAAGTAATCGCAGACACTGATTTCCAATCTATTCTGCACCTTAACCTGCTGCTGCCAATAATTATTGCTTGAGACTTCTTTGCATTAACTATGAGACCGAAAGATTCGGCCCAAGTTTGAATAGCGATTAAGTCATTATTTAAATTTTGAATAGCATCAGGTAAATCATTCAACTCACAATGACGATAGAGTTGTAAATCGTCTGCATACAGATGCTATACCTTAAATGTAAATTTATTTTTTCATTTGTTTATTTTATTGTTAAAACAAAATTAACATTGAGTATACTAAATTGAAAATAGTTAAACTTTATAATAGCAATTGTTACTTTTTTAAACTTTTGTTTCTAATATTGGTGGTGAGTAGATTCTCCTTCAGCAAAAGCAGAACTAGCTTTAAAGAACAAAGTTTTACCTAATTTAGCCTATGTACCTATAATATTTTTAAATTATAGAATCCGTAGATGATAAGGCAATTAAAACATGGCAAATAGTTGAAGTATGATAAATGTAGGCCACATAATACAAGCGACTCCATCATTATGTCTGATCATGTAAATGGCGAGAAAAAACATGAAGCTTTCACTACCAAATATATGATACATACAAAATCTACACTTCGCAACAAGCTAGGATAGATTTGGCTTTATTTATTTCTCGATTTAGAATACCTACAAAAATATACAGTTGTTAAAATTAAGTTCTTTAAATATGTTAGAAATATAAATTTAGATCTTGAGTGTGGATAAAGCCTTGTAAAGAGAGATATCGTTTGATTTAGTTTTTTTACTCAAAGTAGCTTTTCAACCTAGAACATTATGTCGCATACAGAATTTATTCTAATGCAGCTTATATTACAACAATTTCGATGTATACTACCCGTTCTTTTGTGCATTAAATGTTGCATTATAATATATGCGTTATTTGAATAATTGTAATTTTTTCTATAAAAATATTACATACAAATGTAAAAGTAACCCCCGATGTAATAAAAAGTTTAAGTGTTATATATAAAAAAATATATATTTTGCATACAATTTATTTATTCATTATATTAATTCAGATTGTGTAATTGATAAAATATAATGAAGTGAAACTATCGGAATAATTAATCAGTAATATTTTATTTTGTGTACTTGCCGTTAACAGCAAGCTTTATGCCCCCACCGCGCACTCGGCTCGCGCAGCCGCCATTACGGTATATATATCACGAGCGCCAACGACGTCACGTAGTTGAAATCGAGAGGTGAAGGTGCGAATAATGGAAAGGTGGCGTCCATGTCTTGTTCAATTAATCGATTATCACCGGAGCTAGCAGTGCGACCGTCGACGTTTTAGTCGTGAAAGTTAAGCAGTTAAGTGTTTCGACGTGTCATCCGCGCAGATCGACAGCGGTTCGAGGCCGAGGAACGGCGGATTGCGAGTCGACGAGCGAGCGTCCCACGGCGACCATCTTGTGTGTAGTGTCGTGCACACCGCCAGCGCTCCGCGCTCAGCCCCGAGTCGAAGCCACAGCTAAAGTGATAAGTGAACTGTCCGTAGTCTATATCGGAATCGGTATCCTGTACCGGTCGAGCTTAACGCGTATAACGCGCACAATCGTCGCGCCCAGAGGAACATGAACTGCCAGGTCCAAGTGCAACAGCAGGTTCGGGGGCGAAGACGCTGCTCCCGGATGGTGCTGCCCGCAGCACTCGGCGCGAGGCGCGATAGGGAGCGAGAACGTCGGGAGGAGCGCTACGCTGGCAGCAAGTGGGGCGCCGCCCCTGCCGCGGCTGCCCTACCGCCTCCACCCACGCACTGGCGTCGCGAGGGCCGCTGCCGACCAGAGCCCGACCGTGCATTGCCACTCAAACTACTCCTCAACGTCAGCGCCTCGGCGTAGACACCGCCCATATGGACTCTAGTGTTAGTGCCCGGGGGCGCAGCCCGATGCCGCCACGCGCCGTAGGGCTGCGCCCCCGCCTCTCTCGTGCTAAGTTTTTTATTTCGTAACGCGAAGCGCGTCGACGACGCGCGAGGGGCGGCGTCGCCCGGTGTCACCGCGAGACTCCGCCCCGGCGTCGACTAAATTCCGGCGTTAGGTATTATTTTGTGAAAATTTTAGTAGATAAGTGCAGACGAGCCCTCGCCGGCTCGCCATCTCCGCTCTCGCCGCGTCCCTTTTAAAATACGAGAAAAATACAAAAAAAATAACGGGACCGGTAAGAGCGTCGGTGGCGGGCCGGCGGCGGACCGTAGCCCGGTGCTCCGTCCCGTCGCCGTCGCCTTGCACCCGCAAGCGGCTCTAGGGCGCTCCTGTGATTTTTTTATTAGGGCTTTGGTCAGGCGCGGCGCTCTCCCTACGGCTAGTTCAATGTGGTCTCGTCCGATGCAACTCTACTTAGCGCCGGGGAAGGTGCCGCCCGCCAGCTCGCGCCCACGCCTCCTTGTGTCTGCAAGGCGCAAGACGTAGCATTATTTTATAAATGACACGTTATATTATATTTTTCGAGGGCCGGCGACGGGCGAGCCCCGCTAGTCTTATCGTTTTATTTATCTCGAGACCAATGTATTTTTATTTGTAAACGTCGGGCGGCGCCCCGGCGAGCGCCCCCACTCGCGCCCTCCACGCGCAATCACCTCGCTGTCAGAGAGCTTTAAAAAAATATTTAAGTGTGCGCCGCCACGACGTCTTTAATTCTAGTTGTAGTTAAAATTTAACGATACGGTGATGTAACCGACTGTTAAAATTGGAAGATTATATATGTTGAACAGAGAATAGTATATTGATCTCATCGGCTGCGGGCGTATGCCTGTAGAGATTCTGTGATGTACAAAAAAACGAGAATATTTGGAATTTTACAAGTTTTTTATAATATTAGTTTGTAAAGTATACTTTTAAGTGAAGATGGTGGTGCATCCCGCGCCTGAGCGCTCGCAGCGTCCTATCCTCCCCCTCCCCAGTCCCATCCTTCTTCCTTCCTGTCCCAGGGCTCCCACAAGAGCCCGCCAAATGTTTCAATGTCTCATTGGCAAATGAACGTCAAACTGCCACTCTGTGGTATTTACAGCTCAAGAGCCATCGGTGAAGCTTTAATAAAATTTGATTTACTGCCAACATCAAGATGAAGACTATGAGAATTTGCAAGAACCTTAGGAAACAAAAGCTGCACCCGGACACCCGGTGAGTTATAAAATGTATGAATGTTTATTTTTTTGCAATTCTTTATTAAGCTATATTAGAATATATTACAGCATTTTTTTGGATTTCTAGCTTTTTTTTTATTCGGTGACCTGTGACGAGATGATAACCAAGTTTTTTTTTTAATTTTAAACACCCTTTTATGTTGGTAGGTTGTTTAGGAAGCTATGTTTTTAGAGTTATGTTTTATTGTAAACTAGCCCTGTTTAGATGCTATTTATGTTTATTTATTTATTTTATTTAATACTTTATTACACCAGAAAAGAAGTACAATTTCAAAACGCATATTATAAAAAAAAATCAGTGTAAAGGCGGCCTTATCACTTAAACTTTTTTTACCTTTTTTAACTTGATCTCTTCCAGGCAACCCATAAACCTATAAAGGAACTCTTAAGGTAGAATGGATAGGGGTTGGCACAAAAAAAAACCAATATAACATACTTATACGGTACATACTATAAATTACACATAAGTTTACATAAATAACAATAAAGAGATACATAAATATATATTACATAATATATAAGTTTAGACAATATACGTATATATTCCACAATAAACTTACATAAACAGGATGTACATAAATATACATAGACTTACAGGGATAAATAATAGTCTTTAAGACGACGTTTAAAAACTTGCACTGATTTTGACTGGCGAATATTATGTGGTAAAGCATTCCATAATATTGCGGCTTTGACTTTATATGAGTCACCATAGCTTTGGGTGCGACTGACGGGCAATGCTAATTTACTGTCAGCTTGCGATCGAAGGTTTAGGGAATGATCGAAGGTTTAGGGAATGTTCGAAGGTTTAGGGAATGTTATATACCTAATGACACGTTTGGCTCAGTTTGTAGTGACCCTACCCCACTTGCTGTGCCAGTGGCTACGGATTCGAGTTCCGCTGGGGGCATTCATTTGTGTGATGAGCATGAGTGTTTGTACTTGTCATGGGCTTATATATGTATTTAAAGTTATATATATGTAGTGTATCAACTATCTGGTATCCATAACACAAGCCTCGTAGCTTACCATGGAACTAGGTGGTGCTGAGTGTTCTAATTATTTATTTATATATACAGCAGTTCCAACTATGACAACAAATTTGGTTTTTATCTTCTGGCAATTTTTTATTTAACAGTAGCCTATGTGTTAATTGTACAGGTGATAACCTATCTGTGTACAAACTATATTTCAATCAAAATCAGTGAGCCATTTCAGGGGCAATGAAGTGACAAACATAGATACACTGTAGTTTTCACATAATTTGAAGTGATATATGTACGTATTTGGTCTATTTACAAGTGCAGGCTACAACTTATAATATGGTCTCCGTCCAATCAGGATCCCTGCTTAGAGTCCGCTAGGGGATTCATGTGTAGGTTTTATATGTATAGATACTTCTGAAGTTTCTAACTAAAGGTTTAAAATATTCTTTATTATAGTTTTATTGGATGCTAGCGACTCATCCTTGCTTCGCTCGGGTTTCAGCTTGCTTCCCAAAACAAATTTTCACCCCCATTTTCACCCCTGTAAGGGATGATTTCTAGGATAAAAAGTATCCTGTGTTCTTCCCAGGGTCTCAAACTATGTTCTTACCAAATTTCATCTAAATCGGTTCAGTAGATCCAGAGATCACCCCCAACAACGTCACAAACTCGCAATTCACACACTTTACCTGTTTATAATATTAGTATAGATTTAACTATATCCTATGCCCAAATCACATTATTTTCATATTTTATGTATGGTCCAATTTTTTTTAAATTTCGATTTAAAGTTAGCGACTCGCCCTCGTTTCGCTCGCGTTCGTCCCTAGTTACGTTTTAACGTTTAGTATAGATTTCTCAGATATGAGATATTTTCCCGCAGTAAAAAGTATCCTATACGGTTGACCCGGATACCCAGCTACATATTATCATAACGAATTTTATCAAAATTTGTTCAGTGGTTTTCTCGTGATGCGTTCTCAGACAGGCAAAAAATCTAAAAACTATAGATTCGGGCTCTGTATCGATATAATGACTATTTCAATAAGATTTTCCAAAAAATATTTAATGTATAGATTCGACTCGGAATTTAATTATATGTATAGATATGTTTCTTTCGTGAATTTTTTACAATTTTTCTCTTCATAAAAACCTTCCTCGGGCTTCAAGTTTCAACGAATATATAAAAAAAAATAGCCGAATCGATCAGCCGTTCTCGAGTTTTGACGCTTTAAAGCAACACGTTTGGCCATTTTTTTTATTTTATATAAGTTTTTTTTTATTATAATAAAAAAAATCAGCTACATAATAATATTTTACTACTTTTTTTTTGGGTGAAGAGAATTAATAATTTACAAACAGAAAAAAATATTATATTATAAATTATTTTTCAATCCTGTGTTATTCTATCTCTTTCTCTTGCCGGCTTTATCCTATATAGGTACATTGTGTTTGTCTCTTTCTCGTGACACATTTTAGACGAATACATACATACAATTTATAAACGTGTCACTATAACATATTATTTGTAAATGTTCCATTTTATTCTTATTTTCTAAAAGGAACAGGAGAAACAGGAAAATGACAGTAAATGTGGCTTATTGCATTACTGTAGTACCTATTATTTTATAATATTATTAATATAAATAACTGTATACCGATAAGTTATGTGCTTAATTGTAAGAAACAAGATGCCAGGAGAGAGAATTATAAATAAATATATTGGTACATTAACACACAGCACCATCTAGTTCCATGGTAAGCTAACGAGGCGTGTGTTATGGATACCAGATAGTTGATTCACTACACATATATAACTTTAAATACAAAAACCCATGACTGAACTACAAACATTCATGCTCATCACACAAATGAATGCCTCCAGCGGCACTCGAACCGGCGACTGCGGGCACAAAAAGTAGGATCACTACAAACCGAGCCAAACGTGTAGTCGAAATTACAAACTATGATAAAATAGGATTTTACAAAACGTGTGGATTTTAAGAAAAAATGGCGTAAAGAAGCTGACTTTGTTACTAACTAAAAAACTCGGAACTAAACAGATACTTAGTAAGAAATGTACTTAGTTTTATGCCTTGGAGAAGTATGTTTTTATATTTGCTGTAATGTATCTATGGAGATCACATTAGGCCGGAAATAGTCGAGTGGCTATGGCCTTGGCCGTAATAAAGAAATAAAAAAAAGAATGTATCTATGGAATTGACCAATCGTATAAATAATACATCTATATACATATAATAAAATTGTAACTAAGCCGAATCTGCACATTAAATATATTTTTTAAATCTTATTGAAATAGTCATTATTATCGATTTAGAGGCCGAATCTATAGTTTTTAGAATTTTGGTCTGTCTTGTCTGTCTGGGAACGCATCATGCGAAAACCACTGGACAGATTTTGATGAAATTTGGTATTATGATAGCTGGTTATCCGGTTTAATATACTCATATAGGATACTTTTTACTGCGGGAATTTATCTTATTTCTGAGAAATCTATACTAAATGTTAAAACGTAAGTAGAGAGGAACCCGAGCGGAGCGAGGGTGAGTAGCTGGTATACTCTATGACACTCGATATCACGATATTTACATACATACATAATACATACAAACAGGTCAAACATATAATCCTCTTTTAGTTCTTCGTGGCAATTGATTAAACTTAGACCAGACAAAGTTTCATTCTAAATCGGTCCAGCTTTTTTCTCATGACAACAGCAATTATAACCTATTTAAAACATATCCGTAAAAAACACGGTCTCACGAAATATGTATGTAGGTTATTTTTTATCGCTTTATAGGTTATCGTAAATAGATTAAGAATGCCCTCAAAATTATTACATTATGAATTTTTAAGAAATATATTTTTAAATTTGTTTATGTTCATTCAAATGTGTGTCATTTCGGTTTGCTTTAAGAAGGCTTGCTATGACTTCTTTTTTTTCTGTAATTCATCACAGTAATAGTTGTAAATTTTCTATTTGGATTTAATTATAGTCTAATCAGAATCTGGTTATGATTTCAACAAGATTTTTCCTTTCGAAATATTTATTTTCTCTGCATATTTTTTGTTGATAATAATAGTAGTTTTTTTTTTAAATAAAACTATCTTTTCGGATTATTTCGCGTATTTATTTTGATTTTTGGTTCCCGACGTTTCCAATGCTTTACAGCGCACATGGTCACGGGAGAGACTGAGGTGTTAGATGTCTCGAAGGTATAGTTGTTACAGACAGCCTACCCACAAATAACAAAATGAAAATTGCACCAATTACCTTACAATATTTTATAACTTTAAACATTTTTATAATTTTAATTAGTTTTATAATTGAATATTCTTTATTTAATTTTGCTGTTTGATAACAGCAAAATTAAATAAAGATTTATAATGATTTATAATTATTACAATTTTAAAAATATTAATTATATAGTAATCTATATTTAGTGTTGCCGTTATTATATTTATAACCATAAAGAAAAATATAAAATATAGTATTAATTATTTAAGCCATATAATAGTTCTATGTGTAATTTAAAAAGTTAAATTTATTAATGATAATAATTTTAATTTAGTTTGCTATTATTTAAAACTAGCATTGCCCGCGGCTCCGCCCGCGTTCAGATGACCAAAAACCAAATTCTTAGATTTACACATGAGTATACTCTGACATTGCAGTTTTTGTATTATTTCTCAGAAATAAGACATTTTCCCGCGGTAAAAAGTATATTGTATGTTGACCCGGATAACCAGCTATCACCATACCAACTTTCATCAAAATCTGTCCACTGGTTTTCTCGTGATGCGGTAACAGACCGACAAACAAAAATTCTAAAAACTATAGATAGGGCCACTGTATCGATAATAATTTCTATATCAATAAGATTTTCCAAAAAATATTTAATGTACAGATTCGGCTTAGTTACAATTTTATTATATGTATAGATATACAGCTCCAAAAACTAAAATCTAGTAGGTATACCATACCGATACGGATACTTTAAACGCGCCCGGCATTTCGCGCGCTCGGCGTGACGTCACAGCATGATATACACTGAGAAATGACGACTCAATTTGTAAGCGACAAAATCGCTAATCGCTCCGTTATAACATACTCTGACGTCACATTTTGTCTGACCAATGGCGTTCATTTCAACTGCATTGAATTTCCCACCCCTACTTTGCGCTTTTTAATTAAAAATAAATAATTATTTTCTCAATCAAAAAGAAATTATATTAAAAAATATTGGTATAGGCTTAATTTAAAAGCAATAAAGATAATAAAAAAATGTGTGTGTATACTTACTTATGTACGCACGTAAGAAGTTATATTTCTTTGGCGTAACAGAACAAAAGTAGCTAAAGATTTCATCCCGTATGTGACAACTCTTTGTAAAAGGAATGCAGCTAACTTCACCATGTCGCTTTTTGGCTGTCGGTGTCGGAGCATTGTAAAAATGTTACTCTCATAATTTTTTCCAAACGTGCCAAAAGAATATACAGTATAACGTCAAAAATATTTCATTTTTATATAAATCGCACGCATATTCCCTATTAAAGGCGTAACATACACAAAAACATACAACCGGATCATGAATGAATGGAATACCTTTTTTTGAACTCGGTCAAAAGCAAACAAATAAAGTTGTTTTCGTTAAACTCTGCAATATATTTGTACAAGTTTTATATGACGTCTTAACAGTAAATATTTGATGACTGTTAAATGACTGGTAAATATTATTACATTTAAAAACAGGTGGTTTTATTGTTTTTGTTGTTTTTCCGCGTTTGTAATCACACTTTTTTTTTTAAATAATACAATATTTTTGTGCTATGAGTATAATATTTTTTTTGTTGCGAATAAAACCTACTAAGTATTAATGCGATTCAACTTCTTTAGTTATAAAATATGTATTCTCACTTTGTACAATAATTAAATTAAATATGTTTTGTTTTTATTTTTTGGCGACTTCCAAAAGGGTAAAAATTGTCTATAAGTTCTATCTGTACCGTTTTTTAATAATTCTATCTGTTTATTAGTTAGGTATATATTTTATCTGTTTCTAACTAAGCTGTCACTGTCATTTGCGTTTGACAGGAGGCCATTGAAAATCAACATTGAATCCGATTTTCGGTATTTGCAAGACTGAGGTCTTATATATTTAAACTAGCATTGCCCGCGGCTCCGCCCGCGTTCATATGACCAAAAACCAAATTCTTAGGTTTTACATATTAGTATACTCTTACATTGCAGTTTTTGTATTTTTTCTCAGAAATGGGACATTTTCCCGCGGTAAAAAGTATCCTATATGTTGACCCGGATAACCAACTATCACCATACCAAATTTCATAAAAATCCTTCCAGTGGTTTTTCTGTGATGCGGTAACAGACTTGCTGTGCCAGCGGTCGCGGGTTCGTCATTTGTGTGATGAGCTACCATGAGCACGAATGTTTGTACTCCAGTCATGGGTAACTGTAAAAACTGTAAAACTGTAAAGGTTGAATGTCTGTACATAGAAACAAGATGCTAAAAACCGAGTCAGGGGGATAAGAAGAGATATAGAACAAATTCAGATTTTTTTCAGTTTTTTGCTTCTTTGTCTTTTTTTCTGTTTGTCTGTTTATCTGTTTGTACGGGCTAATCTCCGAAATTGTTGGACCGATTTAAATGAAATTTTGCATGGTGGTACCTTCTATCCCTGGTCAACATTTTAGAAACTTTTCATGCCAGAAAATGAAAGAATTCCCATGGGATAGTTAAAAACCTATAGTAACTTATAAAGCTTAGTCCACAACAACTTATGCACCTGATTTAGTAAAATTTGGCATGCTGATACCTACCTTATACTGCCGGTCAAACAATAGGCTACTTTTTATCCCGGAAAAATATACGGTTCCCGAGAGATAGATTATTTTTGTTTTATAATACATATGTACGTATTTATTAAAGTTATATATGTGTAGTGTATCAACTATCTGGTATCCATAACACAGGCCTCGTAGCTTACCATGGAACTAGATGGTGCTGTGTGCTAATGTCTAAGAAACCTGTTTTAAATATTATCAAAATCGTTCCAGCCGTTTTGCATGAAGAAGTAACAAATATACATACAACTAATACAAAGCATCTACAATAGTAGGTAATTCAATTATATCCAAATGAAAATTCTACGTCTCTTGCTTCTCAGGCCCCAAATAGATTTGGCCGACTTTAAACATACATCAAATCCATTCTAATATTATAAATGTGAAAGTAACTGTCTATTGCCTCTTCACGCTTAAACTGCTGAACAGATTTTGATAACATTTGGCATTGATATAGATTGTATCGTGCAGATCCCTTACTTACAACGCGACCGAAGCCGCGGTCAAAATCTAGTTTAGAACATTTCGACACTTACAATTGGACTCAGTTATGCAAAAAACAGCCATGTGCGTAAAAGTACCAACAGAGTTATAAGCATTTTTCTGTCTATAGTTGCACTTGGGGTATGTTTTGTTTTTCTGGTTATTTTAAAATTGAACAATATTTATATATAAGTATTGTTTATTTTGATATCCCTATTCAGTATTTTGAACTGTTGCTATTAAAGCAGATAATTAAGTTTTAGACTTAGCTGTTTCATACAAAATAGCATATTTTACAGTAATCACAATAAAGTTTAATCCAGCCACATGAGTTGGCTGTGTTTTGAGTTATTTTTAAACAGCAAAATAAATAAAAACACACAAAAAAATTATAGTTACAAAAATTATGATACAAAAATTTTGCGTAACGTAATTCTCGCAGTCAACGTCACGATGACGCATCGCTACCACATGCGTCATGCGAGTACACCTCACTGATAGCGGGTTTTGTCTGGTTGTAATAAATTCTTGGAATTACTATAATCTACTAGTCTCTAGAAGTCATTGTAGTATAGTAAAAAATGTAAAGATAGTAGTATTGTTGTTTGATAAACTTATGATATTATGATAAAAATATTTCTTAACATATGAAAAGAGGTCGCCAGCGTGGTGGACTATAACCTGATCGCCCTCAAATGAAGGAAGAACTCTATCCCACGGGAACCGTACATTTTTCCGGGATAAAATGTAGACTATGTGTTATTCTGCTTTATAAGCTATATTATTGTAAAGTTTCATTGAAATATATTAAGTAGTTTTTGCGTGAAAGAGTAAAAAACATTCATACAAGGAGACATCCACACAAACTTTCGCATTTATAATATTAGTAGAATTACACAAAACGCGTGGCAAAACCAATCTAAAAGGTGCCAAATTGTTGTTAGACTGGTTTTCCCCCGGGATTATAAAAAAGTCTTGTTCATGGGAAATCACCAGCGACTTCCGGAATCAATTAAAAACTGAAACCGGTTTTTAAATTGAAAACGTGTTTAAATATCATATTGGGCCACATAAGCTTGTGCAACATAAACCTATAGAAGATGTTTTTTTAATTCAACGCTTGTTATCTTTACAAGTTACATATTTTTGGGGTTAAATTAAAAAAAAAAACCTTAATGGTTAATATTATATTTCTTAAATACAATACAAATCAATAAATATGAATATACCTACTAGCGACTCACCCTCGTTCTGCTCGGTTTCGTCCCTACTTACGTTTTAACGTTTAGTATAGATTTCTCAGAGATGAGATATTTTCCCGCGGTAAAAAGTATCCTATATGTTGAGCCGGATAACCAACTATCATCGTACCAAATTTCATCGAAAGCCCTCCAGTGGTTGCGCGGCACAGACAGACAGATAGACAAAATACTAAAAACTATAGATTCGGCCTCTGTATCGATAATAATGTTTATTTTAATAAGATTTTCTAAAAAATATTTAATGTACAGATTGGGCTTCGTTACAATTTTATTATATGTATAGATGTAATGTCGTTTTTTCTATAGATAAGTATTCATTTTGTTTTTATTTTGTGGTTTCTAGGAGTGCTATAGATAAGTTTGCTATAGTTGCATTCATCTATACATATAATAAAAGTGTAGCTGATCACTGTCTGTACATTGAAGATATTTGAAAAAAAAAACATCATTGGGGTCTTTATTTCGCAATAGAACCCAAAACAATGATTTTTAGAATTTTTGTCTGTTTGTGCGTTTATGCGCGCTAATCTCAGAAACGGCTTAACCGATTTGGATACGGTTTTCACTTATATACTGTGGTAAGTTTCACTTAACATTTAGTATTTGTTTTATTTCAATCTGTTCATAAATATAAATCGCTAGTATTTTCAAACATGTTTTCCTCAGATTTTCAATAATGATTCGATATTCTACTTCTGGGCAAACAATTAGTAATAAATACAATCGAGATTCGAGAATATACTAGACGCGCCCCCTTAAAGTTTTTAAATTGAGTCACAATTCACCACAGATAAAAATACTCAAACGTCAGCGTCACGATCAAAGATCTCCAGTGATCTGCCCAAAAATAGTGTTGCGGGCGGCGTTCGTTTTAATTTTATTACCTTGTTTACGTTTTCGTATCTTAGATCTATTTACATCTTATAAAAACATTTAGAAAGTATATCTTTATATCAAATCATGACATTGGCAGAACAAGTATTACCTTGTACATTTATTTACACATATACAGACATTTTTATTAATTAAAAACAAAGTGCTAATTCTGCGTAAAGAAATCGTCGTCTTAGTGCTAATTTGTTCAATTTTTTTTATTTGTTTTCTATTTTAAAGACACAGCTTTATATCTAAGACATTTTTATATATATGTAGACTAGCAACTCACCCTCGCTTCGCTCGGGTTCGTCCCTAGGTACGATTTAACGCTTAGTGATTCCTATACAAAATAAACAGTTCTGAACTTTTCGATTTTCCAGCTGTTCTTTTGGGTTTTCTCTATTTTATGTATACTTAAACCACCCCTTTTTTTAACACCTCCAGGTAAATTTCTAAGAAATTAATTAAATTTCTAAGAAATCTATTGTTAACTGACACGCCGCGGCCGGCGTGTCAGTTAACAAAGTGGAGGGATTAATGGGGCGTCGCAGGATCGCTTACGCACTCAAATACAATACCCCAACGCTAGATCTGCCGAAACAGACCACAATAACCATGGGGTTGCTCCAACGTCCACTCTGCTATCAGAGAAGTACCAGGAGCAACCCGCATGGTACACCGCCCTCCGAAGAGGACCTCCCTGTGCGTTTCTTAGCTCCGCGCCCGGCTGGATTGCCGGGCACTACTGAGCCTCCCCACCACAACAAGGTGAACGCACGTTGGGGGGTTACTTTAATACACCCCCCCCCCCCCCCCCCAAGAAAACAAAAAAAAATAATTATTCAAATCGGTCCAGTCGTTTTTGAGTTTTAGCGAGACTAACGAACGGTAATTGATTTTTATTTTATATATATTATATAGATAAAATATTTTTCTTTGATTTTATAAAAGTAAAACGTGTATATTTAATACCAATACTATTGACATTTAAATGTCAATTATACTTTACTAAAAACTCATTTGGTAAATTGGTCCTTTTCACAAATAAGCACTGAGACGAAGAAATCTCAATTAATTACTTTCATTTCTTAAAGAATTTCATCAAAATGGGCGTAATATTTTTTCTGTGAAAATTATGCTTTATAAAAGTGAATATATCATGTAAAATACATTGAAGAGTAAAGATAAAAAATAAGCATATTTTGATTAAACTTATTCAAACGATAGTCTATATAACAAAGGAAATATATTATGTTGAGACGTAATTTCATTTAAACGTCACGTTTTCCTCGATCCTCGTACAATGCAAGGCCAGGTCGTGGCTGTTACAAAATTATTCATTGCCCACCGCCTTTTGCTAAATGTGCGCAATCATTTTGGTCACTTAGTAATCTATACATATAATAAAATTGTAACTAAGCCGAATCCATACATTAAATATTTTTGGAAAATCTTATTGAAACAAACATTATTATCGATACAGAGGCCGAATCAATAGTTTTTAGAATTTTTATTTGTCTGTCAGTTACCGCATCACAGAAAAACCACGAGAGGGATTTTGATGAAATTTGGTATGGTGATAGCTGGTTATCCGGGTCAACATATGGGATCGGTCGGTGCCAGCCGATACAAAGCAAAGCACACCGACTTTAAAAATATTTGATTAGGTATGTATACGAGTAGTAAATGAAAACTACCAATCAGTAATTTTTAATTTTTTAGTGCTTTTTTGAAGTCGGTTTAATTTTTTTGTTATAAAAAATTTTTATTTTGTGACGCGGTCACAGACAGACAGACAAACACTATAAAAACTATAGATTCGGCCTCGGTATAGATAATAATATCTATTTCAAGATTTTCCACAAAATATTTAATATACAGATTCGTCTTAGTTACAATTTCATTATATGTATAATACATTGTATAGATTAAATGTCAGAAAGTCCGTGATGAATCTACCACCGGCTCGGGAGGCAGTTCTGCTGAGAAGACCTCGAGAGAAACGAGGCAGATACTCTTTTAAAATAATATTTGTTTACAACATTGTAATACAAAATTATCTACTTATCCTACGTGAGACCCAACCAGGCGTTAGTTCCACACATTGACATCTACAAAGTATTCCGTTATGGCGTAATAAGCTTTATTCAATAACATATTTTTAATTTTAGACTTGCATTGTTTAAATGGCAAGCTCAAAATCGGCTGTGGAATTCCATTGTGCTTGCTTACACCTTGCCCCATAAACAATCTATTCATTTTTTGAAGGCGAAAACTAGGTGTTACCAGTTTATCTTTATCCATACTAATATTATAAATGTGAAAGTGTGTTTGTTTGTTTGTCCTTCTTTCACGTCGAAACGGAGTGACGGATTGACGTGATTTTTTGTGTGGAGATAGTTGGAGGGCTGGAAAGTGACATAGGCTACTTTTTACCACGGGATATCATCTGATTCCCACGGGAAAACACGTTATAATACAATCCAAAAAAATATTTATTACCAGAATTACTTGAAACTTGTATTAATGCTCTTCAATAAAATAAAATAAGTTCGTATTTTAGCATTTTTCAAAATTCATCCTATAACGGGGTAAAATAGGGGATGAAAGTTTGTATGTAACTCCCTTCTTAGAGATTTTATTGTAGTTTTAGCGCGAGCGAAGCCGCGGGTTCTGCTAGTTAGTTATACTACTATTAACTTAACAAAATTAAAGAGGTATTATCCGCATAATAGTACAATATCACACAACCTGTTAGCATAGAAAGGAAGATCATTTATATAAACTAGAAATAAAAATGGACCCAAAATAGATCCATGCGGAACATCCCTTCTCAAAGAGGATCTAGAAGAATTAACGTATTAACAGCGACTTACTGAACCCTACCACCAAGATATGAAACCATGAGGTCAAGAGCAATGCCACGAATACCATAATGACTTTGTTTAAGCAGGAAGGTTTCAAATTCTACGCAATCCAAGGCCTTAGATAAATCACAAAAAACACCAATTAATTGAATTTTGTGATTTCTCAAGCGTTATAAATGTGTTTAAGAAGAGTTGAACTCCCTCACATGTTGAACCGGACATCCAGCTATCATCATATCAAATTTCGTCAAAATCTGTCCAGTGGTTTTCTCGTGATGCGGTCACAGACAGACAGACAGACAGACGAAAATTCTAAAAAGTATAGATTCGGCCTCTCCATCAATAATAAGGACTATTTTGATAGGACTTTCCAAAAAAATATTTAATGTACAGATTCGACTCAGTTAGAAGTTTATTATATGTATAGAAGACTAGCAGAACCCGCGGCTTCGCTCGCGCTAAAACTATAAAAAAGTGTCTAAAAAGATAGTTTCATAGAAACGCCCGCGTTCACATGGCCAAAAACCAAATTCTTAGGTTTTACATATTACCACAGATCATATAATACTACACATATTACTATACTCTTACTATGCAGTTTTTGTATTTTTTTCAGAAATGAGACATTTTTCCGCGGTAACAAAATTCCTATATGTTGACCCGGATAACCAGCTATGACCATACCAAATTTCATTAAAATCCCTCCAGTGGTTTTTCCGTGATGCGGTTACAGACATACAGACAGACAGACAAAAATTCTAAAAACTATAGATTCGGCCTCTGTATCGATGATAATATCTATTTCGATAACATTTTCCAAAAAATATTTAATGTACAGATTCGGCTTAGTTACAATTTTATTATATGTATAGATTGACCAATGTGAGGTACATACCAACCGATTAATTCGTGCGTCAAGGCGCATTGTTGGCGCTGCGCGAGCACCTGGTCCTCTAACAAATCAGTCCATAATAAGCAACTTATTACGTAAGAGAATTATATTGTATTCAGCCCTTTTTAACGTCCCACTGCTGGGGGTGGGCCTACCTTCAATACGAGGGGGATCAGGCCATAGTCCACCACGCTGGCCAAGTGCGGGTTGGCCAGACAATTATATAAGTACATAATATATTGTTATTTTATTTAATATTATAAATGTGAAAGTAATAGTCTGTTACCTTTTCCGTAACGCTAGACAGATTTCCATAAAATTTGGCGAGGACATAGATTGCATCATGGGGGTTATCATAAACTTTTACATATACGAATGATGTAAATAAAGCTTTTAAATCAATTATAATCTTCCTTAAATCTTTTCTGTACATATAAAAAAATTATTAGTCGAATCTGTACATTAAAGATTTTTTTGGAAAATCTTATTGAAATAGTCATTATTATCGACACAGAAGCGGCATCTAGAGTTATCACACTTTTTTGTCTGTCTGTTTGCCTGTCTGTCTGGCATTACGAAAAAACAACTGGAGGGATTTTGATGAAATTTGGTATGGTGATAGCTGGTTATCCGGGTCAACGTATAAGATACTTTATACCGCGGGAAAATATCTCATCTCTGAGAAATTCATACTAAACTTTAAAATGTAACTAGAGACGAACCCGAGCGGAGCGACCGACGGTGAGTCGCTAGAATTTAAATAAATTTTGAAATCGTCCAAACAGATTATAATCTACTAATCATTGTAAAATATATCGTATGAATATGCAAAATATAGAACACGTAATAAAATAAAATTTCTCGCGCATCTCTGACCCCGATTTTAATATAATTTACGTATTTTATCTATTTTGTTTACACGATTTTATTTTTACGTGGCTAAAGTAACAGACAGAATGGCGCAGCCACAACAAAATAAGCGAAGATCACAGCTTCTATTCCGATATATTAAAATTACATACAGACATATCTATTATGTTTATTTGTATATATATTATTTGAGGCAGGTTATATGCTATCCAGGCGCGAACCCGAGAAATGCACTGAGAGGTGGCCCACTTCGGTTGGCGGTGTACCATGAGGGTTGCTCCTGGTACTTCTCCGACAGCAGAGTGGACTGTTGCAGCAACCCCATGGTTGTTGTGGTCTGCTTCGGCAGACCTGCCGTCGGGGCGTCGCGGATGAGTGCGTAAGCGATCCTGCAACGCTCCATTAAGACGGGGGAAGGTTTTGTTGGGTTTTAGTGGGTAGTACTGGCTTCTCTAGCCGGTGAGTCCCACATAACCACCTGTATGTATACAGGTGGTATGCGTAAATGCATTTCCTAACATTAAAAAAAAGGTTTATAGGCTACCTGATATATCTAGGATTGAAATAAAAAAGCAAAAGAGCAGAAATAAAATTTATTCCTATTACATATAGACGTGTTTCTGACGTTTTTGCTCTCTCTCAATAACGGTAAAACTTAGCATCTAGATCGAGGTAATCTATACATATCATAAAATTGTAACTAAGCCGAATCTGTACATGAAATATTTTTTGGAATATCTTATTGAAATAGACATGATTATCGATTCAGAGGCCGAATCTATACTTTTCAGAATTTTTGTATGTCTGTCTGTCTGTACGAGAAAACCACTGGATAGATTTTGATGAAATTCGGTATATTGATAGCTAGTTTTCCGGGTCAACAAAGTCACAAAAGTATCCTATAACTTTTACCGCGGGAAAATATCTCATTTCTGAGAAAAAATACAAAAACTGCATTGTAAGAGTATACTAATGTGTAAAACCTAAGAATTTGGTTTTTGATCATCTGAACGCGGGCGGAGCCGCGGCTCCGCCCGCGTTCAGGTGACCAAAAACCAAATTCTTAGGTTTTACATATTAGTATACTCTTATATTGCAATTTTTGTATTTTTTCTCAAAAAATGAGATATTTTCCCGCGATAAAAAGTATTCTATATGTTGGCCAGGATAACCAGCTATCATCATATCAAATTTCATCAAAATCCCTCCAGTGGTTTTTCTGTCATGCGGTAACAGACAGACTGACAAAAATTCCAAAAACTATAGATTCGGCCTCTGTATCGATAATAATGTCTATTTCAATAAGATTTTCCAAAAATATTTAATGTGCAGATTCGGCTTAGTTACAATTTTATTATATATTTTTGTGAAGGCTTCTTAAAACCGTTCGTTTATGATGGATGCTCGAGTCTTGGATAGGTGAAGAAAAAAATCTAAACCCCTAAATTAGTGACTAATTTCACGTTATCAAGAGAAATCGGACCATAAATAATCCATCAAAATTGGATCAGGCTTTTAGGAGTTGCGATGCATTATAAAACCACTAGCGGCTCACCCCCATCCCTCGGGAACCCTATATTTTCCGGGATAAAAGCCTATGTGTTATTCCAGACTATAATCTATCTCTGTGCCAAATTTCATCCAGATCCGTTCAGTCGTTCTGGCGTATAAGAGTAACAAACATCCATACTCACAAACTTTCAAATTTATTATTGTAAGTAAGATTCAAATAGTCTTTTACAAGCGATGTAAATAAAAGTCGACGTCCGATGGGTTCGAGCGAAGCAAAGGTAAATCATTTGACGACATGTTTGGCTCAGCTTGTAGTGTACTTGCTGTGCCAGCGGTCGCGGGTTCGAATCCCGCGCTGGGCATTCATTTATGTGACGAGCACGAATGTTTGTACTCCAGACATGGGCGTTTATATTTATAATATGTATGTATTTAAAGTTATATAATTGTGTACTGTATCAACTATCTGGTATCCATAACACAGGCCTCGTAGCTTACCATGGAACTAGATGGTGCTGTGTGTTAATGTCCCAACATATTTATTTATTTATTTTATTTATCACTAGCCTTATAATAAAAACAATATGTACGACAAAAGGAAGAGACTGAACGTCCTTCATCTTGCTCGCGGAAGTCTTCCGCACTTCACTATATTATGTGACCGGTATTTGCCTTGGTTGTGATATACATGATGTTATACATATATAAATAACCTCTATCTACTCATATTATTATAGTATACTAGTGGTTACGTAGTAAGTTACGTATTAACGTTTAGTATAGATTTCACAGAGATGAGATATTTTCCTGTAGTAAAATGACCAACCATCATCTTAACAAATTTCATTAAAATCTGTCCAGTGGTTCTCTCGTGATGCGTTCCCAGACAGATAGACAGACAGACAGAGAAACAAAAAAAATCCAAAAAATATGGATTCGGCCTCTATCAATAATAATGACTGATTTTCCAAAAAAAATATTTAATGGACAGATTCGACTCAGAATTTTATTATATGTACAGAAAACTTTGTTTTTATAAATGCTTTATCTACATACATATATGTATAATGTATAATGTAAATAAAAAATCTTTATCTATACTATACCTACCTATAGGCAAAAACAAAACAACGTTTTTGCCTTATTAACCGACTTCAAAAAGGAGGTTTTGTTTTCGACCCGCATGTATGTATGTCCGCGATTTTCTCAAAAACTACTGGCCCGATTTGGATTGGGTATCTGTTATTTAAATGCATATTTTTCAGAAAAGATTTTAGTATGTATTATATTAGGATCTGATGAAAATCTTCGGAGATAGTCAATAGAACTCTTAAATAACACAACAATAACAGCAAATGACCCGTGATTGCTTCAATTGTATGGCTATGTCTTATTTCCACCATTTCATAACATAACATCATGCCTGTGGCCTTTGTAAGGGGGTGTTTTTCTCATCTGTTTGTCAACCGTTTTCAACCGACTTCCTCAAAAAGGAGGAGGTTCTCAATTCGGCTGTATGTTTTTTTTTATGTTTGTTACCTCAGAACTCCGTCATTTGTTAACCGATTTGGACAATTTTTGTTTTGTTTGAAAGTGTATTCTTCTTCCACATTGGTCCCATTTAAATTTCAAAAAAAAAATACCACCCCTAAGGGTGGGCAAATAGCTAATGATGAATTTAAACTACTTCTAATTGTCATATTGACTTGAAACTTTGCAAGTGTCGTCTATTTCCATTTCTGTTGATAGTACAGTGGTTCGGTATTGTTGACCTGATCTGATAGTAAGGCCAGAAGGTGGATAGGTGGAACTCTTCAACGGCTAATAGTAGATACTTAGAGTTTGGGCTTATTTTGTTTGATTTAACAAGCCTAACACGTTAGAATCGGATTTTTGAGCCAGAATTTTTAGTGTTACTAATAAAAGTGAGTTTTACTTTGTCAGTCTTCATATTAAAATTAGCATTAAAGTAACTTAAGTGGTTTAAGCAAATATTTTATTAAAATACTTTCTTCTCACTTTGCTACTACTGTCTACACTAAAAAGGGAAAAATAAAAAATTTTTAACAAAAAAATATAAACCAACTTCAAAAAAAGCACTAAAAAGTAAAAAATAACTGATTAGTAGTTTTCATTTACTATACATACCTAATCAAATATATTCGAAGTCGGTGCCAGCCGATACAAAACAAAGCGCACCATATTAGTATACTCTTACATTGCAGTTTTTGTATTTTTCTCAAAAATGAGATATTTTCCCGCGGTAAAAAGTATCCTGTATGTTGACCCGGACAACCAGCTATCATCATACCAAATTTCATCAAAATCCTTCCAGTGGTTTATCTGTGATGCGGTAACAGACAGACAGACAGACAAAAATTTTAAAAACTATAGATTCGGCCTCTGTATCGATAATAATGTTTATTTCAATAAGATTTTCCAAAAAATATCTAATGTACAGATTCGACTGAGTTACAATTTTATTATATTATGTATAGATTAAGTATATTTGTAATTTTCTTTATTAGATAAATTATAAAAGTTTGCAAAGAGATGGACATTGCAACTCTTCAATGGAATGCATTTCTTATTTAATTTTGATTGATTATTGATAGATTATGACGAGTTTTTTCCAACTGGAAACTTTGGATGTTACAGTTGGAAAAAGTGTTTTACAGTTTTTAAATTATAAAAGATACCTAGTAGGTATATCTATAGGCCGGAGATTATCACCATTATTTATTATATTTTATTACAATATTTTTGTCCCGCAACAATAAAGGTTGTTGTTGAACGCTACGACTTACGAGATATTTATGCCAAGTAAAAATTTATTTCTATTTATTTTTTTAGTAAAATTAGGTAAATAATTAATTACATTGTTTTGACATCTGTAATATGTTTATGTACTCGTATAACTACGAAATGGAAGACTTCAACCGCATGACTCGAAAATAGCTTGTAATGATCTTGCCTTAACCTCCCAGTTCTAGACGCTTCCACATAAAGCGGGCTCGCTTTTAAATATCAAGCACTGCATTTAATACTCTAAGAAATTGTGCTTTACATTAAAATATGATCGAATATGTCTGTTTGTTAGATTTTTACAAATTAACAGCTAAATTGTTTATTTCTGATGCTGAAAATCAGCTTTAAATTAAAAAAAAATGCCAAAAAAGGCTACAAGTTGTCACTTTTCTTATCAAAACTTGACTGTTAGTGAGCTTTTCGCATTCTCTCTCTCTCTCTACTTTAAAAAAAATGTTTAAGAATCGTGGCAAAGGCATATGGTATTAAAATTTAAAACTAATATTAGCATAAATATCAAGCACTGCATGGAATACTACAAGAAATTAGAAAGTACATTAAAATATGAACGATTGATTGTTTGTTTGTTAGATTTTTTTAACTTGTTAGCTAAATCGAAAAAAAAAATTAAACCCGACAAAACGGCTACAAGTTGTTACTTTCCTAATAAAAACTTGACAGTTAGTTGTACATTATGCATTCTTTTCCTTTGGCTTTAAAAAAGGTCATTTTTAAAGAATCGTGGCAAAGGCCTGTAGTAATAAAGCTAATATTTTCAATTTCAAGCCATGTCATCTAGGTATCTGCTCACTGGTGTCGGTGTGCCGTTCGCGTTCGCTGCACGGAGCGGCAACGTCGCCTTTCTCTTGGACGGGTTCTGCAGTCAATTGATTTCGTAAAAGTTTGCTCTAAAGTACTTATAAAGTTATATATTGTTTAATAACTGTTGCCTACGATTTTGTTCATTTTTAACAAGTAGGTATAAGCCTAATGAAATGAAAATAAATCTATATAGGAATACTATTTACTAACAACGTTCACAATACTTCTCTGGGTTTAAACACAATCTATTTGAACAGTTAAAGGTTATTAGTTATAGTTTTTCCTTAGACTAAAAAATAGTATAGAAAGAGTGTTATAGAACTAAACATGAAGCCAAAAAATAATGTTTTAAAATGATATATAATATTTTAAAACAGTAATACAAATGAAAATATCTTTACTATTATAAATATAATAAATAAATGTTAATAAATTAAAATTGCTATCGGAATTTTTATAATAAAAAATAAATCCATTTTCGAGACTAATTTTTTCTTGAAATATGCTTAGAGCTGTTCTTGAGGCCTACGTCCCATTGCTGGGCAGGCTGCAGTTGATAGTAGGGTAGTAGTGTGGATTGGTGAATTTCACATATCTTCCGAAAACTCTCTAGGTTCTCTTCAACATGCAGGTTAAAACCCTCACAATATTATCCTTCACCATATTAAAAATGTTTCTCATCTGAAAATCTCAGATGTGTGAGACCTGTTTTGAACTCACTTCATTTGAATATCCAAGCGAGCTCGTTACAACTGAACTTTTCACATTCTGATATCTCTTGTGCTAAATAAAATGTAATGCCTGCTCCACATGCTTGCCATTGGCCACAAACATCAAATCTCTACAAACGCACAATCGTGTGAATTCTTTATAACCATTTGCTGCAAGTTTTCTTTGATTTTTGCGCAAAAACCGACTCGACCGGATTGCCCACAAGTGCTTACCGACCTGCATATTGCACAAGCTTTGCTAGACGGTATCTACACATTTTTAATGTGATGGTTTATGGAGACTTGGCAAATGTATGGATTCAGCATGAACATTAAATAGAAATGACATCGATTTCTGCCACTAAGACTAACCACTGTTCAAGAGATATAATAGTGTTGTACGTATGTACGTGCTTACACATCGTGCACCAACGTCGTGCAGTCTCTATTCCCATTACTGAAGGCCATTGGGACAAAAATTTGACCAGTCCGATTAAAGATCGGGCAGGAGTCGAACCTAGGACCTGCAGATTTGTAGCCCGTATATGCTAACCAGACTTTTACAGTTCAAAAGTCACAATTTTTTTAAGTTAAAGGTTTTTTCAAGTGTACGAGAAGCAAAGGGCATAAACTAGTCAAGTATCGAGAGGCTTACGCCTTCACATGAAATTGAAATATTTTTACTCGATTAAAACAAATTAAAGCAAGAAATATTACATCTTGAACTTGGGGTTGTTTGGAATTTTAGCACGAGCGAAACCGCGGATTCTGCTAGTTATTATATCTATAATAATTTATTTATTTTGTCTTCGTTTCATCGTTCGTTCATTCGTTGTAGCTCTTTGTTTTAGTAAGTGCGAGGACATTGGTGATAATAATATTTGTTTTGCATATATCCGTTAACGATTGTCGTTTTGTGTTACATTGTCGACAGCGGCTTGATGGCGTGCATGTCTTTTTAATTTTACAGGTTTTGATACCACATAATTTATGACGTATTCATCAGATATACAATAATTGTTAATTAAAATCCTGGATCCATCATCAGATCTTCGTTTTAATTGTAATGTAATTAAATAAAATTGAAATTAAATAAAGTGCAATGTTTCGCCAAAAGAAACCAAATTGGTCTTAATCCCATGGGTTTAGTTAGTTTAGTTTACTTAGATACTGTACACTTCGTGTTGTCCTTAATTTAGATTTTTTTTCTAAATTAAAAAACTATGCTAGTAAATTGGGATTTTATGAAAATTTGAAAATAATTGTTTAGATAATGAAGTGAAGCTAATAAAAAAAACATCTCTAACCAAAAACTTTGGGAAGCTGTAATATACATATTCATTGTGCTAAAGTCAATAAAGATTCAATTCAATTTAATTCAAAGCGTGCCTGTTGAGCACAAATTGTCGATAAAAAATATTATATTACTAGCGACAAACCCTCGCTTCGCTCGGGTGCGTCCTTAACTCCCTAGGTACACCGGCTTATAACTTTGTTCACACTTTCGTATGGTTTTAATTTTTTTTTGCACGGAACCCCGATTCTTTATCTAAAACATAGATGTACAAAATTGTTAAAAATTTAATTAAAATGCATTTAGGAGATTATGGCGCTATGATGATGATCTATTATAAATTAGTGCTATGTTTTTGATTAATTTATTATCTACTATCGACTATCTCGCTCTGCTCGTGTTCGTCTCTATTCCCTAGTTACGTTTAGTATATATTTCTCAGAGATGAGATATTTTCCCGTAGTGAAAAGTATCCTATATGTTGACCCGGATAGCTATCACCATAAAAAATATCATCAAAATCTGTCCACTGGTTTTCTCGTGATGCATTCCCAGACAGACAGATAAAAAAAACCTAAAAACTATAGAGTCGGCCTCTGTATCGATAATATTTTTATAAGATTTTCCAAAAAATATTTAATATACAGATTCAATTTAGAATTTTATTATATAACACGTAACAACGTATAGATGTAAAATTTCTTCCATTTCGAAAACCTTTTAAATTATGCGCGGTATTTCTAGACCGACCAGTTTTCTACTAAATCCAGTTTGATTGCACATAGACAGTTCTTTGTAATAAATGTCCACTGCTGTATAAGCTCAACAATTATTGTGCTATTTTAGTACCACCATGACTTTGTGGTATGATAGGACAAAAAATGTTGGAAGACAAATATATTGGGTTTATCAATTTAAAAAAAAACGAGTAAAACATATTGCAAAACACAACTTTGTTTATAACTTAGGAATATGCTATAGAGCTGATTAAAGCTTTTTTGAAGTAAAACTTCTTTAGAATCGTTGTGATTTGAAATTCGTTGAAACGAAAATGCGACACGAAAAAGAGACAAACACATAAATATACAGGATTAAGCCGGTGACAGAATGAGATAGAATACTTTACACAGGAAGTGAAAAATAATACTGAATAATATCTAATGCAATATATGTTAAATGAAATGCAAAATAACTTTTAAACTTGGTAAAAATATTATAAAAAAATAAACCTTACAATTATTTTACTCCTGACACTCTATATTTATCTCATTATCTCGCAGATTATTGTTCTGAAGTTTCACTTCTACCGTGTGTGAATTGCACACACACACACACACACACACACACACACACACACACACACACACACACACACACACACACACACACACACACACCACACCACACTTTTTTATTCAGTATTTAGTATTCATTTTATTTCGATCCCAGGATGGATGTTAGGAGCACAATTTTTTGTCCTGGTAGAAGAAAAAAAGCAAGAAAAACTGCACTTAACAATTTCTTGCAGAATTCAAACAAAATATAAATTAGTATAAATTATTAAATTTAGTATAAATACAAAATTAACAGAACCTAATAAATATTTCTATTTAACATTGGTTTGAATTTAATTATTCTGTTGCAGTTTTTACAGAATTATTTTAAACGTAATAAAAACAAGTCTATATCATTGTTTTAAACTTGCCCTCTAGACGTTCTTGTGAAAGTATCCTTAACTAAACTTCAGTCATTTCAAGGATAGTATATAACAAATATACCCAAAGAGGGTTGATGTTGGTCAGGCGACCGGTCGTTAAACCAAAACCCTTCAGCAGTATGGAAGACGCACTACGCCGACCCCAAGTAATTTGGGAAACGGGCAGGAGGATGATGTAATAGGACAAATAGACATACAAAAATATTATTATTAATAACTAACTTTTGTTCGTGACTCCACATGTTGTTAAAAACTTGTCCAAGTTATAAGAAATTTTGAATTCACTAAAATCCTTTCTGACAAACACTGAGAAATGAATTGGCTTCGATATCATGCAAATAATACGATCTCAGTATAGTTATGTAGCAATTACACAATTTGTTTGTTTATACTTTATAGGTATATTTGTTGTACATGCATGTATCTAAGAGATAATCTCTAAAACTCAAAAAAAATATAATAGAAATTTGCTACGGCTAAGTAAAGCTGTATACACATTAATTAGTACGTATAAAATGTGTATGGAAAATCCTGTGTACATCTAAATTCATGGCATCCCCAAATTCGCTGCGTGACCCGTATGCTAGTTATATTAATGGTCTCAATAAGAATTACCCTTTGTACATTCGTAGAGGGTAAGTTTTACCCCTATTATTTGTTATTTGCTGATAATAATAAGTATGATGAATGGTATAAGGTTAAGTTAGGTAATGTGACACACTTCAATAAAATGGTACAGATAACAGAAACAGATAAAAAATATTAAAAAATTGCTATACTAATGTTATAAAGAGGTTTGTAGGTGGTTGTCAGAGTTTATTTGTTTATTTCTTTTAACGCGCTAATCTCAGGAACTACTAATTCGATTTGAAAAATTCCTTTTGCATTAGATAACCTGTTTATTGAGAAAGCTATAGGCTATATATCATCATGCTACTACCCAAGGGAGCTGAGCAGTAATCATAAATGTCAACAAATAGGGTAAACTTTCATACATTATTGTAAAACTGACGTTTGTAATTAAACAACTTTAACGTGGGTGAAACCGCGGGGCAAAGCTAGTATTAAAATAATGAGAAAATACATAGGTAATATCTTATGTGTAAAATTAATAAATCAACATGAAAATTTGAAAAATAATGAATTAAATAAATACCTAGTCAATGAATATGGTTGGTTAATATCAAAACTTTAAAGATATTATTTTTATATTTGATATTATATACGTTTGTACTGAAAATAAGTAAATTAAACCGTTTAAAACAAGGAAAACTTGTAATCTACTCCGTTACAAACACTTAAAAATATCACAGATAAATAATACTATACTAACAAATCTACACAAATATACTAAAATTCTAACTCAGTCGAAACTGTACAACTGTGTGTAATAAAAACTTTCTAATAAAAAAATAAAAACCGATTTCATACAAAAGCACTAAAAAGTAAAAAATAACTGATTGGTAGTTTTTATTTACTATACATACCTAATCAAATATTTTCGAAATCGGTGCCAGCCCATATAAAGCAAAGCACGACGAATTTTTTTAGTGCTTTTGTATGAAATCGGTTTTTATTTTTTTGTTAAAAAGTTTTTATTTTTCCCTTTTTAGTGTGGACAGTAGGAGCAAAGTAAGAATTCTAACGTGTTAGGCTTGTCAAATCAAACAAAACAAGCCCAAACTCAAAGTATCTACTATTAGCCGTTGAAGAGTTCCACCTATCCACCTTCTAGCCTTACCATCAGATCAGGTCAACAATACCGAACCACAGTACTATCAACGGAAATAAAAACACTTACAAAGTTTCAAGTCAATATGACAATTAGCAGTAGGTTAAATTCATCATTAGCTATTTTTCCACCCTTAGGGGTGGTATTTTTTTTTGAAATTTAAATGGGACCAATCTGGAAGTATATACTTTCAAACAACACAAAAATTGTCCAAATCGATTTATAAATGACGGAGTTCTGAGGTAACAAAAATAAAAAAAATACAGTGAAATTGAGAACCTCCTCCTTTTTGAAGTTGGATGAAAAAAATCATATTCAAAAGAATCTATCGTTTTTAGAATATCTGTCTGTCTGCAACCGCATCACCGAAAAACCACTGGAAGGATAAACGTTAAAACGTAACAAGCGAAGCGAGGGTGAGTCGCTAGTATATACAAATAAAAAAATATCGTAATAACGATAAAAAAGATAATAGAAAATATCATAATGATTAAAAACAAAACAGGAATACGTTAGGATTTGTTTGTACTGAAATAACAGCTATATAACCGCAAAGGGCACGGACTAACCTAGTATCGTCCTCTAGAAAAATAAGGTATTTGTCTGCTGCGTGTCAATAAAGACCGTTATGGTTTAGCATTTTAACGTGTGAGGTAAATAACTTGATAACCACGTTACTGTTATCTGAATGTTTCGTGTCAACATGTTAGGTAAAATCACGATTTTCTACTAAATATAGTCATAATAGGTCGATTTCTAGATGCATCGATACGCTTAATAAAACCTCTTATTTATTAATTGAGCTAAATCATTTCAAGCTTAAATTAAATTCAAGATAATTTTTTCATTAATTGGTAAAAGCACATACATGGTCTAATTAATTCTCTTTAAGTAGCTCATCTGTTTATTATCATTTAAGTTAGTTTATTTTCTCTTCTATCCAAACAGCAATATTTACAAATAAAACAGGTGAAGTGGCGTCCCATTAAATAATCAAAATATCCAGACAGCCAGGTAACAATTCCGTTTATAGCATTGATCAATATTATGTTCGGGTGGTGCGACGTTGCCGCTCTTCTGTTAAAAACATCCGCCATCTTGTTAAACTCAATACATACAGATAGACTAAAACAACCCTTATCTCACTACAAATAGAGTTTAAATTAAATTTATATCATTTAATATAGAACCTTCTTGAAATAAACCTTCAATGTAAACAATAATATGCGCAAAGCAATATCACGTCTATGGTTTAAAAAATAAAATTCATTTTCTTTTGTATTTTATCTGTGACGCTTATGAATGGCGTGATGGCGTCGTGGAGGGAGTCACGTATAGATTTAATCCGACCAAATAGAATACTTACATATAATTATAAATAAACATCTCAACTTTATAGTAACTACTGTTGTATTGCAATTGTAAGTATTTTAAGTATTTTGGCTGTCGGTGTGCGCGCGCATCGTAAAAATTTTACTCTCATATTTTTTTTCAAACGTGCCAAAAGAGGTAAAACTTTAAAAATTAATGTTAACTTCGATGGCATAATCATGTTACATATGTAATCGATCTGTTATTTAACTACCTCTATACAAACACAGATCATATAATACTATACTAGTAGTACTAATATTATAAAGAGGTAAAGTTTATGAGTTTGCGACGTTGTAGGGGGTAATCTCTGGATCTACTGAACCGATTTAGGTGAAATTTGGTAAAAAGATAGTTTGAGACTCTGGGAAGGACATAGGATACTTTTTTATCCCGGAAATCATCCCTTAAGGGGGTGAAAATGGGGATGAAATTTTGTATGGGGAATCAAGCTAGGGACGAACCCGAGCAAAGCGAGGGTGAGTCGCTAGTAATGTAGAATGAAGCTAAGTGAGCGAAGCCACGGGCAGAAGGTATAATATGCCAAAACAAATATATACTTATTCGCGAAAATCCTCGAAACTAGCCTTGTAAACTAAATATGTGTATTTGATGATTTTGATGGCACTTGTATAGGCAATTTTGTTTCATTTTAAAACAACATAAAGATCTAAAATTAAAAATTTAAAAACCCCCGACCATCTTGGACCTATTTTCACACACACATAGCTAAGAACACTCCCGGCTAATTCACCTTTCAAACGAAAAACACAAAATCAAAATCGGTTTATCCGTTCGGGAGCTACGATGCCACACACAGACACACACACAGGACACGTTAAACTTATTATCCGTCATTTTTGCGTCGGAGGTTGAAAATATATAGGTATATATATCGCAGGAGGATTTAGTTATCTTTTTGTGCTAGAATGCAAAACGTTATAATTGATTAAAAGTCACTACCCTATTTAGTTTAGATTTTATTGAATTCAAATTATAAGCAGAGGCTACGTCTCAAGCGGGGTCGAGACGCCATCATGACATTCGTTAAAGTGGTATGGCTATAGAGGTAAAGTTTGTGAGTTTGTGACGTGGTAATCTCTGGATCTACTGAACCGATTTAGATGAAATTTGGTAACATAGTTTGAGACCCTGGAAAGGACATAGGATAGTTTTTATCCTGGAAATCATCCCTTAAATGGTTGAAAATGGGGATGAAAGTTTATATTGGGAAGTATAGAATATAGATATATAACAGCGAGGGAACTTCACTACTCTAACTAAACATTACAAGCTCCAGCCAGAACATGGTTGCATAATAAAAAAAAGAAAGTAAGCACAATCGTTTCCGAGTCCTAAGAACGATTCCGTTATAAAACTGACATTGGCATAATTATCTTTAAATATTACGTAAGATTCCGGTGTGCGTGTGTTCGTCATTATTTTAACGGCTTGACCGTTTTTGATGGTTTTTTGGACTTATGGTGTCACCTGGACGATTGTTAGCTATAGTTGGATAGTGATGCTGTTCAGAATATTTTATAGGATTTCTAACACGATAATTTGTTGATTTTTTTATCATTGATGTTTTTTTTAATTGTTAATCTTTACAGGGTAAAGTTTAACCATAAGTAAGATCAGATGATATACTCGTATTTATTTTAATAAATAATACTAGCGACTTTTGCCTCGTTTCGCTCGGGTCACAAATTCGTAGATTTTAATTTGTTTGCGCAGAAAAAACATTTTTTTTTTGCTTTTCTTATTCTGAAATAAAAGCCTAAGTTACTTATAACATCAGCTATCTGCCAGTGGAAGTCCCATCAAAATCAGTCCAGCAGTTTCGGTGATTAGCCGGAACAACAGACAGACAAAAAAAATGTTTTTTTTCTTATAAGTACCTAACTTAAGCTGTTATTTTGAAATTACACACAGACACTTTAGTTTTATTTATTTTATTTACACAATTATAACTTTTATTAGGGGCTCGTTCTGATACAAACTTATCCCCATACAAACTTTCATCCACATTTTCACCCCCTTAAGGGATGATTTCCGGGATAAAAACTATCCTATGTCCTTCCCAGGGTCTCAAACTGTCTTCTTACCAAATTTCATCTAAATCGGTCCTGTAGTTTCGGAGCGTATTGGATACAAACAAACAAACACACTTTCCTCTTTATAATATTACTTAGTATAGATAAACCCATTCTGTAAAGAGGGCAATGTACGTTCGAGTGCAGACTGTGGATTGCAACGCATCATTAATTAATTATATTTATATTAATATGAATGTTCGCTAAGTGGCCGAAATTCGATGGCAATAATTTATTATTGATAACAAAAATAGCACAATCGTGTGACACTTAAGACTTTATCTACTTTTATATCCATACTAATATTATAAATGTGAATGTGTGTTTGTTTGTGTGTCCTTCTTTCACGTCGAAACGGAGTGACGGATTGGCGTGATTTTTTGTGTGGAGATAGTTGGAGGGCTGGAGAGTGACATAGGCTACTTTTTACCGCGGGAGATTATCTCATTCCCACGGGAAAACACTTTATAATACAATCCAAAAAAAATGTTTTTGATCAGAATTACTTGAAACTTGGTATTAAAGCCCTTCAATAAAATTAAATAAATACGTGTTTTAGCATTTTTCGAAATTCATCATATAAGGGGGTAAAATAGAGGATGAAAGTTTGTATGAATAAGTTTTTTGAGTTTTTTTTTGTAGTTTTAGCGCGAGCGAAGCCGCGAGTTATGCTATTATAATTATAATTCTTCTGTATGTATGTCACCGAACTTCTAAGCAGCTGGATCGGTTTTGATTAAATTTTTTGCGTGTTTGAGTTTCCTTGGATGGTATACATTCACAATTGGACTCGGTAGGCGGCACTACAGTCGAGTTCTAGGATTTTTATATATATTACTAGCGGACCCAAGTCAACGTTTAGGCAGAACAATGTGGGGTCCGTTACAACAAATATCATCTATACATATAATAAAATTGTAACTAAGCCGTATCTGTAGATTAAATATTTTTTGGAAAATCTTATTCAAATAGACATTATTATCGATACAGAGGCCGAATCTATCGTTTTTAGAATTTTTGTCTGTCTGTCTGTTACCGCATCACAGAAAAACCACTGGAGGGATTTTGATGAAATTTGGTACGATGATAGCTGGTTATCCGGGTCAACATATAGGATACTTTTTACCGCGGGAAAATATCTAATTTCTGAGAAAAAATACAAACACTGCAATGTAAGAGTATACTAATATGTAAAACCTAAGAATTAGGTTTTGGGTCATCTGAACGCGGGCGGAGCCGCGGGCAATGCTAGTTCTATTTATTTTAAACTTATAAATGACAGCAAATTGAAACGCAACGGTCTGTAACGACTTTATGAAGGGGCTACGTCTAACCCTTGCTACGCTCGGGTGCGTCCCTAAATCCCTAAAAGTAGCCTATATGTTACACTAGCTCATGGTCTGTGTGTTGAATTTCATCCAAATCTGTCCAGCCGCTTTTAAAAATTCAAAAGGCATCTAAGGACGTCCACAAACGAAGCCAGGTTAGTTAAAATTAATTTAATTATGTCTAAAACTATGTATCTTCCAGAGTGTGGAGGAACCATCAGGTCCCTTGTGTCCGAGCGTGGAGCAGCAGATCAAGGAGACGCTGCGAGGCAGGGCCCGATCTAGCTTTTTGCCTCCCTTTACACTAACACTTTTTGATGATGAGTTTTTGAAAGATGGTATGTTGTTTATTAGACCAATCGGAATCCGTTTATTTTTAAGAGAAAAAAATTTATTGAAAACTTGAAGTTTTATGATTTTAAAATGTTAGTAGGTTATATATATATATATATATATATATATCTATATATATAAAAGAAAGTCGTGTTAGTTACACTGTTTATAACTCAAGAACGGCTGAACCGATTTGGCTGAAAATTGGTGGGGAGGTAGCTTAGAACCAGGAGACGGACATAGGATACTTTTTATCCCGTTCGACCGCGTTCCCGTCTGACGTGACATAAAACTCAAGAATGGGTGGAACAATTTTTATGATATTTGAATTTTTGGATTTCTCTTAGTCTGGAATAGGTTAATAAGTATTAAAACACCAGAAAGATCACGAAAAAAAAATTAAGATTTATATGATTAACGCTGGCTAATAACTATTTATATCTATTTAAATCCTAGCGACGAACCCGAGCGAAGCGAGGGTGAGCCGCTAGTATATATATATATATAAAATAGAAATTCGTAAAATGCCCCCCCCCCCGAAATGGGAGAACGCAAAGCGTTGAAAAATTGTTTGTTTCAATTTTCAGCTTACTGTGAAATAAGAAAAAAAAATCGAAATATCTTTTCCACAAAAGTTATAAGTTGAGTAAAATCTACATCTCTTGTAAATAACATTTTTTACAATAACCTCAAAAGTTTTCGAGATATTTACATTTATTTACAATTGTAAAGATGATTAAGAAATGAAAACTATTTTTATTTATTATTTACCCTCCTCCCCCCACCCTCTATTTTTAATGGCGATTTTAATATTTTTGTATGAACAATATTATATAAATACATAGCTGTATAATATAAAGCCAAAGAGGTTTTTTTGTAGATTGAACGCGGGCGTAGCCGCGGGTTCTGCTAGTAATATATAATAATTATATACAGAAGCCTATTCTTAGGTAACGGAACATATATGTTAAAGTTATCAAATACAAATAATTCAGTACTTCATTCAAATAAGACTTTAAATAGCAATTTTGAATCTTCAATTTTTATACAATTTAACAAGCGGCTCCCCCTCGTTACGTTTTAAATAGATGTAAATTGTTTTTTTTCGTTAATTTAAAATTTTTCATTTTTTCTCTTTATTAAAACTTAACAAAAAAAAATTTGCCGAATTGGTCCAGCCATTCTTGAGTTACGCGTTTTCCAAAATTCATTTTTATTTATATATTATATGGTTGTGAAGTATTCTTAAATTTTATAATTTTCCGCGCAATTTTTTAAATTTTTTCTTTCATGAGAACCTCTTGACAATGACAAACACAACAAAAAAAATTGTTAAATCGGTCCAGCCGTTCACACGTGATGGCGTGACCAAGGGAAATAGGGATTCATTTTTATATATATATATAGATTAAATGTCAATATCTAAGTCGCACCTCTGATATTTTCATGTGCGAATCATTTCCAATATGATCACCACTTGTCTTACGGTGAAGGAAAAGATCGTGAGGAAACCTGCATGTCTGAGAGAACCTAGCACGCTCTCGAAAGACATGCTTAGTCCGCCTGCACTTGGCCAGAGTGGTGGACTATGACCTGATCCTCGTATTGAAGAGAGGCCCACCCCCAGCAGTGGGACGTTAAAAAAAATTATATACATCTGTGAAGAAGCTACCAACAGCTTGGATAACAGGTTAAAAATTAAACAATAATAAAGAAAATTAAAATAACATGTTTATTTGTACATTATATATAATATAACATGAATTACAAAATGTCCATATCATGCAGCACGGACAGACTCAGTCTGTATTTTGGCCAGGAGAATGTTAAAGGGAGAGTGGGTGCACTCTCTCCATCATCCTCCGAGTCGCTGTCCGCTAACCTGGAGAGTGAGGAGACTTGTTGTGACATGAGGTGTGCCAGCTCCAGTGGGATGAGGATCTGGAATTATTTGAAAGGCTTTAAAGTCATGTTATAGTACAATAATCCCATGTATACCATTTTATTCCATAATCAATCTATACATATAATAAAATTCTAACCGAGTCGAATCTGTACATTAAATATTTTTTGGAAAATCTTATTGAAATATGCATTATTATCGATAAAGAGGCCGAATCTATAGTTTATAGAATTTTTGTCTGTCTATCTGTGAACGCATCACGAGAAAACTACTGGACAGATTTTGATGAAATTTGTATGGTGATAGTTCGTTATCCGGGTCAACATATAGGATACTTTTTACCGCGGGAAAATATCTCATCTCTGAGAAATCTATACTAAACGTTAAAACGTAAGTAGGGACGAAACTGAGTGAAGCGAGTGCGAGTCGCTAGTCTATACTAATATTATAAATGTGAAAGTTTGTGAGGATGGATGTTTGTTACTCAATCACGCCAGAACCGCTGAACGGATCTGGATGAAATTTGACATAGAGATATAGTCTGGAATAGTACATAGGCTAGTTTTGATCCCGGAAAATTTACGGTTCCCGTGGGATAGAAATATATTTCATTTATACTCGAAGAGAGTCTAGTGATTGGACTTTAAAAAAAAAATATTATAATATATTTGTGTAGAAATGAGAAAATATCTGAATATAAATTAATATTGATTGCTTAATAATAAACTTTCGAATTTTGCAATCATAACATCTAGATTTTTTTTATGGAAATTTTAATTGTTAAAATAAAAAACGTTTTGGAATTACCACTTGATACTATTTACTGTTATTAGACTTATTACTAAAATAGACTCGGGAGCACGCGCGGCTTACTTGCTAGCGGTACGAGAACTGACTTGATTTTATGAATTAAATTAATAATGAATGGTGTGTGTCCAGTAAAATGCTAAAATGCAATATGGTTGCACTGTACAAATTGAATGAATGAACGAAACCATTGACTCTTTAAGGGTTATTCAAACAAAGAATCAATGAAGGAATGAATGATTAAAATGAAATGAATGAATGAATGAAACGAAATGCACAAAACGGAAATGTGTACCTGCAGCCAGTCACCGCGCAGCGCGTAGGGCGCGGCGGGCGCGGCCAGCGCGCCGGCCACGCCGGGCGGCAGCACGGTGAGCGCGCGCGCGCCCTGCCGCCACGTGAAGTGCCGCGCCTGCAGCACGCGCCCTCTGGCGGGGGATACGTTATATTACACTTTACTATACTATTGACGACACATTTGACTCAGTTTGTAGTGATCCTACTTGCTTTGCTCTGCCAGCGGTCGCGGGTTCGATTCCCGCTGGAGGCATACGTTTGTTGATGAGCACGAATGTCTGTACTCCAGTCACGGGTGTTTATATTTATAATATGTATGTATTTAAAGTTATATATGTGTAGTGTATCAACTATCCGGTATCCATAACACAAGCCTCGTAGCTCACCATGGAACTAGATGGTGCTGTGTTAATGTACCAACATATTTATTATTATATTGTTATTATTTTCATTATGAACTGCCCCGGTGGTCTAAGTGATCGGTGGCTAGAATGTACGGCTGGCTGTAGATCCAGATTTGAGTTTCGGGTCGGGTTAGCTTCAGAGAATGAGTTTTTCTGTTAAGAAATTTTCAGTAACAGCCCAGAGTTGGGAGAACAGATTTATTTTGATTTTTGACTAACGACGTTTCAAATGCTTTACAACAAACACGGTCGCGAAAAGACAAACCAAAAACCAAAATAAATCCGCAAAAAAAATCAGAAAAGATTGTTTTACTCAACACATCTTAAATTAAGTTTCATTAAAAAAACCAGATAAATGCAAATAATCAAAACACCTCTTCCCTCAAACTATATAATAGGGAACCATCGCTCAAAAAAATTACTAGATATACAATCAGCGACAAAAAATGTCCTCGCCGAATGAGCAGACAATGGACATTGAGCCCAATTTTAATTTGATTTTTTTTTGTGAAAACAACTTTAAGCATTGCATTTAAGGTTCAATTTACATTGTTGTGTTTATGTCAACTAGAATAAATACCTGAACACAATCGGTGACAGTTTTAAGAGAACTTTTGCATGGGATTGTGTATCTTAGTAATTTTTTGATTGATGCAGGGAACACTAAAAACTAAAACAGTCCACAACTCACTCAATAGCTAAAGGCAGCAAGCTTGCGCCTTCAGCGTTAAGCATCACATGCACTCCGTCCAGGTACTCCACCTCATCGTCTCCTCTCCACGAACCCTGGAAACCATTTTTTATATATTCATATACATACATACATATATATATATATATATATATATATATATATATGTATATGTATATATGTATGTATGTATGAATGTATAAGTGATTATTATTACCTTTATTTCTAGTATATATTTAGTAATTTTTTTTGCATTATATTGCCCGCTGACACCTTCCACAACCAGGGGTTGACTGGAAGAGATCTCTTTTAGAGATAAGTACACCTTTGTGAACTATGATTACTTTGTTATTTCTTTTTTCTGTATCATATTTTAAGTGCAATAAAGAATATAATAATAATATTATAAATGAGAAAGTGTGTTTGTTTGTCCTTCTTCCCCGTTGAAACAGAGCGATGGATTGACGTGTTTTTTTATGTGGAGATAGTTGGAGGGCTGGAGAGTGACATAGGCTACTTTTTACCGCGGGAGATTAACTCATTCCCACGGGAAAACACGTTATAATACAACCCACAACAACTCAACATGCCATACACATACGGTTAAAACGTACCTAGGGACGAACCCGAGCAAAGCAAGGGTGAATCGATAGTATATACATAGACTAGCGACACACCCTTGCTTCGCTCGGGTTGTTTTCTCATACAAATTTTTATCACCATCCCATTAAGGGATGATTTCCGGGATAAAAGGTATCCTATGTCCTTCCCAGTGTCTCAAACTGTTTTCTTACCAAATTTCATCTATATCAGTTCAGTAAATCAACAGATTACCCCCTACAACGTCACAAACTTTACTTCTTTATAATATAAGTAAAGATAAAGATAAAAATATATTATATTACTCATCTAGATATTTAGTGTACCTGCATACTGTCCGGCAGACGAGGCAACGCGCGCTCCATACTTGACATCTCAAAGCTGTCCGTTGACATCTTGTGTCCTGGAAACAATATAGATATATACACTATCAGCTATTTACTAGTAGAAAGTCCCGTTAAAATCGGTCCAGCCGTTTCGGAGATTAGCCGGGACAAACAGACAAAATTGTGTTTTTCTTATAAGTACCGTGTTTCACATTCATATAGTAAAAAGCTGTTAATTGTTATTTTGACCTTACTAGCATTGCCCGCGGCTCCGCCCGCGTTTAAATGACCAAAAACCAAATTCTTAGGTTTTACATATTAGTATACTCTTACAATGCAGTTTTTGTATTTTTTCTCAGAAATGAGATATTTTTCCACGATAAAAGGTATCCTATATATTGACCCGGATAACCAGCTTCAGTGGCTTTCCTGTGATGCGGTAACAGACAGACAGACAGACAAAAATTCTAAAAACTATAGATTCGGACTCTGTATCGATAATAATGTCTATTTCAATTGGATTTTCCAAAAAATATTTAATGTAAAGATTCGACTCTGTTAGAATTTTATTACATGTATAGATATATTTGTCTGTATAGAAAAATAATAAATTTGCCTTTCTGAGCTAATAGCTAAAATTTACGAATCAATTATTGTTATTTTTCTGTATACAAAATTTTTCGTGCTAGTTCAATGTTTAAAAGTTAAGTAATAAGTTTTAGAGAGGTGGAGGAAAAGAGATGGTAGAGAGCGAGAGGAGGAAGAGATAAAGAGGGGAGGTAGGGAGACAGACTACCGGTGATATGACTCTGTCAAGCCTGAGGAGTCCGACTGGATGGGTACCACACCCTTATCTATTTCTCCCGCCAAACAACAATTCTTACATTGTTGTGTTCCGGTTTAAAGGATAAGGTAGCCAGCGCAGTTACAGGCAAGAGGCATATCATCTTAGTCCTCACAGTGACAACGCACCGGCGGTTCTGCATTTTTGTAACATAAAACCTAAGTGCATGAACCGTAGGTGTTGTGGACGACAGGTACTGCTTTCCATCAGGTGGGCTGTCTGCTCGTTTGTCACCGAATACCATAAAAAAAAAACAAAAGGGAGAAATAGAGGCGGAAAGAGAGGAAAAGATAGGCAGAGAGGGAGATATACAGAGAGAACGGGGAGCGTTAGGGAGAATGGGAAGCGGGACAGGGAGAGGGTGAGAGGGGTATTATATATGAGCTTTGCTCGGGTTCGTCTCTAGGTACTTTTTAATGATTAGTATGTGTAAGGTAGGCAGTGGTAGTACAGTGGTAATGCGCTCGCTTGGGAAACCGAGTGAAATGGGTTCAAATCCCGGGTCTCGCACCTCATATATTTTTTTGTGCGTATGTGTGTGCGCTCACGCTCCGACCACCATGATCCACATCAGTCAGAAAGTCACTAACTTCTGTATTCCTTTTTTTGGGTGTGTGTCAACACTCACCCTCAGTCCTGTCACTCATGCTGCTCAGCCCCCTCTGCAGCGTCTCCTTGATCTGCTGCTCCACGCTCGGAGACAGGGGACCTGACGGTTCCTCCACACTCTGCAAGATACATAGTTTTAGACACAATTTAAATAATTTTTACTAACATCTGGCTTCGTTTGGGGGCGTCCATAGGGGCCTTTTGTATTTATAAAAACGGCTGGACAGATTTGGATGAAATTCAGCACTCAGATAGATTATGACCTGGAATAACACATAGGCTACTGTTCGGAAGCTAGGGATGGACGTAAATTTTAATATAAACAAAAATGTTGTATGGTTTGAAGGAACTGAGGGGTACGATCAAGTGCTACAGTAATAATAAGAGTTAGACCTACAAATTAACATTTTAAAATTTGTTATTTTTAAGTTATTGTGTGTATTTTCTCAAAGGAGTTATATTACAACTTTCAAACAAAAAAAAAGTAGCAGCAATTTTTGTTAATGGACAATTTTGTTAGTTATTAATATACATGATAAAGTATATCTTAATAGTATAAGCTCCAAAAGTTTGTGAAAATATATGAATTTGTTACTCTATTTCTGTCCCTTCCTACTCTACTCACTTCTTCACTCCCCTCCTCTCATACTCTTTGTCTCACCTTCTCTCATTCTCTCTCTCTAGGCTCTGTCGTGTTACAATATTTTTAACGTTATTAAGCAAAACTGCTGAAGCGATTTCGATGAAACTCCACAGTAACATAGATCACACATTACAGTAGCATATAGACTTACAATCTAATGAGATACAGTAACACATAGATACATACAACACAATAACGTGTACTCACGCAGGTGTACGGCAGCCAGCGCACGCGCGCCGACACGCCGGCGAGGTGCGCGGCGCGGCGCGCGGGGGAGGGCGGCAGGCGCGCGGCGCCGCGCGCGGGGCGCGACACCAGCCACGCGCCGCCGCACCTGGGGGCGCCAACAGTAGCGGCTCAATATCATTGTGTAAGGTTTCGCTATTTTAATCTATATTATAATATAATAATAATTTATTATCCATATAATGTTTACAAGTTTTTACAAAATAATTTAAGCCAAATAAACAATATCGCTATTAAGTGAACGAAGCATCTGTAGCTGAACTAGGAAACCTGTATTTCAGCTAGCAGCGCCAAATCCCTCCAGAGAAATACATTGCCCGACATGTTAAAATAATAATATTTAAAACAAATAAAATACAAAAAAAGAGGCAAAAAACAAAAGATCGAAGAAAAAATGTGTGTGTATAAGTATATATATCAGTATATATGAATATTTAGAGGGTGCGTGTTAAGTGTGTGTAAAAATAAAAATTATATTAATATAATAAAGAGATAAAAGTTTGTGAGTTTGTGACGTTGTAGGGGGTAATCTCTGGATCTACTGAACCGATTTAGATAAAATTTGGTAAGAAGATAGTTTGAGACCCTGGGAAGGAAATTATCCCCTAAGAGGATATCCCCTAGGGACGAACCCGAGCAAAGCGAGGGCGAGTCGCTAGTCTATACATATAATAAAATTGTAACTAAGCCAAATCTGTACAATAAATATTTTTTGGAAAATCTTATTGAAATAAACATTATTATTGATACAGAAGCCGATTCTATAGTTTTTAGAATTTTTGTCTGTCTGTCTGTCCGTCTGTCCGTTACCGCATCACGGAAAAACCACTGGACAGATTTTGATGAAATTTGGTATGGTGATAACTGGTTATCCTCTTTTTTTTTTTTTTTCTTTGTTTTCGCTGGGGAAACCCATCATGGGGACCCTGCCGCCGTCATGGGCAGGGTACTGTGAGACTCCTACTCACTAAAACCCACAGCGGAACCCTTCGCCGCAGTGCAATGGGGCGTGCAGGATCGCTTTCGCACTCACTGCAACACCCCTGCGGACGGCCCGTACCACGCGGGCCAGCCTCGCCTAAATCAGGATGCCCTCGGTTCGAAGGGCATCCCGACCGCCCCGATGACGTGCAGGGGAGTCAACGAGAGACCCCCCCGCGGTAGCTCCTCTAGGGTGGCGGGAGAAGATGCGCATACCGGCGCCTCCTCCCCCCCAGCCGACGGCGACGAAGAGGGTCTGCTAAGGCGTTAGCCTCGCGTTCCCTCTCTGCCGTCTCCTTCAGTGAGATGACGGTCTCACTGAAGGAGACCATCGCCGACCAGGACCTCGCGTCGCGTAGCATGGCCCCCACCACGCTTCGCAACGAAAGGTCTCCACCCACTACCGCCATCAGGGCATGGCGCTGGGGAGTCCATGCGGCGCATACCGCGAGGGTGTGGTGCGAGGTGTCCTCGGACGCACCACACTCGTGGCATACGGGCAACGGTTCCCGACGTGCAATCTGAAACAGATACTTACCGAAGCACCCGTGCCCGGTAAGCATCTGCGTCAGCCTGAACGTCAGGACGCCGTGTGGCCTCCTGACCCAGCTAGACAGGTACGGATGAATCGCACCCACCGTCGCCAGGCCAGCCGCCGGAGTCCCCAGATCTTCCCACCAGCGCCGGATCAGGGCCTCGTCAGCTAGGCGCCTGATCCGAACGACTCCCTCCCACGCCGGACGTTCCCCGCGCCCGCGCTCACTCGCCCGAAATTGGTATACTTCGGCGAGCACCTCCGCCTGGAGTTCCCAGGGCGGATCGCTCGCCAGAAGCGTCGCCGCCTCAAAGGACACCGTACGGTACCCCCGTATCGCCCTCACTGCCAGGACCCGCTGCGCCTTACGCAATTGGGCCCTGTTCTCAGCGGCGAGGGCGTCGATCCAAACAGGAGCACCGTACAGTGCCATGGACCTCACGATGCCGGCATAGAGCCGCCGGCAAGGAGATCCAGGGCCCCCGACGTTCGGCAGAAGTCTGCCGAGGGCCGAGGCGGCGCTCATCAATTTCGGGGTGAGCTGGGCGAAGTGGACACGGAACGTCCAGCGAGCATCCAGGGTCAGGCCCAAATATTTCATTTGGGCCTTTACCTCCACCATCCTCCCCTGGACGCGCAGGCAGGCATTTCGGGGGGCACTCCTGCGTGGGCCATGGAAAAGGAGGGCCTCCGTTTTGGTTATGGAGACCCTCAGGCCCAGCATCCCAATCCGGTCGACGACCAGATTTGTGCCGACTGTGGCCAAGCGTGCCGCCTCCTCATATGAACGACCCCGGGCTGTGACGAGGGTGTCATCGGCATAGGCGATGACACCGAGCCCGGGGAGGAGCGGACACCGCAGGAGCCAATCGTAGCCGAGGTTCCACAGTACCGGGCCCAAAACGGCCCCTTGTGGAACCCCGCAGTCGACACGTCGCCGACCGACCACCCCATTTGCCCCCATCCACATGACCTGCCTGTCATGGAGGTACGCGTCCAACACCCGCCGGAGATAGAGAGGCACCTGATGGTAACGTAGTGCCTCTCGTAACGTCTCAAACGGCAGGATAACTGGTTATCCGGGTCAACATATAGGATACTTTTTACCGCGGGAAAAGTCTCATTTCTGAGAAAAAATACAAAAACTGCAATGTAAGAGTATACTAATATGTAAAACCTAAGAATTTGGTTTTTGGTCATCTGAACGCGGGCGGAGCCGCGGGCAATGCTAGTTTAAAATAAGTTTATACATATGTACCTAGGGTCTTCACTGATAGTTTTGATAACCTCGAAGCCAGACCCGCGCTGCGCCGCGCGCAGCTCTCTGCTCGTACACCCCACCAGCTGTAAATTTACATAATTCGTTGGCTCACTATTACAAGGTTCTATGTTACAATTTTAGTACTTATTTAGTTATAAATGCTACAAGGTTGTATGTGTCATTAGCTACAGTTTTGCAAAAACAAACCACTAGATAGCGGCACTATAACTACAAAATATTCAATTTTAGTTCTATGTTGTTTTTTTTTACGAGAACAAAATAACGAAGTTCTATAAAAATTACTAAACTCCATCAAAATTAACATAGAATCTTGTAATAGTAAGCCAACGAATTTATTATGTATATTATGATGACACGTTCGGCTCAGTTTGTAGTGACCCTACTTGCTGTGCCAGCGGTCGTGGGTTCGAGCCCCGCTGGGAGCTTTCATTTGTGTGACGAGCACGAATGTTTGTACTCCAGTCATGGGTGTTTATATTTATAATATGTATGTATTTATAGTTATATGTGTGTAGTGTATCAAGTATCTGGTATCCATAACACAGGCCTTGTAGGCCATGGAACTAGATGTTTTTAGTACCAATTCTCAGTTAAGTCTTGTTAAAGTGTTGCCGGTGGTAGATTCCTCAATAACTTAAAACATGACGGTTCAAAAGTGTTTATATTGTAGATTCGTTACGGACTTACATACTGACATTTAATTTAATTTTTAATTATATAAAAAGTGACACTTTAAAAGTGTTTAAACTGTGTATAAGTGTATTTTGATTTTATTGGATGAGTCGCTTATATAGCATGAGCACCTGCAGGAAGGCGACGGCGCCGTGCGGGGTGGCGGCGGCGCCCAGCTGCGGGTCCTGCGCCACCAGCAGGTGCCGCAGCCGCGAGCTGCCGCCGTCCAGCGGCGCGTGCCACGACACGTGGTCGCCCGGCAGGAACTTGTTGCCTGCACACAGACCATAAATAAATAAATAATATGTTGATACATTAACACACAGCACCATCTAGTTCCATGGTAAGCTACGAGGCCTGTGTTATGGATACCAGATAGTTGATACACTACACATATATAACTTTGCATACATACATATTATAAACAATAAACGCCACTAGATTACAAACTTTTGTGCTCATCACACAAACGAATGCCCCTAGCGAAACTCGAACACACGACCGCTGGCACAGCAAGTAGGGTCACTACGAAGTGAGCCAAACGTGTCGTCAAACAACAACAATAATGGATAAGATCAAGATATGTTCTTTCCTATAGAATTTGGGCTTTTATTTATGTATGTATTCAGCCCCTATAACTCCCTCCCTCCCCTCCGTGGTCTAGTGACTAACATATACGACAGATGCTGGGATCCTGAGTTCGAGTCCCGGGACTCATTTGAATACGTAATGTCGGGCGGCATTAGAATACTGCGATTTTCTGTCAAGATATTCTCAGTACAAGCCCGGAGTTGGGAAGTTGGCGGTGTTTCACCCCCGTGCCTCGGAGAGCACGTAACGCCGTCGGTCCTGCGCCGACACTCTCACCGGTCGTTTCAAAATATCGTCCCATCGAACTTTGAGAGAAATAGGGATAGAGTTCAATTGTACCTGTACAAATACTTTTGCACTATAATATATTCTACTCAGTTATATTGTGTCAAAGACTAAAAAAAAACCAAATCTTCATCCCAAACAAACTGAACCCACACATACCAGTAATAAATATATATCTGGCCAGCGCCTGCAACAACGCAGCCGGCCACAGCGGCGGCTCCCTCTCCTCACTCTCTAGCCGGAAGGTCAGCTCCAGGCCGTAGCCGGAGCATCCTTCCGCAGGGTCGGGGTCAGGGTGCACGCGACCATCGCCGTGCAGGTCTGAAAGACCGAAGCTGGAAAGTGAATTTTGTTAATTAATTAATTATCTATAATCTATAATAATATTATAAAGAGGCAGAGTTTGTTTGTTTGAACGCGCTTATCTCAGGAACTACCAATGCAATTTGAAAAATTATTTTTGAATTAGATAGCTCGTTTATTGAGAAAGGCTATAGGCTATATATGAATGATCATGCAACTACCCAAGAGTGCAGAGCAGTAATCATAAATATCAACAAATCGAGCAGACTTCCATACATTATTGTGAAACTATATAATTATATGTGTATATAAGTAGGGATAAACCCGAGCGAAATGAAGGCGAGTTGCTAGTTTTATTAATATACAGTATAAAAATCCATACATTAGTCCCATTCATTTTAACTCAGGTGCCGCACATTTGATATTTTTATCTATGAATCATTTTCAATATGATAACCACTTGCCTTACAGTGAAGGAGACGGGAAAACCTAATTATCTTCGAAATACATTAGATATGTACACAAACACGCCCCGGGAACTGCGTGTGGAGACTAGGACTTTTTTTATATTTAATAATACATAGTAAAAATATGGTGAATGTAAAATATAACAGATACCTTAAAAAAATTGTAAGTGGTATAAAACATAGAATTTTGTTTATTATTGTTCGGTAAAATTATAAAATAAAAATGAAACCTTACCTAACGTAATGCCAATGCGGAGGTATATTCTCATCAGGCCGGCCCGGGTTCCAGTACATGCTGATATAGTCCAGAGGATCTTGACCGCCTAACCTAAGTTTAATAGGTATTATTAAATTTTAAATTTGAGTTTTTCTATTAAGGAAGTCACAGTACTAGTCCAGTTTTGGGAATTTTGTTGGTGTTTCACACCAATTCTTCGGAGAGCATGTAAAGCCATCGGCCCTGCGCCTTAACTCTCATTTGTCGTGTCAAGTTGTCGTTTCACCAGAGTATAAGAGTGATAGGAATAGAGAGTGCATGTTGTGTCTGCGTGTACACTTGTGCACTGTAATATCTTCTGCGCAGATGGCTAGTCTCAATGAAATTGACCACCAAGGTCGAAATTGGTCGGGAGGAAATTATTAGGTTATATTAGTTAGTAATTTTATAATATATCAAATTTAATTTAAAAAATTATCCTATAAATTCATTCAAAATTATCATTAAATTTTACAGTTAAATTCAGAATGATTTTAAAACAAAATTGGAAGTTAATTTTTAACTTCATCTGCCTTCTGAAATATATAAAAAGATTTAAAATTACCAATATTTAAGTCTAGTTGTGACTTGCAAGGGGTTGGGTTGATCTGGGTACACCTTAGTACAAGCTTCATAAAGTGCTTTTAGTCCAGGAGGCATGAAGGGTCCTGAAAACACAAAAAATAAATTATGATTAAAAAACATTATATAAATAGAAAAATATATACATATTAGTGGTAAATAAGAATTTTGAATTGAATAAACAAATTATGATAATTAAAAATGTTAAGAAAAATATACAATAAAATATATACTTAGTACAAGAAACAAAATAACACTAATAAACGATAAAATTGTACTTAAAAATGATAAAATAAATATTTTGAGCAGAAGCTCATTTAAATTCAGATCAGCTGTTCAACTTTATAAAATAATTATTGTAATATATTTAAAAAAATAAAGTGTAAGCTTATCAATGAATAAGTTATAGTAAAATTACCCGTTTCATTGACTTGATCAGAAGTAGGTCCAGGCAATGTGGCAGGATTTGTTGGTAGATCAGGATTAACAGCCTGCGCAGACGCAACGAAAGCTAACGCACTGTTCTGAACTATGCCACTCGCGCCAGAACCACTTGAGCCCGACATTTTTGCGTTTTTTATTACTTTTTGTTATGAAGACATTGTTAATTACTACGGGCAATGAAAAAGGACAATGCTGTTTACGTTTCGCCAATCGCCATTTGTTTTAAACTTTATTGCAGGTTGGTATCACTAACTGTCACCTTGAGAAATTTCAATGTTGCCACCATGGATGACAAATAAAAAAATTAACATCTGTTCTGTTCTTTGCTTTAATGGCTTTAATGCGTGCCAGTTGAGCACAAATTATTTCGCCAATGTCACGTTGAATGGAGGAGTCACGTTCGAGATTGGCCGGTGATATTTTGAGTTATTCCACTAAGAGAATGGATTAACAGTATTAAATAGAAGGATTTTAATGTTATACCTCCACCTAAAAATAGAAAAAACAACACAAAAAATTAATTAAATTATACTATGTAAAAATAATATTATGTTAGTAGGTTAACTTAAAGAGATGTTAGTTCTAAAGCTTAATTTTATTAAATTTAATATATTTACACAAAAATCTACATAGGGGAGTAAACACAAACATCAATAAACATTGAACATTAAGGGGACGGGGGACTTTAAAAGGAAGAACATCGTAAAGGGGACGAAGAAGTTTGGGGCAGTTGAAAAGGATGTGGGAAGCTGAACCTTCATCCAAACCGCATTCGCATAATGAGTGGTCCCTGACCCTGATCTTAGCCAGATGAACAGGAGTGCTTGCATGTCCAAAGCGTAGGCGACTAATAGTAGTAATAACCCACCGTTCTGCATGTTTCTGACGATAAAACCATGGTCGCTTTGGTATCTCCGCCTGAATAGAAGCATAATGCTTTCCCTTAGAAGATTTTGACGAGTTCCAGTAGCTGATCCAGGATTTGTCCAGATGAGTTTTTGCCAGTGATAATAAATCTTGAGAAGAGTTGGTAAAATGTTCAAGAGATCCACACTGAGTAGCAACTTTAGCGCAAGAGTCAGCGGACTCATTGCCAATAATACCAGAATGAGCTGGGATCCATACTAACTGGATGATCAACCCATTTTGGAGGCATGAGAGCAAAGCTTCACGGATCTTTAAAATAATGGAATACCTTGATTTGCTACGAAAAGGATTTTCTTTAATAGCCAATAAACAACTTAAGGAGTCAGTCAAAATAACAGTCTGTTTTATGTTATGGGAATGGGCGAACAGGATTGCTTCTAGTAAAGCAACAGCCTCGCCTGTAAACACCGACGATTGGGGAGGACATTTGAATTGGAGAACAATTTTAAATTTAGGTATCCAACACGCTGCCCCAACACAGCCATCATTAGATAATTTAGATGCATCTGTGTATATATGTACGTGGTTCAACCAATTTTGATGCAAAAACGCTTGAAACTTTGTGTTGATGTCAACGGCACCCTTTACTAGACCAATATCTGTTATTATAGGGGGAGCATACGTCAAGGCAAGATAGGAGGTAGAGAAAAGTGGATTAGAGTTAAAAGAATTGATAGGATGAGGGAGGTTGGTAAATCTACGATAACTATCTAAAAGGTAGGATACAGGCCTATGTGGAGCGTTAAGTTCGGACAATTCAATTAAACGAGGCCACAAAGGATGGGATGAAAGCTGTAATGATTTACAAACAAATCGGTCAGACAGGAACTGACGCCGAAACGGAAATGGAGGATCCACACACTCTATCTGAAGAGCATTAGTTGGAGTAGACCTCATCGCACCAATTATAATTCTAAGACTTTTAAATTGTAATTTATTAAGTTTTTCTGAAGCTGCCTTATTAAAGGGGTCTAAGATAAAGATACCATAGTCAATATGGCTCCGAATTAAAGCGTTATACAGCAGTTTTTGAGAATATGGGTGTGCACCCCACCACACACCAGACAACGCTCTTAAAACGTTAATGCCTTTCTCGCACTTTTTACTAATATATTCAGTATGAGCAACTCCGTTCAATCTGCTATCAAGTACTATGCCTAGAAATTTAACTTTATCAGCCACTTTAATTGGTTGATCCTCAACACAAAAATTGAACCTTGGAATAGATCTCTTTTTACAAAATATTACTGTCTGGCATTTAGCCACTGACAACGATAAGCCATGATCAGAAAGCCACTGGTTTAGATAGTGCAAAGCAGTATTTATACGAAACTGAATGTCCTCTATAGACTTTGAACTAAAATAAAGGACGATGTCATCAGCATACTGTAATATACTGCAAAAAATTGTTGACAGACAGTTCGAGGTCATGGGTATAGATGCTGTACAGCAAAGGGCTGAGAACCGAGCCTTGAGGGAGGCCTTTCCAGACCTGCCTGGGAGGAATAGTTAGCAAGCGGTGTCTAATAGATATAGTTCTGCTGGCCAGCAGATTACATATAAAATGAGTCAACTTCGCAGGAATACTCAGCTGTTGCATTTTTTGCCTGAGTAACGGAAGAAGAACATTATCATATGCAGAAGCAATATCCAGGAAGACCCCAACCAAGTATTCACCCTTAGCAAAGGCTAGTCGAATGTCTGTCGTAAAAATGCTGAGACTATCTATTGTGCTCAGGCCCTTCCTGAAGCCAAACTGAGAGGGCGCCAAGATTTTCCTGCTTTCCACTAACCATTCCAAGCGATTTTTAAGAAGATGTTCAAAAATTTTTACAAGAGTGGACGCTAATGCAATTGGTCTATAGGAGTTGGGATCAGAAGGACATTTTCCTGGTTTTAAAATTGGGATAATAAGTTGAGATTTCCATGCTTCAGGAATTATTCCTGAATCAAAAGATGCATTGATTAAATTTAAAAAATATTTTTTAGCCCTATCATTAAGTTTGGATATAAAGGAATAGGGAATGCCATCTTCTCCTGGACACGAATCTTTTAAACCCGTTAAGACGTTATTGAGTTCGTCGAAGGAAAAAGAGGCGTCCAGTTCACCAGAAGCGGGAGATGGTGGAAAATTCAGAAAGGAATCATAATTAGGGACAAAAGGAGGGGCTAATTTATCTGCAAAGTCATTAAGCCAATCGGATGGATTATTGGAATTGAGTTGAACATCATTAAGAGACCTGCGAAATCTCTTAACATTTGTCCAAACTGTTGAGGATGGGCAGCGGGGATTCAGGGACTCACAGAAATTAATCCATCCTGACCTTTTCTTTTTTGAGACTAGTCTTCTAAACTTAGCATCACTCTGCTGGTAGTTTATAAAATTCTCCCCTGTCATAGAGGCCTCATATGACACTTCAGCAGAAATTCTACTATTGACAGCATCAGTGCATTCCTGATCCCACCATGGATTGGAAAGCAATTGATTCTGTGAAGAGGCTTTTTTAGGAATATGAAGGTCTGCAGAGAATAAAATAGCTAAAACAAATTGGTTGTAACAAAAATGATATTCTCACCATTAACAAGCTCAGGAAGCGATTCAATCATACAATCAACTGAACAGGCGAAATCTGCCCAATTTGCTTTCTTTAGGTTATGTAAAAGTAAGGGTTTGGTGTTTGGAAGCGATATATTTCTATTATGGATAGATATAAGGATAGGAAAGTGGTCACTACCATGGGTGGATGGAAGTGTGGTCCATGATAATTGGGAAGCAAGAGAGGGAGAGGATAAAGATAAGTCCACAGCGGTCTTAGGGTTTTGGTTAGGGTGAACTCTTCTGGTCGGAGAACCATCATTTAGGATGCACATGTTCAGGTCATCAAACATATTAACCAACAAAGGAGAGACTCCATCACAGTAATAGCACCCCACAAGGTATGATGAGTGTTAAAATCTCCCATTACCAGACATGGACTGGGAAGGGCAGTAAGTATAGAATATAACTCAGGAATAAGGGCAGGGGAAGGATGGGGAATATAGAGTGAGAGGAATGAAATATCAAAGGCTCTCACAGCAATAGCATTAATGTGCTGGCTGTGAGGGGGGAGAGGAATAGAGGAAAAAGGAGTAGAGTGCCGTATAAGGATGGCACTTCCTGCATACCCATCACTTCTGTCATCCCTCAAACAGGTGAAACCTGTAACTCGAAACCGAGAACTAGGCAACAACCATGTCTCCGAGATGGCAATAATGACAGGCTTATGCAGGTTGATAATTGAAAATAGTTCATGTTTCTTATTTTTAATACTTTTACTGTTCCATTGCAGAAAGTGGAGTGGGGCCATTATTAATAATTTGGAAAAGGTGTAATAATTTTTGGGCAACGTTGGACGGTAAAGGGAGTTCATCGCACATTGAGATAATACCAATTAAAGTTTCTGTAAGAGAAACTAAGAGGGATTTGGTATCTGAAGGGGTATTAACATTATTGTTAAGAGCACAACCATTGGATAAAGAGGAAGAACAATTGCCAGTAATGGCTTGGTGTGCTTCTTTATCATATCCCTTGCCCAAAGGAGCCCTGGGACGTGATTGACGGACAACAGTTTGGCGGTATGATTTAGTTTGTGAAGGAGAAGTAACAGGTGAGTAACTTTGAGTAATGGAATATGCAGGAGGGGTAAACATTTCCTTAGCTACATCAGAGTAGGATCTTTGGACAGGAGGAAAGCGAGCAGAGGCTTCCATATAGGAAACATTATCTTGCGACATTATAATTTTGATAGATTGCTGTCTAGAAAACTCAGGACAATCCTTATCTATGGCAAAATGTTTGCCTGAACAATATAAACATGTCGAGGTATCTCTGGAGATATCACATGCATCCCCAGTATGTGGTTGGGCACACCTGTAACATCTAGGCCTTGATCGACACTGGGATTTAATGTGACCAAAGCGACAGCAGTTAAGACATTGAATGGTAGGAAGCTTGTAAGTTTCAACAGGTAAGGATGTGTGGTAGCAGTATACTTTTTCAGGCAACATTTGCCCACGGAATGTTATAACAATAGATTGAGTTGGAACCCATGTAATCACACCCTCATTGACATTCTTTCGGTTCAGGCGTCGCGCTTTCATCACTGCTCCACAACCAGTAGGAAGTTCTAACGACTCCACCAGTTCGTCCATTGACCAGTCTACTGGGACACCTTTAATAAGACCCATTCTTGTGACATTATATGTTGGGATAATTGCTACATATTTTGCCATAGATAAAAAAGGGTTGCTTATAAACTCATTTGCTGCCTGAGCAGAGGAAAATTGGACAGAGATTTTATTCCGGCCAACATTTTTAACACCATCATTAACTATAGATTGAATTTTGTTGTGGTGTAAAAATTGACCAAATTTAATAGCCCGTATAGTAGTTCCTGCTGCTGGGTCTGCAACTTCCCGTGAGACATGAACAATGTAAGGACCTTTGTCTTCGTTGGAATAGGATTTAAGACCATCAGACATACTAGGGTGGACATAAACATTTTGTATGGAAGGAGTGGCTGAAGTAGGATCAGTAATTGTTTTTTTTGTATTCTCTATATTCTCATTAATTTCACCTGGCCTCTTACGCGTAACAGGCCTTGCCACCAAACTAACATGACCACCTCCAGTGTCCGGTGGATCCGGAGGAGGGTCACCGTCCATTATACTAAACTAAATCTACAACTTAATTTAAAATACACACAACACACACAATAAAGCTACTTACCGCCACCTACAACGCACAAATACGCACAAAACCAACTATTTCAATACTTTATATTACAAGAATCCTTATAAGAAAGGCCGAAAATCTCACTACACGTGTGTCAACCACAACAAACGGAAGCGAAAAACAAAAAATTAACATAGAACCTTGTAATAGTAAGCCAATGAATTCTTTGACAGTGACATCTGTCAATATTATAACTTATAAATACTTCGGTGTTTGCTTTATTTCAGAATTTAGATTTATTTTCAAACGTATTTTTTACACTTAGAATCACAGATTAGAACCCAAAAATTAATAATAGAATATATGCATTACAGCAACTGTTAATAAATTATAATTCAAAATAATATAAAACAACTTTGTGCCAAGAAAAGAAGCGAAAAAATGAAAATGCGGTACATTTTTCTTTCAACTATATTTAGCATAGTTTATGCATTCGAGAAAGATATGACTTTTACCGTGCAAGCCGGGAAAATGGACTGTTTCTACCAGAAAGTGTCTTTGAATGAAGTCATTGATATTGAATATCAGGTACTATTTTATTAATAAAAGTTATTATCTTAATATATATAATTTTTCTGTACTTGTGTTTGTTAACCTACTTCTCATAAAGGGCTAGACCGATTTGGATGAAATTTTTTGTGTATGTTCGAGTGGGTCCCTCGAAGTTTTGAAAATACAAATGGACCCTGTAGGTGGCGCTGCAGTCGGTTTGCCACTGATCATCTAAGGGGCAGGGACGATTTTATTAATATTTTTTGTGTATGTTGGAGTGGGTCCCTGTAAGGTTTAAATTCACAAATGGATCCGGTAGGTGGCACGGCAGTTGGTGTGTCTAAATTTTCATTAAAAAATCCATTTTCCGAGCAATAAATAAATTTAAATTGATGAATAAATAAAATAAAAATCGATGTGTGTATGTATGTTTCCTATTAACTCCAAAACAGCTGAAGCGATTTTTAAGGTAATCTTCATATTAGCCCAGTAGATGATCCTGTAAATGTTGTTAGAGATCGGAATGTGAAGCCGCAGGTACTGCTAATATTGTATAAATATTAAACCTTTAAAGTATGAATTCAGACCACTTTTATAGTATTTATTTTATGTGCCTTTTTATCTTGCCTCTGGTTTGTATGATAATGGAGAAAATATTTTATTAGGTTTTTAAATTTATATTTTTTTTACTTACTATTTTTTAAATTATTTATTTTTAATAAAAAAAAGTATTTCTATAAGCTTTATCATAAAACTATTCATCTATGTAAACAATAGTGACCATAAGACAGTTTTCTGAAAACAATACAGTGGGTACAATTTCTTTTAATTATTTTTAAGTCTACCGATTTATCTATTTACATAGTATATATAATAGTAAATGCTTTGTGCCTTTCTTTATGTATAATATAAAATAAGATATAACTGCATGATATGAGAGCAGAGTGCTCAAGCTGTGTAATATGCCTATTATATTAACTTAATAAAATGTATATACAAATTTAATATTAGGGATATGGCATCTAGATGAGTGGATTAATATTTAGACTCCCCTGCCCTATAAATATTATAACCATTTCAAGGATCTTATTAATTTTCACCCTAATTAAAGCTTACAGACAGACAAAAAAATGTTAGAAACAGTGTCAATCCAAAATTCTTAAGTGCATTTTTCCAAAATTATTAAAAAGCAATCTTTAAAACTGTTTACATGTTATAATTATGTATTTTAATATTATGTGAATGCTTTAAAAAGGTTTTCATATTAAGAATGCTGCTAACAGGAGGATATAAATTAGTTCCTTATCACTAGATTACATTAATTTTTATAAAAATAATAAAAATTCACTCCTAACTTAGCAATATAGCTGATATCTTCTCAAATGCTTAATCTATACTAATATTCTAAAGAGGTAAAGTTTGTGAGGATGTAGGGGGTAATCTCTGGATCTACTGAACCGATTTTGATGAAATTTGGTAAGAAGATAGTTTAAGACCCTGGGTAGGACATAGTATACATTTTATCACGGAAATCATCCCCTAAAGATGCGGAAATGAGGATGAAGTTTGTATGGGGATTCAACCTAGGGACAAACCCGGGTGAAGCGAAGGTGAGTTATACAATAACTAGCGACTCACCTCTATCATATTGTTTCAATTTTAAACAAATTATTATTTCACAGACTACTCAATATATGGGGAAGGTGATAGGAGCAATTATTGTGACTTGATGCATTATTGGTATGTGAAGGGAAAAATTCCCCCAATGAGCACTAACCATCTAGGTCCTGGGCATCCATAGATACATGCACACTGCCCAAGACCTACCTCCTTTTTATATAGATAGTGATAAATAATAATAATAAATGTTGGGACATTAAAGCACAGCACCACCTAGTTCCATGTTAATTTGCGAGGCTTGTGTTATGGATACCAGATAGTTGATACACTACACCTTAAATACATACATATTATAAATATAATCACCCATGACTAGAGTACAAACATCGTGCTCATCACACAAATGAATGCCCCCAGCGGGACTCAAACCCGCGACCGCTGGCACACCAAGTAGGGTCACTACAAACTGGACCAAACGTGTCGTCAGTGATACATTGATTGATTGATTGAGAGGAGAAAAAAACAGTATTTTTAGAAGAGCTGTTAATATTTTCAAACGGAAAATGAAAATTTAAACTATATTTCAGGTAATAGATGCAACTCATGGAGAGTTAGATGTTTCATTCCAACTCACTGATCCAGTTGGCCGAGTGATTGTCACAGATTATAAAAAACCTGAGAATGCTCACAGACATACGTCAATATTAGAAGGGGACTATAGGTTCTGTTTTGACAACACTTTTAGCACTTTTAGTGAGAAGACTGTGAGTATTTTTATTATTTTACATGTTACATATTATTTTATTGGTGTTCATCATCGATCAAATAAGTACCAGATACACAATCAGCTACAAAAAATGTCCTCACTGAATGAGCACTCATTTGAACATTTGAGTGTGCTTTTAATGCCATTTTTTTTGTGAAAACAACTTTAAGCATTGCCTTTAAGGTTCAATTTACATTGTTGTATAATTATTTTAACTAGAATAATGATGATGATGTTCTCCTAGTAAATTTCGGCCACGGCGGCCAATCTCATTGAGACTAGCCAACTGCGCAGGAGATATTATAGTGCACAAGTGTCTACAAACTGAGTCAGTCGTGTCGTCAAATTTGTGTTTATTTTAAGTAAAAACAATGTCCTTATTGTCAGGTATTCTTTGATCTCATGATAGACAACGAAGAGACCAGTGAAAAAGATTATGATGAGGACAAGGAGATGGAGTTGGGTGAGTTATTTCTGTCATTCGTGTCCCAAAAAATTACTTTTCCATAGAAAAAATATCTACATCACATGATAAAATATGTGGAACAAGTTATTTTTTTTAAGTTTGTGCTAAAATGCAAACACGGAACTTTAATAAAAGTATCTTACGTCCGTCTGTCCGTATGTTACAGCCATTTTACTTAAAAAAATATGGAATTGTTTTTTTTTTTAAAAGCTTGAAAGTTCTTTCAAAGTTTTTTTTGTTTTTTTTTCTTGCTGAGTGTGACAAGGGGGAACGGGGGGTCTACGGCAACGTGACGTTCGCCGTTCATTATTTTTCGACATGATCGCTAGCTCTGTGGCGCGGCTCGAGTGGCCTATATCCTTGGACTTCTGATTAATAGAAATATTATTTATTATTTATATGTTTATTATAAAAGATATTTATTGATTAATTTAAATTTTATTATAATAACTAAATAAATATTTTTAATTCACAAAATTTGTGTACTATCATTTGAAATTTATCATATTCAGGAGGTGGTGCGGGGAAGGGTGAGGGGGTGGGTCTTAGTTTTTGTGACGAAATATTTCTAGGGGGTCACAGAAAGCGTGTGTGACACAGCGTGACGTGAATAGGGGGAGAGGAGGTCAAAAAAAGTTGATTTTAGCGTGACGTATTTTATGAACGGCCCCAAAGAAAAAAATAGTTAATTATATTTAAATAGATGGCGTTATGCAACGATTTCTCATTGATGAATGTGTAAAGTTAATAAAAGAAAAAAAATACCTCAAAAATATATATTCTGGACTTAAAAATGCTTTAAGTAAAAGAAAATGACATAATATATTCTTAAATCAAATGTAATTTTCTTGTATTCAGCCTTTTTTTTTAACGTCCCACTGCTGGGCACGGGCCTCCTCAGTACGAGGGGGATCAGGCCATAGTCCACCACGCTGGCCAAGTGCGGGTTGGTGGACATCACATGTCTTTCGAAAACTTGCTAGGTTTTCTCAGACATGCAGGTTTCCTCACGATGTTTTCCTTCACCGTAAGGCAAGTGGTAATCATATTATAAATGATTCGCACATGAAATTATCAGAGGTGCGAGAACCGGGATTTGAACCCGCTTCACTCGGTTTCCCAAGCGAGCGCGTTACCACTGGGCTACCACTGCCTTGTAATTTTCTTAATTATTAAAAAATCTGCCATTAAGTAATGAGTTTGTACTGCATTCATAGCTAACGCTTATTATATTTTAGAAATCATTTATCACTGTTAAAAAAGTTTAAGGTCACTGAAATTTGTTTTATTAAATGTAAAATAATTTACCTAGACGTATATTAAATATTATTTATAGGTATACTAAATCTAATATAAAAATCTCGTGTCACTGTGTTTGTGGTCGCACTCCTCCGAAACGGCTTGACCGATTTTAATAAAAAAAAATTGTATATTTGGTAGGTATGAGAATAGGTCGTAAAATATTTTTCACCCTCCTACTTACTTACCTGCTATCCTGCCTCTTACATCTTCTCCCTTTCTTCTCCAATCCCTAAAGTCATAAGAGTATCAATCCAGTCCAATAACGGGCTTAGATGCAAACTCTCAATGCTAGCAGGTAACTCAGCAGAAACCTATATGATGCGGGTGAAGGACATATCAGACTCGGTCTCCAGGGTGAAGGACAACGTCTCCACAGCACGACGACTCCAGGAGTTGCTGTCAGCTCACGAGGCGCGGGACAGGAATCTCGCCGAGGAGATGTGTGATAAGTAAGTGCCCGTTGTTATAATGGTTAGTATGTACGGCTGCAGATCGAGAGTTTCTGGGTCGAGAAAAACTTAGTAATTTTGGGAATTTTACCCCTGAGCCGAGGAGATAACGTAAAGTTTTTGGTTCTGCGCCCGATCTCTTACCGGTCGTGTCGATTTAAGTAAAGGAAAATAAATAATTGTCGTCCGAACAGAGTGTGAGATTGGCAGGAATAGAGAGTGCACTGCTTGTGCGCTATAATATCTCCAGCATTTGGCCACTCATCATTTCCTTTACATTTTTCAATATATGAGTACTCTGTTGTCTAATACATATACTATTATATCTAATAGAGTTATCTAATTTTGGTCATATTTATTAATAACTTTGTGCTCTAACTGTATTTCAATAATTTTGTAACACTGTAAGATTACCAAGAAATAAATAAATAAATAAATCATCGTGAGAACGAGTCAAACAGAAAGAACGTCAGTTAGGAGGTCATTTATACTATGGTCAAGAATATTCGCAAGTATAATAATTCGATTGTGTAGAAAAAACGTATATAGTGCAATTGAGCATGTGTCAGATCAGCAGTGTCTAGGACCAAGGACACGGTGAATGTGGGCAAAAAAACTTATGTTACGTAATTGTTTTTTTTTTTCATGAAAAGAAACATTGTTCTGGTTGTTGGTTTTGTTTAATTTTAAAGATTTTGTTTTAGAGTACCTCCAATTATATTTTTTTTAAGTTGGAAGTTCTTTTTTAAGTTTTTTTTGGGTACTCTAATTTATAAATATATCTATCTATCTCTTATCATTTTTATCATTTCTATCTATCTCTTATCATTTTTTAACATCTCTTTACAGAGCAAAAACACAGAACAATTCTTTACTAAGCTCCAAGATAAAAAAAAAAAATTATTATGAGTTTGCAAATATTTAATTGAAATTTGTATAATTTTCCGTTTCTTACAGAGTAATGAAGTGGTCACTTGGACAAATTATTTTCATGTCGGTGGTTGGAATTACACAGGTGAGATATTAAAATGTACATATATGTTTGTTTTTGTATATATATATATACATATATATATATATATATATATATATATATAACAATATAGAAACAATGTATTATAGAATTTTACCTCTTCAAAAGATCTAAAAAAGCAACGCCATATGTACGTATCTATAAAATTAAATGGTACCATCCTTCAACAAGTTTTCAATGGTTTTTTTTCTTTTCAGGTATATTTCCTTAAAAGTTTGTTTGAAGATTCGAACAATAGAAGTTTAAAGAAATTACTACCAAATTTTACGTCACAATAATATCTTATTTATTCAAGTCAATAGACAAATAACTTTTTTTTCTAGCGTTTTCTCGGAACTTAGGCAAGAATTTTTTTTTAATTATCTGTGGCATAACATTAAATGGCATTTATTAATGTAGAAACTCAAATAACTGCAATAAAAAATTTGACGACACGACTGGCTCAGTTTGTAGTGATCCTACTTGCTGTGACAGCGGTCGCGAATTCTAATCCCGCTGGGGGTTTGTGTGATGAGCACGAATGTTTGTACTCCAGTCATGGATGTTTATATTTATAATATGTATGTATTTAAAGTTATATATGTGTAGTATATCAACTACCTGGTATCCATAACACAAGCCTCGTAGCTTACCATGGAACTAGATGGTGCTGTGTGTTAATGTACAAGCAACATAATTAAAAATAGTGTATAACGTTTAATAAAACTCTTGAACAGTCTTATTTACTGACTTTAAAATAGGAGAAGATGTAAAACGATATTTTTTGATTTCATAATATTTTTAATTAATAGTTTATCAAGAGTACAGACAGACTATAGAGCCACATATAATTAAAAAAACAACGTGTGTGTGTACTTATGTACGCACGTAAGAAGTTATACTTCTTAGGCGTAATAGAACAAAAATAGCTAAAGATTTCATCCCGTATGTCACAACTCTCTGTTTGTAAAAGGAATGCAGCTAACTTCATCATGTCGCTTTTTGGCTGTCGGTGTGCGCGCGCAACGTAAGAATTTTACTCTCGTATTTTTTTCCAAACGTGCCAAAAGAAGTATAACTTCAAAAAGTGTGGAATAATTGTTTTGAATATGATTTTGAATTGGATGTATCGTTAGACATTTTTTCCATAAATTGATATGAGATAAAATTGCCATAGTACTTAAGTAAAAATTCTGTTCCTAACATTGTGATCCTAACAGAAGCATTTACTATACCTCTTAACATATTTTTTATTAGCTTTGGTCTTGCCATAAATAAAAGTACTTAATGTTTCATAAATTCCCATCAAAACTTTTTTTATTCTTATCCAATATTCGCTCAAATTTTAATATATAAAAAAAATAGTTGTGCCACGGGAAAAAGCTAGAAAAAATAATTCAAATTTGAATTTTTCTTATTATTATTTTTTTTGAAAGAACGCACAAATGACAAAACCGAATTGTCACAAAAAAAATTAATATCATAACTCCAATTATAAATAATAGATTTAAATATGTAAATATGTAAAGCAATATAATCTGGTTATATTAGAATTGTACTTGGCATGATACTATTAGAACTTTTACAAGTTTAATTTAAAAAAAAGTTTTATTGTAAATATAATTTTAACCATCAAGCGAATACTGCTCAGGCTTATAACATTTTTTTACTATCCAGGCTTTTACGGTGATAACTAGACGGTATTTGGAATATTTGTAAAAAAGATGAGAAAAAAAACTGTTTTTTATAGGATTTATAAATTAATTTGTCAGCACAAAAGTAACCTAACTCTAATAATTAAGTATGAAAAATAGTCATGTATTATAATATAAGTACTTGGTTTTTTTTTATGAAATAGTGTTTTTTCGGAATAGATAAAATTGTGTTTTTTTTAAGAAAAGGAAACTATATAGGTAAATTTAAAATTATAATTTGTTCAAGGTTGGCTGGAATAAAAATAATCTTCAATTGCTTATTTTATAGAGTCAGTAACTACTCGTATATCTTTAAATAATAATAAACAAAAAAAAACATAGTATTGGTCATTTTGGTCTCTGACAACTTTATTTTATTCGAATGCTGTTTTTTTTAATATAAAGGCTAAAGTATCATTCTAATAGTAATTGTGTGTTGGGATTTGTTAATCAATTTTATTTCTTAAGAAAAGGTAACTCTCATTCGCTTTTTTTTGTGTGTGTAATATATACTGTATATAATATATTTCAAATTGTGACTGTTTTCAATTATTTTTTTTATATTAAATAATCTAAAATTAAAATTTGAAAAAAAAGTAAGATGTCAAAGATATATTGTTTAAATTCATCTCGATACTGTCAATATGTGGAGGAAGAAATAAAGAAATTGCGAGTTTATAAATTTTATGCTGAAAACGATTAATATTTTCAATTTTATTTTTTAATACCGGAAAACAATTTATGCCAAAGATACGTCTATCAAAAAAGTATTAGATATCCAATCAGCGACAAATAATGTTCTCACCGATTGAGCGCTCATTTGAACATTTGATCGCGCTTTTTTTTGTGAAAACAACTTTAAGCATTGCATTTAAGGTTCAATTTACTTTGTCGTATATTTATTTCAACTGGAACAATTACCTAAACACAGTTGGTGACAGTTTTAAAAGAACTTTTGCAAAGATTGTGTATCTAGTACTTTTGTGATCGATGCAAAGATATTATAAAATATAAGTAGAGTAAGTTTTTTAATTTTGTATCAAAGGTGTTCAGTGGAATGATAATAATATTATAATATAGATTGTAAATTCACATTTTTGTAATTAGAAATGAATTTATGTCGTAATGTAAGTATGTTCACAAGTTTGTAAATAGTGATTTATGTAGATAATAAAGAATTTTGACAAAAAACGTTTTTTTTTTGGTAAATCTTTATACTCGTTAATAGAAACGAATTAAAGTTGTTTCTTGTACTTTATTAAAATAAAATAATAGCATTACAAAGTATTTTTTTTAATATTTAGTTTAATATTTGACATCTATATATATAAAAGAAAGTCGTGTTAGTTACTTCGCTTATAACTCAAGAACGGCTGAACCGATTTAGCTGAAAATTGGCAGGGAGGTAGTTTAGAGCCAGGAGAAGGACATAGGATACTTTTTATCCCGTTCGACCGCGTTCCAATTTTTATGATATTTTAATTTTTGGATTTCTCTTAGTCCGGAATAGGTAAGTATTAAAACATATAATTAAAATGTGAGAAAGAAAGATTTTTTCTTTTTATATCTATTTAAAACGTACCTAGCGACGAACCCGAGCGAAGCGAGGGTGAGCCGCTAGTTTTAAATAAAAAGTCTCTTCCATAATATGCTGTAAATCATTCGAAACGTCGGGAATCAATAATCGATATTCCCGATAAAATCCGAGAAGATTTATTTAAAAGAGTTTTATATTTATAGCTAAAGAAAAGAAATAGAATAAAGTAAAAAAAAAAGACAGTTTTTTTTAACTTTTCCTATAACTATGGAGGGAGTGACCTGAATGCAGATTCTAATCGAAACTTTATATTCAAAGAGTATAATAATATATAGGGAAGTTATATTAATGCACACATGCTCATCATTAATCTTATAATTAGATTTAATTAGCTTTATTTTTACAGGATTTATATTTACTCCGAGGACAATTTTATGAACTATCAAAAAACGGGGTTCAAAAGTGACAATATTAAAAATATCCTTAAGTCAGATAAAAATCCTTATGTAAGCTGTATTAATTTGAATATCAGTTTTATTTTATAGACATTTTATTGCATTGTATAATGTATATGTACCATTTTGAAACTTTCTCATCTATCTATATAAATAAAAATGAATCACCGAAATGTATATACGCGCATAACTTCGGGTCGACTGCACCAAATTGGATAATTCTTTTTTTTTGTTTGTTATCGTCTGGACAAGTTTTGTATAGAAGAAAATAAAAGATTTTTTTAATAAGTTTTTTTTTTTAAATCTCATGATGTGAAAAGTGGGTGAGTGAAATAGTTTTATTCCAGAAATGATCCCTTAAGGGGGTGAGAATGGGGGTGAAAGTTTGTTCATACAAACTTACTCATGTAAGCAAGCTGGTTTGTTATAAAAAAGGTTACTTTTGAAGTTTTGGCTTCTACGTCAATAGCTTGCTTTAATGCAATTTTTTGTTTGAAAGTTGGCAACCTTGAATTAATAGTTATACAAAAATGGCAACCCTGTAATAGCTTGTCAAACATTCAATGTTTTGATTACAGGAACACCCAATTAAACTAACAAAAAGTTATATTTATGTGTGAAATAAAGAAAATTTAATTTATCAACTAATAATATGTATATTTATTTAAGTTTTATACGTTGTCAGTGGCAATAAAACTAAAATGGTACCATTATTTCTTTTAATGAACCGAATGGCGGCTCGACGGAGAAGTCTCCTCAAAACTGCTAAAACAATAAAACCTGAAAAGAAAATGATAGAAGACGATTATTGTAGGACTTGTTTAAGTACTGAGGACCTTGTGCCTATATTTTATAATAAGGAAACAGAGCAAAAACGTTCAGAAGATCTACGATTAGTAACTGGTTTAGAGGTGTGTTCTTATACCAATATTACGTCTTTATTTAAGTTTTAAGCAAATATTTTCCTATACTAAAACTTTTATTTGTATATATGTACATTTTCAAAATATTATGTAAAGTCTACCTACTTTATTTCATGTTTTAACAGAGTTTAAAGCTTGTAAGTAGTAGTAGTGTAACAGTATAATTTATATTATTCATTATTATTATATTTTAGATTTGTTTTTGACCAGCGAAACCCACGCGAACTAATATAAAGGATTATAATCTATCTCTGTGCCAAATTTCATCCAGATCCATTCAGTTCTTCTGGCACAAAAGTGTAACAAAAATCTATCCATCAATTCTCACTAACTTTCACACTTATAATATTAGTATGGATAATGAGATTACACGACATTATAAAAATCATTTTTAATTATTTACTACATAGAATAGTTTATAATTTCTAAATTGAAATATTTGTTTATATTTATTTCCTATTTATTAATTTATACTTATATTTTCAGATTAGAGTAAATGATGGACTCTCCCAAAAGATCTGCAATCAATGCATTGAAACTATCCAATTGGCTTTACAATTTAGGAGGACAAGTAAAAAAACCGAGAAGGCCCTTCTTAATATGGCCTATGGAAAAACAAAGAAAAGATTACTCAAACCTAGTAAAGTAAGAGAGAAAAAGGTGCCAAAAGTCGAAATAGAAGTTGATTTTGACGATGCATTTGATGATTTTCAAAATGACTTCGACTATTTATATGATGAAGACGAGGACAAGTCTAAAATAGATAAAAATGTAAGTTTGTGAGAGAGTATATTGAAAAATTGTTTTAATTATATTTGCTTAATTTATAAATTTATATTACCAGGACATAAATAGAATATAAATAGTACATAAATAGTTTTTAATGTTTATATGTGTTAAACTCTTTTTAATGTCCCACTGCTGGGCACAGGCCTCATTTCAATACAATGGAAAACAGACCATAGCCCACCACACTGTGCAAGTGATGGAGCCTGAGCAAGTCTTTCGAGAACTTATTAGGTTCACTCTGATATGCAGGTTTTCTCACAATATTTTAAAAGGAGCCCTAGACCAATTGAGTGGAGTGAAGGACCTAAATAGGGCCAAAAAATTGTAAAAATACTTTTACATTTCTTACTTTCATAATACTTACATTTATAATATGTATGTATTTAAAGTTATATATATGTAGTGTATCAACTATCTGGTATCCATAACACAAGCCTCGCAGCTTACCATGGAACTAGATGGCGCTGTGTGTTAATGTCCCAACATTTATTATATTTATTATTATAATTAACAAAGAAATAAAAAATTACCTTTCAAGTTTAGAAAAAATTAAGTATACCTATGTATAGGCCGATGAATTACTTTGGCATTTAATTTCTTTTCTTCTCCTCTCTCTCCTCTCTTTCTTTGTCCAACCCTCTTCTAAGTTTAGCGTTGGATCTCTTTGTACATTGCACTAGAGTGTTCTGCCATGGCTTGTATGTATGTGTATTCAAGTTTTAACTGCCTCTGTGGTGTAGTGGCTAGCATGTACGGCTGCACACTCGGAGGTCCTGGGTTCGAGTCCCGGGTCGGGCCAAATTTAGTTATTGAGTCTTTCTGTATAGTAAGTCTCAGTAACAGCCTGGAGTTGGGATGTTGGCGGTGTTTCACCCCCGTGCCTCGGAGAGCACGTAAAGCCGTCGTTCCTGCGCCTTAATTCTCACTGGTCGTGTCGAGCAGTCTTCCCACCGGAGTATGAGAGTGACAGGAATAGAGAGTGCACTTGTGTCTGCGTGTACACTTGTGCACTATAATATCTCCTGCGCAGTTGGCTAGTCTCAATGAGATAGGCCGCCGTGGCCGGAATCGTTCAGGAGCACATCATCATCATCACTCAAGTTTATCTATCGACGATCAGTAATATTTGGTGGTCATTTCATCTGAGGATATGGCCATACTAGTGCATTAGGCTTTGTTTGTGTAGTTATCTAAATAGTCCTAAGAGAATGCCTGGACAGATTTCAATGGAGCTCTTCTGTTCAATAGAAAAGACCATAATAACAGGAAAAATAAGATAGCTAGATTTTAACCGTTCACTAATAAATAACAGCTTTATTATATATAGTACTTGTAAATAAATTGTATTTCTTAATTTAATTTCTTTAATAATAGTAATCTTATTCAGTGTTGCTATTATTATATTTGTAACCATAGATAAAATAAAATATTAAATATACAAGCCATATTATTGTTCTATATGTTATTTAAAAACTTAAAAAATTAAGAATATTAATTTAGTTTGCTATTATTTAAAATCAAAATATTAAGCGAATACAACCTTCATAATTTTTACAGCAACAAAATATGCAATCGCATACAAAAGTGCCTGTAAAAAGAAAAAGAGAGATCATACCGAACGCTTCATCTTATAAATGCAATACATGTGATAAGGAGTTCCGGATGAAAGCAACATATAAAGCGCACATCAGATTTCACACAAATTATTGTGTTTGCGAGGTGAGAATAAATTTTATATATCTTTGTTTTTGCCAACTCGGTGGTAGATATGTCGATGTAAAATAGCTTATATAATAATGTTAAAGTTATCTCTGTACTGAATTTTAAGCCCATGGAGCTGTTACAATGTCTTTTCAACCGACTTCAAAAAGGAGGAGGTTCTCAATTCGACTGTATGTTTTTTTTTTTTTTTTTTTTTTTTTATGTTTGTTACCTCAGAACTCCGTCATTTATTAACCGATTTGGACAATTTTTGTTTTGTTTGAAAGGGTATACTTCCAGATTGGTCCCATTTAAATTTCAAAAAAAAATACCACCCCTAAGGGTGGAAAAACAACTAATAATGAATTTAACCTACTTCTAATTGTCATATTGACTTGAAACTTTGCAAGTATTTCTATTTTCGTTGATAGTACAGTGGTTCGGTGTTGTTGACCTGATCTGATGGCAAGGCCAGAAGGTGGATAGGTGGAACTCTTCAACGGCTAATAGTAGATACTTTGAGTTTGGGCTTATTTTGTTTGATTTGACAAGCCTAACACGTTAGAATCCTTACTTTGCTACTACTGTCTACACTAAAAAGGGAAAAATAAAAACTTTTTAACAAAAAAATAAAAACCGACTTCAAACAAAAGCACTAAAAAGTAAAAAATAACTGATTGGTAGTTTTCATTTACTATACATACCTAATCAAATATTTTCGAAGTCGGTGTGCTTTGGCTAAGTAATTAAAGCCTACCTATTAAATACATACCTAATCAAATATTTTCGAAATCGGTGCCAGCCCATACAAAGCAAAGCACACCGACTTCGAAAATATTTGATTAGGTATGTATAGTAAATGAAAACTACCAATCAGTTATTTTTTACTTTTTAGTGCTTTTGTTTGAAGTCGGTTTTTATTTTTTTGTTAAAAAGTTTTTATTCTTTCAAGACTTCAAAAAATGTCGATTGATTCGAGTGTAGGTTTTTAATGTTAAAATTAATTTTTATGATTTTATTTTGCAAATAGATCACATATTAATATAAAATCATACTCTGCCTTAATGGTGGATTGATCATAATATTCTGTCCCAATGGCGGAATTATTATAATACAAGCGACTCAACATCGCTTCGCTCGGGTTCGTCCCTAGGTTGATTTGTAGGGGATGATTTCCGGGATAGAAATTATTCTATGTCCTTCCCAGGGTCTCAAACTATCTTCTTACCAAATTTTGATCTATATCGGTTCAGTAGTATCGGAGCGTTTTCGATACCTAAAAACGAACAAAAAACAAATTTTACCTCTTTATAATATTAGAATAGATTCTTGACCAATGGTGGATGATTATAATATTCCACCTCAATGGCGGACGATTACAATATTCCACCCTAAGGGTGGAAAAATCCACCCTAAGAGTGAAATGTTTATTTTTTAAATTAATTTTGAAATCCATGTGCCTTTTTAACCCCTGAATAACATTTTCAGGCTTGCGGCAAGCGCTGCCGCAACAACAACCAGCTGCAGGAGCACAAACGAGCGCGACACGGCCTCGGACGCATACATAAGTGTGCGTACTGTGAGTACAGCTCTGCCACTAAGGAGGCTTTGACTGTGAGTGGGATGTGTTATGTGAAATATATTTGTTAATTTGTATATTACTATCTTAAAACATTGATATCTTAAAACAAATACACATTTTCTAACAACTATCTCTTCAAAAAGTGTCGTCGACATGTGACGTTGAGTCAAATCGAAGAATAATATTAAAAATTCAAAATTCCAATTGTCTAAACACAAATTCGAATTTACACCACACAAAGTACTTTTTCAAACGAAACAACGTGCGTTTTAATTTGGTCAACCGAAAAGGCATGAACAAAAGAGATTTGAAAAAAGCTCAATTCAATTTCGAATTGTACATTTCTTTTCAATGAATGACATAAAAATAATAGATACACGAGAGACGGCACACGGGCGAGCGGCCGTACGTGTGCGACCACTGTGGCGCCACCTTCCACCGCCGCTCCAACCTCGTGCAGCACATCGCTATACATCTGCCGGAGAAAAACTTTCAGGTGAGTGTTTAGTGACGGTGAAGTGAGTGTGTGGTGAGGTGAGTATATGGTGAGGTGAGGTGAGTTTGTGGTGAGTGTGTGGTGAGGTTAGGTGAGTGTGTGGTGACGTGATGTCAGTTTTTGGCGAAGTGAGGTGAGGTGTTTGTGTGGTTTAACATTACGTCGACCAATACACAATCTTAAAAATGAGCGGCGATAAATACTTACCATTTTTCTATAAAAAAGAACTGTAAACCGAGTATAGTATTTATTAATATATTTACAGATTTCATTAAAAATATAATAATGTTAGAAAAAAAAACTGTAAGTTTTATCATTGCATATCATAACACAAAATCCCCCGACTCGTCTGTCAATATGAACGCGGTAAACAAAACAACCGAACGAATTTTTATACTGTTTTCACCAATAGATGGAGTGATTTATGGGGAAGGTTTATGTGTATAATTCATAAGGTTATGTTTAAATTGGCTGAAATATGACGATGATTGTTGAAGATGTCGGATAAAATCATGCCGACGCGACTGGGAGCTTTACTGGCGTACGCCGCGGAAACTAATAGAGTTATATGAAAAAACAATATATTACAGAATTATTCCTCTTAAAAAGATCTAATAAACAGTAGCAACGCTATATGTACATTGTACGTACTTACGGATGTATCAGAGGGATGCGAGGATTAGTTAGTCATTAGTAAATTATATAATACTAGCAGGACCCGTGGCTTCGCTCGTGCTAAAACTACGAAAAATCTTTAAAAAGGTAGTTTCATACAAACTTGCATCCCCTATTTCACCCTCATATAGGATGAATTTTGAAAAATGCTTAAACACGTTTTAATTAATTGTATTGAAGAGCATTTATACCAAGTTTCAAGTAATGTTGACCATAATTTTTTTTTATATTGTATTATAACTTGAAAGAAAGACAAATAAACAAAACAACTCACGTTTATAGTATTAATATGGATATATTACCACTTACATTATAAAATATTTCTCTATTCAGTGCGACATGTGTCCGAAACGGCTAAAATCCCGCAAGTTCCTACAAATTCACAAGCACAACGCACACACAGGCAAGCGATACGGCTACCTGTGCTCCATCTGCGAGCACAGGTTCGAGAAACCCAATAAAGTACGCGCACACACTCGACGGGTTCACGGCGTTCCGGACGACCAGCAGGGTCCGATCGTGAGGGTGCAACTTTAGATCTGTTGTTCTTCTTGAAAATCTTGCAAGTCAATGCTTGCAAGAAAAACAACAGTTTTAGTGTCGGGCGTATAACAATTTTTATGTTCTGTTGTTTTTCTTGTATTGTTTGTTGTGTTATTTTATTAATTGGCAGCCTTTTATTTTTTATTTATATGATATGAATATTATGATTTATCAATTTTATAATGAAATGATTATCCGAATTATTATTGTATTTTACAATAATTAGTTGATATATAACACTCATCACGATCGGGCCTGTGTGGTTTCTGCGGAGGATAAATTAAGGTGATGATACTAGTTATTGACGTTTTAATATATCTATACATATAATAAAATTCTAACTAAGCCGAATCTGTACATTTAATTTTTTTTTGGAAAATCTTATTGAAATAGACATAATAATCGATACAGAGGCCGAATCTATAGTTTTTAGAATATTTGTCTGTCTGTCTGTTACCGCATCACAGAAAAACCACTGGAGGGATTTTGATGAAATTTGGTATAGTGATAGCTGGTTATCTGGGTCAACATATAGGATACTTTTTACCGCGGGAAAATATCTCATTTCTGAGAAAAAGTACAAAAACTGCATTGTAAGAGTATACTAATATGTAAAACCTAAGAATTTCGTTTTTTGTCATCTGAACGCGGACGGAGCCGCGGGTATAGGTAATTATATATAAAACTTATTTTTTAATGATTTTTAATTAAATATCTTTTTACACTGGATTTTGTCTGGATTTGGACTGGAATTTATGTCTTAAAATTATTATTTAAGACATTTTTATGTTATAAGTCAGACAAGTACAAGTCTTTGCCTTATTTTAATATATTTATTAAAATAATGTTATCTCTCAATTAATTGATGCGGTGTTGCTTACATATTAAACTATAGAACAAACATTATAGTAAAAACTACGTCAAAAATATTATATTCAAAAATATTATAATAGTACATAATATCAAATATAACATATTTGATATTATGTACTACACTTCTTTTTTTGTCAGTTTGTTCGTTTGTTTTCCTTTTACTCAGAATCTGAACATATTGATTCTTACCATAGAGAGTATACATATATATGTAGGCCTGAAAGTGATATAGGTTATCTTTCATTCTTAAACATTTAGTTGTTTTCGTCAGATATTATAATATGTGAGAGCATTGAAAGAATCTTTTTTTTTTTATATTTCAGAATTTCATATTTAAATGCACCGGCAGATTGTCTTGTGCTAACGGTGGCTGAGATATCTTCATAGTTGTATTGGAGAAGTTAATTGTACTCAATTGGCAAGTTTAAAAGTTATTAACAAGAAAATTGACAGCAGAGTTTACAAGTTTGCAAGAAAAACAACAGCTCGATTTGCGAAAGTCATGCAGATGATGCAAGAAAAACAACAAATAGTGTGAAAAAAAAAATAACAAATCAGTAGAGTCAGTCGTTGTAAATAAGAATTATGTTTCTATTTTAAAAATATCTCATTTTAAGTTTAAATGAATGCGTATTTGCTTTGGAAACTAAGTGATACGGGTTCGAGATCTGGGTTTAGCACTTTTGAGATTTTATATTCGAATGATATTTAATATGATTATAATTTGCTTGTGTCCAGCGTCGTGGACTATGGCATGAGCCTCCTTGCATAAATACAGGCCCACACCCAGCACGGACAGGGACGTTAAAAGAAGTGAATTTTTGACCGACTTCGAAGAGGAGGAATATCTCCTTCAATTTGGACAGTTAGAAGCAACTTAATCGATTTTTACAGAGAATCCCGATGGTCTTTGGTCACCTGATTATAGAGACCTAAAGAGACCTAAGTGAAACCGCGGGAAAAATCTAGTTTGAAAGTATTAAAAAAAAAGTATTATTATTGTTAATGTCCTGATAATATAATATTTAAAGAATGATGGAGGATGATATCTCGTTTGGAAATGTATTTTAACATATACAATTAATAAATATAATTAAATTATATTGAAATTTGAATTATTTAGTTTTTTATTTTATCTGTGGGTTTTAATTTTGGTTTTGGAAAGTTTTTGTGTATTGATGAATGGACTGGTATAAAACAGACTTTTAAAATTTTGATTTTGAAACCTCATTGTCTTGACATCACATCTACACTACTATTATAAACAGGAAAGATTTGTATTTTTGTACGTTTGTGGCTGATAAACTCAAAAATTACTGGACAGCTTTAGATGAAATTTGGTAAGAAGATAGTTTGAAACCCTGGTAAGGACGGATATTTTTTATTCCGGAAATCATCCCTTAAGGGGGTGAAACTGGGGATAAAATTTTGTATGGGGAATCAAGTTATGCGAAACTTGTATGTGTGTATGTTTGTCGCCTTCACCTTGAAACGGCTGGATGGATTTGGATGAAACTTTGTACAAAAGTAACCTATGACCATAGTTGTATATACGTTACGGTTAGACAACTTAACTCACTGATAAGTCGCTATTTTTAAATAAAAATTTGGGCCTTTTCTAATGAACTAAAAAGAAATCTATGTTTTCTTTTAGAGTTATTTGATTTATTATTTCAGATAGAAATGAATAGTGCTTTACCATATTTAGTTATGGACACCTGTAAAGAACAATATTAAAAACAACTATTTATCTATATTAATGGGTTTTAAATATTAAGAATAGTCCTATATAAAAAAATCTGATAACTTCGAATTATATACTAAATTACAGTCTGCATTTTAAACTTGGGGTGAAAGGCCCGTGGGACTCTGAATAAGGAATATTATCTAGTAAATTTAAACAAAATCACGTCACACAAAATTAATGCATGAAATGATACAACTTTATAGACAATATACGATTAAAAAATTCGATTCTTTAAGACAATCTATACTATTATAAAGAGGTAAAGTTTGTGACGTTGTAGGGGGGTAATCTCTGGATCTACTGAACTGATTTAGATGAAATTTGATCCGGAAATCATCCCTTAAGGGGATGAAAATGGGAATGAAAGTTTGTATGGAGAATCAAGTTAGGGACGAACCCTGGCGAAGAGAGGGTGAGTCGCTAGTATGTAATAAAAATGTCAAGAAAACTACACTATCCTGAGTATTAAATGCTCTTTTTGTCTGCAAACTGTGTGAGTGAAGTCGCGTGTGAAATCTAATAAGTATATTTTAATAACTGAATGACTTTTTTACCATTATATTGACGTCAGGTTGGCCGAGTGGTCTAAGGCGCCAGATTTAAACTCTGGTTCCCGAAAGGGAGCGTGGGTTCGAACCCCACACCTGACAAATCAGTTGTATATATTTTTTATAGAAAACTAATTTTATGTTTCATACAGGAGTTAACATATTTATTATAAATATATATTTTTAAAACAATTATTTTTATTAAAATCGGCTTGCCAGTCATGCTGCCAAACGATTCTCTGATTTTTTTAATCTATCCTAAGAATATGCATAATTTTATCTGTCTTTATTTGAATTAATATCTGACAAATGTCAGTTTGTTAAGTTTTGAAAACAAAAACAACAAATTATGTTTGCTTACAATAAATAAGTTCAAATATATATTTAATTATTTCAACGTAATTTTATATCAAAATGAATTCATTAAACTGTTGTAGAACTTGTTTGAGTGAAGAAAATTTACATCCAATGTTCTTACTACCAGAGTACAGTGAAAAGTATTCTAGCACTGTTTTTCTTATTGCAGGCGTAAAGGTATCGTTGTTTTTAAATATTCCATTATGTACAGGATTAAATTTGATATTAAATTGTATTACCAAATATTATTACATGAATTAATATGATCCAGTATATTATATTTAAACTTGAGCTAGTGTATTTACATTTTAATAAACAAAAAAGATTTTAAAGTTAATGTTGTGAGCTTTTTATTTAAATAATATTCACAATTTTCACTGCAGAATATTTATTGAATGAATTCAAATTAAGTTAATTTTTGAACTTCTTAAAAATATATTGTGTTGAAACTTTTAAAAGGTATGTATCATTTAACTTTTATTCTTTTATATTATATAGGTAGAAATGAATGATACTTTACCACAAGAATTATGCTCAACATGCATAAGTTTTATAAACAAATCAATCAAATTTAGAAAAAAATGTGAAGAATCTCAAAAATTTTTAATGGAAAATCGAGTAAACGGTATCAAAATTGAATATTTTGACTTAAAATTAGAAGAAGATTCTACAGCTATAGATATAAGTGATTCTTTAGAGGACGATTTTAAAGATTTTGATGACAATATAACATTAGATACATTACAAAGTAATAATCATAATATGATTAGTAAAAATAAGAACATACCAAAAACTGAATTAACTTTTGAAACTAAACAAACTGAAATTAATGAAAAACCTATAGACTTATTACTTATTGGTAAAAGAAGAAGAAAATGTGTAAAAACAGTACGAGGAAAGACGACAGATAAGAAGGAAATTATAAAAGAAAGAATAGAGTGCGAGTATTGTCATAAAATATTGACATCGAAATTGTCTCTGAGGAACCATTATAAAATACATACAGGTTTTGATGTTGTTTGTGAGGTTAGTACAAGTTAAGGTTTAGTTACTATTTTAGTTGAACATAACATTCATGGTATAAATATCTCTAATATCTATAATTTAAAAGTTTTTTTACTAATATTGTAAATGTGAAAGTTAAGATGTTTGGATGTTTGTTACTCAATGATGCTAGAATTGCTGAACTTAATTTGGCACAGAGATAAATTATAGTCTGGAATAGCACAAAGGCTACTTTTTATCCCGGAAAAATGTATGGTTTCCGTGGGATAATTTTGTTTTTCTAGAGGTGCACCCAAGTGAAGCGAGGGTAAACCATTAAGTAAGTAATTAAAATAATCGAATTCACAAAAATACAATCAAACTGGACACGTACTTCCGTGAGGAACCTATCTGCAAAAATTTCAAACTTTTAGCATTTATATTCTCTCACCTTTGCTTCACTTGGGTTTGTCCCTAGTTACGTTATAAAGGTTAGTATGGAATACATAGACTTATATAATATATGTATATACATAGGTACAATGAGTTGTTGTTGGTTGTATTATAACATGTTTTCCCGTGGGAATAAGATAATCTAAAGCCTATGTCACTCTTCAGCCCTACAGCTATCTCCACACAAAAACTCACGCCAATTTCACTCTGTTTCGACGTGAAAGAAGAACAAACAAACAAACACACATTCACATTTGAAATATTAGTAGTATGGGTAATAAGTTTTAATTTTCCAGCACTGTGGTAAAAAGTTCATCACTCGAAGACTGCTGCTTATGCACTGTAGAGCCAAACATGGATATGAAAAGACAGATAAATGCTCATATTGTGATTATAAAGCGTCTAATGCAGAACAAGTTAAAGTAAGTACCTACATGAACACTAAATTATAATTATAAAAAAAAGTGTGTATGTACTTATGTATGTATGTAAAAGGTTATACTTCTTTGTTTCTTTTAAAGTATTGTTTTTTTTTTAATGTTTTTTACTTTTTTTCCATATTCTTCTCAGCAAATTCTTTCATTTGATATCCATATCTTGGAGGTGCATAAAAAATAGGTAATAACAGCAAGTAGGGTCACTACAAACTGAGCCAAACGTCATCAAAACTTTCGTTTATTATTCAAATAATAATTATTTTTTTCTATCTAGTGATTGTTCAATAAACAAATAGTGACCAATCTCAGATACACGAGAGACTCCACACCGGTGAGAAGCCCTTCGTCTGTAAAGAATGCAACGCCGGCTTCCACAGGAAGAGCAGCTACCTACAACACGTCGCCATACATTTGCCAGAGAAAACCGTACAGGTGAATATGATAAGGAATCTAATAAAATAAACTAGCAGAACCCGCGGGTTCGCTCGGATTCTTTCCTAGCTTGCTTCCCAATATAAATTTTCATCCCCATTATCACGCCCTCAAGGTATGTATTCCGGGATTAGAGGTATCCTATGTCCTTCCGAGGGTCTCAAAGTATCTTCTCACCAAATTTCATCTAAATCGGTTCGGTATATGCAGAGATTACCCCCTATAACGTCACAACCTTACAAACTTTACCTCTTTATAATATTAGTATAGACTAGCGGCTCACCCTCGCCTCACTCGGGTTCTAAGTACGTTTTAACTGTTAGTATGGAATAGATAGACTATATATTATAGTACTGCTCCGCTCCCCTGGGTAGTGGCATGATGATATATGGCCTATAGCCTTCTTCACTGAACGGGCTATCTAATGCAAAAAGAATTCTTCAAATCGGATTGGTAGTTGCTGAGATTAGCGCGTTCAAACAAACAAACAAATAAACAAACTCTGCCTCTTTATAATATTAGTATAGTATAGAATACTCTGTTTTTATCAGGAATTTAAAGATATTTTTATAATTCGCAAAATAACTGTTATCAAGACACATTTTCAATTCAATTATAATAATCTAATATATAAAATTAGGGGGTGAAAATGGGGATGAAAATTTGTATTGGGAAGCAAGCTAGGGACGAACCCGAGCGAAGCAAGGGTGAGTCGCTAGTAAAAAATAAAATAGTAATTAATTAATTTTCAGTTCAATACAGTCAAAGATAAAAAAATACAACTATAATCTAAGAAAAATAATCTAGAACAGATCTAGGAATTTAGTTTAGTCTAAAACAGACCTTTTTTTCCAGTGCGACCAATGCCCAGCCAGATTCAAATCGGTGACCCTCATGAGGATACACAAAAACCGTCACAGGCCTTCGCCCTACACGTTCAAGTGTAACATTTGTGATAACAGCTTTGCCCGCAGACGGAATGTTGCCAGACATTTGCAAAAATTTCACGGTCTTCTGCCACCGCTGGATGCTCATATCCACAGGATAAAAATACATTGACAGACGGATAGATGATTTTTGGGGTTATATATCGATTTTACCGTTTACAGTCATGATGCGGTATCCTGACCGTTTACGATCATGACGGTTAAATTACGGTCAAATGGTAGATGATGTCTTTTCTAGTGGAGTCTGACCGTTTTCGGTCTCAGATGTTACTTTCATGGGGTGTCGTGAGAAATAAAGATCTAGTTCAATTATATATCAATAGATGGCGTTATGTGTATGGATTTGTTATAATTTAATATTATATTAATATATAATATTTATTCCCAAATAGATATTTTGATTTTAAAAAATATTCTCGGTAAAGGAAAATGAAAAAAATTTTCCGCGGTAAAAAGTATCCTATATGTTGACCCGGATAACCAGCTATCATCATACCAAATTTCATCATAATCTGTCCAGTGGTTTTTTCGTGGTGCGGTAATAGACAGACAGACAGACAAAAATTCTAAAAACTATAGATTCGGACTCTGTATCGATAATAATGTCTATTTCAATTAGATTTTCCAACAAATATTTAATGTACAGATTCGGCTTAGTTACAATTTTATTATATGTATAGATTTTCGTCGATTTCACTGTTTTTTTTATAAAGTAAGCCCTTCGGTAATGAATTTACACTGTTTATTCAATTCATATATTTTATTATATATATATATATATATATATATATATAATGAGTTATTTTGCTACGATAAAAATCACAAATTTATTTTTAAAATTAAAATATAAAATGGGTTTTGTTATCAACGCCATCTATTGTTTGTTTAATAAAAGAAAAAGTATCGTCTGTGTATGGAACTACACGAGTATAGTGTATCGTTTGTGGTTTCGAGCCATATAAAGATTTTTTGACATTTTAAATAATATACATATGAATTTAATACACATTTGAATTTTTATGAACGAAATATTTATTTATGTTATAATTTTTCTAACCCCCGACGCAAAAACGACGGGTTATGTTTGATTTGTCTGTGTGTGTATGTCTGTGGTATCATAGCTCCCGAACGGATGAACCGATTTTCATATTTTTTTTGTTTGAAAGGTGAATTAGTTGGGAGTGTTTTTAGCTATGTTTGATGAAAATCGGTCCAAGATGGTCGGGGGTTTTTTTAATTTTTTTAGTTTAATTTTGTTATTTTCTAATGAGTTTTTTATACGAATCATGTATGATTATATTACATTTTTTATAGTTTGTCTAAAGAAGCTAATATACGAGAATGTACGCGATATTTTATATTATTTTAATATATTATTATTTAATATCTAATATGCTTTGTTTTATTTTCGTAAAGACTTGATAATCCCCATATTTTTTAATCTATACATATAAATAAAATTGAAGTGTCCGTTTGTATTGATAAAATAACAGCTTTATACTAATTTAAAAAGAAGGATTCTCAATCTACGTGACATTGGCGAAGTAATCTGTGCTCAACTGACACGCTTTGAAGCCATTAACAAGATAATTGAATTGAATTTAAAAAAGGAGAAGGTTCTCAATTAAGTTATATTTTTGTTTAGCAAGTTTAGAAAAAAATAGAGATTTTGCTCACAAAGTGTTGTTTAAAATTAAGAACTATGTATGGAAAATATAACTTGAATAATTTATGGTATAATTTGTAAGTCCTATAAAAAAATATGGCGGTGGTAGCCCAGTGGTAACGCGCAAGCTTGGGAAACCGAACGAAGTAGGTTCGTCTCGCACCTTTAATATTTTCATGTGCGAGACCCGGGATTTGAACCCGCTTCACTCGGTTCCTCAAGCGAGCACGTTACCACTGGGCTACCACCGCGTTTTTATTGTAAAATTTCAAAAATAAAAATTTTATTACGTCGAATTATGAGTTTTAGTGTGCAGTTGTTTTAAAACTGGAAAAAATCTTACGTAAGGGGGAGAGGGGAGTAAAGAAATAAATAAAAAGAATACATGAGGGTTCCAACCCCAAAATGGTGTCAAAAATAGCCAAAAATGTGTAGTTAATGAATGGCTCTTTTGGCCTGTATATTTTAATCCCATTTAATTCATTTAAAACCTATAAAAGCTAGTTTTCTACAGTTATATATATATTACACATTATTATAAAGGTTTATAAATACAAAAAAAAACAATAAAATTGGGAATAAATTAACTTTATTATAATAATAACACCGCCATCTATACCGCGACACTTCCACCGAAACTATATAATATGACTAAATCAGACTAAACACTAATGGGAGACTAAAAAGATAAAAAAAAAACAACCAACTAGCTGTCACAACTTCGACACTCCATATTAAATCTATACTTCTAAAATAACAATGAAAACTAGAAAGTCAATTTTAGCTTTGTTACTATAAATTTGAAACTTCATATTATGAAATCCAGTAAAAAAAATTAACCCGACACCATCTCCCTGAACTGATGATGTGGAGCCAGGAGGTGGACAGTGGAACTCTTCAATGGCTACTGGTAAAGCCTTCGAGTTTGGGCTCGTTTGAATCGTTTAGACAAGTTCCATACATCCCATAAATTTAAATTAATACCATATCTAAATAGTTTCTAATAAATATATTATTATCCCATATCAATATTATAAATGCGAAAGTTTGGATGGATGTTTGTTACTTAATCACGTCAGAACGGCTGAACGGACCTGGATAAAAATTGTCACAGAAATAGATTATATTCTGGAATAGCACATAGGTTACTTTTTATCCCGGAAAAATGTACAGTTCCCGTGGGATAGGTTTTTTTTGTTTTTTACTAGGAACGAACCGCGAGGGTAAGCCGCTAATCCTTACTAATATTATAAATGTGAAAGTGTGTTTGTTTGTCCTTCTTGCAAGTCAGAACGGAGTGACCGATTAGCGTGATTTTTTGTGTGAAGATAGTTGGAGGGCTGGAGAGTGACATAGGCTACTTTTTACCGCGGGAGATTATCTCATTCCCACGGGAAAACACGTTATAATACAACCCAGAACAACTCATCATATCATATACACACTAACCGTCAAAAAGAACCTAGGACGAGCCAAAGCGAAGCAAGGGCGAGTCGCTAGTGTAGTAAATAAAATTGATACTTTTAACCAATACTTTAAACCGGTGTGATTAGTTCCCAAAATGGCCACTAAGGAAATCTAATCGCCACTTATATTGATATATCACCATATTATTCTCATTTAAATCGACGAAGTTACAAACAAAATAAGAAATAAAATGTCGCAAGTAACAGCTAGTTTTTGAAGTTGGTCCATATAATATATTAAGAGAAAAATAGAATTATTGCCAGATGTGGACATCTAAAGCGTTTGTGAAATAGGGAATGTGTTTTAGTGTTGCAATAAAAATTGGGATGTTTTAAAGGGATTTTGTCTTATGTTTAATAATTTGCATTCATACTATTTATTATATCTGGCAATATTTTCCACGGCCCACAAATCAATTCACAATCGATTTCATCAAAATCGGTTTAGTTTATGATGTTTAACAAAAAATATACATAGTATAATAATCAATTTATCGAATACGACACAAAAAATCCGATTAATCGATTAAAAACGAAATATTCGATTAAAACGAATTCCATAATAGCATATAGAAGTAAATAGAGGTGATATTAACAATAATTATTACTAATAACAGTGCATATTTTTAAATATTACAGAATTTGCAATGTGCTCGCGACATTTAAGAATCGATGTTGTATGTAAAAGAAATCGATACAATTAATCGATAAATGCCATAATTGAAACCGAAAAAAGGTTTTTTATATATCTATGTATAATTTATTGTATATATTCATTTTTTAAAAAGTAATCACATCAATATAATCCATAATTTAAACGAAATATCGAAGAAAAACACGAGAGATTAAAAAAAAAAATCGCGAGCACTAAGTATTAAAACACAACAAAATCTATTATCTAAATGAATTTCATTTTCGTTGTATAATAAAATAGTTTTCCATAATTAAAAAAAAAACAATTTTGAAAAAAAAAAAAAAAGTTATAAACACATTTTTCATTGAATTGAAAAAAACATTTTTCTCTGTAATATACAACTTATGAGACAATAATTTATGTAGTTTTAACATTCTACTTATTTTTGGATAATTTATCAACACTATATATATATATATATATATATATATATATATATATATATATATATATATATATATATATATATTAATATTATATTCTCATTTTATTGCAAATACTGTAGTAATTTATTTCATTCTTGTAATTTTAAAACTTTTTAAAAATAACACTGTTATGAAATTTAGCTAACATTATAATGAATTTATATATTGGCATTCATGTTGCTATTATCTAGCTATAATTAAAATTATTATAATATCCTTGCTGTGTTGCTAGCATTGATATTGAAGTAAATTGTTGACATTTTTTAATTTGAAATATTGTTGTTATTATTGCAAATTTATTGTTGTACTTGTGTTGTACTAACAAATCTTATACATGTGTATGTATGTATGTTTGTGTCAATAATAATGCAATAATCAAAGGATGTGAACTAATCAGGATAAAGGGATTGCTTATGAACATATAATTGCTTAGTGTGTCTATATATGTATATGTGTATGTGTGTCTGTGTATTATCGTTGGAATTGTTGAAGTTTTTCACAGGAAGGCATGCGCAGGCGCTGGGCGTCGGCGTGATGGCGGGATTCCCCGAAATTGCGGGCTTTCCACGCAACACTGTCCCTGTAGTTGCGTTCCCTTTGACACGCGTGTCGGAGGCCCACTGGAATAGCGAAAAATATTATTATCTAATACTAATATAATAAAGAGACAGAGTTTGTTTGTTTGAATGCTCTAATCTCAAGAACTACTAATCCGATTTGAAAAATTCTATTTGCATTAGATAGCCCGATTATAGAGGAAGGCTATAGGCCATATATCATAATATATATATATAGTCTATCTATACCATACTAACCGTTAAAACGTACCTAGGAACGAACCAGATTGAAGCAAAGGTGAGTTGACAGTTATATACATACTATAATATTAAATATCTCACCTATAAATTCTTCTTCGATGGCCATTTCAAGTCTTCGCAAAGAGCCTTGATAGTCTGTGTGGAAATTTTCCTTCACATAATATGGTACCTGTAAAAAATATACATATTAAAAAAATCGTACAGTCCAAGTTGTATGTTGAATATTTTTGACCAAATATAACCACCCAAATTATATAGGAGATATAATTTGGGTGTTTATATTTGTTTTGGGTGTTATGCAGAAGATATAATTTGGATGTTTATATTTGTTTTGGGTGTTATATAGAAGATATAATTTGGGTGTTTATGATTGTAGTTTTCCAAAACACGATATTTTTTGATGATATTTTAGAATACCTTGGTATACTTTGTATGATTCCACGCTGACAGATAATTATACAACAATTGGTTGAACCCCGGATTCTATGTAATTTGTTTTATATCTTCCATATAATTTGGGTGTATTTTATGAGATCTTCGTGTGAACTTAAATAAATGTGAAATATTTTAATTATAATCTTTATTGCTTTTGCATTAAGTCTATATTAATATTTTTTAATTTAACTTCTTTTTGATTAAGATAATTTTTGAAAATTGCAAATATAGACGGGAAATTCAAAGTAGTTGAAGCGAACGCCATTGGTCAGATCGAATGTGACGTCAGTGTATAAATAACAGAGAGCGATTAGCGATTTTGTCGCTACAAATTGAGTCGCCATGTCTCTGTGTATACTGTGCGAAATGGCGGGCGTTTAAAGTATCGTATCGGTATGATTTTTTTTATACTACGAGTAGATTTTAGTTCTTTGGAGCTGTATATTTTTTATAATTATATAACGATGTTAGCTATTGTATATATTTTTTAAGTCACGCATATTCCCTATTTATATCCCGATATATATATATATATATATTGGTCAGACCGAATGGGACGTCAGAGTATATCATAACAGAGCGATCAGCGATTTTGTCGGCTGTCGCTACAAGTTGCTTAAGTAAAAAGTACCAGATAGTTGATACACTTCTCATATAATAACTTTAAATACATACATATCTATATATAAACAAAAATGAATCACCGAAATGTATCTACGCGCATAACTTCCGATCGACTGCACCATATTGGATAATTCTGTTTTTTGTAGTATTGTTAGGAAGTTTTATATAGAAGAAAATGAAAAAAAGAAAAATTTTTTTTTACTAAAATAAGTTTTTTTTTAAATCTCATGATATGAAAAGTGAGTGAGTGAAATAGTTTTTATCTCGGAAATCATCCCTTAAGGGAGTGAGAATGGGGATGAAAGTTTGTATGGAGAATCAAGTCCAAAGGACAAACCCAAGCGAAGCGAGGGTGAGTCGCTAGTTTTAAATATAAACACCCATGAGTATTTCATATTGTTGATAAAAATGTATTTACTGTCAAGAAATTATAATAATTAATAATTTTAATTAAAAGCCGAAAATGAAAGGGCCGTTCAGTTAATTTACCAGCAATTATTGGGCAGAAGTTACTATTCAAAGAAAAAAAACAGACAAGTATCTCTCACACCGAGACTTCAGTAGCATGAAACATTAAAATAAGTTTATAATTGCAAGCAATTTTTTTTGTGACGTAACTACAAATTTACGATTTTCGAATTATCCCCTTTACTTGTGGTATAAGACATTTGCTCCTTGGCAAATTTCATGATTCTAGCTCAAGGGGAAGTTGAGTAGTAGTAGCTCAAGAAAGCCTATTAGGTTTTAATTCCCTTGAGAGTTGGACAATATGCAACACAAACGGCCTTATCTTTTGATTGTGTTGATTTAGAAGTTTGATTTTTGCACAGCTCCAATGAATCCCAGACTCATTTAGAGTATTTGGTATGCATTTCAACTTGATACCTCCACGGGTTTCTGAGAAACAGATTCTTGACAGAAAGACGGACAGACAACGAAGTGTTCCTATAAGGCTTCCTCCTCCTGAGGTATGGAATCCTAAAAAATATATTTTCTCCATCCTCAAACCAACTGGTCTCCAAACCCCCAAACCCACATACCTTCAGATTCACCGTCTCCCTTGGAACGGGGTACTTGGGTGTGGGGCTTAGACTGTATATGGGCTCGCTGATGAAGAAGCCCGACATCATGGAGAGCAGGACCAGCACTAGGACCGGCAGCAGCTGCACGAGCCCCGCGTGGCTGTCCCGCGGCTCCGGGTCGCGGGTTCGACGCCGGGTGTACACTGTTGGACCACCGCCTGGGAACGCTATCGTAATAGAACATCATGCTATTATTATTATATATGTCTGTCTGTGCGTTTGTTAGTCTTTCAAGCTGCAATGAGATGGCTTTAAATGACATTTAGTACAGAGATGAATTATGACATAGAGTGACATGTGACTGTTGAGATTTCTCGCGGACTAACATACTTACATTTAATTTAAATTTGAAAATATAAAAATGACGATTCAAAAGTGCTTGTAAATGTCTATTTGAATAAAATATATTTTGAATTTGATTTGTTAGTTATAAAAAAAATCAAAAGGTGGTGCTGACCGTATATGATATCTATACATATAGATAAAATTGAAGTGTCTGTTTGTAATGTCAAAATAACAGCTTTTTACTGAATGCATATGAAAGTATATACGGTACTTATAAGAAAAACACAATTTTTAAAAATTTTGTCTCTTTGTTCCGACTAATCTACGAAACGGCAGGACCGATTTTGACGGGACTTTCACTGGCAGATACCTGACGTTATAGGAAGTAACTTAGGTTACTTTTATTTTAGAAAAAGAAATAGAATTTTGCACAAAAAAAATGTGAACAAAATCAACTAGCATGTACGGCTGCAGATCCATAGGCTCTGGATTCGAGTCCCAGTTCGGGCCAAGTTTAGTTATTGAGTATTTCTGTCGAGAAATTCACAGTAACAGCCCAGAGTTATGGCATAACGAACTGCAGAAAATTGCACAAGAGGCGGCCTTAACGCTAAAACAGAGTTTTCCTCCAGGCAACCTTTAGGAGATGGAAATATTAAAATATGATATTATTACTTATTTTATTTTTATTTTATTTATAAAGCACACTAACAATACACACATAAAACATTTCTGATAATCTTATTAGTAATATAAATTAAGTACCTAATATGTATATCTATTACAAGTGTAAAAAAAGTAATAAAAGTTTAAAAATTAATTACTATCTAAATTTAATTTGTTATAATTTCTTTTTAAAGTAAACTAATAGCCTACGTCTAAAAACAGAGGGTGAATCGTGAAAAATTTCAATGCTTGGTATCAATTTCTGAAGATTATTATATTTAGCACAAATACGTAAGACAGGGGCTTGGCTACCCGGCCAGGTTAGACCTCGCTAACGCGAATAGCGGTCGGTTAAGCTAACGACACAGGGGTTTGTAGAAATGAAAGGCAAATCTCACCGGTGGCCCCAAAGAACATGTTGAAGAGCTCCTCAGCAGTTAGGTCGGATTCGAACCCACGAGCGTAGTACTGGTGGTGCTGGTGCGGGGCGTGCGCGGGTTCATCCCCGCGCAGGTCGTACTGCTTGCGCTTCTCTGGGTCTGTTAGTATTGCCGCCGCGTTACCTATTGCCTGTGGGAGGAATGAATATGAATTAAATATTAATTAAGGGTCCCATAGCAGTAGCTTATCCCCGTTTTTCAATTAGAGAGCATAATGCCGCACAATTTTTTTTTTGGGATATTAACACACAGCACCATCCAGTTCCATGGTAAGCTACGAGACTTGTGTTATGGATACCAGATAGTTGATACACTACACATAATATATAGCTTTAAATACATACATATTATACATATAAATACCCATGACTGAAGTACAAACATTCTTGCTCGTTACACAAATGAATGCCCCCAGCGGGACTCGAACCCGCGACCGCTGGCACTGCAAGTAGGGTCACTACAAACTGAGCCAAACGTGTCGTCAAACTTTGGCGCACAAACACGAACAACGCGAAAAAACACAGGTTATATTTTCTGCTAATGAGTTGGTTGGTGTGACCAAAGCAGTACTTTTCAAAGTGCGGAGCGTTGCTGTAATTAAAAATTTTAAGTTGAGCATTATGCCGCATAATGCACTCTAATGCTGTAATTGGAAAACGTCCTATATGTTACTCCAAGCCTTGCTTAGCCTATTTGTGTACTAAGTTTCATCCAAATCCGTCCAGCAGTGTTAGGGAGAAGGAGTAACAAACATACACGCACAGACACACAATCTTTCGTAATTATAATTAATAATAACCCGATTGTGTTTAATTTAAATTTAATGAATGTACTATGTATGTTGTTCCATCATTCAAAAATTGATGTGATTTTTTGCATGGAGGTAGTTTTATGGTGTGGACTGTGCCACAGGATAAATTAAACGATATATTTATTCCTGTGGATTATACAGATATCGGTTTAAGTCATTGGGCGTTTGTATGGGAAATCAAGTGTAGTGGGTTCAAATCCCGGGTCACCTTTGATATTCTCATGTGCAAATCATTTCCAACATGACCATCACTCGTCTTACAATTAAAGAAAATTTCTTGAGGAAATCTGCATATCTGAGTCCTGAGAGAACCTAGGAAGCTTTTAAAAGACCCATGAGTCCGCCGACCCGCACTTGACCAGTGTGATGGACTATGGCCTGATCCCTCTTGTTTTAAAAGGAGGCTCGTACCCAGAAATGGGGCATTAAGTTAGAGACTGAATATATATTAATATTGTAAGTCCGTTATAGTTACTTTAAATGCTTCCGCCGCTCCTGGTGCATGGTTCTTGTCGGGATGGAGTTGAAGAGCAAGTTTCTTGTAGGATTTCTTAATGTCAGAATCTGTTGCTTCTTTGGTCACTCCTGGAAAGCATAAGTATGACATTAAAATTTTAATACAAATAAATAAAATTGAAGTGTCTGTGTGTGTAATGTCAAAATAACAGCTTTTTACTAAATGCATATGAAATTATATACGGCTACTAATAAGAATTTTTTTTAATTGTCCGGCTTATCTCTGAAAAGGCTAGACTGATTTCGTAGAGACTTTCACTGGTAGATAGCTGATGTTATAAGGATTAACTTAGGCTAGTTTTATTTTAGAAAAAGAATTAGGGTTCTGTGTCTTTCTGTTGTCTGTCTGTCTATCTGTTACCGCATCACGAGAAAACCACTGGGCAGATTTTGATAAAATTTAGTACGATGATAGCTGGTTATCCGGGTCAAGCTATAGGATACTTTTTACAGCGGGAAAATATCTCATTTCTGAAAAAAATACAAAAATTGAATTGTAAGAACATACTAATATGTAAAACCTAAGAATTTGGTTCTTGGTCATCTGAACGCGGCCGAAGCCGCGGGCATTGCTAGTATATAAATAAAGATGTGAAAGTCCTTTGGGTAAAACCAGAAATCATAACACTTTCTTAGATTTACGCGAAATTGTAATATCTTAAATAAAATTTTAATATTCTCGGATTTTTTCGCGGATTTATTTTCATTTTTGGTCTTCGACGTTTTCAATGATTTAAATATTATAAATGTAAGCACCCATGACAGGAGTACAAACATTTGTGCACATCACACAAATTAACGCCCCCAGCGCGGGACTCGAACCCGCGACCGGTATCACAGTAAGTACAGCACTAGAAAATGAACCAAACGTGTTGTCAAAATAAAATTTTTAGTTGTTAACTTCAATGATTAATTTTATGCCTATAGTGAATATACTGTTACTGCTTTATCATCAGTGCGACACTAACAAGAAAATAAGGCTGAGCTGCAAGATCTTCCTTATAAATATGAGTAAATACTTTTAACAGAATTCCATATCAAGATAAATATAAATTGTACATACATATAATGAAAGGCTAACTGAGTCGAATTTGTACATTAAATATTTTTTGGAAAATCTTATTGAAATAGACGTTATTATCGATACAGAGTCCGAATCTATAGTTTTTAGAATTTTTGTCTGTCTGTCGTCTGTTACCGCATCACGGGAAAACCACTAGACAGATTTTAATGAAATTTGGTATGATGGTAGCTGGTTATCCGAATCAGCATATAGGATACTTTTTATCGCGGGTAAATATCTCATTTCTGAGAAAAAATACAAAAACTGCAATGTAAGAATTATACTAATATGTAAAACTTAAGAATTTGGTCTTTGGTCATCTGAACGCGGGCGGAGCCGCGGGCAACGCTAGTATATAAATAAAATTTTAATATCTTTTTGTGATTTGAATACAACCAGCCAATATCCCTCTTGTCTTTTTCATTCTACGTGACTTTGACAAAGTAATCTATGCTCAACTGGCACGCTTTGAAGACATTAACGAGAGAATTGAATTGTGATTTGAAAAAAAGCAACCCTATGTAAATAACAAAGTTTGTTAACTGTTGTTTGAAGTTATACTTCTTTTGGCACTTCTGCAGAAAAAATATGAGAGAAAAATTTTTACGATGCCCGCGCACACCGACAGCCAAAAAGCGACATGATGAAGTTAGCTGCATTCCTTTTACAAACAGAAAGTTGTAAGTTGTAACATATGGGATAAAATCTTTAGCTATTTTTGTTGTTCTGTTACACCAAAGGTGTATAACTTCTTACATGCGTACATAAGTATACACACACTTTTTTTATAGTTGTTATTACTTGGTTTTCCATTATTTGCATTTAGAACATATTTTTTTTAAAACAAACGAAATTAATGATCCCAGCAACTCAGTATAACTTTTGTATTCGTCATTGAATAATTAATTTTATGAATACATACATTTTTAATGAGAATAAAAATGAGTAAGTTAAAGTAATTTATCATGTTAATTTTGTCATATATACAAATAAATTATTTGCTAGCAGCAACTGTTGTATTCAGACAACTAAATGTTAAATAACCTGAAAATATTAATGTTGCACCAATATCATGTTGATTCTTATGATTATATCAGGACTCTTTACACATGCATGTTTATGCAACATTTCATCACACTTTCGCTACAATCAAATAAATAGAATAACACTGTGTGTTATAATAAGTAATCAATGGTTATTTATATAGATATGGTAGTGACAAGAAGCCAGTGACTTTGATATGAAACCTTACTTCGCTCGGGTGCTTTCCTGTGTACATAGTGTTGCTACAGTTTAATAGATATTGTTTTTATATAGTGCGGAGCACGCTAATAAAACCCCCACTGAGCATGATTTTGTCTGACATCTTCAACTGTCATCGTCATATTTCAGCCAATTTACATAAAACCTTAATGAATTATACACATGAACCTTCCTCAAGACTCACTCTTTCCATTGGTGATAACTATATGAAAATCTGTTCAGTAATTCTTGAGTTTATCTCGTTCAGACAGACAATTGCAGTGGAAGAACTTTAACATGTAGTGATTTGTAATAAAAAGTAACTTTATAGCTAAATCATATGAATTGTTCTTATTTATTAGGGAACAATAAGAGATTTAAAACAATTATAAATGCTAACATTAAGCAAATGTTAAGGTGTAATAATACAATAGATCTAATTCTTGCTTATGTCATAATGAGTTGACATTGTGGATTTTTATTGTTATACATAAAACTGACCCAAATAATAAACTGGCCTTGAAGCTATTTTTGCACTTACCTAGTATTTCATAGTAATCCTTGCACTTGGTGTTCACCCTGCGGACAAATTCCAATTGTTCTGATGTATATTCTCTTTGTGGAGCCTGGTGGGTTGGTGTTTTCCTTCGTCTTACTTCCTCAGCGCTAGGGCTGCTCGGGGGTGTACGTTTAGGTACATTTCCCGAAGCGCCTGCAGCCCTAACTCGGATTAGGAGCTCTTTAGCACGTGGAGTTGGGTATAGTCGTTCGGCTTTTTGCAGAAATCGTTCTGCTTTTTCTACATTTCCTGCTGCAAAGGCATTTTGCGCAATCTCTATACACCTTTCAGCGTCGTCCTTGTTGCCTTCAATCGTCATTTTCTTGATGTTCCGACTTGATTTGCAAATATTTATTTACACGTAATCCAGACAGATTGTTCGGTAACTGCCTGGTGTAATAATTAAATTAAATTAGCGTAAATTAATTTTATATTTGATCAATCATTATTACTAAAGTAATGCGTCAATAGAGAAAAATAGCTGTGTTGCCATTTTTGATTTAATTTGTCTAATTATTTATCAACTTGCTGAGGAAGCATACAATCTTGTCTTTTTACAATTTTGCACGTAACATTAAATAATATAAATTGAAATATAAAGTGACTACTTGAGTTCTTAATTATAAATTGTCACTAATATATTCTTATTATATTAATGTATTTACTACATATATTGAATTTATGTTAATTTATAATTAATAATCAACTTGTTGGTGTTGTATTAATATTATATTTTTATATTCAGCACAGTGAAAAAAATACCTCCGTAAAAACAGCAATTGATATTTATTTTTTTTTTAAATAATTACTTTCTAAATTCTACTTGACTTTTATTTTATTTAAAAATTTAAAGAAATATCGATTTTAAAATCGAGTCTTAAAATTTTGTTATGGGCAATTGCCCTAAAATCTAAATAGCGCAATGTTTTTTCAGTTGCCGTCATATGACGTATGACGCATTCTAGTGTACGAATCAATTGAAAACTATATTTTAGTAGCGCGATTGAGGCGTATCCTGTTTCTAAGTGCAATTTTATTTGTATTCTTACATAACTATCAAGAAATAATACTTTTGGAACTACAGGAATTTCAAATTTAACAAAGATATGGCTTCGGCGCCGATATACAACCCGGTGAGTAAGAGTGAAATTTTGTGAATTTTAGACGATTGTGTTATAGGAAAATGTTTTTTTTTACGTCTTTCGCGAGTCCAAGGGCATGGCATTGATATCAGTAGTTTGTCAAAGTTGTATGCTAAGTAAATAAGGTAAATTATCGTCTCATAATTACACTATATAGGGATGGTGTTAAAGTTCTATTAAAAATTATCGTTACGTGCATTCAAGGCTTTTTTCGTTTATATATTTTTCACATGACATTTTTTCTAAATAAAACCTTTTTCCTTAAGTAAAAATATCACTGGATAATATACCCAAAGTCCAAACCTATTAGTAATCAGTTAATTTAAAACTAATTAGTGTTAAGTCAACAAAGATATTCATGTAAATTTGACCCCAATATGCTTTATGTTTATGTTTATATTTAAAAATATATATATATTTAAATAGCTATTTTGGTAATTATACAAATTATAAAATAAAAAGGGCAACAATTTCCTGTTTAGACTTGAAACTAGATTACAGACTATATAAATTATTATTAATAATTAATTCTTCAATAATATTACACTATTTCAAAAGAGTAAAAATTATTTGTATGTAAATGAATCAAGAAAAAGATAAAGATGGAGAAAAAAAGGTAATGGACAATATGATTTATTCCACTTAGGGGCCATTTTTGACCATAGGGGTAGGGGGGGTAGCACATAAGATTTCTCAGAGTCCCTCTCCCCCTTCTTACATAAGATTTTATCTGGTTTTAAAAAAGAATCAACTGTACTAAAACTCATAATTTGACATAAATCAAAGATTTTAATTTTTGAAATTGTACATTAAAAAAGAAAAATAGATGTCAAAGTTGTATTCCCCAACACTTAACTCTCAAATATCCATTGCTATGTTAAAAATGGCATATTTCGCCAGTGGCAGGCCTGGGTGGTACAGCTAAGGAGGATATGACCCCACCTGGATTGTCAGAGCACAAGGTGGCTTGGTATTCAAATACTTCAACAGGCATTAATGCTCACTAGGGAAGTGCCCTTCTTTTGTGCATCAGGTTGCTCATTGAGTGCTATTGCAGGAACATGAGAGTGACGTGGGAACTAATTTATTGAAAAAAGTGAAAATTTCAACTCTACCTATTACGGTTCATGAGTTACAGCCCTCTGACAGACGGACTGACAGTGGAGGCATAGTAATAGGATTCCGTTGGCACCATTCGGACTCTAAAAAGGCAAACGCCGGCGTATAAAGTTATGTTAATTATAAAATAAATAAAACTTGATATTTAAAAGACCAACTATGAAGTTACCTGCTCGTTCTTCTTTGCAAAACTGCTTCTTGAGCCGGTCATAGCTTCCTCACGGACTGGCCACGTTGACGCTCTTTAAACTATATCTATACGTATAATAAAATTGTAACTAAGCCGAATCTGTACATTAGATATTTTTTGGAAAATCTTGTTGAAATAAACATTATTATCGATACAGAGGCCGAATCTATAGTTTTTAGAATTTTTGTCTGTCTGTCTGTCTGTCTGTCTGTCTGTTACCACATCACAGAAAAACCACTGGAGGGATTTTGATGAAATTTGATATGGTGATAGCTGGTTATCCTGGTCAACATATAGGATACTTTTTGCAGCGGGAAAATATTTCATTTCTAAAAAAAAAAACAAAAACTGCAAAGTAAGAGTATACTAAAATGTAAAACCTAAGAATTTGGTTTTTGGTCTTTTGAACGCGGGCGGAGCTGCGGGCAATGCAAGTTGACTATAAAGCGTCGTGTGCATTGGCCCTTAGATTAAATATGTAAGGATTTACCTCTAACGGAAGGGTATAAGAAACTCATTTCTACTTTACCATATTTAACTCACCTTCACTTCACTTATCACTTATTTAACATACCTTATCATAATACATATTATAAGAATTTACATTATGACATATTTAATTTTCAGCATTACTTCAACTCGCTCCAGTAAATACAATGATTTTCTTTTTACAAAATACTTGTTTTATATCTTACAATTTTTTCATTTCCACATATTTAAATTAAGGGGTATATGGTAGGAAATAGGTATTTCATTTGACTCTAAATAATAGTGATAACTACATTCTATTCTCATACTAGTAACAATTATTGTAATTTTTTTTGTTTATAATGATGATTTTAATTTTACTTCTTATTATTATGTATTACTATCAATTTCTTTTGTATTATGACATTTATCTATAACTTTATTATTATGTTTTAATTTTTGTACTTTTAATACATGAATTTTTAAATGCTATTGTACCCTTATAATTGACATGCATATAAGGTATATTATTATTACATTAATTAAATTGAAAATGTTTCATATGTATGTTGTAAGTGTGTTTTTTACAAATAAATAAAAATAAATAAACAATTCATGATATTGCTAACAAATTAATTTCCTTTATAGGTAATACCATGTTTGCACCCCATCCCCGGTGGCATGTTTCCTGGTCGCATGATCAGGATCCAGGGTTCTGTGCCTCCTGGTGCCCAGAGGTATGTACAATTTATATTTTTATATACTATATACATATTATGTACTCTGACTACCAAAACTATTTAAATTCAACCATTCCATCTATAGATGTTGTATGGATTTTTTGTTGAAATCGATAAGGAACACCCTTGAGGTACTCTATCTATTTATTTTTATTTTTTATTCTTATAAAAAAAAAACAACCCTCGAATTGAGTACCTCCTTCCCGTATGTCTTAGTCGAATAGTGTTTTTTTAATATATTAATTTTTTTATGTATAGTAACAGGATGTTAATTGTTTGTTATACAATAAAAAATAATAAAGCTAATACACATGTGATAACAATTTTCCTTTCGGATAGTCCCCGTATGAGAAATTTAAAGTTAATTGGACAAACAAGGAAAGCTATTTTATGAATGAATTGTGTAACTTAAACTACTTATTCAAGAGCTTCCTTTGCCTATGGACTCTATTTTAGTTTCTTTCTTAAAGGATCGTGAAACATACTCAAAATGCTTGGAGCCATACAAGCTATAACTATGATAAATGTTTAATTAATTCGGTCCTTCTAACGTCCCACTGCTGGGCAACCATTTGTCAATACGAGTGGGATTAAGTAGGCAATCAGAGGTCTTTCGAAAACTTGTTAGATTTTCTCAGATTTGCAGAAGTTCTCACGAAGGTCTCCTTCAGCATATTTGCCTATATCCTTTGCTAAATTGAGGATTGAAGCCGCTTCACTAGGTTTTCTAGTGCGAAATAAATGTACTACATCTGCCATTAAGAAATATTTATATGAGCAATATAAACAGCAGCTAGCGAGATTCGAACCTGCGGCCAGCTAGCCCAGTTATTCGATACTATAGAAATTATCTTCTGTCCTTATATTAAAAGTCTATTAGTTACATCTTCTTATAAAAAATGATGATGACGTAAAAGCTTTGTCTTTCAAAATGAATACTGATAAAACAGGGGACGGCAACCTTTTTAGCAAAAGTTTTTTTCTTGTTTCTTTAATGGAGCTCTAAATTTGGGTTTTTACGTTAAAGTTTGTAATTAATTTTTTCTACGTACCGTTTACCGCGTGTAGAATTCGCAAACTTCATTCATTTCGATTTTCTTTTACATATAGGTTCGCTATAAATTTGCAATGTGGACCAAACACAGACCCTCGCGACGATATCGCCTTGCACCTCAACTTCCGCTTCGTCGAGATGTGCGTGGTCCGGAACCACCTATCGACCATGAGCTGGGGGGTGGAAGAGACCAATGGTGGCATGCCCCTGGTCCGGGGGGAGGCCTTCGAGGCCCTGGTGCTGTGTGAACCTCAGTTGATGAAGGTAAGTCTAGAATTTAAATTGCTGTAGTACATATATGTACAGTTGTCTAACGAATGTTCTAGATAAAATAATCGTGCAGGGCGTGAGCGGGGACGTTCCCGATTTTTCTTTCCCGATTTTCCTTTGGTGAGATTGAGTGAGATTTTCCGAGACGCTTCCCTTAAGTGAGATTTACGCTATAGTTAAAAGACAAAATTTATTTTCATAAAGTATAAAATACAAAAAAGTATAAAATACAAAAAAAATAATACAAGGTTCAGATTTTTTTTTCAGCGTGCAAAAAAAAAATGAAAGAAAAAATTATGGCAGAAATGAAAAAAGAAATTCTTTTCGCTCCCTCAGTTACAATTTAAATGACATTTGATGAGATTCTCCCTATTTTGAGATCATGTTATAACGTGTACGTGACGAATATCTATAAATACGCTTCATGTACTCCTCTAGATGTAACCATCTATACTAATATTATAAAGAGGTAAAGTTTGCGAGTTTATGACGTTTAGGAGGTAATCTCTAGATCTACTGAACCGATTTAGATGAAATTTGGTAAAAAGATAGTTTGAGACCCTGGGAAGGACATAGGATACTTTTTATTCCGGGTATCATCCCTTAAGGGGGTGAAAATGGAGATGAAAATTTGTATGGGGAATCAAGATAGGGACGAACCCGAGCAAAGCGAGGGTGAGTCGCTAGTAAATATTTTCTTTTTTTAACTAATCGCTATTTTGTATTCGGACTTTGTATCGATACATAATTATGATTGATCATTAATTAGGCAATTAATCGATTTATCGATTTATTTATAAATATGTTCTAATTGTCGATTGTCGTGTCTAGACGCCTTCATTTGATTAGGAGACTTGATAGTGTTGTAAACTGGTTTAATTAGTTCCAAAAACAGTCTTTAGATTTTAAATTATTACAAAAATATCTTCCATTTGGATTGAATTTAAAATAATCAACTCAACATTGGACGTTATTATAAAATGACTCGTTCATAAATGAACCTATTTACCTCCACCAATATTTCACTTAAATCTATAGATATAATAAAATTCTAACTAAGTCGAATCTGTACATTAAATATTTTTTGGAAAATCTTATTGAAATAGTTATTATTATAGATACAGAGGCCGAATCTATAGTTTTTAGGATTTTTGTCTGTTTCTGTCTGTGACCGTATCTATTCTTCGTAGGCTCTTCTGAAAATGCCCTATTCGGGAATTACCATGTTCTAATTTAAGGCCAATTTCTTTAAAATAAAGGTTTTATTTTCTTACTTCAATATACCCAGTTTATACATATATTTAGATGTGTCCCTTTATATTTAACTAGCAGAACCCGCGGTTTCGTCCGCGTTCAATCCACACAAAAAACCTTTGGTTTTATCGTCTGTCCGTAAAACAAAAAACGTAGGTTTCATACCAACTTTCATCTGCTATTTTACCCCTATAAGGAATGAATTTCGTAAAATGCTAAAACACGAATTTAATTAATTGTATTGAACAGTATCAATACCAAGTTTCAAGTAATTCTGATTATAAATATTTTTTTGGATTGTATTATAACGTGTTTTCCCGTGGGAAAGAGACAATCTCCGGCGGTAAAAGGTAGCTTATGTCACTCTTCAGCCCTCCAACTATCTCCACACAAAAAATCATGCCAATCCGCCAAACCGTTTCGACGTGAAAGAAAGACAAACAAACACACCTTTACATTTATAATATTAGTATGGATATAATAGTTTTACAATAATGTATGGAAGTCTGCCCGATTTGTTGACAATTATGATAGATAGGTAGTAGTAGTAATGATGTATTTATATATAACTTATCATGCCTTCCTCAATAAACGGGCTATCGAATGCAAAACGAATTTTTCAAATCGAATTATTAGTTCCTGATGTTAGCGCGTTCAAACAAACAAACTGCCTCTTTATAATATTATTATTATAAATATAAATACGTCATAAAATATTCCTCCTCCGAAAATTTCCGGTGTAAATATCGAAGGATATCCTGAGTTTGTCACAAATTAATGTGTCACCACACTATTTGTCCGTGTGCGGAATATTATGTGAAACTGCCTCGGTGGTTTAGTGGCTACTGTATGGACCGCTTCGCATCCGGAGGTCCTCGTTTCGAGTCCTGGGTCGGGCCAATTTTAGTCATTGGGACATTGATAAGAAAATCCCAGTAAATAAATAATAATAAATAAATAAATATGTTGTGACATTAACACACAGAACCATCTAGTTCCATGGTAAGCTACGAGTCCTGTGTTATGGATACCAGATAGTTGATACACTACATATATCTAACTTTAAATACATACATATTATAAATATAAACAACCATGACTGGAGTACAAACATTCGTGCTCATCACACAAATGAATGCCCCCAGCGGGACTCAAACCCGCAACAGCTGGCACAGCAAGTAGGGTTACTACAAACCGAGCCAAACGTGTCGTCGAAGTAACAGCCCGTAAAGCTGTCTTGCACCTGATCCCTCACCGGTCGTGTCGAATTATCGTCTCAGAGGTATTTGAGAGTGAGAGGAAGACGAAAAGCACGTTGTGTCTGCGCGTACACACTACACAGACACACGCGCTGCACTATAATATCTCCTGTGCAGATACTGATACAAGCCAGTCTTAGTGAGATTGGTCGCAGTAGGCATAAAAGGTTACCATAGATTATTTAAATCTAGATTATTCTACTCGTAACTACATAATATATTGAAATCATTATAATTACTCTAAATTTTTAATATATTTTTTTGTACGACATTTTAAATTTAACACCAAATTCCTTTACGACTGTGTATCCACTGTATATATTTTTTTAAATAAAAAAAAAAAATGAAAACCATAGACAATATTTAGTCTTCATAAATTATTATTATTATTCAAGGTGGCCCTAAATGGGGCGCATTTCTGCGAGTTCCCACATCGCATCCCATTCCAACGCATCTCTCATATCACCGTCGATGGTGACGTCATGGTACAGTTTATTGGCTTCGAAGGCGCCGAACCTGCCCCCGCCCAGATGTACATGGTAAGTTCTAGATATAGTCTGGGTGAGTCTAGGTCTAGGGTGAGTCTAGGTCTAGACCTATAGATAGGTCTAAGATAGGTCTAAGGTTTTTTTTATATTTGTGTATTCAACAGACTTTAACGTTTGTGTCGTTGTTTTATTGATTTGATTTTTTTTACTGTGCTTGTTCACTGTACTCGTATAGCTTACAGCAATAGAGATAGTAAAATTAAATTAGCATTTTTAATGAAACCTTTTTTTGGATTTTTGTTTGGTTTTTTGTAAAGAAATTATAATAATAAGCGACCCTAATTAAATAATAACAAATTGTAAAACTGTAGCAACACTCTTTCAAATTAATAATATATGAATTTTGTGGGTAACATTGTATGTAACAACTATATAATAACATTCAAAACATTAAGTCCAAAATTCAAAATAAAACCACGAAAAAGTCCAAAAAAAATTTTTTTTATTTAAAATGTCAAATATTCGCGTAAAACTAAGAAAGTCTTATTATAATATGCTGAAAGTAAAGTATGACGATGTGTATTTATTTGTGCTTATTTGTTACTACTTGTATGTATGTATGTATGTATGTATGTATGTATGTACGTACGTATGTACTTACTGCTATCTGTTGCATATATTATATTATTTTGTATCCTACAGCTTTATGCCAAGCAATAACTAAGTTAGGTCTAGGTCTGAACTTTGCATTTACAGTTATATATCTATTTGCTAAAGTCTTACTCTAGACCTAAGCAAATAGCTAACCGACCGTTTAAGATTTTATATTTGGAATTTAAACAAGGAAGGCTTTTAATAACATCTTTTTTTTTGTTTTGGCGCTATTATAAAAACGGCACAATAGGTACATACATACAATTCTTTCCTTCGGTTTCTTTGTTTTTATATTATTTATGGTTATTAACAAAAACTTTAAAGTGAAAAAGAAAAGAAAATTAAAAAAAAAATTAAAGAAATAATTTCGTCTAATCAAGAATAAGTCGGACTTGCGCTTTCAATCGCTATACTTTTGTAAGATCATATTTAATTATATATTGTGTAATGCAAGCGATGCCTAAAGGCGAGTCCGACATTTTGTAGCAGAGACATTTTACAATTAGAAAAACGCAAGAAAAAATTTGATTTATAAACATTGATATACAAAAACTCAAGAGATACACAATTAGTGTTTTAAAAGTGTCCTCAAAAAAAGCGCACAATATCGAAATTGTGAGCTGTTTTCAAATTTCTTTGGTTCATTGCTTTTTTGTATGATAAAATTAAAACGCACGTTGTTTCGTTTAAAAAAGTACTTTATGTGGTGTGCGTAAGTTCGAATTTGTGCTAAGACAATTGGAACTTTCGATTTTTTAATGTTTATTCTTTGGTTTGACTTAACGTCACATGTCGACGACACTTCTTGAAGATATAGGTATTTGTTAGGAAATGTGTATCTATGTTTTTATATATCAACAACGGCAAAAAAAAAATTATAAATCAATTTCTTTTGCTGTCTGTTCCATTTGATTCAGCAAATATTTTACTTGTTAGTGTATTCGTTTTCGCTTTATATTTTATCTTTTTTTTTGTTGTTTTTTATACATTTTTTTTAACAGCAATCTCAACCCCCGGCCTACGGAGCGTACGGGGCTCCCCCGGCCTATGGGGCCCCCGGGTATGGAGCACCGCAGGGTAAGTCAAATATTAATAAAAGCAGGGTTATTAAATATAAGGAAATAATATTTTATCTAAAAATAATATCTGTATACTATAGTGTTTTGTGTGTTGTATAATAATTAAAAAAATATATATATAATAATATTTTTGTCTTTAAAATGCTTTAAAAACATAAAATGACCTCAAAATTAATTTTTGTAGAAAAAAAATCTATATAATTGACAGATGCAATACAAATGAAAAAATATTTGAAAAAAATATATTTGTATCGAGTTTTTTTATTACACAACACAGTAAAAACTTTAATTTGCAAACTTTTTTTCTTCTAACATAGCTCATACTTTGGCTTAATTGTTCGATTGTTTTTTTGTGTAATATTTAACACTAACAAAAACCAAATTCTTAGGTTTTACATATTAGTATACTCTTACATTGCAGTTTTTGTATTTTTTCTCAGAAATGAAACATTTTCCCGCGGTAAAAAGTATCCTATATATAGCAAATATTTTATTAAAATACTTTCTTGTCACTTTGCTACTACTGTCTACACTAAAAAGGGAAAAATAAAAACTTTTTAACAAAAAAATATAAACCAACTTCAAAAAAAGCACTAAAAAGTAAAAAATAATTGATTGGTACTTTTCATTTACTATACATACCTAATCAAATATATTCGAGTCGGTGCCAGCCGATACAAAACAAAGCGCACCATATTAGTATACTCTTACATTGCAGTTTTTGTATTTTTCTCAAAAATGAGATATTTTCTCGCGGTAAAAAGTATCCTGTATGTTGACCCGGATAACCAGCTATCACTATACTAAATTTCATCAAAATCCCTCCAGTGGCTTTTCTGTGATGTGGTAAATGACAGACAGACAAAAATTCTAAAAACTATAGATTCGGCCTCTGTATCGATAATAATGCTTATTTCAATAAGATTTTCCAAAAAATATCTAATGTACAGATTCGGCTTCGTTACAATTTTATTATATGTATAGATTATAACGGTATTTTTTGCTTGCATTGCATGTCCTGGGAGCATTTATAAAGTACTTAAAAAAAATGGTTGGGATATAATGTAGAGGCTTTTGGTCGTAGAGCATTTTTAATTGTAAATATTTTTTTCATTTAATTTGGAACATTTTTATTAGGCTTTGCTTTTTTAAGACGCTTTTATTGGCTTTATTTAAACTAACTGTATAGGAATAAATATGAGAAATCAATTTTAACCAAGGTCTAATTATCTAACTTTTATTTCTGTTAATTGAGCGACAAGTTGACTTGGAAAGGCTATTAGTGATTTTTTGAGTTTTTTTTAGCTCATGTGGTCAAAACGCATGGTCAAAAAAGTGTGCTTTCTATATTATTTACACTTTTAGTTTTTTTTTGTAGAACACGAGAATACTTAAAAAAATGATTATTATGTTATATTTTAATTAAAAAATAATTATTGTTTAAATTGAATTGCTCGATATGTATTTCATATACACTAAATTTTTGTATTTATTGAAGTGAAAACTTGTATAGGCAGGTTTGTTTGGGGGGAAATGTAAGTTGTCATCGACATGGTCACGTGACGTGTTAACGCTAACACTCAGAGTACCGATAGGTGTCAAAACCAGATAACCATAAACAATTTTAATTTACACATTTTAATTTTAAAGATCAAACAATTAATTAGAATATCCAAAAATAACAACTGTTTGTTTATAGTTTTAAGTTTTCACTACCGTCTGCAGTTCTCATGACTGCCTTTTTTATTTTTTAAAACATGGCGGTATGGGGAGTATTCGCTATTTGCATGACGCTTTATTTTAATAATATTTTATATTACTAACAATACTAATAAATATTATAAATCGCAATGTGTTTAATGAGTTGTGGATTTTTTTTTGAATTGGTAAGTGGTGTATATTTTTCATATACTTGTATTTTTTCATCTGTGGTCATTTTTTTCTCAGTTGTCATTAAAAGGGTTTACATATTAAAAAAAAATATATTAAAAATCACTTAGATTTATGTAATGCTACCAGCAGCTCAGTGATGGTGGACGACGTTTTAAATATTTTTTTTTTTTATTTAATTCTGATGTATGTATAATGTGAGATATTCAAAATCATTTAATCAAACATTTTATAAATTAGCTAATTTGGTTTTTTTAATAGGTTTAAAAGTTAAAAAAAAAAGAATGAGTTTGTTTTGGTCTGGGAATTTTCATATGATATTTTTATTTTATTTTTGAAAGCAATCTTTAAACTTGATTACGATTAGGGCAATAGGGGAATATTTTAATAAAATAAATATATAAAATTCTTTAAACAAAATATAGGTTACTGTTTGAAAGAGACCAGAATTTCCCTTTTCTCCCCGTTCTAATAAGTAATAACTAAATAGAACTACCTTTTCGGATTTTTTCCGGTGACTTAGTCTCCCCCGTGACCATGATTGCTGTAAAGCATTCGAAACGTCGGGAACCAAAAATCAAAATAAATCCGCGAAAGTATCCGAAAAGATAAGTTTTATTTAATACTAGCGACTCATCCTCGCTTCGCTCAGTTTCGTCCCGGCTTGCTTCGCAATACAAACTTTCATCCCCATTTTCATCCCCTTAAGAGATGAATACCGGTATAAAAATTAATTAGTCTCAAACTATCTCCTTACCAAATTTCATCTAAATCGGTTCAGTAGATCCAGAGATTACCCCTTACAATGTCACAAACTCACAAACTTTACCTTTTTATAATATTATACTATAGATCACCTATCCCTATTAACATTGTCGGATATGCAAATTTGTCATTTTCTTTTTATTTCACTAATCTTAAAAAGTCTCTTCTTTTAGTAGCTACAACAAAAAAATATTTTTTACGAGTAGTTTTTAAAATAGCCATAAGTAATTTTTGTTAACCTAACTTGTACATTTAAAAAAATATTAACAATTCAAACTTTGACGCACTCTCCTGTAAAGTTGCCGATTTTCACATCCGACAATGTTAATAGGGATAGGCGAGATGTCAAATATTCGCGTAAATCTAAGAAAGTATTATGTAATAACTAACCATGTTAATATATTTATGGATTTTATTTTTCATTATGTATTTTATTTGGATTTTATTCGTGTTTTTTATTTTCTATGAATATTTTTTTATCTCTAGCAACATTTTCATTTTTTTTTGCAGGCTTCTATTGAGAGCTTCCGTACATTAGCGGTTGATACAGGTTTTTCGTACGTATTATTTTTATAAGCGTAACCATTTTTTAAATTGTAATATTTTTTCAATGAATTATTTTATTTACATTTTTTTTTCTTTTTCACTTTATCTAGTATATATATATATATATACTAATTAGAAGAATAAGTTTTAACACAAAAATTAATTTACTTATAATGTTAAATCTGAATTGTTATGAATAAATAAAAACTAAATATGTTTATTTTGCTTACAGACACATTGTAGAACAGCGCCAAGGGAATCAAAAATGTTTGCTAATCTGCGTAAAAGAAAACGTTTGTTTCTTTTTTTATTATTTGTGATTTTTTTTATAGTTGTGTTGCTTACTGGATTAATATTTACATTTACGTCTATATAATATTAAAAACAAAAAATAATATTACTATATTATTTTTTTATATCTAATATTATTATTTTTTTTGATTGTACGTTTGTGTTTTAATAAAAAAAATAGCACAATTTTCACTTGTTCTAAATAAATGTGATATGAAAATTGTATAAACTGTTAATGTTTCACGAGAATTTATGAAAAAAAAATGCCAAAAAAAATAATATTTATAGCCTTTTTTTTTAATTAAAGAAAAATATGAGCCTTTTCAGTATAAAAGTTATATAAGAAAACATATTTTAGTAAATGTAATAATTTTGGTATTTTTTTTGCTAATAAATATTTTTGACAGCTCTAAAGGCTTCTATACAAAAAGAAAATATAATAATTTAAGGATAACTGATAATAATCTCAATTTTTTGTCGTTTTCTTTTTTTGTAATGTGTCGCTTTAGCATTGATACAATAATGTTATTTTAAAAGTAACTGTTTCTGAAAATGTAAGTACTTTTAAGTGATTTAACAGGTTTTTTTTTCTAAAATTAATTAAGGACTGTCACTTATCTTTTTTTAAATAAAACATTTTTTCGGAATAATTCGCATTTGAATATTTGTTCCCGACATTTCGAATTCTTTACAGAAAAATGGTCAAAACAAGTTTTTGTCGTCTTAAAATAATATGTTTTAGACTTTGAAAATATTATAACATAATTTGTTAGAAAAGAAAAATGGCACCGAAGTACCTTACCATTTTTATTAAATAATAATAAAAAAAAATCTAATTAAGGTTGCTATTGTACAATTTTTAAATTACTTGATTTGGGTTGCTATTTTAAAGATCTTTACAATTTTTTATAAAAAATATGGCTAATGATGGTTGCTATATAGAGTGTAAAAAAGCATTAATTTTATATAGGACAATTATTATGTACATACTAAGAATCTAACTTTAGTCTCTCCCGTGACCATGATTGATGTAAAGCATTCGAAACGTCGGGAACCAAAAATCAAAATAAAAATAATAGTTTTATTTAAAATGACAAGTATTCACGTAAAGTTACATAAATCAACTAAATCATCTTTAGTATTATCGTTTGGATGCTTTTAAGTTATAAAAAGTTCTAAAAATTAATAATTATTTTTGTGTAAATTGAAATTTTTCTTGCAAAATTTTTGAGTTATGACGTTTTGCTTGATATATTTTGACTTGTGACTTATGTCTATTTGTCGTTTATTAACAATTAATATTTAATATAGCCTTTAAGCTTTGCCTTAAAAGTAATTCCTTTTTTTTCTAGTATTTACTGTACCACAGTTTATATTTTATCGTTGCATTTTTAGATGTCATATGTAATTTGTGATGGTTAATAAAAAACTTTTTGGATATTCTCGTTGTATTTTTTATCCCACATGCGACATACGAAAAAAATATATTTATTTAGAAAAAGTACACAAACACACATATTAAAACATTTATATATATTTAGAAGACGATAATAAGTAATCAGATATGTGTATGTCTTTATAAGTGTACATAACATTTGCTATAATTACATAACCAAAAGTATGCATTAAATTATAATAAATCACTAATATATAATTAATATATGTAATATAAAAATGAATCACTGAATGTGTTGCTAAGCGCAAATCTCAAGAGTTACCGATTTCGCTAATTCTTTTTTTAGAATATTCCTTGAAGTACGAGGATGGTTCTTACGGAGAGAAAAATTTGAAAAATTGCCTGAAAACATCTAAAACAACACTTTTCTATACTCCCATACAAAAGATACGTAATAATACTTAAAAGTCAATTTGAACTTTAATACCATAACATAAAGCTTAAGTGTAAGTGGAGAGGTTCCGGGAAGACAAAACAATTGAGTGACGTTAGTACCGTATAAATATTAATGTCAATATTGTTAACAAAAAAAAATGTATATGGCTAATGCTGGCTAATAACTATTTATATCTATTTAAAACGTACCTAGCGACGAACCCGAGCGAAGCGAGCGTGAGCCGCTAGTAAATACAATAAAAATGATTCATTATAAGTGAACACTTGTCATCTATAACAAATAATTTAAATAATATAAGTCAAATTAAAAATCTATTTAAATAAAAATGAATCACCGAAATGTATGTACGCGCATAACTTCCGATCGACCACCAAATTGGACAATTCTTTTTTTGTGTTTGTTATTGTCAGAACAAGTTTGCTTTGCAACTGCTTTGCTTTGTATCGACTGGCACCGACTTCGAAAATATTTGATTAGGTATGTATAGTAAATGAAAACTACCAATCAGTTATTTTTTACTTTTTAGTGCTTTTGTTTGAAGTCGGATTTTATTTTATTGTTAAAAAGTTTTTATTTTTCCCTTTTTGGTGTAGACAATAGTAGCAAAGTAAGAATTCTAACGTGTTAGGCTTGTCAAATCAAACAAAATAAGCCCAAACTCAAAGTATCTACTATTAGCCGTTGAAGAGTTCCACCTATCCACCTTCAGGCCTTACCATCAGAACAGGTCAACAATATCGAACCGTACTATCAACGGAAATAGAAACACTTGCAAAGTTTCAAATCAATATGACAATTAGAAGTAGGTTAAATTCATCATTAGCTGTTTCTCCACCCTTAGGGATGGTTTTTTTTTGAAATTTAAATGGGACCAATCTGGAAGTATACACTTTCAAACAAAACAAAAATTGTCCAAATCGGTTAATAAATGACGGAGTTCTGAGGTAAAAAACATAAAAAAATACAGTCGAATTATGAACCTCCTTTTTGAAGTCGGTTGATAATAACTAAACAGTACATATCAAATTAATCAAGTAAATCAATGGAGTCAAAATAAGTCAACTTAAATACAAAGTCAAGTTAAAGATTAATCACATAATAAAAAAATTCAAAATAAAGTAATTAATAAATACAATTTCAAACGGAAAAACGTTTATTCAATAAGGTTATTCCTGAAATGCCGTTTGTCAAAAATTCTATCAGCAGTTTGGAAAAAAAATTCAGCCATACGCAGAACTGCCAAAAGACAACGGGACTATCCATACTAATATTATAAATGTGAATGTGTTTGTTTGTTTGTGTTTCTTTCACGTCGAAACGGCTTGGCGGATTGGCGTTGAGATAGTTGAAGGGCTGGAGAGTGACATAGACTTTTAACCGCGGAAGATTGTCTCTTTCCCACGGGAAAACACGTTATAATACAAACCAAAAAAATATTTATGATCAGAATTACTTGAAACTTGGTATTAATGCTCTTCAATACATTGAATTAAATACATGTTTTAGCATTTTTCGAAATTCATCCCATAAGGGGATAAAATAGCGGATAAGAGTTTAGAGTGTCTGAAACCTACCATTTTACTTTTTTTTTGTAGTTTTAGCGCAAGCGAAGCCGCGGATTCTGGTAGTAGTTTATATTTTTTTAATATCAGTTTTTAAATGGCAAATTGCTCAAAAAAAAATTGGGTAAAAAAACTGAAGGTAAAAACTTATAAAGTTAGAAATTTTTTTACCCAATTTTTTTATTAGGGTTATTATTTATTTTTTATTTTTTCTATGCGGGGTTTGATTTATTAAAAAAAAGTTTTATTTAAATCAAAAAATAAAGAAGCAAATATAAACAATAATTATTTTAAACGATTGCATATATTATTTATTTACTTTTTTTTCTGACAAGTATTTTTTATATGAAATATAATATCTTAAAAAATATTAGATTTTAATATTAATAAAACGATAATTGTTACAGGCTTTGTCGGTGGTCCGGTAAGTTCTTAACTTCTCTAATGTAATCACATATTGACACTAGCGACTCACCCCCGCTCCGCTCGGGTTCGTCTCTAGGTACGTTTTAACAGTTAGTATACCTAGATTTCTCAGAGATGAGATATTTTCCTGCACTAAAAAGTATCCTATATGTTGACTCGTACAACCAGCTATCACCATACTAAATTTTATCAAAATCCGTCCAGTGGTTTTCTTGTGATGTGTTCCCAGACAAACAGACAGACAAAAATTCTAAAAACTAAAGGTTCGGTCTGTATTGATAATAATGACTATTTCAATGAGATTTTCTAAAAAATATTCAATATGTAAAATTTTATTATATGTATAGACGATAGGAAAATAGAATACATGGAATATATTTTTTTTACATAATTACCCATAGTCTAAGGATCCCGATCTATGTGGTGGACCCCTCGCTCTTTTCCCAGGCGAAATATATTTTTCTAATTATATTTTTGGCACGTTTGCAAAAAAATATGAGAGTAAAATTTTTTCAGCCAAATCCAAGCGACATGATGAAGTTAGCTGAAAGCGACATGATGCTTAAACTTCATCATGTCGCTTTTTGGCTGTCGGTGTGCGCGCGCATCGTAAAAATTTTACTCTCATATTTTTTTCCAAACGTGCCAAAAGAAGTATAAGTTCTATAAAAACTTTTGTTTTTTCTAATAGGTGTCTTGAATATAAACCTTAAACGAATAGTAACTATAGAAACTGCTCTACAAACATACATTAATGTCTAAATCGATATTTTATGACTGCGCTACGTAGTCACTGAAGGTCATAGGTTCTATGCCTGCAACGGTTATGTTACATGATACTACTTATAAGATACTAGCTTTGCCCGCGGTTCCGCCCGCGTTCAGATGACCAAAAACCAAATTCTTAGGTTTTACATATTAGTATACTCACACATTGCAGTTTTTGTATTTTTTCTCAGAAATGAGATATTTTCCCGCGGTAAAAAGTATTCTATATGTTGACCCGAATAACCAACTATCACCATACCAGATTTAATACTTTCTTATAATACTTTCTTAGATTTACGCGAATATTTGACATTATTAAATAAAACTATCTTTTCGGATTATTTCGCGGATTTATTTTGATTTTTGGTTCCTACCAGATTTCATGAAAATCCCTCCAGTGGTTTTTCTGTGATGCGGTAACAGACAGACAGACTAAAATTCTAAAAACTATAGAATCGGACTCTGTATCGATATAATGTCTATTTCAATGAAATTTTCCAAAAAATATTTAACGTACAGATTCGCCTTACTAACAATTTTATTATATGTATATATATAATATTCAAGCCAAAAATTGTGATTAGATTTTTATACTATCTATTAATTTAAAAATATTACACTAGTTTTAGTTTGCGGCTCCGCTTGCGTGATAGGTCGTCGATAGTGAACATGTTTTAATCCAAGATATCAGCATCTCTCTAGGTATTTCTAATTTATTCAAATTGAATGAGCCACTACTGGGTAAAATAGTCGTATTTATATTATTAGGATGAAAATGACAATAAATTGATTAAAAAGACGTTAGAAGTATAATATATGCCCGATTTCACCAACATCACTTAATGTCGGTGAAACAGAAACTGTCCCCCAACAGCCCCCTAAACATGCTTAGGGGATCCCTTAAACTTAGGTGACGTTGGTGAAATCGGAAAGTTTTTATTCCACTAGCAACCACAATTCATGCAAGCTGCACCGGGTATGCAAGGCATGCCAATGCAAGGTATGCCAATGCAAGGTGGTCAGACAAACATACAGGAGACGATACGCGCACCAGGTGCTCGAGGTATGCGAGGCATGGGCCTAGGCACTGGCCTGGCGATGGGTGCGGCAGGACTGGCCGCCGGTGGTGCGGTGGGATATGGAGCAGCCGGCGGGTTTGATCACTTATTTGGCTCAAGTGGTTCTCCTGGGGTGAGTAGTTATTTGTATTATGAGTGGAAAAAATAGTATATTTAATGAAATAAAAACTTATTAAAAATAAATAAAACCGTCTTCCAGGCACTAAAACGTAAAAAATAACTAAACGGGGGTTTTCATTTAGAATAAATACCTAATCAGATATTTTTGAAGTCGGTGCCAGCCGATTCAAATGAAAGCACACCGACTTCGAAAATATCTGATTAGGTATCTATTCTAAACGAGAACCCCCGTTTAGCTATTTTTTACATTTTAGTTTTTTTTAAGTTTTTATTTTTCCATTTTTAGTGTAGAGTGTAGACGTAATAAGCAGGTAATTTGTAATAAGAAAGTTTTTTTAATATCATATTCGATTAAGCAATTTATTTAAAAAAAAATTTTTTGTTGATATTTTAAAAAACCGCTCGACCGATTTTGATGAAATTTAAATAATACCACCTGGATAGTGTACCCTTCGAAACAAAAAAAAATCCAAATTGGTTCAGGCGTCTTCGAGTAATCGGTGAACATACATAAAAAAAAAGATACACATAAGACATAAGAAAGAAAGAATAAAAGCAGCAGTTATGACCCAAACAATAACGAATGATAATTTACTTTAACCGGGAATGGTGAACTTGTTGATTTTTTTAATAAAACTCAATCATTTATATTTCAGGTAGAGGTAGATTCGTTTTCAGAGAGTGTCGACTTCGGGGACGACGACTGGATTGAATAAATGTGCCTTAACTCTTCATTAAACATTTATATATATATATTTATATATATACACTAGCATTGCCCGCGGCTCCTCCCGCGTTAAGATGACCAAAAAACAAATTCTTAGGTTTTACATATTAGTATACTCTTACCTTGCAGTTTTTGTATTTTTTCTCAGAAATGAGACATTTTCCCGCGGTAAAAAGTATCCTATATGTTGACCCGGATAACCAGCTATCACCATAACAAATTTCAACAAAAATTTCTCTAGTGGTTTTTCTGTGATGCGGTAACAGACAGACAGACAGACAGACAGACAGACAGACAAAAATTCTAAAAACTATAGATTTGGCCTCTGTATCCATCATAATGTTTACAACAATAAGATTTTCCAAAAAATATTTAATGTACAGATTCTGCTTAGTTACAATTTTATTATATGTATAGATTGGATTGTATGAATTTATAGAAATGGCTATAAAGAATTTAAAACTCCGTGACTCTAAAAAAATATGGGAAAATTTTAAATAATTATTGTTGGATAAAATTTTACCGAAAATGGTTAGAGATTAGACCCTGTCTAACCATAAGCGTTTGAGGATTAAATTAGTTGAAGTATTTGAAATAATCATATATTTGATTGTAGGGTGGTAATGAAGGAGGAAATCAGGGCAGTGAAGTGGAAACTTCTCACAACGAAGGAAGTTCTGCCAATGCAGATGGATATTCTATTGATGATGAAGGAGGTGATGATGATTGATAGACAGATCATAGCATTATAATTATTACACCGAGTGAGGAAAATCTGTAGTCTACTTTAAACATATTTACATAACACACCGACTAAAATATGATAGATAATACATAAACAATGCCTTCAAGATATTTTTTTTAATTAATAAAAAATAAATATAATCAAAAAGTATAATTAAAAAAGTCACAACTATATTTATTTTAATATGTGTAATAAATAAAAAAAATATTTGTCTTGAGTTTCAAAAACCGAAACTCTCCGAGTGCCTTCAAGTATTTGTAGATTTATAACATTAAAAAAAAACCGAAAATATAATAATATCGTGTAATGAATAACTATACAAAAACCAATTCGGTGAAATGCATTCTATAAAGGAAACAAATCACAAATAACAAAACATTGGTTCATTCAATCGTTAAATCGAATTAAAAAAAACGTATTTATACACACGTACGACTTTAATCAAATCATATACGAAAACCGACACAGTAAAACCGTGTAAGAGAAATTTTTCGTGGTTAAAACGGTAAAGGTTTGAACCGCTCTAAGTTATGGATTCGGTTTTCAAATCTCTAGACACTCGTATTTCTTATGCATTTTAACTTCCCACTACTGAGCACGGGCCTCCCTTCAATACGAGGGGGATCAGGCCATAGTCCACCACGCTGGCCAAGTGCGGGTTGGCGGTCTTCACATGTCTTTTGAAAACTTGCTAGGTTCTTTCAGACATGCAGGTTTCCTCACGATGTTTTCCTTCACCGTAAGAAAAGTGGTAATCATGTTAGAAATAATTCGCACATGCAAATATCAGGTGTAAGACCCGGGATTTGAACCCGCTTCACTCGGTTTCCCAAGCGAGCGCGTTACCACTGAGATACCGCTGCCTTCAAGCTATGAGAAGCTCGTTTTAATTGCTTCTCTGTCCAATTGTTAAGATAGTTTGAAAAAAAACTTCGAAAATACACAAATAGGTGTCTATGAAATCTTTAAACTCCTCTAAGTTCATATAATTTGTTCTTTGATTTAAAACCTTACCTACCTTATTTTCTTTGATATATAACCCACTTGGTTAGCTTAAATTAATATATACATAACTAGCGACTCACCCTCGCTCCGCTCGGATTCGTCCCTAATGTGGGCCACCCTTATCACTTAGGGGTATGGAAAATAGATAGTAGCCGATTCTCAGGCGTACTGAATACGCATATAAAATTTGGTAAAAATCGGTAAAGCCGTTTCGGAGGAGTACGGTAACTAACATTGTGACATGGAAATTTTATATATTAGAGATAGATTTATTAAACATATATTTTTTTAGTCTACGGTAAAAGCCTTTTTTTAGGATAAATCAATGATAAATAATATATTTTCTAAAATTTTATCCATTGTTGGTTTTTTAATAGTATTATTCTCGTGAAATCTGTTAAAATCATGTGTTGTTTAAAAAGTTTATAATTATTAATTATTAAAAGTTATATCAATATTCCTTGAAGATAATAATAAATATACAAAATTAAAATTAAAAATGTTATAATGATTGTATAAAAAATTTTTAACATTTTTTTAGTGTTTTACGCTAGTCGGGTTTTCGTCAAAATAACAGCTTTTATAATAAAACTAGCGACTCACCCTCGCTTTGCTTGGATTCGTCCCTAGGTTGATTCCCCATACAAACTTTCATACCCATTTTCACCCCCTTAAGGGATGATTTCCGGGATAAAAAGTATCCAAAGTCCTTCCCAGGGTCTCAAACTATCTTCTCATCAAATTTCATCTAAATCAGTTCAGTAGATCCAGAGATTACCCCCTACAACGTCACAAACTCACAAACTTTACCTCTTTATAATATTAGTATAGATTTATCAAGTAAATACAAAGTAGGTGCTTATCTAATATATTTAAACGAGCAATTCTTGTATATTTATTTATACCGGCGATCACGGAAACGGCTCTAACGATTTCGCTGAAATTTGGTGTGGGGGTTTTCGGGGGCGGAAAATCGATCTAGATTAGTCTTATGTCTGGGAAAGCGCGTGTTTTCGAGTTTTTATGCGGTTTTCTTTCGCATTATTCCACGCAAAATATGATCTTTAATTTCGCTCGCTCGGACATAGGCATCGTGGTCAACGACCAAGGCGCAAGATTGACAATCACAGATGTCCGGGTTCGAAATCGGATACAAAGTTTTTAGTTTTGTTTTTTTTTGTTTTTTTTCAAGATTTAGTTTAAAAAAAAAGAAAACTGTACTTTCGGCCATAAACCCCTCTCAAGCGACGCTCGGTAGCCCAGGTACTATAATAAACTTGCAACTAGTATATTTTTCTAATATTAAACTGTCATTATAAGAGCCAAAAACAATAATCTAAAAGAAATCTGTCATTTAAATATAATAAAGATTATTTTTAATATAACGTGTCGTCTCCATTCTCGCGACATTCGCGAAGTAAATTATGCCAACACGGCACTCCCTAAAAGCCACTAAACAAACAAACAAAATCAAATATACCTACTTGAATAATAAAAAATGGTATGGGTTTTAATTTTTTTTTATTTAATTTTTTTTATTTAAATTTGCTCGCGGCTCCGCCCGCGTTCAGATGACCAAAAACCAAATTCTTAGGTTTTACATATTAGTATACTCTTACATTGCAGTTTTTGTATTTTTTCTCAGAAATGAGATATTTTCCCGCGGTAAAGAGTATCCTATATATTGACCCGGATAACCAGCTATCACCATACCAAATTTCATCAAAATCCCTCTAGTGGTGTTTCCGTGATGCGGTAACAGACAGACAGACAAAAATTCTAAAAACTATAGATTCCGCCTCTGTATCGATAATAATGGTCTATTTCAATAAGATTTTTCAAAAAATATTTAATGTACAGATTCGGCTTAGTTACAATTTTATTATATGTATAGAAGTAAAGTATAAAGAGGCCATATAAAATAAAAGGCCGGCGCACAATAGATTAAAATTAATAAAGCTACAAGTGATTAAAATTACTTTATTATTTTTCATTAATCACTAAAAATTTTCACAAAAAAATTAATCACAAAATATTTCTATGGTATTTAAAACACTTTTAAAGTATGTAGTATATTAATTTTAAATTATTCAGTACAAAAGTGGCACAATTCGTTTTTATATTTCTGTAGATGTAGAAAAATATATAAAAGATAGGAAAAATTGATATTAATGAATTATTTAATTATTTCATTGAGAAATAAAATAAATATTTTTTATAATATTATTTTTACAGTAAATGGTGTTTTTTATGACTGTTTAGTAGAAAAAAATAAAAAAATTTTTTTTTCGATTATTTTAGACTTATGCCACTTTTGCACTGACGGCTTTAAATACGCAAGTTTTTTTGTTATTATGACGATATATTTTAAATATTTTTCTTTCATTTATGTAGTCGCAATTTTGCTCTAAACATAATTTTCATGATAAATAAACTTAAATTGCTAGATTTATTTTCAATTGATTTGTTCACATTTTTTTTGTATATTGTGTCATATATTTTTTTTAATGAAATACAAAGAATGTTACTTATTTATTTGTTTTATTTTTATCCTGCTGCGGTTAAAGCCAAAAGGAGGGTTGTGTGGTTGACCTGTATGTATGTAAACCCGATCCTATGTTCCATCGTAATTCCTAATCGGCTTAACCGATTTTTGTGACTTATACGTGGGTAGATTCACCCTGAATGTTAGAGGCTAGAAACAAATAGCGGATAGCAGGCCCCAATTAGTGTTTGATAATTTTTTTCCGGTCAAACCTAACGAGTGATTTGAAATAAATGAAGGTTTTTAATAAGTGATCATAAAAATAATAATAATATATATATATATATATATATATATATATATATATATATATATATATATATATAAGAAAGACGTAAGACCAAGGAAGGTTAAAGACTATAATTTATGAATATTTTGGCAAAAAGAAGTTACTGGTATGTATTGTGTATGTTTTGTATATAACTTTTTTTAACGTCCCACTGCTGGGGGTGGGCCTGGACGGACAGACAGACAGAAATTTTAAAAACTATAGATTCGGCCTCTGTATCGATAATAATGTTTATTTCAATAAGATTTTTCAAAAATTATCTAATGTACAGATTCGGCTTGATTACAATTTTATTATATGTATAGAAGAGAAATAAAATATTTTTTTTTACTAGCCATTTACACTGCCACATATTAAAAGTATGTTAAACTTTTTCTTTTATTTCTAGCAACATCAAACACATCACCATGGCAACGGTTTTTCAAACAAATGAAACAAAACAGTACCGCGTTTGCCAGAAATATAAGTACAAAATAGTTTTAGACTATACTCATAATGTCTGGCTTAAGTGGTTATGATAGTGAAGTTGTAGGTTTCGATTGTGTGAATGAAAATAAAAGATCCTCGACTGCCACTTCTTCCCAAACTACAGAGTTCAGTCAACATGGCAGCAGTTCTCAAACTTACTCGTCCAAAGACATTGGCTGTACAGCATATCCTGAAGAAGTCAAACCTGAACTAATAGATCCAACATCTGGATTGAACGAATTCCTCAAAAGAGTAGTACCTGCTATGATGGAGCAGTTGGACCAAAACGATCCTGAGTTCATTAATTACTCGTCAGATTCTGATGAAGAAGATCTGATCACAGCGAAATTGTTACAAGAGATCCAAATTAAAGACACTTCTGGTTCAGGAGAGCACGGGACTGCAATTTTGGGTGTAACATGGAGCAGTACTGGCAATTCTTTGGCAGTTTCTATAGGAGCTATGCAGCATGAGACCTGGTGCCAGAATTCTGGTTTGATTAAAGTATATACGTTTAAGAGAAACGAAGAAAAGTTTATCCATTCTTTCGATATGACTGAGAAGAATTGCGTGACAATTTTAAAGTATCACCCGACGGTCGGAATATTATTGGCATATGGTACTGCGGCAGGAGAAGTAGTCCTATGTAATTTGAGAAGTGCGAATATGGATGAGGATGTCCTTCTTACTTCACCATCGGACTGTCATGGCTCGAGGCGGGTATCAGCTCTTCAATGGGCTGATGCGTCGTTAGCCAACACGTTTTTAGTTATGCAGATTAACAATAAGGGCAAAAGACGAGGCGCCGCTGATCAGGTTAAAATTTTTTTTTGTCTTTTTCTAATATTCACGAACTCGTACTCTCTTTTTTACATGTTCTCATAATTCTCCTTATTCTACTAGCTACATACCACGCCACGTGATAAATGGTTTTTGCTGTGAATTTTAAACCATAATTATATACTTACAGGTTCTATTCTCCGCTGGTTCCGACGGAACTCTCAACGCTTGGCAAGTAAACGCCAATCTCCAAGTCTTCGAAAATATAATATGCTACAACATAAATGGCTCCCAAAACCTGGCACCAGATATCACCTGCTTCGATTTCACGAAGAATTATCCTCTTCGTCCTACAGAAGAGAAGACTCCTGATATATTTGTGGTGGGAACTAAAACTGGGAAACTCTTTTTATGTAAAATCAAGCTTGCTCAAAGCCAGGGGGTGGTGGATCCTGTGTATGATGTTTTAGAAGGTCATGGCACTTGTGTTCTAGATGTGGCATTCAGTGAACAAAGATCTGGTATTTTTGTGTCGATCTCCATGGACTCGGAATTGAGGGTGTATGATATCAACCAAGCAAGTCCTTTAAAGGTAAATGTTTACATCAGTACATATTGTAAATTAAGACCCCCGCCCCGTTGAGTTTGTTTGTTTGGGCTAATCTCGGTAACTACTATACGGATTTTCATTCAAACTTCACCAATAGAAAAATATTCTAGAAAGTTTATAAAAAAAAGCTTTCAGCATCATCATAATGGTATTTGTGAATTTAAAATAACAAATATTATTATAATTACAATTGATATAAATGACATAAACCCACACTGATATCCTAAAGTGAGGATTTAGTATGAAATCTAGATTATCTGTCTCTATATGATATCTTGATACTCTCTCCCTACATGATACTCTTTTCTTTAATGTTGGGAAATGCATTAATGCATGCGATCTGTAGATATACAGGTGGTTACATGGGACTAACCGGCTAGAGCAACCCGCACGGTAAACCACCCACCGAAGTGCACTACTTTTCTGCGCGTTTCTTGGTTTGGTGCTCGGCTGAACTGCCGGACGCTAACGAGCCCCCCACCACGACAAGGTGAACGCGCCTTGGGGGGGATACATGATAATTGATACACTGTCCCTACTTGATATCTAGATTCTCTGCTTGGACTTCCCAATCTCGTGCCTGAGCTGGCTGTCGTCCCCCGCGGTAGTGCTGGGCGCGTGTGGGGAGCAGGAGTCCCTGCGCGTGGTCAACGTGAGCAGCGGACAGACGCTGCCGGTGGGCGGGCTGCGCGGGGGCGGGGGCGTGACGTGTTTGTGCGTCAGTATGTTTGGGTGAGTGCTCTGCGGCGTATAATTAAAATAAAAATACCCTTTAATTTCTGAAATAAATTGACATTATACACTCACACATGCAAATCATATTTTTTTTAATTAAAAAAAATGGCAGATTGTTAAGTAAATATGTATGTATATCGATCATTAAATAACAAAAAATAATGTGTTTCATAAATAAAGCTGATATAATAATTGTCCTAATTTTATTTGATATATTTTTACAATATTGTTAGTAACCCTTATAAGATCATCACCTTTTTCCGTCTGTCTGTCCGTGTGTCACCACCGATTTTCTCAGGAACGGGTGGACCTAGCAAGTTGAAATATATACCAGATACTGAGGTCTATAGTCCCTATTAGGTGTATAAAAATCAAGGTCCTGAGTTAACACGATAAAAAGATATGGTCAAATTTAGATTTTCGCGAAAACTTGTGAGTACCAAAACTCACCTTAAAATTTTCAACTTTTTTTATTTTTCGGAATTTTTCCTTTATTTGTGCTGTAAGAACTTGCTTTTTGCCAAATTTCGTGATTCTAGGTCAACGGGAACTACCGTATACTCGTAGGTTTTCGATCCAAAACAGATTTCCTACAAATTTGTACGAAACCTTCGATGGCCGAGTCCGACTCGTACTTGTCCGGATTTTTTTATTATTTACAATTTATGCTATGATTTTTTTACATACAGCACAGTATAGATAAAATATTTTCAAGAAACAAATTGGCACTTTAAATTCGCCATTATGATTTTTAATAACATCCATATACATATGTATACATTCGCGTTATCAAGACGAATCTAACGACGTATGAATCATCGAAATCGGTTAATATGAGGGAATATAGAATCGTACATACATACATACAGGCAGTGGTAGCCAATAGGTAATGCGCTCGCTTGGGAAACCGAGTGAAGCGGGTTCAAATCCCGGGTCTCACATCTCTGATATTTTCATGTGCGAATCATTCCTAACATGATCACCACTTGCCTTACGATGAAGGAAAACATCGTGAGAAAACCTGCATGTCTGAGAGAACCTAGCGAGTTGTTTGCAGACATGCTCAGTCCGCCCGCACTTGGCCAGCGTGGTGGACTACACTATCCTACCGTACCGTACTGAACACCATCGTATTTGAAGGGAGGCCCACGCCCAGCAGTAGGACGTTAAAAAGGCCTATATACATACATACATTCAGATCAAACACAACCCTCCTTTGGGCTTCGCCGCTGCCGATTGAGAATGCCTATGACTGCATAGTTTTATGTTACTACTGTAGGGCCCCTAATAAAACTTCGAGATATTCCTTGCTTATATTCTTATATTCAGTAATTTTATAATCGTCAGTGAGTTACATAATTTATAACTATAATTTTGAGAATTACAATTTACCAACAATTCGTGACTTGTCACTACATGGTGGTACCGACATCTCTGTGCAAAAGCGCGGGAAAACAACTGAATCCGCGCCATTTTTTTTTTCAACACTCTTATCGGCCAAGGTCACATAACTAAATGCCATATATTAATCATTACAAATTAATCAAATATATTATTTTCTATTAAAACACTCAATATATAAAAATGCAACCTTACACTAGGAATGAAATAGGTTTTTAAATTGTGATTTTAATATTAATGTCAGATAAAGTATTAAAAAGTGATTATTTCAACAACTTCACAGTTCGTGTCGTATCGCGGCCGGGAACGAAGCCGGGACCGTCCGCGTGTGGGAGCTGCCCGCGAGACGCTTCAATTTCACCGACGAAGACTTGGAGTTTTAAACTGAAGACTGTTTCTAGATATAGTCCAATTAAATAAGTTTTGTAATTATTTTTTTAATAAAAGGCAGATTTTGGTCGAAGTTAGTTTGAAGTATTCTTAAAATTCTATAGTCCACCTTTAATTTATATTAGACTAGCGTCTCACCCTAGCTTTACTCGGGGTAGCATCCCCCATACAAACTTTCATACCCATTTTCACCCCCTTAAGGGATGATTTCCGGGATAAAAATAATCCCATGTCCTATGAGAAAGTAAATGATCTGTGCGGCAAAAGCGAAAATAGTAGTATAAACAGCAAATTCCGCTACTATTTTTGACTTTGACATTTTGGAGGACTCCGTCTGTATATGTAATTCTTAATTTTGAGAGTATAATACATGCGAAAGTCTGTACGTTTGTGTGTTTGATAATCTTTCACGTTCAAATGGCTGGACCGATTTGGATGAAATTTAATACACAGATACAGTATGGTTTGGAGCAGCTATACTCAACGTGCGGCCCGCCGGGCATTTGTTATTGGCCCATCTGAAGTTACATCTCAGAGTTGGCTTCCGTTTTAAATTGTAATTACTCAGAGTTGTTTGATGAGTTCATCGATTTTGAAAACGATACCAATCTAGAAGTTCTGTTTAAAGAAAAAATGGAAAACAGACCATGACTGAAACGTGTTTGTGGCACCTATAAAAAAAAAAGGTTGAGTATGGCTGGTCTAGTGTAACATTTACGCACGAGGTTATATATAATAAAATAAAAGTCGACATATTAAAACATGTTTATTTGTTAAAAATTATTCCTAAACGTATTCACAGTCCCCCCGCTTTAGCCCTCGCCCGCGCCTCCAACGCCTTATTCATTAACTGAAAATAAAAAATATATATAAACCAAAGAAAAGATGACACAATCAGCGACAAAAATGTCCTCACCGAATAAGCGCTCATTTGAACGCGCTTTTAATTTTTTTTGTGAAAACAACTTTAAACATTGCATTTAAGGTTCAATTTACATTGTCGTATATTTATGTCAACTAGAACAATTACCTAAATACAATCGGTGACAGTTTTAAGAGAACTTTTGCATGGGCTTGTGTATCTAGTAGTTTTTGATCGATGATCTCAATTTAAACAAATCATAAGTCCGTCATTTGTACTGTGATGCTCTATGAACGACTGAGCTGATTTTGATGAGACCTTCACTGGTAGATAGCTGATGTTATAAGGACAAACTTAGAGTACTTTATTTTAGAAAAAAAAAAATAGGCTTCCACTCAAAAAAAACTTTTACCCATAAACAAAATTCGCGTATAATTCGCCATATAAATTCAGTAAATTATTTAAATTAAAAAGCAAATTATGTATTTCTCTGATACAAAGCATACAAATACTTCTTTTATAAAAGCACTAGCGACTCACCCTTGCTTTGCTCGGGTTCGTCCCTAGGTACGCTTTAAAGGTTAGTATGAAATAGAAATCTTTGATGTTCTCGACTTTTCTTAACTATAATATGCATGTATTATACATATAAATCTTTCTCTTGAATCACTCTTATCTATTCAAAAAAACCGCATCAAAATCCGTTGCGTAGTTTTAAAGATGTAAGCATACATAGGGACAGACAGACAGCGGGAAGCGATTTTGTTTTATACTATGTAGTGATATACATACGAGTATGTAATTCGTTGGCTTACTATTACAAGGTTCTATGTCAATTTTAATGAAGTTTAGTAATTTTTACATAGAACTTCGTCATTTTGTTATCGTAAAAAAAACAACATAGAACTATGTAAAATTGAATACTTTGTAGTTAAAGTGCCGCTATCTAGTGGTTTGTTTTTGCAAAACTGTAGCTAATGACACATAGAACCTTGTAGCATTCATAGCTACATAAGTACTAAAATTGTAACATAGGACCTTGTAATAGTGAGCCAACGATATGTGTCGCACCTGTCACTGCTTGGCGCGGCGCGCGGGCTCGGTGGCGGTGGGCGGCGGCGGCGGGCCCTTCTTCTCCAGCTCCTCCAGGTAGCCGCTGATGATCTGCTGCCGCTCCTCCGGGATGTGCTCCAGCGCGGTGTACCTGTGTCAAGCTATCTTAGTTACCAATGTACGGTTTAATACAGGGTGGACAACCCTCAATGCAAGGCTATGGGTTCAAATTAGTGGCACCAATGTAGTATCAGTGCTGAACACATTTTGTAAATACTCGTATAATAATTGTATCGCGCCACGAACCCTAGTTATCCCGTAATTATCCCTTATTGATGCGCTTGTCATTTATCTATACTGGACTGGGCAGATTTTGATGAAATTTTATATGATGATAGCTGGTTATCCGGGTCAACATAAATAATAAGCAGGTGAGCATGCAGGGCCAGGGGCAGTACCTGGCGTCGTGCGCGAGCGCGTCGGCGAGCGCGGCGGCGGCGGCGGGGGGCGGGGGGTCGCGGGCGGGGTGGGGGGTTGGGGGTTAGTACCTGGCGTCGTGCGCGAGCGCGGCGGCGGCGGCGGCGGGGGGTCGCGGGCGGGGTGGGGGGTTGGGGGTTAGTACCTGGCGTCGTGCGCGAGCGCGGCGGCGGCGGCGGGGTTGGGGGTTAGTACCTGGCGTCGTGCGCGAGCGCGGCGGCGGCGGCGGGGGGCGGGGGGTCGCGGGCGGGGTGGGGGGTTGGGGGTTAGTACCTGGCGTCGTGCGCGAGCGCGGCGGCGGCGGCGGGGGGCGGGGGGTCGCGGGCGGGGTGGGGGGTTGGGGGTCAGTACCTGGCGTCGTGCGCGAGCGCGTCGGCGAGCGCGGCGGCGGCGGCGGGGTCGGCGCGCAGCGCGGCGCGCGAGCGGTGCGTGAGCGAGCGCGTCTCCTGCAGCAGCTGGCGCAGCGCCGTCTTGGCGGCGCTCTGCTTGTCGCGCTGGTAGTCGCGGAACTCGCGCTCCATCTGGACACGTCACGGTCATTGAATTACATTTATACTGCTTATACTCGTACTTCACAATTTAGTAGGTTTTAATTTTTTGTACCTTTATTCTTTTTCAATAATTTAAAAATAGTCTAGTTTACTCCTTATAACACCAGCTATCTGCCAGTGAAAGTCCCGTCGAAATTGGTTCAGCTGTTTTTATCATGTTATTAACCGGAACAAACGGACAGACAAAAATTATAAAACATGTTATTTTCTTATAAGTAGGTACCATATATAATTTCATATGCATTTAATGAAAAGCTGTTATATTGACATTACAAACAGACACTCCAATTTTATTTATTTATATATAAATTATTCTTAGATTGAAAAGAACTTCTTAGTCATTTAAAATATTAACTGTGACAGGAAACCGCACTGTTCCACAACAACGACCACAAAATACCATACACATTATTATCATTATTAATCCAGATTAAATTTTCTTTCATTTATCATCAGAATTAGAATCTGCACTAACATTACACCGTTTACCCTTATTTTTAATTATAAATAACTTAAAATAAAAAAAAATCTAACATGTACATTACACATCATAACCTATTTAATAGAAAAAAAAACCAACCCACTAAACTAACAGTGATACTCAAACAAAAAAAAAACCCAAAAAAATTTTTTTCCCCAACAAAATATTTTTTTTTCCTCCCAAAAAAACCCCAAGCCCCGCGTGGCCCTCACCTGGGGCGCGGCCCTGTAGACGGGCGCGGCGGGGTGCTCCGCCAGCAGCTTGCGCACGTCGCGCCAGTGCGCCGTGCACGCCACGCCCAGCTCCGCCAGCAGCGCGCGCAGCTTCTCGCGCCGCTTGCCCGCCAGCGACGAGATGTGCTGCCCGAACAGACGCTCCTGTCGAAGGGATAAGAGCGTGTGAGAGAGAGATGCGAAAGAGAAACATTTGTGTGTATCTATGTGTATGGTGTGGAGATGTGGATGAATCTGAACTCCTACATGAGAGAGAGAGAAAAAGAGAGAGAGAGAGAAAGGGAGAGAGAGAGAAAGAAAGGGGATAGAGAGAAAGGGAGAAAGAGATATAGAGATAGGGAGAGAGAGGGGGGGGGGAGAAAGGGAGAGAGAAATGGAGAGAGAGAAAGAGAGGGGGGGGGAAGGGAGAGGGGGGGGGTAGAGAGAGAGAAGGAGAGAAGGGTTATAAGTACCATTGCTTAGGTATTGAAATAGCACGGGGGAGGAGGGGTCAAAAATCGCCAAAATTGTCTCACGTTATTGGATGCTCCCTAGCCGGTGAGAGTCTCACATAACATCTATGTATTCAGGTGGTATGCGTAAATGCATTTCCCAACATTAAAAAAATGTACAGAAGTAGCAGATAAAATTGTGTGTAGTAGAATTATGTATGTATATATAAATGTGTATGTTGGTGTGTCTATACATATGTGTGTGTGTGTATACACATCTCCAGGCCCAGCACTTACCTTGTCGTCCTTAGTGAGCTCGTCCGCGAGGCTGTACCGGTGATCCTTCTTCAGCTGCTTCTTCGCCTCGCGCCACGCCAGGTCCGGGTTGCGCACCAGGTCCGCCAGCAGCGCGTTGAAGTGCTGCACGGGAGAGGGGAATGGAGACCGTTTAAAAAAAAATATGGGTGCGTGTAAACTTTACGCGCGGTTGATGTAAAACTTCTTTATTAAATGTCGCAATTAAATTAAAACAAATCAATAATAAAATAAGGCATATTACAATCATATATTTATATAATATCATATACGGAAAGAATATAATATTTATGTATTTGTCAGATAATAACAACGGTTATCATGGCAACGTGGCAATGTATCTATCTCATTCTCTCGCCGGCTTAACCCTATATATTTATGTGTTTGTCTCTTTCTCGTGTCGCATTTCCGTTTCATCGAGTTTTCAATCACAACGATTGTAAAGAAGATAGACTTCAAAAAAAAACCTATGCATGTTTGTACACTATGCGTTTTTAAACAGCTCATCCGATTTTGATGAAACTTTGGTGATTTCTATTGCGTAAACCCGAAAAAAAATCAAAAGTTAGCTTATATTTTTTGTTATTATCTGCGGTATATATAACAACACAGTGAACAATCATGTTGTTATTACTATATTTTATCTCGTTGTTCTAGTGGCGTTTACATATACCGCTGCAAATCAGAGGTCTTAGGTTCGAGCCCCGGATTGGATCGGACTAAGTGCAGTTAATGCGTTTTTCTATGAAAAAAATTATCAGTTACAGTCCGGAATTGCATTTTACCCCCGTGTCAGGTGAGAGCATGTAAAGCCCTAAAGTGATTTTTTGTTTAAACTCCCACCGGTATAATTATGTTGTGCCAAGAGCAGTGGCGTAGCTATACCAATGCAACCAATGCGGTTGCATGGGGCCCCTGATTCAAGGGGGCCCAAGCGGGCCACAAAAGATTCTTTTATTTCAAAACATTTTTTCGCGGAAGGCCCTCATAGAAATAACAAAAAACCCAAGAAAAAAGTGTCCCAAATTTCCGCATATTATTGTTTACGAGAGCCACGAGGAATGTGAGCGCACCTATATTCTGTAAAACGATGAATGCTCCTCTAAGCACAGCTTTTTTACTAAATTTTACTCTACCCGTTCTTCCGTGAGAGCGGTTTGAAAAAATTGAGAAGTTCGAAAACTGTCTCTGTGGAATTTCATATTTTTTTTTGCTTTGGGGCCCAAAAAGGTTAATTACGCCACTCCCCATGGGAGTGAATAAATTGGGATGTTCTGGACATCACTCACCTGTACCGCCTCATCTCTCTTGTGGTACTCCCTCTCCTTGTCCCTGTCCCGGAGGCTGGTGGCGAGCGCCCTCTGGACCTGTTTCTCTCTCTCCTTGATGGAGGCCTGCGCTCGCGCCTCCCTCTCCTTCGCGGCTTCACTCTCCGGCTCCTCCGACTCCTGCTCCTCAGTTTCGGAAGCTTCTGGTTCCGGATCCTATTTTGGGAAAGGGAAATTTATAATTGATTGGTTTCTAGTAATTTAGCAGTTTTAGAACCTCTGCTAATTTCCTTGGTGATATTTGGACAGATAAAAAATGAATTCAAATATACGTGTTTTATTAAACTAATAACATTATGTGATCTTCCATATAGTATTCTAAAAGACGAGAGATATTTTTGATTATGGCAACAATTATATTAAATTTATTTATAGTCTGTTCTTGTGGCAATACTTATATAAAAACCGGTAAAATACACACGAAGTAACTTATAGTTTGGAATAAAATAAATATTCATTAAAAAGGTAATTTTATTTTCTCACACTATCGAACAAAAGATATTGATAATTGAGGTTCGATACCTTGTAGTTATCTGATTGTTGTATAAGTAGGATCGAAAACATGGATTGTAAAATAACATCATAAAATTTATTAACAACCGGCTGATTTTCACAGTATTTATTACTAGCGCCTCACTCTCACTTCACAAAGGTTCGTCCCTAGCTTGATTCCCAATACAAACTTTCATCCCCTTAAGGGATGATTTCCGGTGTTAATATGTATGTATTCTATGTCATTCCCAGGATCTCAAACTATCTTCTTACCAAATTTCATATAAATCTGTTCAGTAGATCCAGAGATTACCCCCTACAAGGTCACAAACTCACAATCTCACTAACTCACAAACTTTACCTCTTTATAATATTAGTATAAGATTAAAAATATGCATAATTGGATGATCAAATCGTCCTACAAATAAAATTGTAGGATTTGTCGGATCGCTCGGATATTATATTTTAACTAGCGACTCCTCTCACTTCCATCGGGTTCGTCCCTAGTTGCGTCTTAACGTTTAGTATAGATTTCTCAGAGATAAAATATTTTCCGGCAGTAAAAAATTATATCCTATATGTTGACCCGTATAACCAGCGATCATCATACTAAATTTCATCAAAATCTGTCCAGTGGTTTTCTCGTGATGCGGTAACAGACAGACCGACAAAAAGTCTAAAAACTATAGATTCCGACTCCGTATCGATAATAATGTCTATTTCAATAAGATTTTCCAAAAAATATTTAATGTACAGATTCGACTTAGTTACAATTTTATTATATGTATAGATTCAGTAGTTTAACAATTTGCGGATTAACGCCATCTATTGTATATTTAAGCAAACATAAATCTGTACATGAGAAGCATAACACTAACTCAATTTTTTACAAGTTTGTGTTTTTACAGTACATATACTATTGCATGTGTCTTTTTCTATAATGGCATTACACTCTTTGTTGCAAAATTAACTATTTAAGTATAATAATCTAGTTATATATCTATTTTTCATACACGAGCGTCATTTATTAGTTATCCATGACAATTTAAGCCAAATAAATCGGAATAAAAAAAAACAAAACAACAAAATTTGAAAATCTACATATATGGAGATATCGTGGAGGACGGGAGGTCTGAAGAGAAGAAAGGTTTTAAGAGGAAAGAAGGCATACATACAGTAGACCTATCAATAAACGAACTTCAATATCACGTTGCGTATACTAAACGTTTTATTCCATCCATAAAGATGAAACTTGAACTTGAAATGTAATACCTTAAATCATAATAAAATACGCGTAACATACACAAAAAACAACTGGCCTCTTTTTTGAAATCGATTAAAAAAAACCCTTTTATAAATAAAAAAAACACCCCAAATCAATACCTCCTACTCTATATAGAAATCGCTCAAAAACAAACCCTCTTTATAAATAAAAAAAAAACATTTAAAAGAAATACCTCTCCTATATTTGGAAATCGATCAAAAATAAACCCTCTGTATAAATAAAAAAAAAACATCCAAAATCAATACCTCCTCCTCTATTTGAAAATCAGTCAAAAATTAACCCTCTGTATAACCAAAAATGAAAACACTCAAAATATTTGGAAATGCACCCTCCTGTATAAATAAAATAATACATCAGTACAACATATTTAATACACTATTCAAATCATCATTCACTAACAAATGTTCGATAAAAATAAAATATTTACAATATTTATTACTAATTAATCATTAGTAAACATGACAAATGGGTATTGTATTTACAATGATTTCGATTACAAAATGGCGGTTGCCCCTAGACAAAATGATTTCATTTTAATTTATAGACAACATTTGTGAATATTCCATTTAAACATCTATTACAGCATTTAGATATATTAATTTAAAAAAACCTCTAAGTTACTTCCTAATTAGTTTTGAGAGTTTAGAGCTCATTTAAAAAAAAACATTACATCTATTACAGTAAAATAATACTAAGTCGTGTGAATAAATGAACTTAAAATTAAAAAAAAACTTTAATATTTAATATTAAAAAAATTTGCATTAGCTTAAACACTTAAAACAGAGAAATTTACATTTTGTTTTTTTAATTTTTACAAATTCAAATACATATATAGATCGTAAAAATTGGCAACATTTGACATAAGGACGAAACCCTTTTTACCCTTGTGCATGGTTTCAAATCTAAAAACCGATAAGTCCATTTTCGAATTTTATCAAAAAAAAGACAAAGCACCTTATTAAACATTTATAGTCTGTGAAAAAATAACTATTTACATATAGAGATTGGAGAAAAATATTATTTTTTATTTTAATCGAATATAAAGTTAATAATACACACATTTTATTCTAACATTAAATTTTATTAAAAAAAAAAAGACGGTAATTCCCCTCTTAATAATACAAACTATCTAAATATATGTACAAAGTCCGTCGCTTATTTCCAGATCGTTCCAATAAATACCATTTTTTAATCTTTTTCACTATTTTTTATTATCTGTACACTATTTAGTATAAAACATTGCCATATTGTATTGATATAGTTCACGTCACTTACGTTATTAAAAAAAAACGAATAAACACTTGAAATAGAAGATTCGACCCACCACGCGAGAAAAGTGCCTCTTGGGTCATATTCATCTTATAGCTAAGGTCATCAGAACTGATGTGTTCAAACATCAAATAAAATAATTCATGAAATATATTATTATACTAATATTAAATATTTTATTGAAATATTTTTTATCTGTTTCATTGCATGAATGTTTTTTTTATCTGACGGCATCGATCAAATAAGTACAAGATACACAATCCCATGCAAAAGTTCTCTTAAAACTGTCACCGATTGTGTTTAGGTAATTGTTCTAGTTGAAATAAAAATTGAACCTTAAATACAATGCTTAAAGTTGCTTTCACAAAAAAATAAAAAATATAAAAGCGCGCTCAAATGATCAAATGAGCGCTCATTCGGTGAGGACATATTTTGTCGCTGATTGTGTATCGAGTATTTTTTAGATCTATGTCTGACGGTTACAAAATTAGCCCTTAATATCGATACATGCAAAGAACAACATTGTAACTCGACATTGGTTTTTTTTGTCATCTGAAAATAAAATATATGAAGAAATTAAATACACTATTTGTAAATTATCTCTATACTGAGTTACAATTTTGTTTTTTGCATGTGTATATTTATATATATTTTTTTTACAAATAGAGTCAATTTATTAAATATTTGTACATAGAGGTACAGTCACTTAAACTATTACTGGTTTTTTTTGAATCTCTAACTTTAAGTGTCGAAGGTAAGGATTGGTGAGGGTAGTCGGATATTAGCAACTAGTAAAAAAAAAACATGTTATCCATGTCCAAAATTGATCACTATTCAAGAAAAAAATATTCGAGTAGAATAAATTGCAGTATATAATAATTCTTTCTTAGATTTACGCGAATATTTGACATTTTAAATAAAATAAAATAGAAAAATATATATTTAAAATGCAGTGAACAAACACACCAACTACCCACACATCAAAAAAAAAAAATACAAAAGAAAAACAAACAAAAAAACAACCAAAAATGAATCTAATTGTCCCGGTTGCACAGTAACCTGCGCTGTTCTAAAGATCAGCGTTTATTAAACACGTACAGTAAACACTATTCTTTCTCAGACTTCTTTCTTTTCCTCTTCTCCGTTTTCTCCGTCTTCTTCTTCCCCTTCTTCTCCGCTTCCGGTTCTGGGGACTTGAAGTCTTGTTTGCGTTTCTTTGGGGGTGATTTTATGGGTGATTTCTTTTCGGGGGTTGGTAATTCTTTTTTGGAAGATCTCAACTGTTTTGGGGACCGTACTTCCTTTTCAGGGCTGGGCGATGGCGATTTTTCGCTCGCATCCGATGTTTCGTCGCGTTTGTTAGACGATTTCGATTCTTTCGAGTCGTCTTCACCGGGTATGCCCAATATCTCCGCCCACTGGTCGGGCGGGGGCGTGGGCTGTTTTTTCTCATCTTCCGTGGACAAGTCGGGTTGCTTCTGCGAGAGACATAGGGAGCTGTGAGTATTGGATTAAGGTCTTGTTGAGTTGTTTATTGAAAAAAAAGCGAACCTGCATCGGACACCTTACGTTTTACTTCTAAGAAAAAAAAAAGTATTCATACTACTATACATTAGAATTGTATTAAGAAGCGTCGCAAAGCGAAAAAAATTAGGATTGGATTTTTTCTTAAATATTTTTCACGGTAGCTTAAGTTAACTAAAGAAAAAAAAATTGCTTGAAATTGCATTGGATCTTGAAATAATTTTAGTAAGAAAAAAATTTGTTCCACTTCGCATCGCATTCATTACTTTATACAGGTTGTTAGGTTATGGCCACACCTAACGTTCTCGTGGCGCCTACTTCATTAACTTTTTTTTTAATTATTATCATTAAAAAAAACTTAGACGTGGCCAAGCCCTACGCCTGTCATAAATCTGCGGGTTGTCCGATGTAGGTTCCTAACACTATTTGCTCACCGTTGCTCCGTTTGTCTCTTCACTTAGCAAAATGCACTGCAAAACCACACTTATTTTTTCTATTTTTTCGTTTTTTTTTATTTTTTTTTAGTGCGGGGTAACGACCCCCGCAGATTATGACAGTCGCCTGAATCCCCCGAACACGCAACGCAACACGCTATATAACCGTGATTCGTTCATCCAGTTGGAACACCTTGTGAGTTTCAAATTTTTTTATATGACCTTGCAGTACTTTAAGACTGAACCCGCTTTTAAAAATGGCGACGTCGAAACTTACGACAGATAAAAAATTAAAAATATATTCAAAGGCAAAGGGATGTAACAAAAATCCATAATCAATAAAATATAAGCGAGATATGACAACACTATCACCAAGTACAGTGTCCGTGGCAGATTAGCTTTTATATAGAAAAAAAAACACGATGTAAATAACCTGTAAATTGGCATTATGACAACGTCTCATTAGTGCTTATATGTTTAAAACACCAATATTTGTTCTTTTTTTATCTTTTATTTATATTTTATTTATATTGTTTTATCTTTACAGTAGAGGTTCTTCCTCTATTTTAAAAACAAAAGTTAATTTTTAAGAAATATATACATATTTATATATGATAAAAAATATATATTTTCGGCTTTATTTATTATTTATTAAAGTAAAATGTGTATTTTATATCAATAGGATTGACATTTAAGTAGATAATTGTGTATTGAGAACTCTCTCGGTAAATTGGTCGCTTGGACAAATAAGCACTGACACGATGATCAGTTAAAAAAAATAAAACTTTAAGAATTAAGATACACAAAAAACCTTGCATTTTTCTTTTACTCAATAACAATTCGAAATCTAAATGTCGTAGACTAAAAAAAACGTATTAAACATATAAATGTTAGTTAAAAAAAATATCGTACTTTTTCTATACTCACGTCACCACCCTTCTCCTTCTTCTTGTCCTTCTTTCCATCCTTCTCCCGTTCCTTGTCCTTTTCTCTGTCCTTCTCTTTCTTTTCTTTTTTGCTGCCTCGCTCACGCTCTAAAGTATTTGAAAAAGGTTAGTGATATTTTCGAATGCCTACTACATAGTTACTTAGTCAACTTTAATACTTATTGAAAAATCGAAACTAAAATATAAATATACATACGCACACTATTTTCTTGTTCAAAATTATTTTACATACATACCACGCGAGCAACATCGCGAGCTAAAATAGTATCACTCAATTATAAATTAAAAAAAAGGATACTTTGGAAAAAACCAAAAACCGTAAAACCGATTTTGATGAAACTTGTTTAAATATACTGATCATAAAAAAGGCTCCGTACTTTTTAAAAGTGACTTTTTTTTCAATAATATCAATTACCACAATAACAGCACCAATCAAAATCGCTTCAGCAAAAAGGAGATAGCAAACTTACCCTTCTCCTTACCATCTTTCTCCTTCTTCCTCTCTTCTTTAACAATCTTACAATACTCTCTGAAATAATCTTCTCTCATCGTACTACTCTCGACTGCTTTGTATCGAGCGTCCGAATCGATTTTCTTTTTAATATCCACCCATCGCGCTCGTCTGTCCACGTTTTTTTCTTTAAGCAGCGCTATGAAGTCCGTCTTGGCCTAAAAAGGGGGGTATTTTATTATTATTTTGCTAAAGCTGGCGCGAAAAGGCTGGAGATTGTGATTTGAGAAGTGGCAGAGAGAGCTAAATTTGATAATAATGACAAAAACTAGAAAAAAAATAGGAGATTCGGTTTGTCAGTCAAGTCTAGGTCACTAAGATTTTTTTTTTAATTCTAAATATGAAAAAATAAATAAAAAAACAACAAAAATATAGAGGGGGTTATCACAATATCGTTATCACAAAAAAAATTGGGCCTTGTTTTTAGTAAAACAATTTACAAAAAATATTTTTTTTAATAATATATTCAGTCAATCTCCTCTCATAACTTTAAACTATTCGCCAAGCAAACTCTCTCAAACCACCGCTCAAACCACACATAACTCCCAAAAAAAAAAACGTTGTTTTCCGCAACATCTGAAAGAGAACAACAAAATTAGTTGCTGAAAAGAGACTTATTTATTAGAGTACTGTGGAGCGAAAAAAATATTAGTTCCTGGAAGAAAAAATCGATTATTATTTCCAAACGAAAGTGGAGGTAGGTATATATATATTTTTAATACGTATTAAAAATATTGATTTTTTAAAGGTTTAATGTATTTTTTAATTACGTGTATTAAAAAATATTTTTTAAATAAAACTTTTTTATGTATTCTGAAAAATTATTGGTTTCCGATAGGTCTTCTATTATTGATGCAAATTTTGTGTGTGCACGTGTCTGTTACTCTATTACGTTGAAATGGCTTGACCGATTTGGATGAAATTGAAACAGATAGACTAATACTTGGAATAACCCACATACTGATATTACGATCATTGGACGAAATGATAATCTTTGAACAGTATAAAATAAACTAATCGTATCTATCTGTTTGTTCCCTTATTCCTTCTAAATTACACATTTTTGATTCGGTATTGAATGTATTTAAAAAAAATCTTGTATGGGAGTCATGTGTTCATATAATATACATATATTTATATAAGTACATATTGTCTTTGTAGATAGTAAAAAAAATCCGATATTTTGAAATGAAGTAAAGTGAAAGCATGCTGCAAAATTTTTTTTTGTTTGTTTCCATGTTTTTTTTTTGATTTGTTATATTTTATAATGTGGCACTGTATATATATTTTTCAAAAAGATGGATGAACTCTACTTACCTTTTATTCTGTGTATATGTAACGCTATATCTCTGCCAATTGCGATACCATTTTGATATATTTTTCAAATATAAATAGATTGCCAATTAACGATAATATCGCGAACATATATACAAAAAAAGTAAATTGAGTACCTCCTCTTTGTAAGTCGGTAAAATATAACAAACAATATATGCCTAACAAATTATCCCAAATAGCAGAGACACACGTATAATTAGAATATAATACAACAACAAAAAAAATGGCGGCGATTTTTTTTTCTTTAAATAAAAAAAACTTTTTTTAAAAACCGTTTCGTTTGTACCTCCACTTTAGTTATCCCTTAAATCCTATCTATCTTTACGGTGCAAGCAATAATCAGCCTTACGGGTACTTAAATAAATACTTTAGTTGAAATATTTCAAAATATAGTTTTTTTTTGAAATATTTTTATTTTATTTTTTAAAACTGTTTTTTTTTCATTCATTTATATACGCAGAGTCTGCATTATAACAGATTAATTAAAAATAAAACAAACATACATACACAAACACATTCGCGCTATAACCCAAAAAAATATTTTGCATATATTTATATAAAGTGTGAATTAGTTGAATTAAATAAGTTACGACTACTACTTATTATGAGAATCAAGGTTACATTTATGAACTACACAAAATGCCCAGGGCGAGAATCGAACTCGCTATCCACATTTATAATAGTCACTATAATATAATAATGAACTATAATTGTGTCTAAATTAATTTTTTCGTATCAGCTTTACAAAATTCCATTATTTAAGATAAAAAAATCGAGAAAATACTTTAAAAATTGATATTATACTTTCGACATTTTTTACATATTAATGAGCCAATAAATAATAAAAATATTTTAATATAATATGACTTAAGAATGTAAATTACTGCCTCACAAAAAATCTTTTAAGTTATCGAGTTATCGATTAAAAAAAAAACGATATTTTCATAGCGAGTAAATATTCGACCCGTAAAACTGATTTTGCATTTCTTTCACTATGTTTTACATTAAATACTTAATTTAGTTTAAAATCCTTTCTTTAGAAAAAAAATTTACAAAATTCTCAAACTGACTTTATATAATTTTACTTATCAAAATTCAATTATTTGTATTTGAAATACTTTTCACAAAAAATCTACTTGTTTAACTTTTTAATTAATTTTAACTCTGATATTTGTATATGGATAATTTTGCACAAAGAAGTTTTTTTTATTCTTTTAAATTCATATTAAAATAATTCCATTTAAATTTAATTATACTTATTAAGAAAAAACAATTCTGTACCGTTCAATAGTTTTTAAGAAAAAATAAAAAATAAGTCAACTCCATGTCATCACTGACATAATGTTCCAAAACAAAAAAAAAAACTTCTTTATGCACCGTCAAAAAACAAAAAAAAATAACAAAACCTGAAAAAGAAATAATTAGTGAGGTACTTATTTATTTGACAGTTCGTTTTTTTATATATTAATAAAGATAGACTCTACTTTTACATTCCAATTATTTACATTTGTCTCAAAATACTTTTAAGTTTTGAAAAAAAAAATAACCCATCACCTTCTTTTTTCATTGCAGTATGGCAACACTGCTCGGCATTTGCATGCAATCAAAATTTCGAAAGCTTTTTTGGGGACTTTTATATAACATAATTTTATTTATTGTATATTTTTACTCACCGAAGGTGAAATTTGGCCAATTTGTTAGAAAATTTTCAGATATCTCTAGTTTTAGACTATATTATGTGGGCTTAAAATTATATCTAACCTTATAGTTCGTCTCGTGCTCGGAGTGCTCACTTGACGATTATTATTTAAATATCGATTAATTGGTCAAAACGATTTTACTAATTTATAATAATCGACAAAGCAATGGAGTATTTTCAATTTGATGTGATATTCATTTAATATCGATAATTTTAACAAAATAGTATTATTTATTCAAAACATAATAAATTTAGAAATTGTATTTGAATTAATAAAAAATATTTTTCAGAACACTACCAAAACTTAACAAATTTATATCCCATCAAATTCCAAAAAAAAAAAAAAACAAAAAAGAAACATTAAATTTAAAAAAGAACACCTAACATCAAATGACTCAAACTCCATCGCATCGACACGAAAAAATCCATCTAAAACACAGTAACACGAGGCAGGGTTGCCTCGGTACCACAGATTAAATCACGATTCGATTCGAAATCGATTCCAATATAGATTCCCGACAATTTGGCTAAGCGCGAGCGTCAAGTGAGCCCCCGCGTGTCCGTCGCCGCTATAACAAGCCCCTGCCGCCGGCGCCGCTCGCCTCGAGCTGTGTGTTTGCGTGACTTTGCCGTTATTATATCATTATTATTACGCTAGAAACATCGATTAAAAAAAAAACATTTTGAGACACCATTTTTTTTTTGAATTTTTAGAATTCAACTCACTTAAAATCGTTTTTTTTTTTTGGGAAAAAGAAATCTTAAGTTTATGTTCAAGTTTCATACTTCATTATATTATATATATATGCAACAACATTCGTGTACGTATGTTCGTGTAACGGCATAATCATGAAACACATTTGCTTGATTGAAAGGGAAAATAGATCAACAATAGTTAACATTTATTAAACACTTTTATACTACGCGTTTTAAATCATATTCTTATACGAATATTACAATTTAAGCTAGCAACATTGTCTTTGAATTATTATTTTAATGAAAAATATATTTTTTTCAAACGCATAATATAAAAAATCCCATCCATTTTCGATACAGTCCTTATTCGATAGTTAATTTAACAAAAAAACGCAAACATCATTACATTTAAACATTGAATGTTAAAACAATATCGAAAACAGATAATAAAATATTATATAGAAATTCCAATCATTTAGAAAAAAATTAAATCTAACATTATCAAAAATTATCAATAATAATAATAACAATAAAGAAAGTAGAAATATTCGCATAGCGGGATAGTCGCAAGCCTAAAAAGACATCACACGGGATTCGAACCCGCAATTTATATAGTAGTTTACAATTAAACATTCAGTGTGTTCAGGAGTCGAACCTGACATATAAAAAACAAAACTGGAAAAACAATAATGTTTAATAGATAACACAACATCAAAAATAAATAAATAATTGGTTCTATGGTTATTATATGTAACAAAATTAAAAAAAAAGAAACAAATAAAAAATAAATGGAAAATGAAATAAAAAAAACATTTTAATGCATGTCGATTTCTATAAAACCAATTCTTATCTACATAATATGAATATTTTGTATGCATGCGATTATAGAAAAATCTATACATATCAGAAATATACACCGATTTCAACAAAACTTTCCAAATAAAAAAAAAAAATATTTATTATTTTCTGAAAAGTACCTATGTAGGTATTTTTTTTTTATTCCAAATAATATTTTTTGAAATTGACCAAACAAACATATACATTCAAATTGTAACACATAAACAGATTATATCAAATCCAGCGGATATAAAGACTGTCCAAAGAGAATAAAAAAAAAAGTACCAACTATATTTCGTTCAATACAACAAACTATTCAATAAGGCAAAGGTCTCACATCCATACATCCACGTGTCATTCACTCAGCCGACGCGCGGATCACGCTTACCTGTTCCCGTTTCCTGTCCTTCTCCTCCTTCTCCCGCTTGCGCACCTCCACAATGTACTCGTTAAAGTATGTCTCTCTGTCCCGCATCTTCTCGATGTTCTTGAAGCGCTCGTCTCGACTGTATTTACTCGAGAAGTCCGTGAACGATGACCTGATGATAAATGATTATATATCAACTACTACTAGCATCGCCCGCGGCTCCGCCCGCGTCATGTGACCAAAAACCAAATTCTTAGGTTTCACATATTAGTATACTCTTACATTGCAGTCTTTATATTTTTATTCAGAAATGAGATATTTTCCCGCGGTAAAAAGTATCTTTATACGTTGACCCGGATAACCAGCTATCACCATACAAAATTTCATAAAAATCCCTCCAGTGATTTTTCTGTGATGCGGTAACAGACAGACATTCAGACATAAATTTCAAAAACTATAAATTCGGCCTCTGTATCGATAATAATGACTATTTCAATAAGATTTTCCAAAAAAAATATTTAATGTACAGATTTGACTTAGTTAAAATTTTATTATATGTATAGATTTAGAAGTTATTTTTTTTTATACTGTGTCTCCTCCATTCTTTTTAACATAGGCGAAGTAATCTGTGCTCAACTGACACGCTTTAAAGCCATTAACGAGAGAATTGAATTGGACTTCTACTGTATGAATTAGTATACGGTGAAATAAGTTTCCATCAGCTCACTTGGAATGCAGCTTGGCCTCCTCCATGAGGGCGCGGAAGGCCTGCTTCTTCAGCTGGAGGCGGTTCTTCTTCTCCTTGCGCTCCTCCTCTGCACGTTCGCGCACGTACTTGTCGAACACCTGCAAAACATTTGTTTTTTTTTCCTGCATTTTTAAAAAAATACTTAGTATATAATTTTCTTGTGGTATTCTTTCGAGATTTTGTCGTGGGAATTTGTTTTTTTTTTATTGTATAATTTCGTGGGTAGACAGACAGACATGATTGCTGTAAATAAACATCAAGAATAAAAAAATCCAATAATAAGTTTAATTGGAAATATTTTAACTTTCCAATAATAAGTTTCATTTGAAATATTTTAATTTTAAATCTGAGATTCTATTAATACATATACTACAGAAAAAACACTTTTATATCATAACCTTTTTAAACAAACTAAACAAACACTGCCTCTATAATATTAGTATAGATTCAGAACAGTCTTAGACAGAATAAATCAGGGCGTCACCCGAAGCGGTTGAGTTTCTCTCGCATCTCCACACCCCTCACCTTCCATCCTACCTTCGCATCCACCCACCTGCTTCCTCTCCTTGGAGTCCAGCAGCAGATACCGGCTGTCGAAGACGATCTTGTGGAGCTCCTTCTCCCAGGGTGAGAATGCTGAAACGTCGCTCTCGTGCAGCATCTGCAGGAAGGCGCGCACTCGCTGCTCGAAGGGCACGACGGCGCGCTCCCTCGCTGCACGCGTCTCCGCCTCCATTGCTGCCTCCTTGCCTGCGTCTATGTTGGTCGACTTCTTGCGTGTAGTTGGTGCAGCTGCTGATAATGAAACATGTTGTGGATATACATACATAATGAAGTTATACTTCTTATAGGACGTTTGGAAAAAATGATACAGAAGCCAGTTTTTAGAATTTTCGTTTGTCTATCTGTCTGGGAATGCATTACGAGAAAAACACTGGACAAATTTTGATGAAATTTGATATGATGATAGCTGGTTATCCGGGTCAACATACAGGATACTTTTTTAGGAGTTTGAGTTTTAGAAGTGGAAAGAGAGACGACAAAGAAAGGAGAGAGAGAGAAAATCCACTTACTCTCTTCAGGCTTGGGCTTTTTGGCGGGCTCCACCTCCGAGTCGGAGGAGTCAGAGTCCGCGTTACGCTTGAGCTCGCCGTTCGCGCTTTTCACCGGCGTCGTGGTCTTATCTTTGTTCTGCAAAACAAAAATACTTAAATACACGTACATATAACATTTATTATTGCGTGTGACACAAATATTTGACAGAAAAACCCAATAAATTATACTTAGCCCGACTGGAGAATCTAACCCAGGACCTTGGGATTTTCAATCACACATGTTATGTGTAATATTTGTTAGCATTAGATTGTATTGAAACCTGTCTTATTTAAGTCTACCGCGTATTTTAATTGTAACTCAAAAGTAAAAAAAAAATCATTAATTAGCAAAATGACTGCTTTCCGTGTTTATTTCTTTTAAAGTATATCTTATGCACGGAAAACAAAAACAAAACAAACAAACAAAAAAATATTAGTGTTGGGTCCCGCCAAAACTGTAACAATCCATCATTCATCCATAATCTATGAACCACCGTGGGAAGATTAGTACCAAACTACATGGACCATTAGTGCTGGATCATGATGGCCCACATAGACCAATATGGAGCAGTACATGCTACGCTAGTGTTGGACCATCAACAACAAATGGACCAACCTCCTTCCCGTTAGCGGGCGCAGCGGCGGGCGGCGCGTGCGCGGCGTGCGGCGGGTGCGCCACCGCCTGGTCCACGTCGGCGCGGCCCGCCAGCTGCGCCGGCCGCTCCCACACCGACAGCCGCGCCGTCGGGTTGTAGAAGAACACGCGCCCGTCGCCGGTCCACACCACGCACCTGCGCACAACACACACGTCATTTACAATTATTAAATTACACAAAAAAATATCTTTTTGGGATTTTTTTCGCGAATTTATTTTGATTTTTAGTTCACGACGTTTCGAATGCTTCACAGCGCACGTGGTTACGGGTCGAAACTAAGGTTTGAAATGTCTCAAAGGTGTTACTTGTTATAGACAGTTCCAACCCACTATTTTACAAAAAAATACATAATTTAAAAAAATAAAAGATCCATCCGATCAATCTTCGTGTCTCCTCCATTCTACGCGACATTGGCGAATTAATCTGTGCTCAACTGACCCGCTTTGATACCATTCACAAGAAATTTGAATCGTACAAAAATAAAAACGGCTGCCACCATCAAACTATTAACTTCCAAAACAATTTTCTAAAACCCACATAAAACCACAAAAACAATACATAGGTACCACGGGGTTCCAGATATCGGCGTACTCGACACCGGCCGACTCTTGTCCGTCTTAGCCTTCTCCTTTTCCGCCTTCTCCTTCTCCGCTCGCTCCCTCTCCGCCTTCTCCTTCTCCACCCTCTCCCGCTCCGCTCTCTCCCTCTCCGCGCGCTCCTTCTCCGCCGCCGCCTCGGCCGCGGCGACCGCCTCCGCGTGAGCCTCCACGTCTATTACTGGGAGAGTGATACAATATTTTATTTATTTAGGTACAGAAACAATCAAAACCTATACATATAACAAAATTCTAACTAAGCCGAATCTGTACATTGAATATTTTTTGGAAAATCTTATTAAAATAGTCATTATTTTCGATAGAGGCCGAATCTATAGTTTTTAGATTTTTGTCTGTCTGTCTGTCTGTTACCGCATCAGGGAAAAAACCACTAGAGGGATTTTGATGAAATTCGGTATGGTGATAGCTTATTTATCGTTATCCGGGTCAACATATAGGATACTTTTTACCGCGGGAAAATGTCTCATATCTGAGAAAAAATACAAAAACTGCAATGTAAGAGTATACTAATATGTAAAACCTAAGAATTTGACTGATTACCTTCAATTTTACTGTCGATTATCTCCAGTCTCTCCATTTTCTTCTCCGGCTTCTCTCCTTTCTCTAACGCTATTTTCGCTTGTAGTTCTGATATGAAACAGAGAAACAAACAAATATTAATATTAAGTCGAAATCTATATACATTATTCATTCATGTTGAAAAAGCTGGACAGATTTGGAACAAAATTTAGTATTCAGATAGATTGTGATTTGGAATAGCTGATAGGCTAATGTTAGTAATAAAGTTTATCAAAAGATGGCGCTGTCTGTAAATTGGATTACATTTTATATTAATTGTGAGTTTGAATGTATGTACATTTATGTATTACTATACGTTTGGCTTAGTTTGTAGTAACCCTACTTGGTGTGCCAGCGGTCGCGGGTTTAAGTCCCGCTGGGGGCATTCATTTGTATGATGAGCCCGAATGTTTGTCCTCCAGTCATGAGTGTTTATATTTATAATATGTATGTATTTAAAGTTATATATGTGTAGTGTATCAACTATCTGGTATCATCATATCACTGGCCTCGTAGCTTACCATGGAATTAGATGGTGCTGTGTGTTAATGTACCAACATATTTATATTTATTTTATAATATTAGTGATAAAATTTGTCAAAAGATGGTGCTGTCTGTAAATTGGACTACTACTTTAATTATGAAAGTTTGTATGTATGTTTCTTATTCTTCCACACTAAAACGGCTGATCGGTTTTGAATGTAATTCAGTGCATAGATAGAGCATAATCTGGAGTAACACATATGCTACTATTTATGCAAATAAATAAAATTAAAGTGTCTGTATGTATTGTCAAAATAACAACTTTTTACTAAACGCGTATGAAATTATACACGGTATGTCTGTCTGTCTGTCTGTTTGTTCCGGCTTATCTCCAAATCGGCTGGACTGATTCTGACTGGACTTTCACTAGCAGCTAGCTGATGTTATAAGGAGTAAACTAAGTTACTTTTATTTTAGAAAAATTAGGGTTTCGCTCAAAAAAATCAAAACCTACCTAGGGACGAACCCAAGCGATAATAAGATAGATAAATAGAGAAGATAGATGATAATAAGCAATATATAATTTCATATGCATTTACTAAAACGCTGTTATTTTGACATTACACACAGACACATCAATTTTATTTATCTGTTTAGATTGCTGCCCACCCTCCACGTCCCGCAGAGGCTTCGGTTTCTCCCACACGGAGCGGCGCGACGCGGCGTGGTAGTAGTAGGGGCGGCCGTCGGGCGCGCGGTGCGCGCTCCACTCCGCCGCCGCCGCCGACAGCTCCGCGGGGATCGCCTGAGGACACACACATACATACATATTTGTATTCAGCCCTAATTTAACGTCCCACTGCTGGGGGTGGGCCTCCTTTCAGTACGATCGGGATCAGGCCATAGTCCAGCACGCTGAACGCTGTTGATATTATCATGTGCGAATCATTTCCATCATGATCACCACTTGTCTTACGGTGAACGAAAACATCGTGAGGAAACCTGCATGTCTGAGAGAACCTAGCAAGTTTTCGAAAGACATGCTCAGTCCGCCCGCACTTGGCCAGCGTGGTGGACTATGGCCTGAACACCCTCGTATTGAAAGGGGGCCCCACCCTCAGCAGTGGGACGATAAATTAAAAAAATTGTGGATATTCCACCACTCACCGTCTCCTCTTTCTTATTGGGGCCAGCGGGCTGGTCGGCCGGGGCTTCGCTGGCCGCCAGTGGAGCACCCATCTGTGGAAGCTGTGTGGCTGCACCTGTACAACATAAATTACACATTTTAATATAATCAGTTTGAATTTTATTATATTTATGGATACATATAACAATTTACAATATTACAATACAATGAACACTCACCGGCGTCGGGCACGGCGGCGGCGGCCAGGCCGGGCGGCTGCGCGACCATGGGCGGCGCCCACCAGCCGCCCCACGCGCCGCCCGCCCCCGGGTTGGGCATCCCCATGCTCGCCATGTTGGGCATGTTACCTGAAAATCGATAAAATTTATATTAAAAAATATTTTTTTTTAATGTAATTAAATAGTTATAATTAAGACTAGAGTTCGCCGAGTGGTCAAACTTCGACTATGATTATTATTGTTTTTTTTTTATTTATAAAACTAAAGCTTGACGAGCTTTAGCTATCAAACTAAAACAAAATTAAACATAAAATAAACAGAAACAACTAAAAAATAAACAGATCGGTTCACAAACAAAATGTTTATTTTAATTAATTTAATGTATTTCTAATGTGTTTTATATAAAAATATTAGCTTTCTATAATATAAATACATAATACACATTTTAACTGTCAAATTTCATTTTCCTCTGTCCGCATAATTTTCTTAAAAATGGATACAAAGTTTTTGCTTCACGTATTAATACATAATTCTCAATTTAACCAAAGACTTTAACAATAAACAAAAGAGTATATTATATGCGTGTGTGTGTGTGTGTGTGTGTGTGTGTGTGTGTATCAAATACATGGTAGTGTGTGTAATGTTTTTTTTATTGATTTAATGTATTTTTTATGTTAAATAAAAAAAAATGGCATTTTGCACTCCTTCTCTATATAAACTATAAGTGTGGGAAATTTCATACTCCTCCGTGCGCGGAATTTTCTTAAAAAGGGGAAAAAGTGCACTCTCTATTCCTGTCACTCTCACACTCCGGTGGGACAACACTTCGACACAACCGGTGTGAGTTATGGCACAGGACCAACGGCTTTACGTGCTCTCCGAAGCACAGGGGCGAAACGCCGCCAACTTCCCTGCTATTGTTGTGAATTTTTCGACAGTAATACTCGATAAATGAACTTGGCCCGACCCGGTCCTCGAACCCAGTACCTTCAGATCTGCGACCGTAAATAGCAAATGATACATAATCTCACCCTTGTTCCCAGGGGGCGGAGCGCCGGCCTGCACGGGGGGCGCCGAGTCGCCGGGGGGCGAGTCGTCGTTGTCGGGGCTCTCCTGCTTCTCCTGCAGCTTGAGGGGTTGTTGCATTTGTGCGTTATCTGAAATATACATAAGCCTTATTTATATTATATACCTAGCAGCGACTCACCCTCACTTCACTCAGGTTCATCTCTAGCTTGATTCCCCATACAAACTTTCATCCCCATTTACACCTCCTTAAGGGATAATTTCCGGGATAAACAGTATCTTGTCCTTCCCAGGGTGTCAAACTATCTTCTTACCAAATTTCATTTAAATCGGTTCAGTAGATCCAGATATTACCTCCTACAACGTCACAAACTCACAAACTTTACCTCTTTATAATATTAGTGAAGATTAGAGACTTACTCCAATTCTTTTTTTTAAATAAAAGTAACCAAGTTACTCCTTACAACATCAGCTATACATTCAAAATCGGTCCAAACGTTTCGTAGATTAGTCGGAACAAACAGACAACAATTTTTAAAATTGTGTTTTTCTTGTAAGTACTGTATATACTTTCATATGCATTTAGTAATAAAAAACTGTTATTTCAACATTACAAACATACACTTTGAACACTCAATGCATCCATAGGTCTCTTAACAGTAGCCACATACACATCCATACATACACACATACATGATGATGTCCTCCTAGCCGATTCCGGCCACGGCGGCCAATCTCAATGAGATTAGCCAACTGCGCAGGAGATATTATAGTGCTCAAGTGTACGCGCAGACACAAGTGCACTCTCTATTCCTATCACTCTCATACTCCGGTGGGACGACCACTCGACACGACCGGTGAGAGTTAAGGCGCAGGACCGACGGCTTTACGTGCTCTCCGAGGCACGGGGGTGAAACACCGCCAACTTCCCAACTCCAGGCTGTTACTGAGACTTACTATACAGGAAGACTCAATAACTAAACTTGGCCCGACCCGGGACTCGAACCCAGGACCTCCGGGTGTGCAGCCGTACATGCTAGCCACTACACCACCGAGGCAGTTAGTAGACACATACATACATACATACATACATACATACATACACACATACACATACATAACTTTTACATCTATACATATATTAAAATTGTAACTAAGCCGAATATGTACATTAAATATTTTTTGGAAAATCTTATTGAAACAAACATTATTATCGATACAGAGGCCCAATCTATAGTTTTTAGAATTTTTGTCTGTCTGTCTGTCTGTCTGTCTGTCTGTCTGTCTGTTACCGCATCACAGAAAAACCACTGGAGGGATTTTCCGAAATCAATATTTTGGACCCGGGTCAACATATAGAATACTTTTTACCGCGGAAAAATATCTCATTTCTGAGAAAAAATACAAAAACTGCATTGTAACAGTGTACTAAATATGTAAAACCTAAGAATTTGGTTTTTTGTCATCTGAACGCGGGCGGAGCCGCGAGCAATGCTAGTTTATAATAATAGTCTCAGAACTCAACGAGGACTTCAATTTGAAGGTAGATGTATAATGGCTAGAGATATATGTATAGGGGTGTCACTCCATTCATGCAACTGAAGGTAAAAAAAACGCGTGTGTGTGTACTTATGTACGCACGTAAGAAGTTATACTTCTTTGGCGTAACAGAACAAAAATAGCTAAAGATTTCATCCCGTATGTCACAACTCTCTGTTTGTAAAAGGAATGCAGCTAACTTCATCATGTCGTTTTATGGCTGTCGGTATGCGCGCGCATCGTATAAATTATACTCTCATATTTATTTTCAAACATTCCAAAATAAGTATAACTTCAAAAAATTTCTTAAAAAAACCTTGTTTATACCATTAGGTGGTCTTTTAAAATGCAATACATAGATATTTTGACTTCAACAATTTATAAATTTTAAATGTAATATTAATAATGAATCTGAAAAACCTCTCATTCAAGTTTGGTAAAACAAAAACATGTACTCACTATCCTTGACCCACGGAGGTGGTTGAGTCATGAATGGGGGCACCGCACCCGGCGCAGGTCCCTGAGGCCCCACTCCTGGGGGCATCATACCCATCATGCCGTTGGGCATCATCCCCATGGGGGGCCCGCCCATGGGGGGACCTCCCATTGGACCGTTCATTGGCATTGGCTGACCTCCCATACCAGGGATTTGACCTGATGACAAAAAAACAAAAGTTACTCTTAACTTATAAAAAAATTATAAACGGCTTGCTTCCCAATACAAACTTTCATCCCCTTAAGGGATGATTTCCGAGATATAAATATCTTCTTACTAAATTTCATCTGAATCGGTTTAGTAAATCCAGAGATTACCCCCTACAAGGTCACAAACTTACAAACTTTACCTCCTTTTAATATAAGTATAGATTATAGCGTTCTTACGTGTCTAAAAGTAGCTTTTGTGTTACTCCAGAGCATAATTTATATATGTACGTCATCTAAATTCGACGTTTTAACGTAACAAACAAACACAAAAACTTTCACATTTACAATAACAGCCCAAAAAGTCCTGATTAAATATAATTTTAGTCCCACTACATTTCTTTCGCTAGTTCTTCTCACTGAGGCGTTCTCATTTCAAACTTGCGACATCGTTTCTTTTTTAATTCGAATAATTAAAGTAGCCTAAGAAGAACTTTTAAAGCCAGAATATCTTTTTTTTTATATCACATATATATTAATAACAAACAGGTGTTACATATTAACATTCTTCATTTTACTATATTTTTTTCATTCAATCACAAATACATAGTGTAAAATTCAAAATAAACAGCAGTCCAAGCAAACCTGTAGCAGCCATAGCCTCAATCTCCGCCTGTGTGATGACCTTGCATGTGGGGCTCTCCTGCGGCCTGGTCCATGTTGTCTCTCTTGTCCGAGCGTGGTAGTAATATGATTTGCCTTCCTCTGACTTGGTCTCCACCCAGAGTTCTGGCGCTGGCTGTGAGGTATTCAAATTAATAAAGAAACTTTTACTCTAATTTCTGTTTTATGTCATTTAAATGATACACGGAAAGATGAGAACAAAAGATACAGATGTTATTATATATTATTGTAAGACGGCTTAAGCTTACCATATTAGGTGGAGGCATTCCTGGTGGTCCAAATGGTGGGGGTTGACCCATCATATTGGGTGGAGGGCCCATTGGACCGCCTGGCGGCATCATACCAGGCGGTGGTCCAAAGGGTGGTGGACCACCCATCATGCCAGGAGGGGGAGGGCCCATGGGACCCCAATTATTATCAAAGTTCGGTCCATTATTTGGTCCAAAGCGGGGACCTCCCCTGCCTCTGAAGAAGCCCCGACCACGCATTGGGGGGCCGCCAGGTCCATAGCCCCTACCACGGAACCTCATTGGCGGTGGCGGACCGTTCATCCATCCAGGCGGTGGCCCACGCCCGCGACCCCTGTGTAATTAATTCCATATTGATATTTCATACAATAAAAGTTATAAACAAATTAACACATACACATATTTATATATATGAAAGTACAGAAAAGAAATGTGTAATGCAACGTCACCTTAAGTATCTTCTCGGCACAAAAAAATTAAAACATGTGACATATATATTTCAAATATAACCTGTACTTAAAAAAATGATGCCTGATTAAGTTTTTTTTTTTTGCTTTTCGTATTCTTTTTGGCAGTCTTTTTTTTTGCAGAAGTTTAATATAATAAAATAATATAATATATAATACTATTTAACACCCCAGTTATGGACATGTGCCTCCTCTCAATGCGAGGGGGAAGAAGGTTAAAGTCCACCACACTAGCAAAATGCAATTTCACTTCATAATTAGTAGTTGACAATCATATAGAATATAGATAATAATTTGCACACAAATCAGATGTGAGACTAAGGTCTGAACCCATTTCACTTGGTTTTCCAAGCAAGCATAATATTAAAAGCTATGTATATATGTATTATTAAAAAAAAAAAATTATAATTAAATAAAAATGTATTATATAATATACTAGCGTTTTCCTGCGGCTCCGCCCGCATAGTACACTAATCACCAACATATCATATACTAAAACCTTCTCCAAAACACACTGCATCTTATGATATGAGTATTATTCTGATCAGTCCAGTAGTTATTGCAATATAACCGAACAAAAAAATCGGCTCTCCATTTATTATATAGTATATGTAGATATAGTTTTACAATAATTGAATTAGTAGTTCCTGAGATTAGCGTGTTCAAACTTACAAATTCTGCTTTTTTCTACTCTACTTCTTTAATATTAGTATTTTATGATTCCATATTATCCTTATTTTGAAAACATTTATCTATACAGATTACAGATAAGTAAAATTGTAGTGTCTGTTTATGTCAAAAATAGCAGCTTTTTACTACTAAATGCATATGGAATTACTTATGGTATTTATAAAAAAAAACACAATTTTTAAAAATTTTGTTCATCTGTTTTTTCAGGGTAATGTCCGAAACGCCTGGGCCGATTTTGACGGGACTCTCACTGGCAGGTAGTTGATGTTATAAGAAGTAACTTAGGCTACTTTTATTTCAGTAAAAGAATTACGGTTTTGCTCAAAAAAATAAAAAGTACATAGGGACAAACCCGAGCAAAGAGAGGGTGAATCTCTAGTTTTAAAATTATATGTAACAATATTTCAATGTTTTTATACTTTGTAGGCATTTCTTATTCTACATTATAAAAAATACACAAATACATCATCGCAAAGCATAATCACATTTGGCAGTGACAAAGGGTAAAATCTAAACAGAGGTTAGCCAGTCAGTCTGGATTTGAAATTCATTAAAGTATACTATATAATATTATACTGTAAAGCTCGTCATACTCATAAAATAACTTAAACATACTCAGATGTTACTTATTTTTTTTACATTTTCTTATTCCTCAAGTAAGAAAGTCAGTAAACTGATAGAAAAAGGTTATATGGACCCTTCGCCACTTATACAGGATATTAATTAATGGTCCCATATTAAAAAAGGAAAAGAAAATATAAAATAGATATATCAGATTATTGTTAAGTACAATTAATGTGAAAACGGGTTAGCATAGCTATATTATAAAACCCAGTAAGCCAATTATATAATTAATTGAAAAATATGAGTATATTAATAACTTATGTTTAAATAACGAGTGTGGGGTCTCTTAGCCGACAGCTTATCTGATGAGCGAGGCCTAGTATATCAAGCTTGCTTTATTCTATAGCAGGTTCATTTATCATAAAAGTTATACTGTTGGCCGCATCATATCAAAACCAATATATTTTAATATATAAGCATACCACATTAACATTTTCTAAAAGCACATACCGTCTGTCCTGCTATCAATTGATTGTCTAATATATCATTGGTTCTTGATAAATATTTATGTAAAGGTGATTTATGATTGTTGTTACACATGTTTGATCAATAATTATACTTTCAGATGCAAATTTAAGTAATAATTAAAGGTTAGCATGTTAATTTTAAGGATTATTGTATTTTTATATATTATATAAATTACATATACTTTAGCAATTTTTAGGGATTTACGTACATGGAACACTAAAAAATCTATTAATGTTATAGATTTCATTTATTATTTTATTAGTCTGGCGTAAGGTTAGTTAAAGTTAATTTAATTGTAAATTAGTAATGTTTTTATAATTATTTTATATAGGTTTTAATTATAAATATATATAAAGTAGATATGGTAAGTACTGAAATAGTGCGCAAAAACGGAGTGGATAAACAGCTTGAGTTTTCAAATAGTATACAAAAATAGCTATACCTGAAATTTCCACGTCCACCTCGACCTCCTCGGAAGCTGTTTCCTGGATCATCATCATCAAATCCATCATCATAGCCCGACGTATCACCAAAATCTTTGGAGGGATCACTAACACTATCGCTAACTTCATTCGCACGATTTATAACATCGTTCATGCCAGAGTCTTGCGTATCCATATATTCGTCTTCCATTTTAATAATATTCACAAATTTTTCACTTATCACTTATGTCCGCATGCCTAAACTATATGTTTTAGGCAAACACTACAACCACATTTTGCAATGGCGGAAACAACATTGTACCCAAAATGGCCGCCGGTGGCTTCGATAGGGATTGTCCTTATAGAAACAGATTAAATATAATCGGTTTTACCAGATTTACGATTTTTTATTAAAACTCAAATAATTATTTAACTACAACAACGTGCTTTATTATTTGCAATGAAAATAAAAACTTGTAATTGTTAAAACATTTAAGCTAAATATAATATTTAAAAACTATATTTTGAGAAAAAAAAAGGTAAACGGTACCAACGATACCAATTGGACTCTTTTTTATCTTTTTAAAATTGGATGTTTTTCAAATCTTTTTTTTATTGGAGTCATTGCGTATGTTTTTTGCCAGAATTAATAATTTTTATCACACTCACGCTTATCCGATTCGTTTTCAGATGTTTTATGCATGCGTAGCATGGATGACAAATAAAGATGCGTAGCATTTCTTGTTTTAAGCAATTCCTTACATATTGTGTTTTAAACATATTTATTCGAAGTTTTAAACATTTCCATTTGTCTACTTCATGGATTACTGTCTACTTTCTCATACAAGCATAATTATAAACGCGGCTAGCAACTTTATTTTTATTATTGTTGTCGCCGTTAAATACAGTCTATGTGAAACTTTTCTTTATTTCTGAATTAAGACATTACGTTTCGTACATGGCAGGTTTAAGAATATGCATCGGTAAAATAATAAATCCTAAGTTATACATAGAATACCTTATCTAAAGTTAAGTTTTAACACTTAACGACGTTCGTTTTAACGACTTCGAAAATATTTGATTAGGTATGTATAGTAAATGAAAAGTACCAATCAGTTATTTTTTACTTTTTAGTGCTTTTGTTTGAAGTCGGTTTTTATTTTTTTGTTAAAAAGTATTTTTCCCTTTTTAGTGTAGACAGTAGTAGCAAAGTAAGAATTCTAACGTGTTCGGCTTGTCAAATCAAACAAAATAAGCCCAAACTCAAAGTATCTACTATTAGTCGTTGACCTTCTGGCCCATAGAGTATATTGCTACATATATAAATTCTGGCCTTACCATCAGATCAGGTCAACAATACCGAACCACTGTACTATCAACGGAAATAGAAACACTTGCAAATTTTCAAGTCAATATGACAATAAGAAGTAGGTAAAATTCATCATTAGCTATTTTTCCACTCTTAGGGGTGGTATTTTTTTTTTGAAATTTAAATGGGACCAATCTGGAAGTAAACCCTTTCAAACAACACAAAAATTGTCCAAATCGATTAATAAATGACGGAGTTCTGAGGTAACAAATATAAAAAAAAAAAAAAAACAAAAAAAAATACTGTCGAATTGAGAACCTCCTCCTTTTTGAACTCGGTTGAAAAAGACTGACAATCAAAATGTTTAGTATTGATCTGGTTTCTATATTAGACTAATCGGAATCCGTTAATTTTTAAGAGAAAAAAATATATTGAAAACATGAAGTTTTATGTTTTTAAATGTTAGCAGTTAGGTATATACGGCTATTCAATTCGTAAAATGCCCCACATGCCCGTGACATGCAACTTTGAGGTTATTGTAAAAAGTGTTTTTATAAAAGTTGTATATTTTTACTAGACCTACCTCTTTTGTAGAAAACATTTTTCAATAGAACGTCACAGTAAGCCGGAAATTAAAAAAATCTATTTTTCAACGCTTTGCGTTCCCCCATTGCTCGGGGGTAACTGGGCATGTGGGGCATTTTACGAATTTCTATTCCTTATATACCTGCTAATATTTTAAAATCATAAAACTTCAGGTTTTCAATATTTTGTTCCCAAACCGGATTTCGATTGGACTATATAGATAATGAGCCTACTTAAAAGGATATTCAAAAAATATTCGAAGTATTTTAATTAAATTCTTGTGACCCAAATATGAAAGTCATTATACATCTGAAATTATAAAATATTCCCCAAGGAAGACCCAGAAGAAAACCTAAGAAGCCTCCTTCGTGTGATTATTGTGTGACAATCGTATCTCTGGTGTGTGAACGGCTGATGGGTGTACGTGTGCTTGTGTGCTGCTGCCGATATGCCACCCACGTATCATAGAGTATGTAACCCACACGTATATCCTCGTAGTGCGCCTCTTAGAGTGAAAATTAAAAAGGCTCAACATCGATTTCATTATTATTGTTTAACTTTAAATAATAACGTACTAAAATAAAAGAACATGTTTTTAATGCAAATTTTAAGAAAATAAAGGAATTATACCATTAATTTTGTCAATAGGTATTTATTTATTCATCAATAATACTTATGGAGCTTCTATTGAATAATTAATATTATCTAATACCTTGTTGCTATAAGACTTCACGGTGTTTGGGTATTACATTTGCCTTCAAAAATAGTCCAATCATTTTTTAGCCCTTTCTTGTCTTTATTCTTCTCTGATATAAATGCTTTCACAATGGGTTGTTTATTTACAGTCTTCCTAGATTTTATTTTGATATTATTATTTTTATATTTATGCATGCATTTTGTTGAGAAATAACAGATACCAATTGAATTCGATGGTAATAGTGTATGTGCATTAATTTTTGGCTTTGTGTAGGGATTTGTTCTGTTTAGAGTTGATTTTGTATCATAAGGAAAAGGTGGTGAGGAATATGTTGGTTTAGGATGCAATTTTTTTGCCATACTGTCACTTTTTAAATTTGAAAGTAAAGGTGAATTTTCTTTAATTGGAGATTTTTGTGGAGTTGCAGGCCAGCGGATAGCTGACTTCTTTGTGGTTGAGCTTTGTGCAGGTTGAGGGTATGGGACGTTCACAGGATTTTGGCCTGGTGTAGGCGAAATAGGAACGTTATAACCCGGTCCAAAGTAAGAATTATCTAAATTATACTGACCATATTGATCGTATGCAGTATAGCTATATGGATTATAATTATATTGCATATAAGGATGGTGCATATAATTGTATGTATTGAACATATGCCAGGGATCATGTGTAACAAAAGCATTATTAGGTTGATATGCTTGTTTTGATTGAGATTTACCATCTACACTACATACTCCACAACAACTTAGAGGTCTACAGGGACCACAAGGTGCAACGCATGCTGGTCCACATGGACCACCAGAACAAGGAGGTGATGGTCCACATGGATTAACTGGACCAGAACGAGGGCCAGATGGCCCCGTTTTTACATGATATGGGCCACAAAACCAAGTTCCGTAGGGGTAGTAATAGTATCCTGTCATATATTGAAGACACTTAGCAGGAGTGTTACAAGGTGGCGGGAGGCAATTACATGGCTCAGGACATGCACAAGTAGCGCTTATATTCTTAATTGCACTATATGCTGGATTTTGTGGTGGGCTTACTGTAGAATATGTGGAGGATAACCGTTTATGGGAATTTAGTAGGATAAGATTATATTGTAACAGTTTACTTTTAAAAAAGTGATTTTGTTCATTTAAAAGCATAGCTGAGTAAGTTTTTCTTATTCTTATAGGTAACAAGTCTTTCGAACACTTTGTGTTCCTAATAAAGCTAGGACAGGAGGCAGTCTTATGCAGTTGAAAATCAGGCTCGACAATCCTTTGATTTTTAACATCCTTAGGCTTAGATAAAGGTAATATAGTAACTTTTCGTGTTCTCTTGCTTAAGTTCCTCTTCATTGCGTTGTGCACTGAAAGGATGATTTTACTACAATGATACTGTAAAAAATCATAAAAAGATCTATAAAAATTAGTGTAAAAAAACAATATTTCGTATAGAACAGTGTTTATTTGTGATATAATATTAAAAGTGTAAAATAATATTAAAAAGCAATTCGTTTGTTTTTAACATTTATTTTTCTTATAGGGAATCAAAGGTTATTTTTCTTATAGAAATGTATTTATAGCTGTGTCAGGTTTGGGGTCCATTAATGAGTTCTGAAGCTATTATAATTCAAATGGATCAAAATCTTTGCTAACACGTGGACGATGATTTTTCCTCTCTCTTTTTACAGATCGCGAATATTTTAATAAATCATGCTTGTGTAAGGAATCTCTCTTTTTCTTTTCCGAAATAGTTCTATCTTGCATTGAGTTTGTCATTTTGTGTCGGTTTTGATCGTAGATACTTTTCATTTGTTGCGATCTGTCGTATATAGGTGATAAATCTTGAGTCTGTTGTTTTGCTCTAGTGTGGTAGGAATTGGATTTATTCTTATTATATAATACTGGATATATTCTTTGAGATTTTACAGCTACATTAGATTGGGGTGAAGTATTTTTAGATTGAGATGAGGTATTTTGATATGGGTAAATCATAGATGTCATTACTGGTGGCAGAGTTCTCTTTGGTCTTAACTCGTTTTTGGTTTTATTAGGATTTAAATTAAAAAGTTTTGAAATTCCTCTTTGCGATTGAGGCGTATCAGTCAGCGATTGGCAAGGTGATTCTGCAGGAAATGGATTATCATTTTTCCTTTTATTTTCTGCATATTCCGTATTTGGTGCTGTACATACACATGCCGCACAACATTTTGGACAAGGGTAAGGACACTTTCCACCTACTGAACCACATGTTCCAGCCACGTGGTAGGGTCCACAAAACCAAGTGCCATACGGATAGTAATAATATCCAGTCATATATTGAAGACAGCGAGGTGGGGTATTACAAGGGGGTGGTAGACACCCGCATCCACTTTTACATCCACATGGGCCGCAGGAAAAGGGGCATGGACATCCAGCGTTACAGGCTTTGGAATATTCTCGTTTTGATATAACACCATGTGTATGATATTTTAAAAGATGAGAAGTGCTGTAATTTCTAACAGGTAAAAATACTTTTTGTGTGCTTATATAAGTATACGATGCACTTGCTATTCTGGGAGGACGGGCAGAAAAAGGTTCGTTACAAAAACGCAGAGGTAGCATTTTCGTTTTTCTGATTTTTTTAAGCGCCATAGGAAAAGGTTTAGTCTTGTACCCTCGACGTGCCGCCGCCTTGACTGTAAAGTATGATTATGCTCAATTGTTTATTTCAAGTAATAAAAAAAATTTAGAAACAAAATAAAGTTATAAAATCCATACTATAATATAATCCATACAAATATTATAAAAGTGAAAGTGTGTTTGTTTGTTTGTTTGTTAAATAAATATGTCAGGACATTAACATGCAACACCATCTAGTTCCATGGTAAGCTACGGGGCTTGTGTTATGGTACCAGATAGTTGATACATTATACGTATATAACTTTTAAATACATACATATTATAAGTATGTTTGTTTGTCCTTCTTTCAAGTCGAAACGGAGTGACGGATTGGCGTGATTTTTGTGTGGAGATAGTTGGAGGGTGGGAAAGTGACATAGGTTTTACTACTTACTAGATTATCTAATTCCCACGGGAAAACACATTATAATCCAAAAAAATATTTATGATCGAAATTACTTGAAACTTGGTATTAATGCTCTTCAATAAAATGAAATAAATAGATGTTTTAGCATTTTTTGAAATTCATCCTGTAAGGAGGTACTCGTAAAATAGGGGATGAAAGTTTGTATGAAACTACCCTTTTAGAGATTTTTTGTAGTTTATTGCGAGCGAAGCCGCGGTTTCTGCTAGTATAAAATATTTTGGTTTGATATTTTAACTAAGACTTAACAACATTTCAAATATAATACATAAATTTTAGCAAGATTAAGCTAAGCGTCGATGAGTCTTGATTTCCAATAATAATAAAATATTTTAATGCAAATTATGTATTTATTATAGTGAATCGTTCTAATGTTCACCTCTAGAAAATCACAATTGGATCTATCCCACGGAAACCGTTCATTTTTATGAGATTAAGGAAACTCATTTTTTGACAGGCAATATTAGATATCAGCATGCCAAATTTTACTAAATTAGGTGCATAAGTTGTTGTGTACTAAGCTGTATAAGTTACTATAGGTTTTTAACTATCCCACGGGAACTCTTTAATTTGCCGGGATGAAAAGTATCTAAAATGTTCACCGATGATATAAGATACCACCATGCAAAATTTCATTTCAATCGGTCTAACAGTTTCGGAGATTAGCCCGTACAAAACGACAGAGAAACAAAAATTTTGAAAAAAAAAAACTACATTTGTTCTATTTCTCTTCTTACGCCTCCCTGACACAGTCCCTACAGTTTTATTATATGTATATTCGTTCGTAGTGTAATCATTCAATGAGTTTCAAAAGTAATCGAAACTTCGCAAATTCAAGTTCATATTCTTTAAGTATGAATTAAATTAAAAGTTTCTATCATAATGATTCTAATAAGATTAGGATAAGTGACAAATATAATAAAGACAACATCATTAAAGGAATAAAAGTGAAAATAGTCAAAGCTACATCAAAATAATTGGGGATACGTAAATAAAATAAGAAAAACATAATATACGATTGTTTAATAGCAAAAGTTATGGATATAAGTTATTTCATGGCGTTATTTTTATAGAACTTGGCATTCGTACATTCGGTGGTTTCTTTTCTTTTGGATCCATCTTCATAGATCCTTGTTGCATTGGCTCCGGAGGTACTACGGCAGCAGCTGCCGCAGCTGCTGCTATGGGTTGAGCTCCACACATTGGGCAGGTTGCACTTTCACATTTCTTAGGTGGAGGGCATTTCATAGGTGGAGGGCATTTCCCAGGACATGGACATGGACAACAGGGCCCACATGGTCCACAAGGGCCACATGGACCACAAGGGCCGCATGGTCCTGGGCAAGGGCAAGGTCCACACGGTCCGCAAGGTCCACTGGGGCCACAAGGTCCACAAGGGCCACATGGCCCGCAAGGACCACAGGGTCCACACGGACCGCAAGGTCCACAGGGACAACGGCATGGTCCACAGGGGCCACAAGGTCCACAAGGTCCGCACGGACATCCACAGCTTGGTTCATTTTTCCCTTCGCCTTTACTTTCCGCGTAGCCCCGGAATTGTTTGAAATCACCATTACATAGAGTAATTTTTGCATCGTGGGTAATAAGCGCAGCGCGAGCTGTAAAGAACATCCATATATAATACTCGGTGTGGTTGAGCTGGTGAGTGTTATTCGAAGAACGAGGGTCGAGATGAGTATTATAGATGGACATTCTTCGCCAGCGGCCACCGTTCTCCGAAATAACAGTAACACCAGCGATAAAAAAACACGAATAAAATATTTAAAATATTTAAATTATATAAATGAATTCCAAATAGTATCATATTGTATTATGACAACATTGAGTGCTAATTTAAAAATGGACAAAATGATAAATACAAACTTAGCAATGCTAGCTAATTAACTGATATTAATTATTCTATTATAATTAATAAATGCCGATTAAGCACAACACTAACAAAATTTTACAGATGAGGCTGAATGGTACTATACTTTTTACGTTTAACAAAAAAATAAATTTTGTATATAGATATACCCAATACAAAATTAGGTAGGTACTGAATCTATTCAGAAAACTAAACAATAAACGATTAAACTTTAAAATATATCTAATTCAATTAAATGCTTGAAATTTATAATAAAATATATTTTTTATTTACACTTACAAAATGGTGTTGTATTTTTCTTATACATGGATGTAGATATTTGTCGTCCTTTGATACATTTTAAAAACGTAACATTTTTCGGTAATACTGCTTTCCTCAAAACTAGTGCCATTTTTTTTAACTTTTTATTTTGATTTTAGGATTTTTACTATATAAATTTTGAATTTCTATTGTATTTTATTACTTGAAAATTTCGGCCATGATATATGGTCTTGTCGGAACAAAAGCTATTGTGAATGTATCGGAATTTGAATGTTTTTATTCTTCTTTAATTTTTTCTTCTTTTATGGAAAGAGAAGTTGATATTTTGATTAAAACCTTATTTTAATTATTTTTTTTAATTTATTTTTATTTAGTGTTGGGTAAAAATTATCCATGATATTACATTTAATTTGTTTATTTGTTTGTATATCAGTCGAAATAGTAAATTAATTCGTTTTTTTTTAAAGTAACTTTTGCGCTATTCCAGACCATAACCGATCTCTGTGCCAAAAATCCAGATCTGTTCTGCCTTCCTGACGTGATTGAGTAACAAACATCCATCCATCCATTCATCCGTCCTCACAAACTTTCACATTTATAATAATACTAGCATTGCCCGCGGCTCCGCCCGCGTTCAGATGACCAAAAACCAAATTCTTAGGTTTAACATATCAGTATACTCTTACATTGAAGTATTTGTATTTTTTTTCAGAAATGAGACATTTTTCCGCGGTAAAAAGTATCCTATGTGTTGACCCGGATAACCAGCTATCACCATACCAAATTTCATCAAAATCCCTCCAGCGGTTTTTCTGTGATGCGGTAACAAACAGACAGACAGACAATAATTCTAAAAACTATAGATTCGGCCTTTGTATCGATAATAATGTTTATTTTACAATTTTATTATAAGTATGTATAGATATCCCGTTTAAAAAAGTATTAATTAATTAACTTATATATTGCATAAAAATAAATTAATAAATCACTTTATACATATTATACAATACAAAAATATAAGAGTTTATGTTAACATCATCAAAATTAGGTTTCATAGAAACAGTTGAGACCTAATCTTCGTCTCTATGCGGAGCCTCACTAGTCTCTACTTCTCCTTCTCCACTTGCTATGGAATTAGCTACAGCAGATCCCATGAAAGCCTGAAATTAAAAAAAACCTGCAGTGTAAACGAGTTTTCTAGACACATCCTATGCTACTAATATTATAAATGCGAATGTTTGAGAGGATGTATAGATATCTGGATGTTTAGATGTATAAATATAAATAATATAATAAATATGTTGGCACATTAACACAGCACCATCTAGTTCCATGGTAAGCTACGAGGTTTGTGTTATGGATACCAGATAGTTGACACACTACACATATATAACTTTAAATACATACATATTAGCGATGGGCGTTGAATGAATGGACTAGTTCAATCCACTGGTCGACGATGCGTCGACGGTTCACGTATTTCAAATGAACTAGTTCAATTCATAGACTAAGACAGTCCGTCTCGCAACGTAAAATAGTGACTATAGACTGTCTAGCGTCTACAAATACATTGAAGCGTACGTGAACCACAGTCAACGATTTGAACTAGTCGATCGACTAGTCGACGAAAGAAAATGAACGGTCTAGTTTCGTTCACGCTAAATACGTCGACGACCCATCGCTAATACATATTATAAATATAAACACCCATGACTGGAGTACAAACATTAATGATGATCACACAAATGAATGCCCCCAGCGGGACTCGAATCCGCGACCGCTGGCACAGAATTAGGGTCACTACAAACTGAGGCAAACGTGTCGTCAATATTATAGATTATAGATGTTTGTTACTCTTTCACGCAAAAATTACTGAATGGATTTTAATGAAAATTTACAATAATATAGCTCATACATCAAAATTACGCATAGGCTACTTTTTATCCCGGAAAAATGTACGGTTCCCGTGCGATAGATTTGTTTTTGTTATTCTAGTGCTATAATGACGTAAGTTAATGTAAATAAAAGAAGGAAAAAACTTATCAAGAGAGAGAGAAAAAAGTGCGTGTCTGTGTGTTTGTGTGTGTGTATGTGTGTATGCGCGTGCGCGTGATTTTTGATCATCAGACTGACTCGTAGTTGTTCCTTTATGAAGAATAAAAACTTTTTAACAAAAAAATAAAAACCGACTTCAAACAAAAGCACTAAAAAGTAAAAAATAACTGATTGGTAGTTTTCATTTACTATACATACCTAATCAAATATTTTCGAAGTCGGTGTGCTTTGCTTTGTATGGGCTGGCACCGATTTCGAAAATATTTGATTAGGTATGTATTTAATAGGTAGGCTTTACTTACTTAGCCAAAGCACACCGACTTCGAAAATATTTGATTAGGTATGTATAGTAAATGAAAACTACCAATCAGTTATTTTTTACTTTTTAGTGCTTTTGTTTGAAGTCGGTTTTTATTTTTTTGTTAAAAAGTTTTTATTTTTCCCTTTTTAGTGTAGACAGTAGTAGCATAATAAGGATTCTAACGTGTTAGACTTGTCAAATCAAACAAAATAAGCCCAAACTCAAAGTATTCCACCTATCCACCTTCTGGCCTTGCCATCAGATCAGGTCAACAACACCGAACCACTGTACTATCAACGAAAATAGAAATACTTGCAAAGTTTCAAGTCAATATGACAATTAGAAGTAGGTTAAATTCATCATTTGTTGTTTTTCCACCCTTAGGGGTGGTATTTTTTTTTGAAATTTAAATGGGACCAATCTGGAAGTATACCCTTTCAAACAAAATAAGAATTGTCCAAATCGGTTAATAAATGACGGAGTTCTGAGGTAACAAACATAAAAAAAAAAAAACATACAGTCGAATTGAGAACCTCCTCCTTTTTGAAGTCGGTTGAAAAGAAACCCACCTGACAGCACGAGCACATCAGACACGTTAGGCAGGCCATACACCAAGTGCAACAATTTGATCCACCGCAACACCCTAATTGCTCTGAAAGTAACGATAGCCATCATCACCAACATCAGCACCACCATCATCATCATCACTATAATTACGGATTCTGTACTGTGTGCCTAGTGCGCGTTTTTGAAGTAAAACTTCTTGACTTGGGGAGTAAGCTGATGAATGCGTTACGAGAAAATGTACTACGTTTGTTGCCATGGTAACCGTTGTTATTGTCTGACAAACCTACATTAAATATTTTTTTAGAAAATCTTATTGAAATAGTCATTATTATCGATACAGACTCTGAATCTATAGTTTTTAAAAAATTTGTCTTTCTGTCTGTCTGTTTGTCTGTTACCGCATCACGGAAAAACCACTGGAGGGATTTTGATGAAATTTTATTTGATGATAGCTGGTTATCCGGGTCAACATATAACTTTTTACCGCGGGAAAATATCTCATTTCTGAGAAAAAATACAAAAACTGCAATATAAGAGTACACTAATATGTAAAACCTAAAAATTTGGTTTTTGGTCATCTGAACGCGGGCGGAGCCGCGGGCAATGCTAGTATTCTATAAATATATTATTGTAATATGCCTAATATGCGTTATTTTTAGTATCTCAACTTACCTAATTATTTAAAACATAAATTGAATATCATAAAGAGTACCGATAACCTACAGAAGTTTTACTTCTTGCGCGTGTACACATTCATACACACACTCTTTAATTTTTAAACCTATTCGATCGCGTTAATGTTAGGGCAGATTTATACAAAATTAGAACCGCGCCATCTAGTGACAAAAAGAGACATCACTATCTCTTTTGACGTTAAGGGCCAGTTCCACTAAATTCTTATAAATCAGTAATTAACTAAGAATAATCTGTGTTTATATTAATTGAAGATACAATACCAACTTAAAATAATAAATATAATTATTGTATAACTAGTGTGTACGTTTCTTACATAAGGATGAATTAACCGGTTTATTTCGGTATTAAAACCGAAATCCAATTTTTCTCTAAGAATAGCCGTTAACCATTACCATTTCGGTTTACTAAACCGGTTTTTTTAAACCTGTTCTGAGCCCTGACTGAAGACAAAAGTCTTTTAATCTATCTATACTAATGTTATAAAGACGTAGTTTGTGAATTCTGAGTTTGTGACGTTGTAGGGGGTAATATCTGGATCTACTGAACCGATTTAGATGAAATAGGTAAGAAGTAAGTTTGAGACCTTGGCCATGGAAATCATCCCTTAAGGGGGTGAAAATGGGCATGAAAGTTTGTATGGGGAATCAACCTAGGGACGATTCGAACGAAGCGAGGGTGAGTCCCTAGTCTAAAATAAAATTAGTTTTTCTGATTTTTTAAATCGTCACATTTGTTCGCCATACATATTAAAAAAAAGTGAAAATCGATTCATGATTGACAGACATTGCGTGACATATTACCTCAGAAGCACATGAATTGAACACCTTTCTTCTTTTTCTTTCTACTTTGAAAATCGGTCATTAAAACATTCAAAACATCGCTCAAAAACCCTTATTGTTACTAGTTGAAAACAGATAATAACATTTGCCTTACGGTGAAGGAAAACATCGTGAGGAAACCTGCATGAGAGAACCTAGCAAGTTCTCTAAAGACATGCTCAGTCCACCCGCACTTGGCCAGCGTGGTGGACTATGGCCTAATCCCCCTCGTATTGAAGGGAGGCCCACCCCCAGCAGTGGGACGTTAAAAAGGGCTGAACACATTAACATTTGAAAACCTTGATTCGGATTTTAACCGTTCAATTGTTACTGGACCGAATCAGTGACCGTCGTACAAATCCCATAATCAATAATAATCGAAGGTCTTTCTTATGCGCTATCGATCGCATTTGTTTGTTATGTACTTTAGAGAGCCTTGAAATGCATGTTAAATTAAGTGGTAGACAATTTCCATCAATTTTGCAGTGGACAAACGTTAATTGACGTTACTCGGATCATAAATATTTAAATTCTAAAGTGGCTACTGTATATCTTTTGTTAAATACAAATCTATACTAATATTATAAAGAGATAAAGCATGTGAGTTTGTGATTTTATGACGTTGTAGAGAGTAATCTCTGGATCTACACAAAATTGGCCGCTCGAGGCCCTTTACTTAATTAACGCAATCACAATATCTATTGGATATTGTTTTAAAAATGTGAAAACTCGCACTCAACACACTATTTATTACACGGGATTCAAATAAATAACTAGTCTTTAAAATTATCTTAATTTCTATCCGTTTTTGGACTGAATATCCCTTTGGGAATCAAACTTGGCGTTTTCATCATAAGTTAATGTTATTCAAACGTATATGCATTGAAAATTCAATAAAAAAAAACCTGGAGGTCTCTGTCCTGCATAACTCTGAGGAGGATAGCCTTGAGGCCCATAGCCCTGTCCTGGGAACCCTTGACTTGGTGGATACCCTTGTCCTGGAAACCCCTGCCCAGGATAACCCTGTCCAGGGTACCCCTGCCCAGGGTACCCCTGCCCAGGGAAGGCCTGTCCTTGGTAACCTGGAGCATAACCTTGTTGGTAGTTCTGAAAAAAGGGAAGATCTAGGTATTACGGCTAGAATAAAAAATAAAACCTAAAGAAAGCTAGATAGGTTATAACAATACACATAAAACACTTAATATCAAACAGTTACAATTACATATAAGCTATCTATTTAATATCTTATTATATGTATAAAATTTCCATGTCACAATGTTTGTTACCGTACTCACACCTACATCGATTTTTACCAAATTTTATATGCGTATTCAGTAGGTCTGAGAATCGGCTACTATCTATTTTCCATACCCCTAAGTGATAAGGATAAGGGTGGTCCTCCCAGACCCCACCCCAGGGACGAACCCGAGCGGAGCGAGGGTGAGTCGCTAGTAGTAATATAAGTATTAAATATCCCACTACTATTATAAATGCGAAAGTTTGTGAGGATGGCCACTGGAGGGATTTTGATGAAATTTGGTATGGTGATAGCTGGTTATTCGGGACAACATATAGGATAATTTTTACCGCGGGAAAATATCTCATTTCTGAGAAAAAATACAAAAACTGCAATGTAAGAGTATACTAATATGTAAAACCTATGAATTTGCTTTTTGGTCATCTGAACGCGGGCGGAGCCGCGGGCAATGCTAGTTTTTAATTAATTAAGTACGTTTTAACGGTTAGTACGAAATACAAATCTTTGAATTTATCAGCTTTTCTGTACTGTAATATGCGTGTATTATACATATAAACCTCCCTCTTGAATCACTCTATCTGTTAAAAGAACCGCATCAAAATCCGTAGCGTAGTTTTAAAGATCTAAGCATACAAAGGAACAGACAGACAGCGAGAAGCGACTTTGTTTTATACTATGTAGTGATTACACAATCTTCTCAAGACTAAGTTAAAAACAATTGTAATTGTTTTTCAATTATCCACGATATTCGTTACAAATACGCAAAATTACGTAACCTTCTTTGTATTGAAGCTTCTTAGAAAGAAACCGCGTTAGTTGTAAATTCAAAGAGAGCGACCATTAATCTATACTAATATTATAAAGAGGTAAAGTTTGTGAGTTTGTGAGGTTGTAGGGAGTAATCTCTGGATCTACTGAATCGATTTCGTTGAAATGGTAAGGAGATAGTTTTAGACCCTGGGAAGGACATGGGATACTTTTTATCCCGGAAATCATTCCTTGAGGTGGTGAAAATGGGGATCAAAGTTTGTATTGGGAAGCAAACTATAATATGCGTGATTTTGTGGATTTTGCAAATTGCTTTAAATTTCCCACTTAAATTTGCACTTTTCAATAATTATTTTCTTAACCAAAAAGAAATTACATTAAAAATATTAGGTAATATATTCTTAATTGAAAAGCAATAAAGATTATAAAAATTCTCTATTGTGTGTGAGGTGTTTATCTCCTAATTATTCAGATCCCTTGCTCCTCCTTTGAAAGATTTGGTTAGATGTGGCTGAAGTGAGATTGTCAATGACTTTATTTGACTTTTATCCTCAAACTACAGTGGTTTGGTCTGTCCGATGAAATACACACCTGTCCACCAGGATATCCAGGAGCATTTCCAGAATACATGCCGGGTGGTGGGCCTCCGTGATGTCCTCCAAAATTGAAAGGTCCTCCAAAATATCCTTGTCCTCCAAATCGACCTTGTTGCTTTTGAACATAATAGAAACATTTATTGGTCTAGGTAACCTCTAAACGAGCCGAAAAAAGTAAGATCCTTCTGGCTGAATCTCTCCCGTGACTATGATTGCTGTAAAGCATTAGAAGCGTCGGGAACCAAAAAGTATATAGTTTTAATTATAACTAGCGACTGAGCCTCGTTCTACTCGGATTTGTCCTTAGATACGTTTTAACGGCTAGTATAGATTTTTCAGAGATCAGATATTTTCCTACAGTAAAAAGTATTCTATATGTTGACTCGGAAAACCAGCTATCATCATACCAAATTTCATTAAAATCTGTCCAGTGGTTTTCTCGTGATGCATTCCCAGAGAGACAAAAATTATAAAAACTACAGATTCGGCCTCTGTATCGACAATAATGACTATTTCAATAAGATTAACCCAAAAATATTTAATTTACAAATTCGACTTGGTTATAATTTTATTATAAGTATTAATATGTGTAGATGACAACAGATATATTCGCCGTACACGGTCACACTTGCTTATTTTCCAATACTATTTTTTCCATAATACAACATATTTACCTACCTTATTTCCCATACAATTACGAATTGATTATAATTTTTATTGATCTCATTTTAAATTTAACAAAATAAAATATAAAAATTTACGCTCCAGTAAAAGATGTCACAGAAATAGTCAATTTTGATGGAAAGAAGAAGCGACTGACATAAGATTGTTTCCAACTTTGTGCTAAGTTCACTCATGTCAGTAGGATCGGCGAAACAAATAATCCCATGAAAAACATAACACGTAAAAAAATGCAAGTCTCGCAACGCAGTTCTACCGCAAAATATTTGAGACTTAATGTAAAAGACGATTAACTTATTTAGTACCTAAGTATATATGAAAGCATCTATCCAACAACTTTGTCATAAATTGTTGCTTAATTAGTTAAATAACAAAAGTTTATGGTGACCGTATCCATATTATATATCTTTATTTTTTTAATAAATAGAATGACTTACGCACTCAACCACGACGCCCCGATGACAGGTCTGCTGAAGCAGACCACACAACCAAGGGGTTGTTCTCACGGTCTACTCTACGGTCAAAGAAGTACCAGCAGCAACCCGCATGGAACACCGCCCACCTAAGTGGGCACCTTCCTGCGTGCTTCTTGGCTTCGGTCCTAGTGTATTGCCGGAAGCCAATAAGAACCACAACAGAGTATGACCTGAAGTAACATATAGGCTAGTGTTATGGTGCAAGGGTAAGTATGTTCTAATATTATAATGGTGAAAGTCCATATTCCATAACTTTCCTTAAGAATTGGGCTATTATAATCAGACTGGTAGTTCCAAAGATGAGCGTGTCGAAACAAACAAACAAATTCTTCAACTTTATTTTATTCAGTAAATTTGTAGAACCATTTAGAAAGTTGATGTGCATCATTCATACAGCAAATAAAAACTTAAAAAATAAACAGACTTCCAGGCACTAAAAAGTAAAAAAATAACTAAACGGGCGTTTTTTTAGAATAGATACCTAATCAGATATTTTCGAAGTCGGTGCCAGCCGATGCAAAGCAAAGCATATGTCATATCTATTCTAAATGAAAACCCCCTTTAGTTATTTTTTACATTTTAGTGCCTGGAAGTCGGTTTATTTTTTTTAAGTTTTTATTTTTCCATTTTTAGTGCAAAGCAGGAAATTTATTCGTATCGGTAATTAATTTAAGCAAGTTATTAAAAAAAAAATATTTGTTGATGTTTTAAAAATCCGCTCGACCGATTTCGATAAAATTTAAATGGGACCACCTGGAAATATAACCTCCGAAACGAACAAAAATCCAAATCAGTTCAGGCGTCTTCGAGTAATCGCTGAACATACATGAAAACAAAGATTCCGACGAATTGAGAACCTCCTCCTTTTTGGAAGTCGGTTAAAAAGTAATGTTAATTTAAAGAATCGCCTAGGGACGAACCCGAGCGAAGCGTAGATAAGTCGCTAGTAAATAAATAAATTAAATAACTGTAGTCACGGTAATATTTCATACATTACCGTGGTATAGTACTAGAATAACAATGTTATCTGTAAACAACAGAAGATAAAAAATATATTAATCAATAAAATAATTCAGTTAAAAATATGAGAAAAATAAACAGAAAAATTTATATTTTTTAGGGTTCCGTACCTCAAAAGGTAATAAAAGGAACCCTTATAAGATCATTCTTGTCCGTCTGTCCATCTGTCTGTCCGTGTGTCACCACCGATTTTCTTACGAACGGGTGTACCTAGCAAGTTACAATTTATACCAGATATTGAGGTCTATAGTCCCTATCTGGTGTATAAAAACCAAGGTCATGAGTCAACACGATAAAAAGATATGGGTAAATTTAGATTTTCGGGCATGGCATTTTATGGGCAAATTTTAAAACTTGTAAGTACCAAAATTTACCTTAATTTTCAACTACTTGACCTAGAATCACGAAATTTGGCAAAAATCAAGGTCTTACACCACAAATAAAGCAAAAATTCGAAAAAAGTTGAAAAATAAAGTTAAACAGATTTCTTATACATTTGTAGGGAACCCTCAGTGGGCGAGTCCGACTCGCACTTGTCCGGATTTTTTTCCTATTTAGTTCCTTTTAAGGCTCCATTACATCATAATTTTCCGCCCCGTCGTAAGTTTCCTATACTTATGCGTAGTGTTTAATGTGCGGTTTCTCTGATACGTTCTCTCGTTTTACTACGTCATCTCGAGGAGATTTATTTAAAAAATCCTTTATTTGAGATTTTAGTGTTTAAATAAAATTAGATATTTTCATTTTTGTTGTGTAAAAGCTACATAATTTTATTAATCCCTCAACGACCTCGGACACGCCGGCGTGTCAGTTAACAATAGATTTCTTAGAATTTTAATTAATTTCTTAGAAATATACCTGGAGGTATTAAGGATTTAATTTTTTAGCTGGATAGTGTATAATTTTTCTATTAACAATTAGCTGATCTATATAAAAATAAATAAAATAAAAAAGCCTTTTATATCTTGCGTTTACAAAAAATACATGCTATTAGCAACAATTAAAACATTTTTAAAATGTACTTTTTAATAAAATAATTTCATTCATATATACTAATACTAGTATACTAATACTTTATTTATACTTTCTTAATTTTTATAGTAAATAAATAAAAAATGTAATAAAAAAATAACAACCACCTATAAAATATTACATAAAAAACAATAATTTACAATCTTTTTATTAATTATCTATTTTAATAACAATCATAAATAAATTAATAAAAACAATATCAACATACAAAATTTCACAATTACCTACATGAAAAATGAAAAATGTAGCAATATATTTTCATTCAATAAAAGGTGATATAAATATTATATAATAAATTATTGGACATTCCCAAAATTAATCAGTGTCATTAAAAATGCTGCTGATAAAATTATATCAGAAAATCTACATATAATAAACTTTATCTGACTGTAATCAGTCCTCGCTGTTATAAAGTTTATTATTTAATTTGCTTGTATGAAAAGAATAATCGCTAGTGTAGCACTAAGCCGATTTCAGAATGTCTCCTAATAATATAAAACTAATCCCTCAACGACCGCGGACACGCCGGCGTTACAGTTAACTATAGATCTCTTAGAAATTTAATTAATTTCTTAGAAGTTTACCTGGACGTGTCAAAAGTATAGTGCCATAAACTTATGTGACCCGGTAACGGCGTCGCTGTTGTTGAATTTAGTATTACTGGTAAATAGAATTTCCGCAGTTTTTAGGATAAAAATAGCCCAAGTGCACAAGGAGTAATCGAAATGTTAATTTGCTGTTTTAGTTATTGTTATTCAAAATGATATAAAAAGGATTGATAATAAAAACACCTTTTTAATAAATTATATTTTAATGTTATAATTATGATGATGTAGACAACCACCTTGGTAATTTAGAGGCTGGATTACAAGACAACACTTGACAATAAAATGTCATTTTAAAATGGCAGCACGTAGTTTCAGTTTTGGCCACCGGGTAAGATAGTTTTGTGGCGCAGAATTTTTGCCGTGATAATAGCTATTTTTAAATATAAATTTAACGTGGTTACTCAAAATCGACCCACAATTATAACTGTAAAAGTTTATATATGTGTGTTTGTGTGTCAATCATACTGTCTACTGTCGTCGAAAGCATTTTACAAAATTATGGATTGATTTAAGAACTTTATAATGCTTTAAAAATTTACGATGTTTAATTGGTGATAATGTTTCAATATTTTATTTTCAACCGACTTGTACTTGAATGTATGTTTTTTTTTATGTTTGTTACCTCAGAACTCTGTCATTTATTAGCCGATTTGGACAATTTTTGTGTTGTTTGAAAGTGTATACTTCCAGATTGGTCCCATTTAAATTTCAAAAAAATTACCACCCCTAAGGGTGGAAAAATAGCTAATGATGAATTTAACCTACTTCTAATTGTCATATTGACTTGAAACTTTGCAAGTGTTTCTATTTCCGTTGATAGTACAGTGGTTCGGTATTGTTGACCTGATCTGATGGTAAGGCCAGAAGATGGATAGGTGGAACTCTTCAACGGCTAATAGTAGATACTTTGAGTTTGGGCTTGTTTTGTTTGATTTGACAAGCCTAATACGTTAGAATTCTTACTTTGCTACTACTGTTTACACTAAAAAGGGAAAAATAAAAACTTTTTAACAAAAAAATAAAAACCCACTTCAAACAAAAGCACTAAAAAGTAAAAAATAACTGATTGGTAGTTTTCATTTACTATACATACCTAATCAAATATATTCGAAGTCGGTGTGCTTTGGCTAAGTAATTAAAGCCTGCCTATTAAATACATACCTAATCAAATATTTTCGAAATCGGTGCCAGGCCATATAAAGCGAAGCACACCGACTTCGAATATATTTGATTAGGTATGTATAGTAAATGAAAACTACCAATCAGTTATTTTTTACTTTTTAGTGCTTTTGTTTGAAGTCGGTTTTAATTTTTTTGTTAAGAAAAAATTATATTAGTGTTGTTTTCTTGTTAAAATTGTGAATTATATTAAACCTCTATAAATTGTTAACTTCCAAGTTAATGCACGCTGTATCCACCTTATTAAGGCAATGCATAAATTAAAATTATTGGTAAATTGTATTTTTTTTTAACAATACTGTAATAATGTAATTATCACTGGTAGATCTAAATAAATAAAATAATCTTTTTTATATTAATCATTTTTCAAGACAATATTACTTGGTGTCATAATAATATTTTTTTAAATAAATATAAAAATAGTTATTAAAAAATTTTGCCTGTTTCTCTGACAATTTTTTAAATATTTTGTACTAGCTGCTCACCCTCACTTCGCTCGGGTTCGCCTCTAGGAAGACAAAAGCAAACCTATCCCACGGTAACCGTACATTTTTCCCGAATAAAAACCTGAAATATAAAACCTATGTGTTATTCCAGACTAATCTATCGCCGTACCAAATTTCATCCAGATCCGTTCAGCCGTTCTAGCGTGAAAGAGTAACAAACATACATCCATACATCCATACTCACAAACTTTCACATTTATAATATTAGTATAGATTAGTAGCAAAAAAGTCGCAGTCGCTTCAAAGAAAACGCGGCTTAACTAGCCGCATTTTAAATAAAACTAAATTAGATCGCTGTACGAAGCCAGTGTGTCTCCGACCGTCCACAAATATTCATATAGATTTAAATATTCTATTATACATTTAACGTCTTATTATTATAAAATGGCAAACGTACCTGAAGTAGTTTTTAACAATGGAAAGACCTGTCCCGTTATTGGGCTGGGAACATGGAAAGTAAGTGTCTAATTTTATTTTCTTACATAATATAAAAATTAGGTTTGTCGGTCTGTTCTCATATAGATCTATTACTGTGTGTGATTTTTATAAATCTAATTTTAGCTGTTTAATTAAGTTTTTAACCAATTTCCAAAAAGGAGGAGGCCAATTACATTTAGACGCCTGAACAGATTTGGATTTTTTTTTGTTTCGAAGAGTATACTTCCCAGGTGGTCCCATTTAAATTTTATCGAAATCTGTCAAACTGTTTTTAAAAAAATCAACAAATATTTTTTTTTTTTAAATACATTGCCTAATCGAATATGCTATTAAAAAACTTTCTTCCTACAAATTACCTGCTTAATACGTCTACACTAAAAATGGAAAAACACAAACTTAAAAAAATATAATAAAAACCGACTTCCAGGCACTAAAATGTAAAAAATAACTAAACTGGGGTTTTCATTTAGAATAGATACCTAATCAGATATTTTCGAAGTCGGTGCCAGCCGACAATATTTTAAGATATGAATATCTAATAGGTAAATATGTGTTTTACGTATCGAAATATATTAGATTTGCTTTACATCGGCTGGCACCGACATAGAAAATATTTGATTAGGTATCTATTCTAAAAAAAACCGTTAGTAATTTTTACGTTTTAGTGCCTGGAAGTCAGTTTTTTTTTAAGTTTTTATGATACATTTGATTGCGATAGGTTGGCACAAAAATGTTGGCTAAAATTACGAAAATAAAAATTCTGAACGGATTTCATAGCTCTGCCTTCATGGTACGTGGTAACGCGGTCGCTTGGGAAACCAAGTAAAGCGGGTTCAAATCCCGGGTCTCGCACCTTTCATGTGCGAATCATTTCCAACATGATCACCACTTGTCTTACGGTGAAGGAAAACATCGTGAGGAAACCTGCATGTCTGAGAGAACCTAGCAAGTTCACGAAAGACATGCTCAGTCCGCTTGATCCCCTGATGGCCTGATCCCCCTCGTATTGAAGGGAGGCCCACCCCCAGCAGTGGGACGCTAAATACATACTACGTGTATAACATTGTATAACACATAAAAGGTTGTATTTGTATGGAAGATATTGCTTCTATTGATGAAACCGCTGCTGAGTGCTGTGCGTATTTTTTTATGTATATTTTTGTTATATAAGTATATATCTTATGTAGGGGGCTCATCTCCTCACTTGCTTCTTAAGTATAGAAATTCTACGTAAAAATAAACCAGTAAAATTAATATAGTAGCTTTGAATAACATTTTAATAAATTAATCATCGAATATTCATATTGAAGGGGGAAATTTTAAAATCTATAAATAGGCAAAGACAAACAGATCACTGCCTTTACTTCTCCGTTCATCGATTTTATTTATTTATTTACTAGCATTGCCCGCGGCTCCGCCCGCGTCCAGATGACCAAAAACCAAATTCTTAGGTTTTACATATTAGTATACTCTTATATTACAGTTTTTGTATTTTTTCTCAGAAATGAGATATTTTCCCGCGGTAAAAAGTATCCTATATGTTGACCCGGACAACCAGCTATCATCATACCAAATTTCATCAAAATCCAACCAGTGGTTTTTCTGTAATGCGGTAACAGACAGACAGACTGACAGACACAAAAATTCTAAAAACTATAGATTCGGACTCTGTATCGATAATAATGTCTATTTTTATTTTTTTAAACACACTATCTATCTACGTAACGGAATCTTTGAACGCGGTCTTCGTCCACTTCAAAACATCAGATTAACTTGTTAGCGCATTTTTAAGGACCGATGACAATAAAATAATTTATTAAAAAAAATAAACATTTAAATTTGTAATTAATAAAATATATTTAGTTAAATTTGGCATGTTGATATTTGTATATATTGCCGGTCAAACAACAGGTTACTTGTTATTCCGGAAAAATGAACAATTCCCGTGGGATAGATCTATTTGTACTTTTCTAGAGGCTAACTCGAGCGAAGCAAAGGCGAGTAGTACCTATATACCTACTTATTATAAAACAAAGTCCCCAATCGCGTTTGTCTGTCTGTTTGAGCGTGATAAACTCAAAAACTACCGAACAGATTTTCGAATGATTTACATCAATGAACGAAGTGATTCATGATGAAGGTTTAAAAGTATATAACTCATTAAGGTTTTGTCTAAATTGGCTGAAGTATGACAATGATTGTTGAAGATTTCGGAAAAAATCACGCCAGACTGTGAGCCTTACTAGCGTGCGCCGGGTAAACATTGCAGGCGGGACCACGAAATCTATACTAATATTATAAAGAGGTAAAATTTGTGAGTTTGTGACGTTGCGGGGGGTAATCTCTGGATCTACTGAACCGATTAAGATGAAATTTGGTAAGAAGATAGTTTGAGACCCTGGGAAGGACATATGATACTTTTTATCTCGGAAATCATCACTTAAGGGGTGAAAATGGGGATGTAAGTTTGTATTGGGAAGCAAGCTAGGGGACGAACCCGAGCGAAGCGAGGGTGTCGCTAGTGTTCTAATAAATTGAAAAAAAAATTGAAATTACTACAATGAAATCCCCGATGCATGATGTCTATCATCTCATCATATGCGTTCTCAAATCGGGTATTAAATAATGATTTATTTGCGAAGGTGTTTTTACTAACATTGTGTCAATCCTTATCTAAATGGCAAAATATGTTAGATAACTTAAGTACTTAATTTATATTAAAGCTGACCTTTACACCATTTAAATTAGATAAAAGATATCACAGGGTTTAAATAACTCGCGAAAGTTAATCTGATACCTTTAAACGAGCAATTCTTGTATATTTATTTATTTATTTATACCGGCGATCTCGGAAACGGCTCTAAAGACTTCGCTGAAATTCGGCAAGTGTGAGTTTTCGGGGGCGAAAAATCGATCTAGATTGGTCTTATGTCTGAGAAAACGCGTGTTTTCGAGTTTTCATGCGATTGTCTTCTTTCGCATTATTCCACGCAAAATATAGTCGCTATATCGCACGCTCGGGAATAAGCATCGTGGTGATTCGCAACCTTAAAGGATGATTTTCGGGATAAAAAATATCCTATGTCCTTCCAAGGGTCTCAAACTATTTTCTTACCAAATTGGATCTAAATCGGTTCAGTAGATCCAGAAATTACCCCTTACAACGTCACAAACTCACAGACTTTACCTCTTTATAATATTAGTATAGATTTTACGCACCTAGGGACGCATCCGTGCGAAATAAGGGTGTCGCTAGTTTTTAGTATGAAAATAAGTTATAAACGAGAAAATTAATGTTAATATTGTGAAAAAAGCGTGGAGTGCTTTGTACAATATCACTATACCTATAGTATAAAACAAAATCACTTCCCGCTGTCTGTTTGTCCCTATGTATGCTTAGATCTTTAAAACTACACAACGGATTTTGATGCGGTTTTTTTTAATAGATAGAGTGATTCAAGAGGAATAACCGAGAAATTCAAAGATTTCTATTTCATACTAACCGTTAAAACGACGATAACGATGAGTCGCTAGTTTTTTTCTAACTCTACTTCTGGGAATCGTACCAATCGAATATTCTTCATATCAACTGATATCGAGCAACGCTCGCATTATTTACATGCTTACGAAAAAATAAATTTTGTCCTATTTATCTTGGGTCATCATTATAAAGCGAGTAAGTAACGGTTTTTTTTAGTATTTTAAGTTATAATTTATTGTTGAGTAGTTATGGATGAGCTTTAATGTGTATACTTTCTTAGATTTACGAATATTTGACATCTAGATAGATAGATAGATACTTTATTGTACACCACAAAGAAATACAAAAAGAAGATATAAACTATAGATGATGCACAGGGGACATCTATACTTACATATAATAAAATTGTAACTAAGCTGAATCTGTACATTAAATATTTTTTGGAAAATCTTATCGCTGTCTGTCTGTCTGTCTGTTACCGCATCACAGCAAAACCACTGGAGGGATTTTGACGAAATTTGGTATGATGATAGCTGTTTATCCGGATCAACATATACGATACTTTTTAACGCGGGAAAATATCTTATTTTAAGAAAAAATACAAAAACTGCAATGTAAGAATATACTAATATACAAAACCTAATAATTTGGTTATTGGTCATCTGAGCGCGGGCGGAGCCGCGGGAAATGCTAGTAAATAATAAGGTAACAAACATTTGATCCAGACGCATCTTCACAATATGTTTCTTATTCAACGTCATGTATGTGTAATTTTAAAATGATATTCTGACTTTAGCAGCACACATCTCGGACCCTAAGCAGGCCTCCATCGCTCGTTTAAGGTCACGTGATAACGTACCAACGAGCTACGACTGGCCTTCGCCCGGGCCACTGACAATTCATTATTAATAAAAGTTTAATTCATTATTATTAAAGTAAAGGTTGAATTGACCCGGACGAACAAAATTCCAGTTGGGTCATGGTTGCCACTTGCCACGCGCTTCTCGAGTGTATATACTGTATCCGCGCCTTTGGTAATAACACAGATCATATTATAATACTATACTATAATGGCTACATCGCATTAGATTGATTCTATATTGCATTGGATTTTCTCATTTTAAAGTATGTATTATGTAATAAAAGTTCTACCTTTTATGGAGGACTAAAAGTACCACCAGAATCGTTTATACATTTTATAAAGGAATTAGATTTGTCATATTGTCATATTGTGTCATCTTAGTGTTAGATGCAATCTTTTATAATTTATATAACTCAATACCACTAGTTTTTTTTATATGATTACTAGCGGCTCACTCTCGCTTCGATCGAGTTCGCCTCTAGAAAGACAAAAACAAATCTATCCCACAGGCACCGTACATTTTTCCGGGATAAAAAGTGTTATTCCAGACTATAATCTATCTCTGTGCCAAACATCCAGATCCGTTCAGCCGTTCTGGCGTGAGAGAGTAACAAACACCCATACATACTCACAAACTTTCACATTTAAATAAATAAATATGTTGTGACATTAACACACTGCACCCTCTAGTTCCATGGTAAGCTACGAGGCTTGTGTTATAGATACCAGATAGTTGATACACCACACATATAAAACTTTTAAATACGTACATATTATAAATATAAATAAACACCCATGACTGGAGTACAAACATTCGTGCTAAACACACAAATGAAAGCCCCCAGCGGGATTCGAACCCGCGACAGCTGGCACAGAAAGTAGGGTCACTACAAACTGAGCCAAATGTGTCGTCAAATATTAGTATAGAAGACTAGCGATTTACAGTCAGATTTTTAATTCCACGGAAATATGACAGCTATCATTCTTTGACAATTCAGATATCATAAACCTTTTCTGCTATGTATTTTTTTATTGTATACTAGCGGCTCACCCTCGCTTCGCTCGGGTTCGTCGCTAGGTACGTTTTAAATAGATATAAAAAGAAAAAATCTTTCTTTCTCACATTTTAATTATATGTTTTAATACTTACCTATTCCGGACTAAGAGAAATCCAAAAATTAAAATATCATAAAAATTGGAACGCGGTCGAACGGGATAAAAAGTATCCTATGTCCTTCTCCTGGCTCTAAACTACCTCCCTGCCAATTTTCAGCTAAATCGGTTCAGCCGTTCTTGAGTTATAAGCGAAGTAACTAACACGACTTTCTTTTATATATATAGATAAAATAACAAAAAAATATGAAACAGAATAAGATAAAGTAAACTATATGTATGACATTGTAAATAGTCTTTGTTATGTGCATTCAATGCACACTAACTACAATGTAAATGTTTAATGGTTAAATGAAAAAACTGAGTATCATGCAATTATTATTACTTATATCATCATTGTCGTCATCATCATCCACTCGGATTATAAAAGAATCACACACACTATCCATCGGATCATTAATAGCGCACATTTTATCCTTTTCTTTAATAATATGGTTTATGCATTCTTGCCTAAAATAATAATAAAAAATCGTGAACGATCGTTGTGGACCTGTCTTTTTGGGACTTTCCAATTCTTTTTCCAATTGCAAAAATTTTAAAAACAAAGGGTTGTCCTAAAAAAGGCTTACAACCTATGTATTATTGGACAGGGATTCCTGTAATAGAAAAATAATTTCCTTAATAATTATTGTAACTTCAATAATATGATAATAAAAAAATTATTACCATTTTAGAGTTATCAATAATTAAAAATGTTTGCATTTCGTATGTTTTGTTCCTCTCTCACTCTTACACACGGCAATTTATAGTTAACTGTTCTTGTCTAAATTCAAGTAATTTCTACGTCTCTCTCGAAATATTTTGACAACTGTCTTTGGACACATAAAGCATGCTCCAGACATGTCTTATTAATCATTATTTTGATGTAATGACGTTACACACTCTCCATTACGCGACAGTACTATACCTAAAGGAATGTTAATACTTTCTTAGAGTGTGGATAGGCTGTCTGTAACAACTATACCTTCGAGACATCTAACACCTCAGTCTCTCCCGTGACCATGGATGCTGTAAAGCATTCGAAACGTCGGGAACCAAAAATCCAAATAAATCCGCTAAAAATCCGAAAAGATAGTTTTATTTAAAGAAATGTTCATAAACAATTTTTCTCTCAGTCCAAGCCCGGTGAAGTGACCCAAGCAGTGAAGGACGCCATCGACCTCGGCTACAGACATATTGACTGCGCACTCATTTACGGAAATGAGAAGGAAGTCGGGGCAGCTCTAAAAGCTAAATTTGAAGAAGGAGTTATTAAACGGTAAGAAACTTAATAATTAGATTGTTTTTCCATAGTCTCCTCTCATCTAGCACATTTTAACGTACCACTGCTGGGAGTGGGCTTCCCAATACGAGAGCAATCAGGTCATAGCCCATCACGCTGGCTAAGTACGGGTTTGAAAACTCGCTAGGTTCTATCATGCAAGTTTCCTCACGATATCATTCTTCACCGTAAGTTATTAATATGCTGAAAATTATTCGCATATGAGGCTGAATTTTTCTAAATCATGCCATTGCGCAGAAGATATATATTATAGTGCACAAGTGTACGCGCAGACACAGGTGTACTCTCTATTCCTGTCACTCTCATACTCCGGTGGGACGGCTTTACGTGCTCTCCGAGGCACGGGGGTGAAACTTCCCAACTCCGGGCTGTTACTTTGAATTTCTTGACAGAAATACTCAATAAATTGGCCCGACCCAGGACACGAACTCAGGACCTCCGGGTCTACGGTCTTACTCTTACATACTAACCACTAGCCCACCGAGGCAGCTAGTATGTACGGTATGGATAGATTGTAACGAATACGAGATGAATTTTTAATGAGACAATTTTTACAGCCTACTAAAGCTATAAAGTTTGACGTTATCATTGATCTATGACTTATCAGGTAGCGCGATAGTTTTACCAATTTTAATAGCCTTGAAGTAAATTAACTATGTAGGTATCATAAAGCGGCAAAGGCCTTTTAAATAAACTGAAGGGTATTTTGTTTTTTTTTTTGTTTTGTACTGGAATCGAATCTATGTCCAAGTCCATGGTACTTGCATTCAACTAGTATTCGTCCAGTGGTCGAAATTCCACTATAACCATCATTGGAAATCTATTTTAAATTTATGTTAAAAAAATCTGTTTCCAATTTTTATTTATTGACAACAAACTGACAAACAGAGGAAAAAAAGGTACTGAACTGTTTCGTCTTTTTTTATATATATATATATATATATATATATATATATGTATATATATATATATGTATATATATATATACTAACTATTATGGTTGATTCCCCATACAAATTTTCATCCCCATTTTAACTTCCTTAAGGTATGATTTCCGGGATAAAAAGTATCCTATGTCCTTCCCAGGGTCTCAAACTATCTCCTTACCAAATTTCAACGAAATCGATTCAGTAGATCCAGAGATTACCCCCTACGACCTCACAAACTCACAAACTTTACCTCTTTATAATATTAGTATAGATTTGCCTTTTAGTTCCCGATGTTAAGAATGATTTACACTAAACACCATCGTGGATGAAAACACAGACTATGACCTGGAGTAACACATAGGCCGCTGTTAGATATATTATATAGGGAAGTATCCAAAGGCTAAATCGCTAGTTCGTTTGATAAAATCATTCACTGAAACTGATAAGTATTTCTTATATTATTATGTTTTTCAGAGAAGATATATTCATCACATCCAAACTGTGGTGCACCTTCCACCGCCCGGACCTGGTCGAGGGCTCGGTGAAGAAAACTCTTCAAGACCTTGGCTTGGAGTACCTGGACCTGTACCTGATACACTGGCCTCAGGCCTATAAGGTAGTTTTCCGTAATGCGGTAACCGACAGACAGACAGACAGACATACAGACAAAAATACTAACAACTATAAATTCGGCCTCTGTATCGATAATAATGTCTATTTCAATAAGATTTCCCAAAAAATATTTAATGTACAGATTTGGCTTTGTTACAATTTTATTACATGTATACATTATTTTTTAAATTGACAAAACTTTTTTTATTTATAAACCGATTGGAATAAAACAAATACTAAATGTTAAGTGAAGCTTACCACCATACATTAGTAAAAACCGCACACAAATCGGCTAAGCCGTTTTTGAAATTAGCACGCACAGACGCACAAACAACCACACAAACAGACATAAATTCTAAAAATCATTGTTTTGAGTTCTATTGCGTTAATAAAGACCCTCAATAATATTTTTTTTTTAAATATCTTTTATATACAGACAGCGATCAGTTACAAATGTATTATATGTATAGATGTCGAATATTCGCTGTATAACATAAGTTGCTAATAATTAAGTAGAAGAAAAAACATGGATAAAATTCTCCATATTAATGCAGGAAGAAGACGTACTCTTCCCCGTGGACGAGCAAGGCAAGGCGGCTCCCTCGCCAGTGGACTACGTCGACACGTGGAAGGCGATGGAGAACCTGGTGGACAAGGGTCTGGTGAAGAGCATCGGCCTCTCCAACTTCAACAAACGCCAGATCGACAGAGTGATGGAAAACTCTAGAATAAAACCAGCTTCGTTACAGGTAAAATGTTAGCTAGATAGTAATGTGTGTGTGTGTGTGTTCATCCCTTTTTCATGTCCCACTACTGGGCGTGGGCCTCCCTTCAATACGAGAGGGATCAGGTCATAGTCTGCCACGCCGGTCAAGTGAGAGTTGGAAAACTGCACATGTCTTTCGAAAACTTGCTAGATTCTCTCAGGCATAGACAGTAGATTGCTTGCTTATTTACTAGCACAATCTCGCATATTCGATTATAGGATAGTTTTATCCCGGAAATTATTCTTTAAGGGGGTGAAAATGGAAATAAAAATTTGTATGGGGAATCAACCTAGGGACGAACCCTAGCGAAGCCAGGGTGAGTCGCTAATAAAGTATATTTTGACATGATTTGAGTCAGACCTAAAATTCTTCCAATACAGATCGAAGTCCACCCTTATCTCAACCAAGAAAAGCTGATCAATTACTGCAAATCTCTGGGAATAACTGTCTCCGCGTACTCTCCTCTCGGTTCCCCTGACAGACCCTGGGCTAAGCCTGGCGAGCCCCAACTCCTGGAAGATCCAAGACTGAAGGCCATCGCTGATAGATACAGCAAGAGTACTGCACAGATTTTAATAAGGTTAGTGTTGCAATTTCAATTAAGCACTTTCAATTTTTTAAGTCTAGGCGATAGAATACAACTGCTTTTGTTTATTGTACTGGTTCTAGAGATTAGCGCATTCAAATAAACCAAAAGTAGTAAAAAATACAATATTTGGACCCAGTTAAGCAAAAAACAGCCATGTGCGTAAAAGTACCAACAGAGTTATAAGCATTTTATTATAAAAAGTAAACAATACTTATATAAATGTTGTTCAATTTTAAAATAACCAGAAAAACAAAACATAACCCAAGTGCAACTATCGACAGAAAAATGCTTAGTTTGTTGGTACTTTTACGCACATGGCTGTTTTTTGCATAACTGGATCCATTTTCAAATTTATATACTAGCGAATTACTCTTACTTCGCGCGGTTTCGTCCCCAGGTTGAATGATTTTGGGACACATAGAGGACCAACATTCTTTTTTCTTGTCATAAGTAGTTACTCGGTGTTGCTCTTTACGCTAGGTACCTACTGTTCTCGATTTTGCAAGATTTTGCAAATTTCCAAGAATTTAATAGAATCAGTTATTGTGTTTTCCCGTGGGAATGACAGATTTTTATGTATAAAATATATCCTAAGTATTGACCCAAGTGATAAGTGATCACTTCACACAAAATTTAGTCAAAATCTGTCCAGTACCTTTTGCGTGAAACGCGAACACACAAACATACAGACGAAAAATTTAGTAATGATTATTTTGGGGTCTATATTCTGTACACAATACGTAAAAATTTAATGTCAAATTTACTGTATGTATAGTATTATATGATCTGTGTAACGTATTGTGAACAAATTTCGCAAAGTTACTGTTTTATTAACCCCCGACGCAAAAAGAGGGCTGTCTGTGGCATCATAGCTCTCAAACGGATAGAACGATTTCGATGCGGTTTTGTTCATTTGAAAGCCAGTTTCCTTGCGGTGGTTCTTAGCTATGTTTGGTTAATATCGGTCCAGCAGTGTAAGAGTATCAGCTCTTTTCCAAAATGATGTAAGGCATTTTGGCGTATGATTACTCGATTAAGTGCTTCACGCGTGCCAGTGTAATCGTTAAATGACAATAAATTTGCGTAGGAGGCTTTTTAAATTTTTTATTTATAATTATTATATGTATAGATTACTTACATAGCATTTTCTGAGAACACGACACCTGCATCTATCTACTTATAAATAAATAATTAAAAACGCGATAAAAACTCAAGTATTATAATAATTTTTAATCTATTAGATTGCTGTTATTATAAAGCTTAGGAAAAGGTAATTGAGGTAGATAAAGATTAATTACTAGCGACTCACCCTCGGTTCCTCCCTAGGTTGATTCCCTATACAAACTTTCCTCCCCATTATCAATCCCTTAAGGGATGATTTCCGGAATAAAAAGTATCCTATGTCCTTCCCAGGGTCTCAAACTATCTTCTTACCAAATTTCATCTAAATCGGTGCAGTAATTTTTGAGTTTATTCGTTACAAACATACAAAAATACAAATCGTTCCTCGTTATAATAGTAGTGTAGATAGAGCAACATCAAAGGGCCTGCCTCGGTAGTATACTTAGTGGCTAGCATCTGCGGCTGCATCGGATGTCCTAGGTTCGAGTCCCGGGTCGGGCTAAGTTTAGTTAGTTTTTTGTTAAAACAGACATTTCACTGCTAAAAATATGCACCGTTATAAGCAAATGTTTTTGTTTAATTTTTCTGTTATTTATTAGAATCAATTTGATTTTATAGCTTCTAGTCAATGATATCCATTTTCATTTAGTTAGTTAGATTATCTATACATATAATAAAATTGTTACGAAGCCGAATCTGTACATTAAATATTTTTTGGAAAATCTTATTGAAATAGTCATTATTATCGATACAGAGGCCGAATCTATAGTTTTTAGAATTTTTACCTGTCTGTGTGTTACCGCATCACAAAAAAACCACTGGAGGGATTTTGATGAAATTTGGTATGGTGATAGCTGGTTATCCGGTCAACATATGGGATACTTTTTAACACGGGAAAACATCTCATTTCTGAGAAAAAATACAAAAACTGCAATTGTGTATACTAATAATATGTAAAACTAAGAATTTGGTTTTTGGTCATCTGAACGTGGCGGGCAGTGCTAGTAATTAATATTACGGTACGAGGATTTTGTTTACAATATCATGGGTTTTAATTTTTTTTCACGGAACCTTAATTCTTTTTTAAAAATAAGAGTAGCCAAAGTTTCTCCTTAAAACATCAGCTATCTGCCAGTGAAAGTCTCATCAAAACCAGTCCAGCCGTTACGGAGAACAAACAGACAAATTTTTAAAAATGTTTTTTTTATCAATATCGTATAAAATTTCATATGCATTTAGTAAAATGCTGTTATTTTGACATTACATACAATTAAATTTATTTGTATGTATAGATAAACAACAGTTTGATAAACAATCATTTAAATGATACTTTCTTATGTATTTACTCGAATAAATTAAATAAAAATATATTTTCGCGGAATTTTGATATGAATGTAAAACCTAAGAATTTGGTTTTTGGTCATTTGAACGCGGGCGGAGCCGCGGGCAATGCTAGTATAATAACTATTTCTATTATATTTTTTCACTCTATTGAAAATTAAACTAAATAAAACATTACGTTTTTCTTTACCAATAGATACGCCATCGACCGCGGCCTTATTGTGACTCCTAAATCTGTCACAAAGAGCCGTATCAAGCAGAACTTCGAGGTGTTCGATTTCCAGCTAACCCCTGAAGATATTAAGCTGATCTCCAGCTTTGAATGCAACGGCAGGGTCTGTTCTATGGGAGAGTGAGTATAAATGTGCAAATTCTGTTTTTCTTCATCATTCCCAAATAATTATTTGGTCTGAAATTTTTATGGTTACTGGCAATATTATTATGATGGAAAACGGGATATTTATCATGTTTAGCACTTACTTAATAATAATAATAAACTCTTTATTGTATCTACACCCAAAGAGAACAAAATATATAGGTAGAACAAAATTTTGCTTAATACGGATATACCCGGGTGACGCGATCAAGGCTCTCTTAACAGTGCCCAAATATCGAGAACTCTCGAGAAAATAAGAGTTAAATATCCCATTTTACAACATAGTAATATTTATTAGTTTGTACTATTAATATAATAATGACGACAGGTTTGGCTCAGTTTGTAGTGACCCTACTTATTGTACCAGCGGTCGCGGGTTCGAGTCCCGCTGGGGGCATTCATTTGTGTGATGAGCACGAATGTTTGTACTCCAGTCATGGGTGTTTATATTTATAATATGTATGTATTTAAAGTTATATATATATAGTGTGTCAACTATCTGGTATCCATAACACAAGCCTCATAGCTTACTATGGAACTAGATGGTGCTGTGTGTGAATTAAGAGAACAGAAATAAATTTAATGTGCAGACGCCTGTGCTAACAGTTTTTTAATTATTTTTTTAATTAAAATAATAATAATAATAAATATGTTGGGACATTCATACACTATTATATGAACAATTACTCCAGCACATATAAACAATAAAGCTTTAAATATAGCATGAGTTAATAAATGAAAAAAAAGCTAAATCATAAAACCCCATACTTAAAATTCTCATTATTAATCCTAATTGTCTTAAAGTAGATAAGCAATAATATTTTTTAAATCAAATTCATAATTAGCTCTAATACCAGATATTATTATAGTTAAACCAGAAATTAATAACAAAATTTAAAAAAATATATATCATTTAAAAATGTACCCCAGCCGTAACTAGATTAAAAAACATTAAATTATTATATTTAATACAATATTGTCCCTTGAAGGTGTTATAAATATCCCAGTACCTAAATAGAGAACAGATTTTCTATATTATAATTTTTATTTTTCAGTGTTCACCATCCAGACTACCCTTTCCACGACGAATATTAAAGAAATAAAACTATAAACAACTATTTACTTGCACGAGTTTTACCAGTTACCAATAATTAATTATATTTTCTGTGAAAAGTTAATATTAAAAATGTAATTGCATTAATAAAGGATAGTATAAAAAAGGTTTTTTCTATTGGTAACCTATATTCATACCACACCCCTTGTACTAGCGCTATATATACTAAATACTTACATATAACAAAATAAAATTGTAATAGTGTTAATTTATATATTGAACTAGCGACTCTCCCTCGCTTCGCTCGGGTTCGTAAATAGGGATACTTACGTTTTAACGTTTAGTATAGATTTCTCAGAGATAAGATATTTTCCCGCAGTAAAAAGTATCCTGTATGTTGACTCTGTATCGATAATAATATCTATTTCAATTAGATTTTCCAAAAAAATATTTAATGTAGGTACAGATTCGGCTCAGTTAGAATTTTATTATATGTATAGATGACAGTAATTAAAAATGAAATAATTACGTATAATTAAACGTGTGTTGTATTCAAAAAATAGTTTTCTTATTCCACCAGAGTATGAGTGACAGAAAGAGAGAGTAAACGTTGTATCCATGCTTTCTCTTTTTTTTTTTTTAATAGTTTTTTTCTCTCGATTCTATGTAAAAATAAAAAAAGAAGTACTTTCTCAATTGAATTGTATTTGAAACAAATTTTTATTATTTCTATTAAATTTGGCTATGTTCCAGTGAAATTGGTACGAAAATATGTTAGAAATAATCAGTTTCAAGGTAATTTTGAATCGGGTTAAAGATTCTAAATAAAAGTCATTTCTCTTTGGGATATATTTATTTCATCCGTATCTTTAATCGGTATACGAGGCATTTTTTATATTGTGTGGACCATGGCTCGGAGGTAGCTCTATTAGAATAACTATAAAATATTCTAATCACAAAAATGAAATAATTACATATTAGTAGATAGTATGGAATCTATTATCTATATATAAAAAACCAATTGCCGTTCGTTAGTGTCGCTAAAACTCGACATCGGCTAGACCGATTTGCAGCGCTGGATTTACACTAGGTTCACTCGGGGCTAATGCCCTGGGCAGAAAATTTATAGAGGCGGCAACATTCTGAGGTAAGAAAAAAAATTTTTCGCGTTATTAAAAATGCTTTATTAACTTTCCAAAAAAAATTAATAATTAGAAAGAAAATACTTGTACATTTTTCGAAAAATTGCAATAATTTATACATTATTTTATTGGATTTTGTAAACAAAAAATTTATGAGTGTTTAAAATAAAAACTTTATCGAAACTTTATCCATTTTATGGAAAATTTCGATAATAGGGCGAAATTTTTTACTATGCCCAGGGGCGGCGCTAAGGTCCGGCACTGCCGATTTGAATAGATTTTTTTTTGTTTGTTAGGGTGTGTGAGGGGTGTATTAAGTATAAAAAAATAGAGGGAAAACACAAAAAAACAGCTGAAAAATCGCAAAATTCTAAACTGTTTATTTTGTACCTATGTATGTATATACAATATACATATTATAGTCTATTTATTTCATACTAACCCTTAAAACGTACCTGGGGGTGAACCAGAGCGAAACGAGGGTGAGTCGCTAGTAATTAATAAAAAAATGTTGTTTGTTTGGATAACTTTACTTATTCCGTGCTTATGTATCGGCTAGGGGAGGTAGGGTTTGTGGGTATGTGCTTGAGGGCGTACCCACGCTACGTACACGGAGCATTGTGTGCACGATTATTAATTTAAATTAAAAGTGAAAATGTAGAAATCGTTTATCTTAGCCTATTTAAAAATTATATTATTATATTCTTTCCATCATTCCTTTCCTTTGCGGCCACTTTTACATAGGTAGAGGTATTGTATCATGCACAGAATAAAAATAGCTTTAATTTGATATATAAATGATGAATATACGCCACGAACGTATAAATGTAACAAAAAAATCTTTAATGACTGGCAACCCCTATTTGCGGGCACTTTTACATAGGCAGAGGTAGTTTATCAGGTACAGTAAAAAAATAGCTTTAATTTGATATATAATTTAATAATGAATATACGGCATGAACGTATAAATGTAACAAAATATGACCCGCTTACACTTGGCTGCGAAGAGGTCGCGGCCAAGTGCGCAACGGCAGCTATCACTTTACAAGATTTCTACGTATATTCCTGTGAGGTGGAGTATAATTTATTTTAATAACAAGAGCATCGATTTTGTTCCAAAAAGTCAATTATTATTAATTTAAAGAAACACACTAGCGGGCACATTTTAATAGGCACCCCGGTCAAAACATATTGTCTCTTTTATTATTGTATATAAAAAAATGATTTCGATTAAATACTCAATGAACGTAGCAATCTTGCAGCCGGATCTCGATCCATGGGCAGCGCGGAACTTCGCACCACACTGACCTCATATATATCTTCTCACCGTGATAGCGAAATTCATGGTTCTACAAAGACATCTTTTTAAATAAAAGTATCCTTTCAAATTTTTTCGCAGACTTATTTAGATTTTTGGTTCCCGAAGTTTCGAATGCTTCACAGCGCACATGGTCACGGAAGAGATAAAAATTTTAGATAGTAATTATAAAGTTGATGAAAATAGAAAAATTTTCTTTTCCTTGTGGAGAATGAGCGTAGAAGCAACATAATGCGTAAAGTGGAACGTAAAAAATCCATTCTACGCACATTTTAATTGAAACAATTAATTTTAATATCTTATAGGATTGTTAATAAACTATACAATAATATTAAATAAATAATGAAATATACAAGCAGAAGAATATGTTAAAAAAAATCCCAAGCATATCTATCTATATACATATATTTGAAACGTCAAAAAGTGTCAGTTGTCATTGCTTTTTCTTGTCAACAGTCAGTCAGACAGTTTAAATTAGACATTTAATTTCACGTGTTCATTCAGCGCATTTTATTTTTAAATTATAAAGTGAATGTTAGAGCTTTAAAAATATTGATTTGATGATTATGTGATATTTAAAAAAATGGTTGTCTCAGAGAAAAGAGAAATTGATTTATTTGTAGCAAGTAAAATAGGTTCATTTAAGCGTAAGTTCAATTACTTATGTATTTTTTAGCATGTTATTTTTGTTTATTTATTATTATTGCCTAAGATGTTTTATAAACAAATCTATTGCACCTTTTCGATTTAAAGCAATAATTGTTATTATTGTCAAAGCTAACGTAAATATAAAATACTTGGTTGGTTTAAGAACTTATTAGTTTGAAATTTTTAAACCTAAATATTGTAATATATATATTAATACTGCGTGAAGGTTAATATTGCTATCATACTAAAACTTTAACAAAAACATTCCAGATATAAAATATCACACAGACAACACAAAAAATACAAAAAAATGTATAGAAAATTTAGTAGATATAAAGAGTTTACAAAAGGAAGATGCTATAACTTCAATGGTATGGAGTAATGGAGAACAAACAGAAATCCTAATTGGTAGAAAAAATCAACAGGTATTATATTCTTTATACTAACAACTTACCTTCGCTTCACTTGGGTATGTCCCTAGGCATATTTTAATTTTTTTTAAGTCGAACCTCAATTCTTTTTCTCAAATAACATTCTTATAATGTCAGCTGCATCTGCTTGTGAAAGCCCTGTCAAAATCAGTCCCGGTGGTTAGGACATTAGCCGGAACAAATAGACTGACAAAATTAAAAAAACTAATTCTTATAAGTACTGTGTATGCTTTCATATGCATTTAATAAAAAGCTGTTACTTTATCATTACACTTCAACACTACACTTCAACTTTTATTTATAATTATGTATAGATGTCTCATTAAAAAAAAACACATATAAAAATAGAAAACAAATTCCGTGTGTACAAAGCATCATTTATCTCTAAAAGATCTGTACTAGAAACCCTCGAGCAAGAGTAAAAAGTTATGTTATTCATTAACAATTATTACAGGTCCAAGTGTACAATACTCTACAGGGCTTCACTAAAACATATACAGCAAATTTTGGCGAAGGAGATATAGTTGGTCTCGGCAAGTACAAGAGAAGGCTAATAGCAGCATTGTCTAGCGGTGTTGTCCAAGTCTGGTCGAAGAAGGAGAATTTTGTAGTAAATACGGGAGCCAAATTGGATAAAATGAAAGTGTTTGAAGAGGATTCTACATTGTTTGCTACTGGTGTGCTATTTTGAATAGTTATTTTTGAATGTTATAATTTATAAAAATATTAAAATATCAATTCAGTCTATGAAGAAAATAAGTATTTAACATAAAATCTATACTAATATTATAAATAGGAAAGATTTTTTTGTTTGTTTGTTTGTACCGAATAAGCTCAGAAACTACTGGACCGATTTAGATGAAATTTAGTTAGAAGATAATTTGAGATCTTAGGAAGGACATCGGAAAGTTTTTATCTCGGAAATCATCCCTTAAGAGGGTCAAAATGGGGATGAAAGTTTGTATGGGGAATCAACCTTTTTTTTTTTTTTTTTTTAACGTTGGAAAATGCATTTACGCACGACGTGTGGGACTCACCGGCGTAATACAGCCAGTACTACCCACTAAAACCCAACAAAACCTTCCCCCGTCTTAATGGGGCGTCGCAGGATCGCTTACGCATTCAACTACGACGCCCCGACGGCAGGTCTGCCTAAGCAGACCACCACAACCATGGGGTTGCTCCACAGTCCACTCTGCTATCAGAGAAGTACCAGGAGCAACCCGCATGGTACACCGCCCCCCGAAGAGGGCCACCTAGCACCGCCCACCGAAGTGGTCAGCCTCCCTGTGCGTTTCTTAGCTTCGCGCCCGGTTGGATTGCCGGGCACTACTGAGCCCCCCCACCACGACAAGGTGAACGCACGTTGGGGGGGATGGGGAATCAACCTAGTATATATCAAGCTAGTATAAAATATCCTGTTTTTTTTTCTTTTTTTATTGTATATTAACTGTAAATTGATTTTAATGCAATTTTGATTACTTTAAGGTGGTGAAGAAAACGAACTGAAAGTATGGAAGATTGGTGAACCAGAGTCTATATTTACTGCTAAAAACCTTCCACACGACTGGTTGCAGCTAAGAAGACCGGTGTGGGTTTCAGACCTGGCGTTTTTAAGCCAGGACGTACTGGCTGTGTGTTCGAGATATGGATATGTTAGGTGAATATATGAAAATTATAGTTATTGAAGTAAAACTTCTTTATGCACGCTTAACTTGGGGAGTAAGCTGGTGAATACGTGACGAGAGCGTTACGAAAAGTGTGATCGGGCGAAGCGAACGTTTGTTGCCATTGTAACCGTAGTGTTAGTCTGGCAAATGATATATAATATTATATTCTTTCCTTAAATGCTTTACTATATATGATAGTAATAAGCGTTATTTAATTATTTTTATAAAAATTTAACTTTCCGTTTACAGAGTTGTGTACGGGATAAAATCTTTAGCTATTTTTGTTCTGTTACGCCAAAGAAGCATAACTTCTTAAGTGCGTATATAAATACAAACACACGTTTTTTTTACTAGCGACTCACCCTGACTTCGCACGGGTTCGTCCCTATGTACATTTCAACGATTAGTATGGAATAGATGAGACTAAATAATATATATTATATATAAACATATGTAGGATGAGTTGTTGTAGGTAAAAAGTCGCCTATGACACTCTCTGGCCCTCCCAACTATTTCCACAAAAAAAAATCACGCCGTCATCCGTCACTCTGTTTCGACGTGAAAGAAAGACAAACACGCTTTCACATTTGAAATATTAGTATCTCAAATAGTGTATGTATGTTCTGACTAATTTATACATATAATAAAACAGTAACTTAATGAAATCTGTATGTGATATATTTTTTAACAACAATGACTTGCGTTCAACAGAATATAGAGTCCAAAGCAATAGTTATTGAAATTTTTGTCTCTCTGTTTGTTCCGGCTAATCTTCGAAACGGCTGGACCGATTTTGACGGGACTTTCACGGCAGATAGCCGATGTTATAAGGAGTAACTTGCCTACTTTTCTTTTAGAAAAAGTTTAGTAAAAAGCCGTTATTTTGACATTACAAACAGACACTTAAATTTTATTTATCTGTATAGATTCATATTAGAATAAAGATTTTCGTTTATGTGTTCATTCAAATATTACAGGTTATATGACACTAGGGTTCAGAGACGGCCAGTGTGTAATGTGGAGTTTGAGAAGATGGCCGCCACCTGCATCGTGCCAGGGTTTGAAGAGAGGTGAGATATAATTATTGCCCTTTAAAAGCCATAAATATTGTATGAAGACATTTTTAACGTCCCGCTGCTGGGGGTGAGCCTTCCTTCAATGCGAGGGAGATCAGGCCATTGTCCACCACGCTGGTCAAGTGTGGGTGGACTGGTGGACAGTGAGCATTTGTTTGGACAACTTGCTAGGTTCCTCAGATAAGTGAAAACCCGACCCCACCTGCGGATGTTATCACTTGTCTTTTTGTATTAATAATTTCTTAAACAGACAGAGCCTTTTGTCAAATATTATTACTAACCTATGTGTTACTCCCAAGCATCGAACAGAAAAGTGTTAGATACGCAATCTGCGCCAAAAAATGTCCTCACCGAAAGAGTTAATTTTTTTTGTGAAAACAACTTTAAGCATTGCATTTAAGGTTCAATTTACATTGTTGTATATTTATTTCAACTAGAATAAATACCTAAACACAATTAATTGGAGAAAATTTTAGGAGAACTTTTGCATTTGCATGGGATTGTGTTGTGTTGTGAACAAACACATTCAAATACATACACACACACAATCTTTCAAATTTATATATTAGACTGGTTAAATAATAACAATAAAAATTTTCTTCCTTCCAGGCAAGTGTTTGTAGGTTTTGGTCGAGGCCAACTCCACCAAGTGGATCTTCGGCGAGGGAAACCGGACAAGGGGTATAAGGGTGCTGTGGGGGCTGTCACCAGCATTGGTCTGGTGAGGGGTGGGGGTGAGGGTCGGAGTGGGGGTCTGGTGGTGAGCAGCAGCCTGGATAGACATGTGAGGGTTCATAGCTGCGAGACTAAGGAGATGGTCTATAAGGTAGGTCTGAAGTAAGGATTCGTCATAATACTTTCTTAGGTTTTTGTTGATGTTATTTTGGTTTAAGAATTTATTTCTGAAATAAAAGATACAGTTCATGTTAAGTATTTGAGAAAATACAAAATACATCTATACAAATAAATTAAAGTGTCTGTATGTAATGTCAAAATAACAGCTTTTTACTGAATGCATATAAAAGTATGTATGGTAAGGTATGAAAAAAACTATTTTTGATAATTTTGTCTGTCTGTTGTTTTATTTGTTCTGGTTAATCAGCAAAACCGCTGGACCTATTTTGACGTTACTTTCACTGACAGATAGCTGATAAGGAGTAAATTTGATTATTTTTATTTAAAAAAAAGATTAAGGGGTAAAAAATAAAAAAATTGAAATTATTGCATTTTTTTCACAGCAATATCTAACATCTAAGCTAGCAGCTATCCTAGTACAGACAGCAAGATCCACTCCCCTTCAGAATCAGGACCAGGTGAAAGAAGAAGACCAGGTTGAAGACCCGGAGGTCAAGGAGGAAGATGATATGGATGAAATATTTGATAACATGGAGACTGTGGGGTTAGTTTTGTTAAATTCATACATATATAAAATTATATTTCTGTTTTTGTAGTATACAGTTCCTATATAATGATTATTTTATAATTATTGTATCCAGCCCTTTCCTTTTCGTCCCACTGTTGGGTGTGGGTCTCCCTTAAATAAGGTGATCAGGCCATATCGATATTTTTTTAATTAAAAATTCGTTTATGTAATTTGTCAACTTTTATTATAGACTAGGTCGACTCGCTTTGTCTCAAAATGTATTTTATATTAACATTTTATTTAGTTAAATTTAAAAAAATTGTCACATTAAAATAAAATATAAGCATCTTTTTATATGTATGTATATATAATAATAATTTATTCCTTTTTAACGTCCCACTGCTGGGGGTGGGCCTCCTCTCGGCCAGTTGGACACTGCCCAAGTGCGGGTGGATAGCATGTCTGCAGACAGCTTACTAGGTTCTCTCAGACGTGCAGAGGTTTCCTCACGATGTTTTCCTTCACCGTAAGACAAGTGGTGATCATGTTGGAAATGATTCGCACATGAAAATATCGGAAGTGCGAGACCCGGAATTTGAACCCGCTTCATTCGGTTTCCCAAGCGAACGCGTTGCCACTGGGCTATCACTGCCTCCCACCAATAAAAGTAATTAAAACAGGCCTTTATATTTATAGTTATCGAATTTGATTTGAGAATTATTACATTTTTTTTTATATTACAGTGAAAAATCACGCAAGAAGCGTTCCGAAGCACTAGAAACAGAACCACAACAAACGGAAGCAAAAAGATCAAAGCCATCCACAGAAGGAAGCACAATAGAAGTCGACGATGAAGAAGCAAAAGAAGAAGCGATCGTTAAACTTCTCAGAAGCACAGAGAAGCAAAAGAAGAGAATGGAGAAACGGAAGAGGGAGAAGAAAGCTAAGAGTGTATTTCATAATGCTTGAAATAAAGTTTGTAAAGCGTATTTCTTTTTTTATTTTAACTTTAATAATTTAATTTACAGCAAGAACTAATAACATATTAATTGTATCCAAATCAAAATAAACTATTCTAATAGACTTTTACAAGCACTTTTGAATGGCCACTTATATATATTTTAAATTTAAATTAGATGTCAGTATGTAAGTCTGTGAGGAAGCTACCACCGGCTCGGAAAGCAGTTCTGCTGAGAAGAGCCCGAGAGAAACTCAACAGTTGCTCTTTTAAAATAATATTTGTTTACAATATTGTAATACAAAATTATCTACTTACCCTACGTGAGGCCCAACCAGACATTAGTCCCACATATTGACATCTATAAAGTATTCCATAATCCAAACGAGTATAGATAATATTTTTCGCTTGTTAAAGTACCATACTCTACCCCTAGAATGATGATGATGTTCTACTGACCGATTCCGGCCACGGCGGCCAATCTCATTGAGACTAGCCAACTGCGCAGGAGATATTATAGTGCACAAGTGTAGGCGCAGACACAACGTGCACTCTCTATTCCTGTCACTCTCATACCTCAGTGGGACGACTGCTCGACACGATCAGTGAGAGTTACGGCGCAGGACCGACGGCTTTACGTGCTCTGCCTCGGCACGGGGGTGAAACACCGCCAACTTCCCAACACCGGGCTGTTACTGAGACTTACTATACAGAAAGACTCAATAACTAAAATTGGCCCGGCCGTACATGCTAGCCACTACACCACCGAGGCAGTTACCCCTAGTACACAGTACCATAGCCTAAATCAGTGATGGGCAAAGTACGGCCCGCGAAAGTAATTAGTCCGGCCCGCCGAGGGTCCATCGACATGGATAGTATTGGACCGCTATAATTACGTTTTGACGGTCGAGAAGTATTAAGTAGATTCTACTAAGGGCCGATTGTTCAATCATCGAATAAGTAAACAAATAACTAACTTTCATTGACATTTTAATAATATTATGATTAAAAGCTTTAACACAAAATGCATTTTTTCTATAATTCTGGCTTTTTTCTAGAATTTCTTAAACTTTGTGGCCCCCATTAAAAAAGTTTGCCCACCACTGATCTACATACAAGCTTTATCGTACATCGATATTTTGAAAACAAAAATGGCGGTTAAATAACTAAGCTTCCATAAAAAAGTTCGAATAGATATCATGGAGGGATGAGAGAGGGAGGAGCTCAAAGGATTTGCTACTAAAAACAAAACGAAAATTTATAAGTAATTTTAATACAATAATATAAACAACTACTAAATAAAACTATCTTTTCGCGAATCCATTTTTATTTTTGGTGCCCAATATTTCGAATGCTTTAAAACAAACATCTTCCATGACCATGATTGCTGTAAAGCATTTGAAATCTTGCATAAAATCCTAAAAATAGTTAAATTTAAACTATGTATATATATAACCTGTGAAAATTTAAATATATACTAATTAGGCTTATGATTCTCTTTATCTGGCCATGTAGGGTCTGCGGTGGTCCTCATGAGCTCCCATAAAGCATCACTGTCTATCTCCATAGAGAATGGCAATAGCAATCTGCGGGCTTTGTTTTTGATAACTGATTTTTTGTTTAGGATATATGGATAAATAAAATTGAAATTAAATGCATATGAAATTATATATGGTACTTATAAGAAATACACAACTTTTAAAATTTTTGTCTGCTTGTCTGTTGTTTCCGGCTAATCTTTGATTTTAACAGGACTTTCAATTAGGAAAAGAATTAGGGTTCCGCTCAAAAAAAATTCAAACGTACCTAGGGATGCACCCGAGCAAGGCAAGGGTAAATCACTATAATTCATAATAAAATCTATGTATATGTTAATTTACAATTTTCCTTGCTTCATTCAATGTCTTTACACTTTAGGTGCCTATTTTTTTTTTAAACAAGAAGATATTTTAAAACGGACCCATGGCCACGGATTCACTCAAAAGTGAAGTTTAGAGCACGTAGAATATAACCTGGAATAACACAGGCCAGTTAGATATTTCGGATGTCCGAGTAAAGCAAGTTTGAATTTTTAATTAATTTTAAGACACACTGTATCCCATGGAAATTGAAATAAACCCCATGATAGTAGCTTATAATTATTTTTTTCGAAAAATTTGTAAATTATAAAAGGATACAGCCTTTGGCAATATTTGGTGGGGCGCTGAAATCAAGACGAATACCAGTCAGCTCTTTTGCCAACTGATATGATTCCCTGAAAAAAACAAATTAAAAATTTGTTTCATAATGACCCAGAACATTTATAATATTAAGCTTAGTTGTCTATATAATATTACAACTAGTGACTCACCCTCGCTTTGCTCGGGCTCATCCCTAGGTACATTGTAATGGTTTGTATGGAATAGATATAGTATATTATATTTACATACATAAGTATATATTCATAGGTATGATAAGTTTTATATATACCTTACTTAAAGAATTATTGATTTCCCATACAAACTTTCATGCCCCTTTACACCGCCTAACAGGATGATTTCCAGGACAAAACGACCCTATGTCCTTCCCAGGATCTCTAAACTATCTTCATACGAAATTTCAGCTAAATCAATTCAGCAGATTTTTAGTTTATCCATTACAAACAAATAAATAAACATATAAAAAATTTTTTTTCTAGTAATAATAGTAGTATAGATAAGTTTAAGCTAAGATAGGGAGGTTTTTTTAGGAGGAATCAATATACTTACTTTGCATTGTCTAATCTGGTTTGATCACTGTCAGCAATTGTCAGCCGAGACTCAAATGATGCACAAACTCTTTCTAACTCACCATCTCGACGGGACAGTTCTGCTAGTTGCTGTGTTAATTCTTTCTGAAAGTATATATTTAATTTTATTTATCAAATAATTATATATAGAAATCCACTTTGTGTCACAATTACAAAAGATATTTTGAAAATTAATGTGGTTCAACCATATAGTGCTGTGAAACAGACAGTTAAGTTAATATGATAAAATCATATATTAAAAAATACATTGTTTAATCTATACATATAATAAAATTGTAACTAAGCTGAACCTGTACATTAAATATTTTTTGGAAAATCTTATTTAAATAAACATTATTATCGATACAGAGGCCGAATCTATAGTTTTTAGAATTTTTGTCTGTGTCTGTTACCACATCACAGAAAAACCACTGGAGGGATTTTGATGAAATTTGGTATGCTGATAGCTGGTTATCCGGGTCAACATCACGTGTCAATCATTCACGGGTCAACAACCGCGGGAAAATATCTAATTTCTGAGAAAAAATACAAAAACTACATTGTAAGACTATAGTAATATGTAAAACCTAAGAATTTGGTTTTTGATTATCTAAGATTCTTATTACCATAATTTATATCATTGGTACTTACTTTTAATTTTTCTTCTAGAGCCAACTTATTTTTGAGTTCAGTTATTTTTCTACATGCCTTTAACTGTTGCTGCTGTTTATTAATTTTATCTGAAATTATTGAAATAAATATTTGTTGCATAATATTCTTTAATTTAATTTTAATATTTCAATAAGTTTTTAATGTAATCTTTATTTACATAAATAAGCCATCTTTAACGCTAAATATCTTAAATTACCCGTAATCTATTCAAAAACAAACAAACTAACATTTATTATTTAGTTATAATATTTACCTTCAACTTTAACACAAAACTCATCGAATTCTTGGCAAATACGCAGACACCAAGGTTCCATTTCAAGAGAAGTCATCATTTATTATTTAATAAATTTTCAATTCTCAATACAATTGAAAATAAAGTACTGTAAAATTAAAACTATACACCATATATTCTATACACAAACACGAAACAACGATTATTTTTGAATTTGAATTTAAAGCACAGATATATAAAAAAATATATAAGGTAATTATACCAAAATATAAGGTCTGTTATAAGGCACAGTTAAATAATTAAAGAAAGCCATTCATGATAAAAACTGCATAATAATTTATAGTATTATTACATACATTATAGTTCAAACTAAATATTTTTTCAGAATAGATATTTCTATTGTCGGATGAAAATATGCATACCATCAAATATAATGCAAATAAAAATAAAATAACAATTACAATAATTCAAATAGGTTGATTATTAATAAAAGTTACTAATTTACAAATAAAATTGTATGAAAGAAAAGTATTATAGCTTTATTTAAATTAATTCTTTTGTTCAGTGCCTCAGTAAAACTGACACGATACCAATAATATCATGATTGTACACTAAAGTTTAAACACATTTTAAACTGCCAAAGTACTGTCGTAAAAAATTTGATAATTAAATGTTGCCAGCACCAGACTTTTCCCATATTTATGGTATTATAATATAAATATCGCTAATGTTTTACTATAACTCGCGTCATCTAAAAAGAACGCTGGCTGTCAAGCTGCGCAAAAGCGATTTATCGGTCAAATTGGTGGTAAGAAGCAGGGCGCGGGGCGACGGGGCAAGCGCCGCATGCTTGCCGGCGCGCTATTAGTTCGTCAGTTCGAAATACCATCGCGCACACAAAAGTTTTTAATTACGAAATGGTTTTATATAAAGAAAACAGAAAAATTGTTTTTGACGTATATTGTTTTACAAAGAGAGAGTCTAATAATAATACAGTCAATAATAAAAAAAATGTATTAAACGTATTAATTTAATTTTTTGTAAGTAGATTAAACATTTTGCACTGAATCAAACATATTTTAATAATGAATAAAATTCTATTTAATAATATTCTATATAATATATTTTTCAATGTTCCTACCAATAACTAATATATGAAGCCGCGAGCGAAGTGCTATGAAAAATAAAATAATAGGGTTAGTACTTTTGTGCGCGAGTATACCCATGCGCAAACATACCCTCTCCACTTTCTTCCAGCGTTCTTTTTAGATGACGCGAGTTATACATTTGAAGCTTTAGTCTACATCCATATTAATCTTTCAACGACCGCGGACACGCCGGCGTGTCAGTTAACAATAGATTTCTTAAAATTTTAATTAATTTCTTAGAAATTTACCTGGAGGTGCTAATAATATAAATGTAAAAATATAACTAACACGCCAGCGTGTCAGTTATATTTTCACATTTATATTATATACACAATAGATTTCTTAAAATTTTAACTATTTTTTTTTTAGAAATTTACTTGGAGGTGTTAATATTATAAATGTGAAAGTATGTTTGTTTGTTTGTCCTTCTTTCACGTCGAAATGGAGTAACGGATTTTCGTGATTTTTTGTCTGAAGATAGTTGGAGGGCTGAAGAGAGACATAAGCTACTTTTAATCGCGAGAGATTACTTGATTCCCACGGGAAAACACGTTATAATACAATCCAAAAAAAATATTTACTATCAGAATTACTTGAAACTTGTATTAATGCTCTTCAATAAAATTAAATAAATACGTGTTTTAGCATTTTTTTGAAATTCATCCTACAAGGGGGTAAAATAAGGGATGAAAGTTTGTATGAAATTACCTTTTTAGATATTTTTTTGTACTTTTAGCGCGCTTTATTTTTTTTTACTTTTATCTATTCTATAATAAAACAGTAGAGGTCGAATGTCTGTACAAAGCAAAAAATGGTAAAAACCGAGTCAGGGGGATGTAAGAAGACAAATAAAACAAATCCAGATTTTTTTCAATTTTTTTGTTTCTCTGTCTGTTTGTCTGTTTGTACGGGCTAATCTCCGAATCTATTGGACCGCTTTAAATGAAATTTTGCATGGTGGTACCTTATATCCCCGGGCAACATCTTAGATACTTTTTATCCCGGAAAATTAAATAGTTACTGTGGGATAGTTAAAAAACTATAATAACTTATACAACTTATGCACTTAATTTAGTAAAATTTAACATTCTGATACCTTATATGGCCGGTCAAACAACAGGTTACTATTCATTTGGGAAAAATGAACGGTTCCCGTGGGAACTATTAGATCTCTATTAGTGTTTTTCTAGCTAGTATTTAATATAATTTTGTCTAACATTAAACTTAGCAGCGTTTGAAACACTAGTGATGTTTATATCGATAGTTTTATTTATACCTATCGATTGCGTGAATTCAACAAATATTATAAAATGAATTCAAATTATAGAAAAATAATGGCTGTAACAAAAATTTTTGTGCATTTTTGATTGCATGCGCAATAATTTTTTGATTCCGTCCGTTTCTCGTTTTATAATCTAAAATCTTATCACTGATAAAGAGATAAGTGACCATATATTCTTATAAATTAATCTAAGTAATCAACGAGAAGAGATTTGTAGAGCAACATTAATACTGTAATTTATTATAATTTATATAATCGTGCTTTTACTTAAAACATGTGATTTTATATCGCAGGAATAGGAAAAGGTAGATAATTTAATAAAACCGATGGTGGCGCCTCGAACAGTCATTGAACGAAGTATTTTCTCGAGCACTTGTGATGGCGGCCGATATTTATAGATCGTAAGGGTGTTGTTAGTTTTCAATAATAAATGTTTTAAAATGGAGGAGACAAAAGTTATTTATTATATAGACGATGAGGAGACGCCGTATTTGGTGAAGATACCGATATCACCAGAAAAAGTGACTTTGTTGGACTTTAAAAATCAATTGAACAGGCCGAATTACAAGTTTTTTTTCAAATCCATGGACGATGATTTTGGTGTTGTTAAAGAAGAAATTGTTGATGATAACGCTCATCTGCCGTGTTTTAATGGTCGTGTTGTGTCGTGGTTAGTTTCTGCGGAGGGTTCAAATCCATCGGATGGCGCTTCACAGTGTACTGATAGTAACGCTGGGAAAGCTAAGCAAAACATTCATGGTGCTCCAACAGCACCTCTGACGAGGGACACCTGTACTGATACAGACAGCACGATAAGCTCCCGACCGGGGCATAGGGCTTCCTGTGACAAATATAAATACAGAGGCTTAAGAATCAATGGTCATTCAAAATATGGAAACCATGGTCTTGAATACGAGACAGCATCAGTCCTCAGTTCAGACTTGGACTCCACCAGCTTGTTTGACAGCCAATCTGAAATTACAACTACAACTGGCCGACACACAAACGCTTCAGTTGACAGAGCCCTAACTGAGTGCAGTAGTGTCTCACATTTACAAGTGAGTTCAAGGAAGAGACCTCAAAGACGACGAAAACGACCCCAGGTTATGTCAAGAACGTCTTCCTACTCCTCCATTACAGATTCAACTATGTCAATGCATATTATAACAGTGACATTAAATATGGATACAGTGAATTTCCTTGGTATTTCCATTGTGGGGCAGTCAAATAAAGGTGGTGATGGTGGAATATATGTGGGGAGTATCATGAAGGGTGGTGCCGTTGCTTTGGATGGCAGGATTGAACCTGGTGACATGATATTACAGGTAAATAAGAAAATTCTTAATTAGTCAAATAGTAGCAAGAAAACCTCCAATTTTGTGTATGTTACAATAAAACATAAATTGTAAGAAAAAATTAATAAAAGAGAAGAATAAAATATAAATATATCAATTCATGATGCAGGATTCTTTTAAATATTTTTATGTCAACGATTTGTCTGAAATATAAATTTCACATTAGAAACAAATTCTAATACTTAGAAATCTAATTTATAATATAACTAGTGGCTCACTCTCGCTTAGCTTCAGCTCGCCTCTAGAAAAACTAAAAAGAAAACAATCCAACGGGAACTGTATCTTTTTCTGGGATAAAAAATAACATATGTGCTGTTCCAGACTATAATCTATTGGTGTGTGAAATTTCCTCTATGTCCATTCAGCCGTTTTGGTGTGATTGAGTAACAAACATCCAAACATCCAAACTTTCACATTTATAATATTAGTACGATCATTCAATTCAATTCTCTTGTTAACGATTTTAAAGCATGCCAGTTGAGCAAACATTACGTCAATGTTATGTAGAATGGAGCAGACACCAAGGAGATTGATTGGTAAAATAAGATAATTAAAACTATATTAAATTATAAAGGGAGTGAATCCTTAATAAACCTCATTTAGTAATATTACAAGCTGACTTTTATCAAGTCCGGTATGACATTGTCCTGTGACAGACCTCATTTAGTTGTAAAATATAGCACTAAATCTCCTTCGTGTCTTCTCAATTCTATGTAACATTGGTGAAGTGATCTGTGCTCAACTGCTATGTTTTGAAGCCGTTAAAAAGTTGAATTGCAAAATATACCTAACAATTATCTAGGTGAGTGTTAAAAACTTCATCAAAATCAGTCCAGCAGGAGGATAAATATTATAAACACACATAATCCATACTTCCATACTTGATATTAAAAATGTGAAAGTGTGTTTGTTTGTTTGTCCTTCTTTCACGTCTAAACAGAGGGACAGATTGGTGTGATTTTTTGTGTGGAGATAGTTGGAAGGTTGGAGAGTGATATAGCCTACTTTTTACTGTGGGAGATTATCTAATTCCTACGGGAAACCACGTTATAATACAATCCACAACAACTCATCATACCTAGGGTCGAACCCGAGCGAAATGAAGGTGAGCCGCTAGTTTTATATGTAAAGATAACTCACAGAGGATTGAGATAATAAAATACTAATTAAATAGGAGTACACATGATCTATGTCACCTAATCTTGTGTAAACATCATTAATTATGTTTTTTAAACAGAAAGTTGAGATGATATTAAATCTGTACAGATTAATAAAATTCAAGTGTCTGTTTGTAATGTCATAATAATAGCTTTTTACTAAATGCATATAAAATTATATATTATGGGTACTTTTAGTTTTGCATCTCTGTTTATTCTGGCTAATCTCCGAAACGGCTGGACCGATTTTAACGGGACTTTCACTGGTATATAGTTCATGTTATAAGGAGTAACTAAGGCTATTTATATTTTAGAAAAAAAATTACGGTTCCACTCAAAAAAATTAAAACATACCTAGGGACTCACTCGAGCAAACCTATGGTAGTTCGCTAGTATTATATAATTATTACCTGAGTGTCTGTGTATTGGAAATATGATATCAAAGTCTAAAAAATGCTGTTGTTTGTTTGTGTCTCCATACTTATCTCAGAAATCCAAATTCAATATTTGAATTTTTAAAGAATTTCATTGGCTAAGAGGATATAGTTGTTACTGAAGCATAGTAAGGGTGTCTGCTTGTAAAGATATGTAAATATTTTTCAATTATGTATTATTTACATATTTCAAAGTAATTATTAAATAAATAAATTATATAGACTTTAAATAAAGCTAAATAAAGATAATCTATACATATGATAAAATTTTAACTGAGTTGAATTAAATATTTTTTTGAAAATCTTATCATTACTGAACGTTAAAATGTACATAAGTAGGGACGAACCCAAACGGAACGAGGATGAGTCGCTAGTTTAATATATCTTCTAACATTCCTAATAAATCATTTCAGGTCAACGACGTCAATTTTGAAGATATGACAAACGATGAAGCAGTCAGGGTTCTTCGGGAGGTTGTCCAAAAACCTGGTCCCATTAAGTTGGTGGTGGCCAAATGTTGGGATCCAAACCCCAAAGGCTACTTCACCATACCCAGGACGGAACCGGTCAGGCCTATAGACCCTGGTAAGGTTCATAGTGTATCTTTTAGGGTTCTGCACCCAAAGTCTAGGATGAACCTGGAATTTTTGGGATAGATTTGCAAATATACTATACAAAATTCGCCATTTATCCATTGGAGATATACACGTCCTTGCTGCGAGATTTACAGTGTACATATGGTGTATGTCTCCGACTGCATTATACTATATTCCTTTCATCAACTTGTTTTCAGTTAGCTTTTATGCTGTCAGGTTTTTTATTTTTATAATATACTAGCATTGCCCGCGGCCCCGCCCGCATTCGGATGACCAAAAACCAAATTCTTAAGTTTTACATATTAGTATACTCTTACATTACATTTTCTGTATTTTTTCTCAAAAATGAGATATTTTTCCACGGTAAAAAGTATGCTATATGTTGACCTGCATAATCAGCTATGACCATACTAAATTTTATCAAAATCCGTCCAGTAGTTTTTCTGTGATGCGGTAACAGACAGAGAAAAATTCTAAAAACTATAGATTCGGCCTCTGTATCGATAATAATGTTTATTTCAATAAGATTTTCCGAAAAATATTGAATGTACAGATTTGGCTTAGTTACAATTTTATTATATGTATAGATTTTTTTTATTTAGAGCTTTTTAGTTTTTGCCAATTAGAAATTTGAAGTTATATTTAGCAATTTTTTTATCCTAAATTATTTTTAAATATATGATTTTATATATATTTTTGCGATCGAGTCTTAAAAACATTTATTTTTATACCCCACTCAATTAGTTTAGAAGTTTTTTTTAAAGACACACAAATCGGCGCCTGAAATCCGTCATTTTAATTTTTTAACTATTTTTTTATAGCCTGTAACAGTCGCGTTATAAAGACGAATCTAACTATATATGAATCTTCAAAATCGGCCCACACGTTTGGTCTCTAGAATGCTATATAGGAACATACATACGGATAAACACATTAAACTCCTTTCCGTCGCGTAGTCGGGTAAAAATGGGGAGTGATTTGAAACGATACTTTGTTCTTTGTGGAAGGAAAGCGTATGCGGTTAGAAAGCTATGGTGTCTAGTTTCAAAACGTAGTTTATTAGGATTTTATTAACTTTTTATATAGTTTATAGAGACTTTTGACGAAAAATATTAAGTTCCCAAAACATTACGTAGTCTTCATGGGATATTAATATTATCTATATGGACAGAGGACATTTTATCCCCGAAATCATCCCTTAATGGGGTCAAAATGGGGATGAAAGTTTGTATGAGGAAGCAAGCTCGGGACTACGATTATACTTTGCTCCGATGGCGTCCTTAGGTGCCCATGACTTACTTCAGTTCAAAGTCTATCTGTGTGTTAAAATTTATCCAAAACGGTCCAGCCCGTTCAATGTGACAATATCAAACACACACTTTAACATACACACATACATACATTTCAAATTTCTATTAATAATATAATGTATTTTCTTGAAAAATTGTCTGATTTAATCTCATATTGCTACAGGTGCATGGGTAGCTCACACCCAGGCCCTCCGGGAGGCCTACCCGCCCCCACCCCTGTCAACCCTCCCAGCTGCTTCCATACCGGAGAGAGGATCAGATGCAGGCTCACTCCCAGCGGAGCCCCAACTGTCTGTGGGTATGGACATGGCGTTGGTGGTCAGGGCCATGTTGAGGCCGGATTCTGGTAAGTTTTTTCTTCTTTTGTTGTTTAGTTTTTAATGGTTTTTTTAATTAAAAACAAAAATAAATCTATCCCACGGGAACCGTACATTTTTCCGAAATAAAAAGTAATCTATGTGCTATTCCAGACTATAATCTATCTCTGTGCCAAATTTCATCCACATCCGTTCATTCGTTCCGGCGTGATTGAGTAACAAACATCCAAACTTTCACATTTATAATATTAAAAAAAAACAGTTCATTACATTTTTTTGTCTGTTTGTTCATTTCATACTAAGTCTCCTTGATTTTCGATCAGTTTCCAGAAATATATCAAGTATTTTTTAATTTCATAAATCTACATGTTAAAAACTTACTTAGTACCTTTTCTATCCACACAAAATCCAAATATGTATACTATATTAAAATATCGACTCACCCTCGCTCCGCTCGGGTTCGTTCCTAAATACGGTTTGACGGTTAGTATAAATTTCTCAGAGATGAGATATTTTCCCGCAGTAAAAAGCATCCTTTATGTTGACCCAGATATCCACCTATCATCATATCAAATTTCATCAAAATCTATCCAGTGGTTTGATCGTGATGCGTTCCCAGACAGACAGACAAAAATTTAAAAAACTATAGATTCGGACCCTGTATCGATAATAATGATTATTTCACATTTTTAATAAAACTATCTTTTAGGATTATTTACAGATTCGACTCTAAATTTTATTATATGTTTAGAAGTTGTACATTAATTTAAAATGATGTAAATATAAAAAAAAGAACTCGACTATATCATCTAACAGTGTATCCCAATCCGAATCCCCAGGACTAGAGATCCGGGATAGGATGTGGCTGAAGATTACTATCCCGAACGCGTTCATCGGTGCTGACGTGGTCGACTGGATCCTGCAGCACGTCGCCGGCATAGTGGACCGGCGGGACGCGAGGAAGTACGCCTCGCACATGCTCAAGGTATCTTGGTCTCCATCTTCTGTCTCTCTTACTCCTCGTTCTTTATCATCTAACTCTCTCACTCCTCTATTTTGGAGAAGATAGTGGACCACCGGGAAGCGAAAAAGTACGCTTCCCATATGCGCAACATATCCTGATCTTCATCTTCTGCGTCTCTATCTTCTCTTCTTTTTTTTTTGGAGAAGATAGCACATTTTAGTATGCCTCTCATATGCTGAAAATAATTTGGTCTTTGTCATCTTCCATCTCCCTTTCGTCTTGTCTTTTTTGGAGAAGACAATAATAAGGTTATTTGGAAATATTCTTTGCATATGCTGAAGATATCTTGGTATCTGTTACTCTTCGTTCTTTGTCATCTTTCATCTCTTTCATTCTTCTTTTTTTTTGGAGATTACAATGTGAATACTCATGCGATTTGGACGTATGCTTCTCATATCCAATATATAAATATATCTCCCTCCACCTTCAAATTTTTTTGGAGAAGACAGATTTCATACATACATATATATATTATTAGCAAAACTCGCGGCTTCGCTCGCGCTAAAACTACAAAAAAAGATCTTTGGCTGTATGCTATTAGTAATAATGTATGGAAGCCTGCATGATTGGTTGACATTTCTGATCACTGCCCCGCCCTTGGGTAGTAGCATGATGATAAACAGCCTATAACCTTCCTCAATAAACGGGCTGTCTAATGCAAAAAGAATTTTTGAAATTGAATAGTAGTTTCTGAGATTAGCGGGTTCAAACAAACTCTGTCACTTTATAATATTAGTATAGAATTAGACGGTGAGACTAAAACCCAATGGTTACTATTCCAGGCTGGTTTCATAAGGCACACGGTGAACAAGATCACGTTCTCCGAGCAGTGCTACTACGTGGCGGGCGAGCTGTGCGCCGAGCTGGCCGCGCTGCGCCTGCGTGCGCCCGACCAGGACAGCCTCGCCTCCGACACGCTCGCGCCGCTGCCCAACCCCAAGTGAGTGGGACACACATACAGACACGCACACACAGACACGATGAGACACACACTGACACAGAGAAAGAGACATACACACACCCACACACAGGACGACACGACCAGGACAGCCTCGCCTCCGACACGTGTGCCCTTGCCCAATCGCAAATGAGTAGGGGGAGAGGGGGATCATACAGACACACTATACACATATACACATACGTGGAGATCAAAATTCAAATCAAAATATGTATGTATACAGCCATTTTTAACGTCCCACTGCTGGGAACAGGCCTCCTAGTAGGAGTGGTAGTCCAGTGGTAATGTTGTGAACTGAGTGAAGCGAGTTCAAATCCCGGGTCTCGCACCTCTTGATATTTTTATGTGTGAATCATTTTTCAACATGATTACCGCTTGTCTTACGGTGAAGGAAAACATCGTGAGGAAACCTGCATGTCTGAGAAACCTGTAAGTTCTTCAAACAAATGCTCTCTGCTCAGTGCTCCCGCACTTGGCCAGCGTGGTGGACTATGGCTTGATGCCCTTCGTATTGGGAGGCCCACGCCCAACAGTGGGACTTTAAAAAGGGGCTGAATACAATTGAATATTATTATTATATTTTTTAATAAGTATCAATTTAGTTTTTTATGTGTATATAAAAACTCAAAAAGGAGGAGGTTCTCAATTCGTTGGAATCTTTTTTTTTTATGTATGTTGACCGATTACTCGAAGACGCCTGAACCGATTTGGAAAGTTTTTTTTTTGTTTCAAAGGGTATACTTCTCAGGTGGTCCCATATAAATTTTATCGAAATCGGTCAATCGGTTTTTTTTAAATCAACAAATAAATTATTTTTTAAATAAATTGCTTAATCGAACATGTTATTAAAAAACTTTCTTCTGACAAATTATCTGCTTATCTACACTAAAAATGGACAAATAAAAACATAAAAAAAAACAATATTATATAAGATATTAATATCTAATATGTAATTTACGTATCGAAATATATTAGATTTGCTTTGCATCGGCTGGCACCGACTTCGAAAATATCTGAATAGATATCTATTTTAAATGAAAACCACCGTTTAGTTATTTTTTACATTTAAGTGCCAGGAAGTCGGTTTTTTTAATATAACTGTTTGCATTTTATTTTGTTTACTTTTATTCTTTTTTGTTTATAATTATATATAGATATATTATATATCTATTTTTCCAGTATGATGGGCCCCGGGTACATGCCGTACGCTGGCTCGTACGGTTACCAGCCGATACCCTTCAAGTACTCCTCCTGTGTCACCAGCGAGCACACCATATACGGGTGAGTGCCCCATGGTTCAATGGTTGACGTGTACGGTCAGACATGGTGGATCTAAGTTCGAATCCTGGGTAAAGTTAATATGGTGATATAGTGTTTCTGTTACGGGTAGTGTAGCTTACCTTGGGTGACGATTTAGATAAAATTTGGTAAGAAGATAGTTTGAGGCCCCGAGAAGGACCAAATCATCCCTTAAGGGGGTGAAAATAGGGTTGAAAGTTTGTATGGGGATTGACTGACTTAGGGACGAACCCGAGCGAAGCGTGGTTGAGTCGCTTGTTATATATATCTTTATAATTTAAAAGTAAATTTAATTTAAAAATATATAGGTATATAATTATTAACAAAACAATGATATAAATTTATACAAAACAAAATAAATTCAGATAGTGACAATTTCGAAATACGGTATTCTAAATTGATATCTCCAAACGTACGAGCGCACGACTTTTGACCAGAGAAGAGGGCGAGGCGTTGGTTTTCACCGTCTTATATATGGATTGTTACTCGTAACTCCCTCTTATTTTGGGATAGACAGCTAACAATATCCATACTAATATTATAAATGTGAAAGTATGTTTGTTTGTTTGTTTGTCCTTCTTTCACGTCGAAGCGGACTGACGCATTGGCGTGATTTGTTCTGTGGAGATAGTTGGAGGGCTGGAGAGTGACATAGGCTACTTTTTACCGCGGGAGATTATCTCATTCCCACGGGAAAACACGTTATAATACAATGCAAAAAAATATTTATGATCAGAATTACTTGAAACTTGGTATTAATGCTCTTCAATAAAATTAAATAAATACGTGTTTTAGCATTTTTTTGAAATTCATCCTATAAGGGGGTAAAATAGGGGATGAAAGTTTGTATGAAACTACCTTTTTAGAGATTTTTTTGTAGTTTTAATGCGAGTTAAGTCGCGGGTTCTGCTAGTATACAATATAATTTCAGATACAACAGAGAGGAGAGCGTGCTGTCGGGCAGCGGGGGCTCCAGCGCGGGTTCCGACCACCTCACCGCCAAGGAGCCTGCCGGTATGCTATCATTATGTTTTTTTTTTTGCTTTTTGAAGTTATACTGGAGATAGTTGGAGGGCTGGAGAGTGACATAGGCCACATTTTTCGCGGGAAATTACTTAATACCCTCGAAAAAACACATTATAATACAATCCAAAAAAATATTTATTATCAGAATTACTTGAAACTTGGTATATACTAGTATACTTTTCAATAAAATTAAATAAGTACGTGTCTTAGAATTTTTCAAAATTCATCCTATAAAGGGGTGAAATAGGGGATAAAAGTTTGTATGAAACGGGTTGTGTGTGTTCGGGTTCTGTTAGTAATATAATAAATATTATAAAGAGGAAAGTTTTATTTTTCGTAGGTTTGTTTGTTTGTACCGAATAGGCTCTGAAACTACTGAACGGATTTAGATGAAATTTGGTAAGGATATAGTTTGAGATCCTGTGAAAGACATAGGATACTTTTTATCCCGGAAATCATCCCTTAAGGGGTCGAAAATGGGGATGAAAGTTTGTATGGGGAAGCAATGTATATGTATATATAATTAATATTGTGTATTATACCACAGCGGCGGGGGCGGCGCGCGAGAACGAGGTGAAGTCCACGTCGAGCGGGTCCGGCGGCGCGGAGGGCGCGCGCCGCTCGCACTCGCACTCCAGCGGCTCCGACCGCGCCAACGACAGGCCCGTGCTCTTCCTATAACGGTATGATAATGATAACGATATGATAATAATAAGGATATGACAATGATAACGGTATGATAATATAAATAAATAAATATGTCGGGACATTAACACACAGCGCCATCTGGTTCCATGGTAAGCTACGAGGCCTGTGTTATGGATACCAGATAGTTGATACACTACACATCATATATAACTTCAAATACATACATATTATAAATATAAACACCCATGACTGGAGTACAAACATTCGTGCTCATCACACAAACGAATGCCACCAACGGGACTCGAACCCGTGACCGCTAGCACAGCAAGTAGGATCACTACAAACTGAGCCAAACGTTTCGTCAAACAAATGCGGGCGGACTGAGCATGTTTTTTGACAACTTGCTAGGTTCTCTCAGACATGCAGGTTTCCTCACGATGTTTTCCTTCACCGTAAGACAAATATAATATTAGATAATTCAAGCTTTAATCTATAAATGTTCCCAATAAGTATATGCTTTTTTTAATATTTTTCCTTTTTTTTTTTCAGGACAAGACTATGAACGGTCCGTCACTGCCAAATAATTATAGGAATTTACGTACGTATTAAATGTTATAAACTATATACATTGTATAATTAATCGTAGCTGTCGTATGAGAATGGACCATATGTGGCCCATGAATGGACCAGTGTTGGTATTCGTCGTATGGACCGGTTCTGGCCCAATTTAAATGAAACTTTGGAAATATAGTAGGGTAAATGTGAAATGAATTTGGAATTGTGGACCTGTTTTGGTCCTCTACACAGATATCTTTAGTAGGCTAAAGGTGAAATTCAGTAAGTTTTTGCTTATAGCAATATTTATAAATAAAGTTTTATTTAATGACATAATATGTTGTATAAATGGAATAAATAATTAAAATAAATATTTTTCAATCGTATCAGAAACAAATTTATTAAAAAAAGTCAATTCTGGTTAAAATAGCACTTATTGAGTTTTACTTTTGCCTTACCCGAAGTTAGAACTATTGGACCTGTAGTGAAAATATAATCTAGTGTTGGTCCATTTGAATTTAAAATAGTGATGTAATATTTTAGGCCTCATAATGTAATAATGTGTATGGACCGATTTTGGTCCATAGTTTAAATCGTAAAATTGGGTCAGTTCTGGGTCGTATACTTATATGGACCATTGAATGGTCGCAAAAATGACCCACCAGGATAAATTTCATATGTATGTGGAAAATTTTGTAATTTATTTTTACAAAAAAATATTTTTAAGCGTTTTTGATACTTTAAAGCTTTTTTTATTTAAATTGCACAAAAGGTAAAGGAAATGCTTTTTTTGTGATATAAATACGATTATTTCAAAAGTTGTGCCATTGTATATTATTATTTAAAAATTATAATTATTAAAGTATTAAAAAAGGGATTGTGACGTCATTGTGCATAAATTATTTTGAAAATATTTATTATATGCGTCATTTTTTTTGTCTTCTCCATTTTGTTACTTTTTTATTATTCTATCCTTGGCCAAAAAATAAATAAAATTATTCAATTTGACATTGCGGATATCGATTTTCACGAAATCGATTTTTCCAAAAATTCTCAAAGCTCCGTATTTGAAAAAAAAAAAATATAAATCTGATTCTACAGATAAAAGACAACACCAATATAAATATTTAAATTTAAACTGTATTCTTAAAAATATAGAAAAATAAGAATATTTATAACTTTTTAATATATAGAATGGTGTGTTAGGATTTATTATAAATTTTGTTGTTTTTTTTTAATTACAAGATCTCATCCTAACTCCCCATCCTGTATATGATTTAAAAACTCAAAAACTCTTTCAATACAAATTAATCGACTCATCTAAATAGGAATTAAAAAATATAAGAAAGAAACGTAAATTTATAATGTATTCTAATTTAGAGACCCATTCTATTTATCCGTGTCATATTTTTGTAGTTTAATTTTAGCTATTTTAGAGTAATAATTATAAAAAAATACAAATACATCTTGCAATTAAAAATAAAAGAATATTTTCGAATGTGAATTGAATTACTATTATTAAAATGATTTTTTTTAAACGGTATAACACTATTTCTTTAACAGAAAAAAATTAAGTCTAGTACAAATAATTTTCTTATTTATGAGTCGATTGAATTGTTGATTTTTTAAAATGTCACAAAAACATTGTCACACAATATCGATAATATTTCAAAATGCTGTCAAAAATGAAAAAATATACACATTAATAGATGACAAAATTAGGAATAAAAAAAACTAAAAGCTTTAAGTCCAAATAGATTTTTAATAAAAAAAATAACTGAAGACCTTATAACTGTTATATTTTGAAATATGATCGATGTTAAACTTCCTTAGATTTACACGAATATTTGACATTTTAAATAAAACTATATTTCGGTTTTTTTTCGCGAATTTATTTTGATTTTTGGTTCCCGACGTTTGGAATGCTTCACAGCGCACATGGTCACGGGAGAGACTGAGGTTTTAGACGTCTCAAAGGTCATTATATAGTTGGCAGACATATAGACACTGTCTGTAACAGCTATATAATGATCTTTGAGACGTCTAAAACCTCAGTCTCTCCCGTGACGGTGATTGCTGTAAAGCATTCGAAACGTCGGGAACTAAAAATCAAAATAAATCCTCGAAAAAATCCAAAAAGATAGTTTTATTTAAAATAATCTATGTTCCATAAAGTCACAACAGATGAACAGATTTTGATGTTAACGCCAATTATTACATTGCTAGCGAAGCCATAACTTTTAGTCGTGTAAATTGTATGTTAGTATGTGAATAGTTTAGGAGGTAATGTATGTAGGATAGATGTAACGGACGCTAGGTAGGTGCTGTAGGTTTAGTATTTATAAAACGGTTGTCTCGGTCGTCGGTCGGGAGTTCGATTGAGGGATAGATAAAATTATGTTTATTTTTTCGCATTTTTTTATTCAAAAATAATGACTTTTTTTATGTTATTATAACTTTTTTTTGATATGTCATGTTTTTTTTCTATTTCTATGGTTTTTGATCGAATTTCCGATGGAAAGTTAGAAAGGGTTGGAGTTAGAAGCTAGTGGACTATATTTTTCATACAATAATGTCTCAAAAGTAATAAATTGCATTTAAGGGTTAAAACCTGTATGTAAACGGGGTCTGATCGACCCCATCTGTGTTGTACACCTTGTTTAATTGAACTGACGTATGATAGTTTGTTTTTTTTAATGGTTTTTTTCCATTTTTTTTTTCATTTCCACTATTTAGTGTAATGGAAGCTCTATACATATTACCTTATAAATATGTGAAAATGCAATAATAAACCAATAAGTTAAGCCATTTCTATTTCCAGCATTTAAAAAATACTTTACTTAAAAAAAACAGCGTTTTTTTATTCCAATGTATAGAGGTGACATTACAGATGTATTTAAAAATATATTTATTTACTTTTTCGATATATTTTTAGTTTTTTTACAGATTAAAAAATAAAACTTCAGGTTGTAATGAGTGGGGTGGCTTTATTTAAAAAAAATAAATGAAGCGCAAAGAATGTATACGTAGAGTCGAATCGGAATTTATGTATGAGGGTAATAATATATGTTAAAACTAGCGGTAAGAAATCGTAGCTATAACAAAAATATTTATGACGTTTTTTAGTAATCAAAAAGCCCTAAAACATAGTGAATATAATCTGTAGTATAGGAGTGATCGAGTGGTTATTCGGGCCGAATGAGACCATGGACCAATTTTGGTCCATAGCTTTCTATATAGAAATCGCTTGTCAGCCCATCGATACTCGCTGTAAAAATATTTATGTGTACTTTAATTTATAATTAGTTTGAACATATCAGGCTTCTAGCTATTGGATTAGAAAATTTCGTTAGAAATCTTTTTTTATTATATTGACATATAAAAAAAAATTATATTGTTTCGAGTAAAATCGTTTTTTATTTGATATTCTCAATCGAAATTTAAAATAAAATATTATTATATTATCATCATATGTCGATTTTAACGGAATTTAAAAAGTGAAGAAATGTGTAATTTAAAAGTTATAACCTAAAACGTTTCTTAGTACGGTTTGGTCCATATTATTATAGCAGTTTTGGTCCAATTATTTCACGAACTATTTGATTTATAATAATAACCAAGGTCCATTCATATGTTATATTAAAAATCCAATGGACCAAGACCAGGCCCATATGGACCATTTCTGATACAATAATTCGAACCAAGCCTTATGTAATCTATATATATGCCATGTATTTAATGTATGTTGATACGATTTTTGTTTTAATTTCTAGTCTCAATTACAACGACTTTTATAAAAATATAAGAAATATATTTCTAAATTGGTTTAAAATAATCTTCAATCGTCGTCAACCATTAAATTAATTAATGAAAAAAAATATAAAAAATAACAAGAATTACTCTTAAATTTATCAATGTTCTATATTTACTTATTTTGATTTGTCTCAAGAATGCGTCCGTTGAAGACGATTGATGACGGTTGATCAATTGTTCAATTCATTCATTATTATTATTATATATATTTTATTATGTTGTAAATAAGCTATCAACGATTTCATTTCAATTTTCATAATACTCAAACGGTCACGTTAATGCGTTAAGGAAACTCGATGGGAAAAATATGTCTTTATATTATTTTTGCATCGATCAAAAAAGTACTAGATACACAATCAGCGACAAAAACTGTCCTCACCGAATGAGCGCTCGTTTGAACATTTGAGCGCGCTTTTAATATTTTTTTTGTGAAAACGACTTTATGCATTGCATTTAAGATTCAATTTACATTGTTGTATATTTATTTCAACTAGAACAATTACCTAAACACAATCGGTGACAGTTTTAAGAAAACTTTTGAATGGGATTGTGTATCTAGCACTTTTTTGATTGATATATTTTTGTCAAGAACTTGATAAAAATTGTTTGTATTTTTATGTATATTATTATTAATTTTATAATTTGAAGGGCGATGTTTATGACGTAATTTTTAATAAACAAATAGAAATTTGTAATTATTTTTGTGTTTTATTGTTTCCTTTCACTAATTCTGAACTACCTGTGTCAGTTATATACAGGATGGAACAAATTGATGGGACGTGGAAGAAAAGTAGCTTAAATATTGAAGTTATCAAGTTTTACTCAAAGCAAATATTGCTTTGTATTAAATATAATAATAACAATTGCATATATTTTATTTAAAAAGCTTACTTAGCTTTAAAAACCAACTAAAAAAATATACACCTTCACTATTGTATTGAACTAACCGATAGGAATCTATAAAATAAAATATGTTGGTACATTAACACACAGCACCATCTAGTTCCATGGTAAGCTACGAGGCCTGTGTTATGGATACCAGATAGTTGATGCACTTCACATATATAACTTTAAATACATGCATATTATAAATATAAACACCCATGACTGGAGTACAAACATTCGTGCTCATCACACAAATGGATGACCCTCAGCGGGACTCGAACCCGCGACCGCTGGCGCAGCAAATAGGGTCACTACAAACTGAGAAACCAAACGTGTCGTATTTATTTATATTTATTATTTCAAGCATATCTAGTTTTAAAATTGCGAAAATATTTATATTTTCTTATTTAAGATGCACGAGTTTTATTTTAGTCGTCAAGGTTTGTTATTGTTATATTATAATCGTAACGTAAAATCAACAGTTAATTTAAAATAGGTAACCTTGACATAAAATAAAATTATTTTGCTGCATCAATAAGCATTACATTTTAAACTTTTTTTTTTATTTACTCAACTTTGCCAGAAGATGAGTAATACTTTCTTAGATTTACGCGAATATTTGATATTTTAAATAAAATTATTATTTGTTAATTGTCGGTAGGCTGTCTGTAACAACTATATAATACCTTAGAGACATGTAACACCTCAGTCTCTCCCGTGACCATGGATGCTGTAAAGCATTCAAAACGTCTGGAACCAAAAATCAAAATAAATTCGCGAAAAAATCCGAAAAGATAGTTTTATTTACAAGATGAGTAATGTATTTGTTTTTGTCTCACTAGAGACTTTATCGTCACTTCGTTTAAGTGCGCGTTTAAATACGATTTTGTTCACAATTTCATAGATTTTAATTTTTTGAGCGGAACACTAATTCTTTTTCTGAAATAAAAGTAGCCTAAGTTACATCTTATAAAATCAACTATCTGCTAGTGAAAGTGCCGTTAAAATCGGTCCAGCCGTTTCGGAGGTTCGCCAGAACAAACAGAAAAAAATTTAATAAAATTGTTTTTTCCTATAAGTAGGTACCGTGTATGTATGCATTATGATGCATTTAATAGAAATTATATATAATTTTTTAATTCAATTTTATTTATTTTATAGATTATAGACAAGAAGCGTTACCTGTAGGCATTTTTTTTGTAATTTTAATTGTCTTTATATAAATAGGCAAAGAAAAAACAGTTCAGTAAAATAAATAAATAAATATGTTGGTACAATAGCACACAGCACCATCTAGTTTCTTGGTAAGCTACGAGGCTTGTGTTATGGGTACCCAGATAGTTGATACACTACACATATTATATTTTTTAAATTAATACATATTACAAATATAAACACCCATGACTGGAGTACAGACATTCGTGCTCATCCCACAAATGAATGCCCCCAGCGGGACTCGAATCCGCGACCACTGGCACAGCAAGTATGGTCACTGCAAATTGAGCCAAACGTGTCGTACCTTTTTCTCTTCTGTTTGTTAAACGACATGTTTTTTGTTTAGTGGATATTTACGAGCTTAATGTTATCAATAAATAAAATTACCTACAATTGTAATTATGTTCCGCCAACCCGCACTTGGCCAGCGTGGTGGACTATGGCTTGATCCCCTTCGTATTGAAGGGAGGCCCGCCCCCAGCAGTGGGACGTTAAAAACGGCTAAATACATAGTGATTATAGTCGAATTTCTATTACGGTGAACTAGTAATAATAATTACGTACATAATTATATTTTTTTATTTAAAATACTTTTCGATAAATAAAATATAATATTAAGTTTTATTTTCTATGTAAAAAATTCGCGTAAATCTAAGAAAGACTTTATGAACAAACTAGCAGTCCCCGCGGCTTCTCCCGCGTCCAAACTTCTGAATGGCTAATAAAATTCACAGGATCACCCGCTGGTATAATCTGAAGATTAGGTACCTGAAAATTTCATCAAAATCGCTCCAGCTGTTTTGGAGTTAAAGGAAACATACATACATACATCGATTTTTATTTTATGAAAATTTGGTGACACACCGACTGCAGCGCCACCTACCAGTTCCATTTGTGAATTCAAAAAAATCATTAAAATCGTCCCTGCCGTTTAGGAGATGATCAGTGGCACACCGACTGCAGCGCCACCTACTGAGTTCATTTGTGTTTTCAAACCATCCAGGAACCCATTGAAATATACACATAAAATTTCATCGAAATCGGTCCAGTCCTCTAGGAGGAGTAGATTAACAAACACACGTACAGAAGAATTATATATATTAAGATAATAATAACTACTAACATCGACTTTCCACAGGGGTGGAGAAGGTATTCTCAAGATCGCGTTAAGTGGGTTGAGCTAGAGGAGGCCTACGTTAAAGACGACCTGACCATCGATAAAATTTTAAGTAATTTTTATATTCATAAGGAAATTTTACTGGTCAGAGAATAAAGGCTATTTTCATTTTCATTTCAACTAATATAATAATAACAACACTAAACTTGCATTTCATCCAAATCCGTCCAATTCAGCGTCGAGTAACAAACATACAAACATACATACAATCATAACAATAATGTGATTAAATAAAAAAAATTGTGTAATTTCAAAATAAAATTTAATAATTTTAATACAATGGCAACACAGTATGAAATATTAAAAATGATACATCCTGTGTACAAATAGCAAATTTCATCGAGCACTAAATCAGATGTACGAAATAAATGCAAAAATATATAATTTCAAATTACAATAATACTTTTTACGGAAAATTCTTAGAAACTAGCCTTAAAATTATTCACTTTATTCTTATATAGCTTATACTAGCATTGCCCGCGGCTCCGCACGCGTTCAGATGACCAAAAACCAAATTCTTAGGTTTTACATATTAGTATACTCTTACATTGCAGTTTTTGTATTTTTTCTCAGAAATGAGATATTTTCCCGCGGTAAAAAGTATCCTATATGTTGACCCGGATAACTAGCTATCACCATACCAAATTTCATCAAAATCCCTCCAGTGGTTTTTCTGTGATGCGTTAACAGACAGACAGACAGTTTCATTTCTGAGAAAAAACACAAAAACTGCAATGTAAGAGTATACTAATATGTAAATCCTAAGAATTTGGTTTTTAGTTATCTGAACGCGGGCGGAGCCGAGGGCAATGCTAGTATATGTATAAAAGGATGCTTAATTTCTCTATTTTAATGTGACATAATCTTTGAAACTTAACTAAATAAAATTTTCATATAAAATACATTTTGAGACGAAGCGAGTCGACCAGTCTTTAATAAAAATTGACGAGTTACATAATCGATTTTTTTAATTCCAAAAAAAAATAATATGGCAACATGCCATTGTATCTATCTCATTCTCTCACCGATTCAATCCTATATATTTATGTGTTTGTCTCTTTCTAGTGTCGCATTTTCGTTTCATCGAGTTTCAAATCACAACGATTCTAAAGCCGTTTGAATGCGAAGGAGTGAGAAACATACACACATACATACATATTATGCATTTAATATAATAAGCCCGATTTATAATGAACCCACGTACGTTAAAATTTAAATGTTAGTCGACACGTTAGCATTGAACTATGAAATCTATAAAATATATTAATATAATTAATTTAATGTTTATTAGTTTTTTTTAATTAATAATTCATCTATAAATAAATAGGCAAAGACAAAACCGTTCAGTACCTTTTTCTCCTCTGTTTGTTAAACGTTTTGTTTTTTTTTAATATAGTGTTATCAATTTAAAAAAAAAACAGGTTTTTTTGAAGTTACAAGTACCATTAGGGACGTTTGAAAAAAATTATGAGAGTAAAATTTTTACGATGCGCACGCACACCGACAGCCAAAAAGCGACATGATGAAGTTATCTGCATTCCTTTTACAAACAGAGAGTTGTGACATACGGGATGAAATCTTTAGCTATTTTTGTTCTGTTACGCCAAAGAAGTATAACTTCTTACGTACGTACATACATACACACACACGTTTTTGTTCATATAGAAAGGTAAATTCCATTCATATATATTTTCCACAAATTTTCAATAATGATTTTTGTCGAATTTCGACCACTGGACGAGCACTAGTACACTCAATTTCATCAAAGACCGGTCAAGTTTAAGCCTTAAATTAAAATAAATGGCGATATTGTAAAAACTTACGCTAATGTTCTAATAAAAACTAAAATATATGTATGTATATGCATTAAATTACATATCTTGTGAATATCTTGACAACTCGATATTACTATATATAGGTACAATACTATTGATATACAAAAACTCAAGTTACACAATAGCGTCTCAAAAGTGTCCTCAAAAAGAAGTGCACAAATCGAAGTTGAATTGCGCTTTTTTCAAGTCTCTTTTGTTCATTGCTTTTCGGATTATCACTGTCCGTCCGTCTATCAAAAGGCTGTATCTCATGAACCGTAATAGGTAGAGTTGAAATTTTCACATAGTGTGTATTTATATTGCCGCTATAACAATAAATAATAAAAATACAAGAATAAAACTTTACGTTCGTAATCGATCGAAGTTTATATATTATGCACTACTAGCAAATCAACCTCGCTTCGCTCGGGTTCGTCGATAGGTTGCTTCCCCATACACACTTTCATCCCCATTTTCACCCCCTTAAGGGATGATTTCCGAGATAAGTTTATAAGATTAAAGTATCCTATGTCCTTCCCAGGGTCTCGAACTATCTTCTTACCAAATTTCATCTAAATCGGTTCAGTGGATCCATAGATTAGCCCCCACAACGTTAGAAACTCACAAACTTTACCTCTTTATAATATTAGAATAGACATACATAGAGTAAAAGTCATATTAATAAAAAATACACGTACGACGGTACGAAACCCTTCGTGTGCGAATTTGACTCGCACATGTTTTGTTTAGCAGCTACTGTATTTTGTTTATTAGTTTTATATAGATAGGTAAATTCTATTTATATATATATATATGTGTGTATATATATATATATATGTGTGGATGTGTGAGTTTTCCTCGAATTTTCGATAAAATTTATAGTCGAACATCGATCAAAAAAGTACTAGATACACAATCCCATGCAAAAGATCTCTTAAAACTGTCACCAATTGTGTTTAGGTAATTTTTCTAGTTGAAATAAATATACAACAATGTATATTGAACCTGAAGCGCAATGCTTAAAGTTGTTTTCACAAAAAAAAAAAATTAAAAGTGCGCTTAAATGTTCAAATGAGCGCTCATTTGGTGAGGTCATTTTTTATCGCTGATTTTGTATCTAGTACTTTTTGATCGATGCAGTCGAGTTATCAAGATATTTACAATCAGTTATACTAAAACTTATTAAATATATGTGATTGGAAATCTAAAATTATGTATAGAAGGCATATTCGTAAAGTTGACCTCACACTGTAGATCGAAACACATCTGAAACAAAAAAAAAATATTTTTAATATATGCATAACTAATTCTTACAGTCTAAGATCCCGATCTATGTGGTGGACCCCGCATTCTTTTTTCAAACAAAATATATTGTTTAAACAATAAAACATATTAACAAACACGACCCAGGGCGGGTTGTCATCATACCCCCACTTCCCCATGTGCGTTCACCTTGTCGTGGTGGGGGGAGGGGGGGGGGGGCTCAGTAGTGTCCGGCAATACAACCGGGCGCGAAGCCAAGAAACGCACTGGGAGGTGGCCCACCTCGGTGGACGGTGTGCCATGCGGGTAGCTCCTGGCACTCCTCTGATAGCAGAGTGGACCGTGGGAGCAATCCCTTGGTTCTTATGGTCTGCTTCGGCAGACCTGCCGTCGGGGCGTCGTAGTTTTAATGCGTAAGGGATCCTGCGATGTCCCATTTATACGGAGGAGGTGCTGTTGGGTTTTAGTGGGTATTACCAACTGGCTTCTCTAGCTGGCACTATCCACTAAACTAAAACCTAACCTGTGTTTAAACAGATGGTATGCGTAAATTTATTTTCCCAACGTTAAAAGAATTTCAGTCTATTCGTGTTTCACTAAAATCTGTCCATCCGTTTAAGCGGTGAACAAACATACAAACATTCAAATTTACACGCTAACAGAATCATTTTTTAATCAAAGTCGGTTAAAAAAATCACTGGCGGCACTTTAAAGAACAAATAATCTATAAATTACAATAATAAATATAGTATCTACTCACTATCTCACAATCTACATTACAAAATATGTTTTTATTATCGTCTTATAATTAAGTGTGATTTAAATTGGATTTTTATTGGGTGACTAGCTTTGCCCGCGGCTCCGCCCGCGTTCAGATGACAAAAAAACCAAATTCTTAGGTTTTACATATTAGTATACTCTTACATTGCAGTTTTTGTATTTTTTCTCAGAAATGAGATATTTTCCCGCGGTAAAAACTGTTGACCCGGATAACCAGCTATCACCATACCAAATTTCATCAAAATCCTTCCAGTGGTTTTTCTGTGATGTACAAGCACCAACACCACAAACAGACAGACAGACCAAAATTCTAAAAACTATAGATTCGGACTCTGCATCGATAATAATGTCTATTTCAATAAGATTTTCCAAAAAATATCTAATGTACAAATTCAGCTTAGTTACAATTTTATTATATGTGTAGATTACACATTTTTATTTGGTCGGTCGATTTTTGTATTTCAAATATCTATATATATATATATATATATATATATATATATATATATATGTATCATTGCTTTGTTTTTACTTTCTAGATATCCATAATCTATATTTACTATTTAATATTACAAATGTGAAACAACTCTGTCTGTTTCTTTGTTACGCCTAAACCGCTGAACAGCTTTCGATAAAAATTTGCAAGGACATAGGTAGCACCCTGTGGATGGACATAGGCTAACTTTGATTTATCGTAGCTACCACGCGAGCCAAGTCGCGGGTAACACCTAGTATACTATATATCGCCATTCGCCATTAACAAGTACGGTCACCGTGACCGAAATTGGTCAGAAGGCCTAAACAATAAAAATAATATATATATATATATATATTATATATATATATATATATATATATATATATATATATATATATATATATATATATATATATATATATAAATGAATCCCCATTTCCCTTGGTCAAACCATCACGCGTGAACGGCTGGACCGATTTAACTATTTTTTTGTTGTGTTTGTTATTGTCAGAAGGTTCTTATGAAAGAAAAAAATTAAAAAATTGCGCGGAAAATTATCAGCGCGGAAAATTTAAGAATACTTATTTAAGAATAGAATAATAAGTATTAAAACATCAGAAAAATTATCGGAACAAAAAATTAAAATTAATATGGCTAACGCTGGCTAATAACTATTTATTTATTTAAAATGTACCTAGCGACGAACCCGAGCGGAGCGAGGGTGAGCCGCTAGTTAAATTATAAAAAACAACACAAAAACAGAAAATAAAAATATATAATATTCAGTATAAACTATAAACCCAACGGCCAACACTAGTTCCAGGAAAGGGAATAGTCTAAGAGACTGCTTTTTAAAATAGACTTAACTCAAGTATAAAATAAAATCTCCTTAATCGTGAAAAGCATTTATTAAAAACTTAACTTCATTAAGGGATAAGATTTTTCGTATAAAAAATATTAAAGGTTGTATCTATTTAACTCATAAATATCGAAAGTAGATGTCTATTCTAATTTTATAGAGGCAGAGTTTGTTTGTTTGTTTGTTTGTTTGAACGCGCTAATCTCAGGAACTACTTATCCGATTTGACAAATTCTTTTTGCATTAGATAGCCCGTTTATTGAGGAAGGCTATAGGCTATATTATATCATCATGCTACTAAACAAGGGAGCGGAGCAGTAATATAAATAATTAGTTTATCTATTCCATAAAAAAAATACTTAAGAGAGTCATTGAGCGAAGATATTATTGAGTTAAGTGAGGCTTACTCGCTAGTTAAACTATTTTAATACGTTAAAAATAAATAAATATTAAAAAAAATCATACGATGTGTCTAATAAAGTATTAAAGAACGCAATAACTCCTCACTATATTTCACTTTCCACTGTTTTTACGAACATTGCGTGGCGTATTCATGCTTTGCGCTTTCGATGTCACCAGACTGTGACAATCAATTCATAATACAAATATGTGTGAAATTAAACTTGTCAGTTTTTCGCCCAGTAGTTGAAATATAACCATAATTATTTTTTTATTGATAACACTTAATAAGCTCGTAAATAGCTTCGCAACAAAAAAAAATTAAATCGGTTGAAAAACAGAGGAGAAAGAGATACTAATCTGTTGTCTTTACCTATACATACATAGATCACCTAGCGAAAAACAAAAAATCTATCTCTCGGGAACCTTATATTTTTCTGGGATAAAAAGCAGCCTATGTGCTATTCCAAACTATAATCTATAACTGTGTCAAATTTCATCCAGATCCGTTCAGCCGTTCTGGCGTAATTGAGGAACAAACATCCATATATCCTTTCGCATTTATATAGTATTAGTAGATTTAAACGCTTCCTCAAAATATTTTGCTAATCATTTAAGTATACTAACACACCATATATTTCATAGAAATATACATATAATTGTTTTTTTCTCTTCATATTGACAATATGATGGGAGTTACTGAAAATAATTTTAGCTTATCGACTCTTAATGGGTCACTAGTTTTATTTAAATAAGGGTCGATAACAACATAGTACATATACATTATACATATGCCAAAGTTAAAATACGTTTTGGCAGCGTCACCAATATAACATTTGGTGGAGTCAATCTTGAGACTAAAATATCAGTTATTCAACATCTATTGAAAGCTGCACGCAAGAACTATAATCGGACTTAATATTGTAAATGCGACGTTTTTGTAAGTATGTTTGTCACTGCTTTACGCTAAAATGACTGGACCGATTTGGATAAAATTTAGACACTGATAGACTATGAGCTGATCAGATTGATGACAACAGACGAATGCGGATACCTTTGACCCCAGTCTTATGGCGACACAGTTGCATTTCGTGTCGTTTTTTGTGGGTGGGTTGCCTTGCGCTTATCATCTTTGCGAGGCAAGAGCCCCACAGAACCCGTTTTCTTTCCCAGTACCCGGAAACAGGGTTTTCCAAATATTAAAAATTAGATATCGATTGACGCACTGTAGTTAACATCCGTTTTGTTTAATAACACCAGCAATATATAATATAGGCTTATTTGTTTTTTTTTTAATATGTTAACGGAAGGAGTTTCTACTTTTCGATTGTTAATGCACAATATTTTCTTATCAGACTTCTTGTTCATTCGAATATTGAGTAATGAAACACAATAGGTAAATCTATATTTATAATTAAATTGTAACTAAGCCAAATCTGTACATTAAATATTTTTTTGGAAAATCTTATTGAAATAGACATTATTATCGATACAGAGGCCGAATCTATAGTTTTTAGAATTTTTGTCTGTCTGTCTGTCTGTTACCGCATCACAGAAAACCACTGGAGAGATTTTGATGAAATTTGGTATGATGATAGTTGGTTATCCGGGTCAACATATAGGATACTTTTTACCGCGGGAAAATTACTCATTTCTGAGAAAAAATACAAAAACTGCATTGTAAGAGTATACTAATATGTAAAACCTAAGAATTTGGTTTTTGGTCATCTGAACGCGGGCGGAGCTGTGGGAAATGCTATTAAAATATATAGTTATCTTATAATTAATCTTGCGGAATTTCCAAAAAAAAACCATGTTTACAATTAGATATAAATATATTAAAACCGCTTTAAAATATGTGTAGTTATACTGCAGTACATATTCCTTATCTAGAGCATGAAATTACTATTTAACTTACAACAATAATTCTAAAACGTACTAAATGCGTGAATAATTTGTTTATAATTATAATTGTTACGAGTAATATTTCGTATATAGTTAATATAAAAATATTCTTTCAGATTCTTACGCGGTTTCATTATAATTTTTGTTCCCAACGTATATGCCTAACAAACCTACAAAATACTTTCTTAGATTTACGCGAATGTTTGACATTATTAAATAAAACTATCTTTTCGGATTATTTCGCGGATTTACGCGGACCATGGATGCTGTAAAGCATTCGAAACGTCGGGAACCAAAAATCAAAATAAATCCGCGAAATAATCCGAAAAGATAGTTTTATTTTATTTAATAAAACCTACAAAATTTTAGTTGTGTAGCGCCCGGCTTAGATAGGGCTACCCCATCTCCTGCTGGAGGTGTCGTAGAAGACGACTAAAGGATATAAGGACAGCGCACCTTGAGTCCCTTACTCGATGGCGGGCGAACATCAGCATTTCCAAAGAGTGTTGACGTCATGCAGGCGGCATAAACACTACATGTACGATGGTACGGAACCCTTCGTGTGCGAATTCGACTCGCACTTGACCGATTTTTATTACTTTAACATTCAGGTAACATATGACACTCTCCTTAGAAAGGCGAATCTAACGACTTATGAATCATCAAAATCGGTTAAGCGAAGACGAGTGAACATAGAATCGGATATACAATATAAACATGGCAAACACATAACCCTCTTTTGGGCATCTACGTATACCGGACATAATATGTCTAGCTGGTTGTATAATAGTATAAAAATAAATAAATATGTTGGTACATTAACACACAGCACCATCTAGTTCCATGGTAAGCTACGAGGCTTGTGTTATGGATTCCAGACACTACACATATAACTTTAAATACATACAAATTATAAATATAAGCACCCACGTCCGGAGTACAAACATTCGTGTTCATCACACAAATGAATGCCCCCAGCGGGACTCGAACCCGCGACCGCTGGCACAGCAAGTAGGGTCACTACAAACTGAGCCACACGTATCTAACATTAACGTAAAATGATTTTAATCATATTTTTAAACACTATCAATGAACATTGTAACACTTCCTCCGATAAAGGCCGTTTACGATTGTATCGTTAATTAACACGCCAAAAACATGTATGTTTGATTAGAATTAGATGTTTTAACATTAAAATTTTTAATTATAATGAAATATACTTAAATTGTACCTGCATGATATTATATAGATACTAGCATTGCCAGCGGCTCCACCCGCGTTCAGATGACCAAACACCAAATTCTTAGGTTTTACATATTAGTATACTCTTACATTGCAATTTTTGTATTTTTTCTCAGAAATGAGTAATTTTCCCGCGGTAAAAAGTATCCTATATGTTGACCCGGATAACCAACTACCGTCATACAAAATTTCATCAAAATCTGTGGTTTTCTCATGATGCGTTCCCAGTCAGACAGACAGACAAAAATTCTGAGAACTATAGATTCAGCCTCTATATCGATAATAATGACTATTTCAATAAGATTTTCCAAAAAATACTTAATGTACAGATTCGACTCGGTTAGAATTTTATTATACTATGTATAGATATATGTAGATTAATTAAAGTATCTGAAAATTTGTAGTCTCTAAAATATACTAAAGCTTGTGCGTGGGCAGGTCGATAATTATAGTTTTACATATGCATCTTACACGTTAACAAAATCTTACGAAGAATTAAGATGACCAAACTTTAGAGGACCCACCAATTAGACACATATACGTTAAATTCATACATGGCCGTGACACACAGTCACGTATTTCATATTATAAATAAAATGACGTTGTTATGGCTCTTCATACGAACCATATTTCCAAACCCTGTATAAATTTGAAAAAAGCCCCAAAAACTGATATTAATTATCTGGCATCACTTTCAAAAAATATGATCAGAAATTAAAAAAAAATAATAATAGTATCTGGATACACTATTTCATCTCCATTTTACCACGTTCCAACAAATTATGTTTATATATGGCAACATCTGTTTTATACTCGTTTAGGGCAAATATATATAACCAATATTACCAATGCTAAGAATTGAACTCAATATCACTGATATAGTAAAGAAATCTATACATATAATAAAATTGTAACTAAGCCGAATCTGTACATTAGATTTTTTTTGAAAATCTTATTTAATAAAACATTATTATCGATACAGAGGCCGAATTTACAGTTATTAAAAATTTTGTCTGTCTGTTACCGCATCACAGAAAAACCACTGGAGGGATTTTGATGAAATTTGGTATGGTGATAGCTGGTTATCCGGGTCAACATATAGGATACTTTTTACCGCGGGAAAATATCTCATTTCTGAGAAAAAATACAAAAACTGCAATGTAAGAGTATACTAATATGTAAAACCTAAGAATTTGGTTTTTGGTCATCTGAACGCGGACGGAGCCGCGGGCAATGCTAGTCCGATATAAATATTATAATAAAATAAACATTACACAAAATACAATAATAATATTTACCGGAAATTCTCAAACACCTCACTTCCACTATGTTATTGAAAGTATAAGTTACATTAGATATTAATACTGTTGAGTTATATGTTCAGTACCTATGCACTATGTTATCTGCCTCAGTGGTGTACTGGCTAGCATGTACGGCTGCACACCCGGAGGTCCTGGATTCGAGTCCCGGGTCGGGCCAAGTTTAGTTATTGAGTCTTTCTGTATATTTAAGCCTCAGTAACAGCCAGGAGTTGGAAAGTTGGCGGTGTTTCAACCCCGTGCCTCGGAGAGCACGTAAAGCCGTTGGTCCTACGCTTTAACTCTCACCGGTCGTGTCTCGTGTCGTCCCGCCGGAGTATGAGAGTGACAGGAATAGAGAGTGCACTTGTGTCTGCGCGTACACTTGTGCACTATAATATCTCCTGCGCAGTTTGCTTGTCTCAATGAGATTGGCCGCCGTGGTCGGAATCGGTCAGGAGAACATCAGTTTTATCAAACATAATTTGCTGCATTGTTATTACTAAAACTTTAATTATGCAATTAATATGTAGGATATTTTAGGATTTATTCTATAAATCGTACACTTTAGAACCACGATTACATGTAGTTTTCTCGATAGAAAAAAATCCAAAATGATCTCTTAAAAACAAAATAAACAAAACTATACGTTTTGTCTAACGTATACACTTTACATTTTCAAAATGTGTATTTGTTTTAATAATATGAAGCAAATACCTAAATTCGCACACGTTCCGTCCGTCCTAGACACCGTTAAAACGTATCTAAGGATGAAACCGAGCGGGGCAAGGGTGAGCAGTTAGTAATATTATAAATACAAGAGGCAACTAGGGACGCACCCAAGCAAAGTCAGGATAAGCCGCTAGTTTTATATAAAAAATTTACCTATCAACAGTATGAAGACACCCTAACAACATGTGCAGGAAACAATGATGCGAAGGCCATGAATTCACCTTGCATTGCAATTGCGATGTCCGACCAACTAATCAATAGATTGCCTCATTAATACAAACCAAAGTTTTCATCAAAGAAATGTCGATAGCTATTTTTAATTTTAATATATTTTCAAATAAATTTCAATAAATTATGGGAAAAATTCACAAAAAAAAAACGATTTACAGCGCACGTCAACCGTTCTTGTTGGTATTTCCTCTGCATTTCTAAGGAAAAATAGTCATAGCTTTAAAACATAAATTAAATATTATATAGTTCACAAATTATGTAAGTTAAATATATCTTTAATAACAATTTATAAGTATTTATAAATATCGAGTCCTTAAACAAAGCTAGTATATATAATATAATTTAAATGTAACCAAATAAATTATAATACTTATTAAAGCATTAAAAAGACGTGCTATCTCTTACACTATAACCTTGAAGACGAGACGTAATTTCTTCGAAACGTTTATCAACTACGCAAACGTTAAAAGGAATTCAGCCAAAACCCAAAACTTTATTATCTGTATATTTTATATTGCAGCATTTAAAAAATTAAAAAAAAAACAGCCGGAAGCTATAAAAACCAGCGTTTAAATATATATAACATAAATATCCGCTCGATCTTTTGTTTTATTCCTTTCATGCATATGTGACACATCTGCAATACATTAATTAAAAAACTTTATCACTATTCGCTCGTTTACAATACATTTGGTTCACTTTGTAGTGACCCTACTTGCTGTGCCAGCGGTCGCGGGTTCGAGTCTCGCTGAGGGCATTCATTTTTGTGATGAACACACATACACACACACATAATTTTGTGTGAGGTCAGAAGGACACATTACTATTGCTTTATATTTGGACTGACACTAAATCAAAGGTCATATACTATCAATAATTAAAAAAAATCTTTCCTTCCTTTACAAAATGGAGGTCAACTGATGACTTTTGTATACTATGTACTGTTTTCCGCTTAAGAAAACTGATCAGCAGAAAAGTCTATTTGATAATATTTTGATTTTATCATCGATCAAAAAAGTACTAGATACACAATCAGCGACAAAAAATGTCCTCACCGAATGAGCGCTATTTGTACATTTGAGCACTATTTTTTTTTAACCGACTTCCAAAAACGAGGAGGTTCTCAATTCGTCGGAATCTGTCTTTTTTATATGTATGTTCACCTATTACTCGAAGACGCCTGAACCGATTTCGAAAATTTTTGCTTTATTTGAAAGGTAAACTTCCCAGGTGGTCCCATATAAGTTTTATCGAAATCGGTCGAGCGCTTTTTAAAAAAATCAACAATACTTACATAAATTTTTTGAACAAATTGTTTAATCGAACATGTTATCAAAAACTTTCTTCCTACAAATAACCTGCTTATTACGTCTACACTAAAGATATAAAAATAAAAACTTAAAAAAAACCGACTTCCAGACAGTAAAATGTAAAAAATAACTAAACAGGGGTTTTCATTTAGAATAGATACCTAATCAGATATTTTCGAAGTCGGTGTAAGACGACAATATTTTAAGATATGAATATCTAATAGATAAATATGTATTAGATTTCCTATGCGTCGGGTGGCACCGACTTCGAAAATATCTGATTAGGTATCTATTCTAAATGAAAACCTCCGTTTAGTTATTTTTTACATTTTAGTGTCTGGAAGTCGGTTTTTTTTTAAGTTTTTATTCTAATTAACCAGCACTAGTGGTAGTGTGACGACAATCTTGCTTCTCTCACGACTTTTCGTTTTATTTAAATTACAGATTAGCTTCTGAGTTCTGACGTCATATTGAGTCATGCTAGTATCGTATTCATAGACCGAGGTACATGCTCTAAGAGGCATGACGGGAGTACAAAGCAAGATTCAACGCAACTCCAGGCTGTAACTGATGATTTCTTAACAGAAAAACTCAATAACTAAAATTGGCCCGATCCAGAACTCGAACCCGGGACCTAGGTCCTGACGCCAAAGCCAACGAGGCAGTCACACAGTCTATGGTGAGCAATGACCACTGTCTATCATCAGTTCGGATAGAAAAAACCTCAGTCCTGAGAAGAATTGTGAAAGAAATTCAGCGGGAATATATTTTTTCTTTTTTTGTAAGTAAATTTATAAAATACAATAACTGTAACACACTGAAGAATATATTTTTTATTAACGAAGATTGAAGAAAACGCTTTAACTAATTTTAAGAAGACATTTATATTTTACAAAAAGTATTCTATAAGTTGACCCGGATAACCAGCTATCATCTTACGAAATTTCATCAAAACCTGTCCAATGGTTTTTTCGTGATGCGGTCACAGACAGACAGAAAAAAATCTAAAAACTATAAATTCGGCCTCTGTATCGATAATAATGTCTATTTCAATAAGATTTTCCAAAAAAATATTTAATGTACAGATTCGGCTTAGTTAGAATTTTATTATATGTATAAATGTATAGATAATTCATTGCCTCTTGCCGTAGGCTATTTTTATCGCGCCTTTATTAGCATCTCTTGAAACTATGTAATCAAATCATGGAAATCGATTTTAACCTACTTCTTATAGTTGTATCGATTTAAAACTTTGTATATGAAATCCGTAGACAATACCGTAATTTTTTATCGAGCTGATCTGATGATGTGGAGCCAGGAGGTGGATAGTGGAACTTTTCAATGACTACTAGTGAAGCCTCCGTTTTTGGGCTCGTTTCACTCGATTTTTAGAGCCCGATAGTGTACAATTGTGGTCTTAACTCTTAAAACAAGTTTTTGAAGTAATACTTGCTTTGACACATTTGGAAAAAATTACGAGAGTAAATCTATCTTTTCGGATTATTTCACGGATTTATTTTGATTTTTGGTTCCCGACGTTTTGAATGCTTTACAGCATCCATGCCTACCCACAATTAACAAAATGAAAATTGCAAAAATTACCTTACAATATTTTTTAACTTTAAATGTTTAAAGGCTGTAACAACTATACCTTCAAGACATGTAACACCTCAGTCTCTCCCGTGACCATGGATGCTGTAAAGCATTCGAAACGTCGGGAACCAAAAATAAAAATAAATCCGCGAAATAATCCGAAAAGATAGATTTATTTAAAATGTCAAATATTCGCGTAAATCTAAGAAAGTATTATACGAGAGTAACATTTTTGCACCGACAGCCAAAAAGCGACATGATGAAGTTAGCTGCAATCCTTTTACAAACAGAGAGTTGTGACATACGGGATGAAATCTTTAGCTATTTTTGTTCTGTTACGCCAAAGAAGTATAACTTCTTACGTGCGTACATATGTACACACACACGTTTTTTTCTCTGTAAAAATGGCCGAAGATGAAAACCATAGTAATATACGTATGTATACCATAAAACAATTGGATTATGACTTATGAGACATTTATATATATTATTTATATTGCCACAGATAAATATAATAATAAATGTTAACAATAAATATTTATTACAACAATAAAAACTCTTTTGCAAAGCACGATAACATCAACAATTCATAATATTTTTATTGGCAATAATATAGTTTTCGTGATTCACGAATATTTAGGTACTTCAAATATGTGGAATAATAATGCTATTATAAATTATATAAAAAAAAACATTAAAAAAATAAATAAAAACCGACTTCAGGCACTAAAATGTAAAAAATAACTAATAGACCAGGGTAGAAGCCTTTAAAAATAATAAAAAAGTGAAAAAAAAAATAATAGTAGGATGCAACCCATTAGAAAAGAAGGGGAATATTATAAAAATGAAAGGAAAAATAATTTACGGGCGATCTGAGGTCGGGAAGGGGATGGGGGTGAGTTTTTAAGGGTAAAAAACGGTTTTTCTCGATTTCCGGAAAAACTAAAAGTCCTATCGAAAAAAGTCAAATGGTAAAGTTGTAGGTAATAAAAAGATCTAAAACTTTTGTATTTACACTTTTTTCACATAACCTCAAAATTTATGTGAAAAATTCAAAAAACCAAGTTTTTGGTTTTTTATTTTTATCTTTTACAAAAAAAAATCTTTTTTAACAAAAATTGGTGAAAACTTACCTTTTTGTGTCTCAAATACACTGTAATTTATTTGATTAAAAATATTTATTTTTTCACCTTATTTTGAATTAATATCGAAAAAGCACCCTAATTTTCAACCGAAAATTCACCCGTCAAAATATCAGCTTTTTTCAAAAAGTTGGTATGTTTTCTGTTCGTTGAAATCTCTACTTTCCGATGGTGAAAAAAAAAAATATGTTACTATAGTAAATCTTCTGAGAAAATGCAAAAAACAAAAAACCTTTTTTATTTCATACACTTGCTTATCATCTGCCTTATTGCAGATGATACAAACAGATTCATCCATACTGATAATCTGAAAAGACAAAAAAATTTTAATATATTATAAATATATTAAAAATCTATAATAAATGTATAAATATATAAAAAATAAGTATAGTAAATATATTTTTAATAACTAACTTTTGGCCGATTTTCATGTATATTTCATATATTTTATTATAGATTTTTAATATATTTATAATATATATTTTATAAATTTTGGCATTTATTTCTTTAATATATTTTTTTTCATGGGGGTACACTCACGATTAAATAGTGAAGGCATTATTAATTCGATTTTGTCTTTTCAGATTATCAGTATGGATGAATCTGTTTGTATCATCTGCAATAAGGCAGATGATAAGCAAGTGTATGAAATAAAAAAGGTTTTTTGTTTTTTGCATTTTCTCAGAAGATTTACTATAGTAACATATATTTTTTTTTCACCATCGGAAAGTAGAGATTTCAACGAACAGAAAACATACCAACTTTTTGAAAAAAGCTGATATTTTGACGGGTGAATTTTCGATTGAAAATTAGGGTGCTTTTTCGATATTAATTCAAAATAAGGTGAAAAAATAAATATTTTTAATCAAATAAATTACAGCGTATTTGAGACACAAAAAGGTAAGTTTTCACCAATTTTCGTTAAAAAAGGTTTTTTTTTATTAAAAGATAAAAATAAAAAACCAAAAACTTGGTTTTTTGAATTTTTCACATAAATTTTGAGGTTATGTGAAAAAAGTGTAAATACAAAAGTTTTAGATCTTTTTATTACCTACAACTTTGCTATTTAACTTTTTTCGATAGAACTTTTAGTTTTGCCGGAAATCGAGAAAAACCGTTTTTTACCCTTAAAAACTCACCCCCATCCCCTTCCCGACCTCAGATCGCCCGTAAATTATTTTTCCTTTCATTTTTATAATATTCCCCTCCTTTTCTAATGGGTTTCATCCTACTATTATTTTTTTTGGTTTTAAAAATTATCGACCCTGGTCTATTAACGGAGGTTATCATTTAGAATAGATACCTAACAAATATTTTCTAAGTCGGTGCCAGCCGATGCAAAGCAAATCTTAATATATTTCGATACGTAAAATTCATATTTACCTATTAGATATTCATATCTTAAAATATTGTAGGCTATCATCATACTACTACCCAAGGGAGCGGAGCAGTAATCCATACATATAATAAAATTGTGACCAAGCCGAATCTGTACATTAAATATTTTTTGGAAAATCTTATATAAGAATTTTTGTCTGTCTGTCTGTTACCGCATCACGGGAAAACTGGAGGGATTTTGATGAAATTTGGTATGATGATAGCTGGTGATCCGGGTCAACATATAGAATACTTTTTACCGCGGGAAAATATCTCATTTCTGAGAAAAAATACAAAAGCTGCAATGTAAGAATATACTGATATGTAAAACCTAAGAATTTCTTTTTTGGTCATCTGAACGCGGGCGGAGCCGCTGGCAATGCTAGTATAATATATAGTCTCTTTATTGCATATTAGCTGTTAAAACATATGTAGGGACAAACCCGAGTGAAATGAGTTTACAACTAAAATGGCTATTCCATATATTCTTAAGATAGCCATATATCTCCACAGTGCAACCTATGTCATTGCCAAAATGTCATCATAATCGGTTCAGCGGTTAAAGCATAAAAAGGTCACAAACAGACACACAGAGTTATTTTGACATTTATAATATTAACATGAATTACTTTAATAGTTTTTGATATGCACTAGTTTTAAAATCATTTTAAACATAATTAATCTAAAATACAACACACTTATACATAGAAGCTCCTCCTTTTTCGAAGTCAATTAAAAATAAATCCCAAACTTTTTTTAAAAATTGATGAAAAAGTGTTCATAATATTATATATTTTTATTTTTTCTACATCATCCATTTACTATACTTTATACTTTACTTAATAATTACCTTGACATTTGTTTACGAAGTAAATAAAACGTGGAGTGAACATTAAATACCAATTATTTTTAATAATATAATTGCATAAAAGTTTATTCTAAAATTAGAGGCGAATGTTTGTATCAAAAGAAAAATATTATTTTAATTTAATATCCTTATATCTTATAAAATAGTATATTACTTACATAAAAACTATACTATGGCATAGTCTGGCTACCTTGGGCTCGAATACTGCTTGTCCTTGACAGCCTCTTTCCTATGGTCTGAACGTGGAACCCAATACGCTGCAAGGCCTCATGATCCAAGATTTTCCTCCCATCGAAGATATAAGCTGGTTTCATCATAACTTCATAGATTTTCTTATAGTCCAAATTCTTAAATTCATCCCATTCTGTACATAATACTATTGCATGAACCCCGGAAACCGCTGAATATGCAGAATCATGGATTTCAATGTTGTTCTTAACTAATTCTGGCTCATTTGTGACTAGGGGATGTAATAATTCATAGAATATTTGGTCATGTTCCACTTTCGGATCATAAATGTGGAGCTTTGCCCCTTCATCTAAAAGGGTTTTCGAGACATATATGGCTGGAGACTCTCTTGTGTCACCAGTGTTTTTCTTAAACGAGAATCCAAGTATTGCAATGTTTTTGTCTGCTACAGTGTTGAAAAGAGATTCTATGACCTTACGAGTAAATCTAGTTTTTTGGTAATCATTTAGATTGACAACTTGCTGCCAATATGCTGCAACTTCTGGAAGGTTTAGGCATTCTGATAAGTATATGAGATTGAGGATGTCCTTTTGGAAACAACTACCACCAAAACCAATGGAAGCTTCAAGGAATTTAGGGCCTATTCTGGAGTCCCGACCCACTGCTCTAGCTACTTCTGAAACATCGGCCCCCGTAGCCTCACATACAGCAGATAAAGAATTTATACTGGAGATTCTTTGAGCAAGGAATGCATTAGCTGCTAGCTTTGATAGCTCAGAGCTCCATGTGTTAGTGGTAAGGATGTTTTTGGCTGGGATCCAGTGTTTGTACACCCAACATAACTCCTGCACCGCTTTTTGACCCTCAGGTGTGTCTTCTCCACCAATAAGCACCCTTTCAGCTTCAACTAAATCAACTATAGCTGTTCCTTCCGCCAAGAACTCTGGGTTAGATAGAATCTGGTACTCAACACCAGGTTTTGTGTTAGCACGTAAAATTTTCATAATAATTTCAGCTGCTTTCACTGGCACTGTGCTTTTTTCTACAACTATTTTATTACTGGTAGCTATATCGGCGATCATGCGAGCTGCTCCTTCAATGTACTTTAAATCTGCAGCCCTACCTTTACCGTTACCAATCGTTTTAGTTGGCGTATTAACGGAAATGAAAATAAGATCAGCCTCCACAATGCTAGTCTCGATATCCGTCGAGAAAAATAAGTTTCTGCCTCGACATTGTTTCACAACATCGTCCAATCCGGGCTCGTAAATTGGCAATTTGTCTGAGTTCCACTGGTTTATTCTCTCGACGCTTTTGTCACACACAGTCACTTTGATATTTGGGCATTTTAGAGCTATAACACTACACGTAGGGCCGCCGACGTAGCCTGCTCCGAGGCAGCAAATCTTTTCGATGACCATTTTAATTTGTTATTTCTGAATAAACTAATGGTATAACCGTATTTATAATAGCCGTGTAATAGAATGTAATGACTCGGCTGAGGCCTGGAGGCTAATAACGGCTGAGACGGCTATGCAATCATTTTATTGGAAACGAGCCTCTTCGTATGCACATTCACTTACTGAAGTCAATGACATTTGGGTAGTGTAGTGAACTAGACGTACGATACTAGTGAATAGTGATGTAACCACGATGAAACAATTTATGTCGATAAATTGATTGTAGTTTCGTAATGATTCTAGGAATAGTATAAGGAAATGTGTTTTAAAATATTCATAGCATTACTCATTTATTTATTTTTTTATACAAAATTATGCGCAAAATACAGATTGTATATTAGATTTTCAATTGTGCTTATCGATTTTATATAAACGTTGTGGAATAATAATAACCAAAAATCAAAATAAATCCGCGAAATAATCTGAAAACATAGTTTTACTAGCGACTCACCCTCGCTTCGCTCGGATTCGTCCCTGCTTACGTTTTAACGTTAAGTATAGATTTCTCAGAGATGAGATATTTTCCTGCGGTAAAATGTATCCTATATGTTGATCCGGATAACCAGCTATCATCATACCAAATTTCATCAAAGTCTCTCCAGTGGTTTTTTCGTGATGCGGTAACAGACAGACAGAAAGACAGACAGACAGACAGACAAGAATTCTAAAAACTATAGATTCGACCTCTGTATCGTTAATAATAATTAGATCACCTCTATTTCAATTAGATTTTCCAAAAAATATTTAATGTACAGATTCGACTTAGTTACAATTTTATTATATGTATAGAAAGAAGATTTAAAATGTCAAATATTCGCGTAAATCTAGGAAAGTATTATGAAACATTATTGTTTGGTTTTATTATTTCAAAGCTTTACAATATTTCATCACTCTCTGGTCTAAATGGTAAAATAGTCTAGAATCCAGATTCTTAAAATAAAAAAAATTGCAATAGCGGTAATAATTAAAGTATTAAAATACCTACATAGTCAATTTTAGTTGTTAATGATGTAAAATTAATTAGTATGTCCATGATTCCAAGAATTATTTAAATATCTTTGGAATTAATTAAATAATTTTAGGTATAATCGCCGCATTGTATAATTTGCTAAGATTTTTTAATATATTATTTTAATTACAGGAAATCGTAATTAATAATGGCGTATCGAATAAAATAAATGACATTATCATATTTATAGCGATGTGAGGCAGATGTACAGCGCTTCGCAGTGTGTACTAAGTGGGACACTATAGGTTCAATCTCGCATGGGAGGTTACATACATTACGTTCACATGAAAAATGTGGGATGTGTGTTAATTGACTTTTATGCCCGATTTCACCAACAACCCGTAAGCTACCACCTACGTATGGGATCCCTAGCTTAAAATTCCCCTAAACTAGCCCCTAAATTAAATTTCGTTTTACCATCGTCTTTAAGCCCATATTTCGAGCACCTAAATTTAGGGGGACATTTAGGTGACCCCTAACTGTCGGTGAAACAGAAACTGTCCCCTAACCATGCTTAGGGGATCCCTTAAACTTAGGTGGCGTTGGTGAAATCGGGCATTAGTGTAGTCAGTTAGTGAAAAAGTTTTTTCTGAGAAATGCATTTAGGCACGTGATGTGGGACTCACCGGTAAAACCAGTACTACTCACTAAAAGCCAACGGACCTCCCCCGACTATTAAGTCGCAGGATCGCTTACACACTCAACCACGACGCCCCGACGGCAGGTCTACCGAAGAAGACCACAACAACCATGGGGTTGCTCCAACAGTCCATTCTGCTATCAGAGAAGTACCAGGAGAAACCCGCATATAACACCACCCACTGAGGTGGGCTAGTGAGGAAGCTACCACAAGCACAGAAAGCAATTTTGTTGAGAAGACTCCCAACAGAATCTTCATCTGTATTTTTTTGGATATAACACATACTCGTAGTATCTTCGCCAATTGTGAGACAATTGGCGTATTTCTTTTTAACATTGAAAATGTTTTTTTTTTGTCGCTTCGGTATGGGCCTGATTTTCAGCGAAAGTGCGACATCACCCTGGTTTCGTGGGTTTTTGGGACTACGTAGCCGATTGGAATTTCAAAAGACGCGTCTTAACGAGGGCTTTAAAGTGCAAAAAAATTTTTTTTAAAACACAAAATCTTTTTAAAAAATCGAAAAAATGAGAAAAATGCGGTCGATTTTCGCCCGATTTCGGTGAGAAAAAAATTCATATCTCGAAAACGAAATGAGATATCGAAAAAATAAAAAAAAACCCTAGAGGTATGACTTTGGGCTACATTTAAAAAATTATTAGAGGTGCAGATCACTGATGGGTTATACAGAAGTTGTACCTCTGTGACGCGGTGAGTACGCGCGGAGAGGATATACATATTTTTTTAAAATAAATTAACTCAAAATTTTATGAAAAAAGACTCAATTTTACCTATTTAATTTCTCTAAAAAGTTGCATAAATGCCCAATTATTATTAATATTTTTTAATTATTATTGAATTACATTATATTAACTACAGATTCTCATAATAATGTTTGTAGTTATCTCAAACAAGTGCTGAACTACAAATTGCTCAAAAGTGACTAATTCGGTAAAAAATAAGGGATCGAGCAGTTAATTTTTTTACCTGCGCAAATATCTCGTAGACTGATTTTTATGGTGCAGGCGTACCCTCACTCCACAATAAAAACTAGTCAACAAGGGGTTTGTGCAGGTAAAAAAAATTAGCCGTTATTTTTGATGATTTTGTTTACCTAGTTTAGTAAAAACGTAGTGGTTAAACTCTCTTTGGTTCTCTTTGTGGCTCGCTCTCAGAGAAAGGACGTGTTGCTAATTTTATAAAGTACTAGCGGCTCACCCTCGCTTCGCTCGGGTTCGTCGCTAGGATTTAAATAGATATAAATAGTTATTAGCCAGCGTTAATCATTTAAATCTTAATTTTTTTTTCGTGATTTTTCTGGTGTTTTAATACTTATTAACCTATTCCAGACTAAGAGAAATCCAAAAATTCAAATACATATCATAAAAATTGTTCCACCCATTCTTGAGTTTTATGTCACGTCAGACGGGAACGCGGTCGAACGGGATAAAAAGTATCCTATGTCCGTCTCCTGGTTCTAAGCTACCTCCCCACCAATTTTCAGCCAAATCGGTTCAGCCGTTCTTGAGTTATAAATAGTGTAACTAACACGACTTTCTTTTATATACATACTAGCGGCTCACCCTCGCTTCGCTCGGGTTCGTCGCTAGGTACGTTTTAAATAGATATAAAAAGAAAAAATCTTTCTTTCTCACATTTTAATTATATGTTTTAATACTTACCTATTCCGGACTAAGAGAAATCCAAAAATTAAAATATCATAAAAATTGGAACGCGGTCGAACGGGATAAAAAGTATCCTATGTCCTTCTCCTGGCTCTAAACTACCTCCCTGCCAATTTTCAGCTAAATCGGTTCAGCCGTTCTTGAGTTATAAGCGAAGTAACTAACACGACTTTCTTTTATATATATAGATATAGATATCGAGATTTTCTTTGTTGAATTCATCATGAATTGGTAAGTAATGACTAATGAATAGTTTTTAATTATTAGATTATGTATTTGCTGAAGTTTTTGGATAGAAATAGTGATTTTATTTTCGATAATTTTGAAATCGGTAGCCATTTTGGACGCCACGCCGGCGCAATGCTGGTATTATTTCCTTTTATTACTAATAATAATAAAAAAATAGCTAACTGTCTTTATCACGTATTTTATTAAGTATCGTATTATTCTTACCAAGCATTTAATTTAAAAATTATCGCACAGAACGTAACGTTGAAATAAAAAACGAGTTCGCTTATCAACAGACGCCAGACGGTACATTTTACTCAACCGCCATTTTGTTTCGATTTGTATGGAATGGACTTTGGTGGATTTTAATATACATGTTTTTCTACCTATCCCACGGTAACGGTACACTTTTCCGGGATAAAAACCTTAGCTTATGTGTTATTCCAGACTAAAATCTATCTGTTTGCCAAATTTCATCCAGATTCGTTCAGCCGTTTTGGCGTGATTGAGTAACAAACATCCATACAAACTTTGACATTTATAATATTAGTATAGATAGTATAGAAGTATAGATATTAATAAGTAAGTACTAATGGTAAAGATTTTTTTAGAATTTCATTGGCAATTTTAATATTTTAGTATTTTAACTGAATTAATGTTGTATTTAATACTAATGATAATTAATGATGATTTCATCGAAATCGGTTCAGCCTTTCAATCTATTTGAATTTATTTATATTTTTAATATTTCAACCGACTTCGAATAAAAGGAGGATATCAATTCGACACCATTTTCTAGAAACCAGCAGCAAAGACGGCCGTGTACTCGAGGGGTCCCGTAGTCGGGGTGGACGTGGTGGTCCACCATAGGTGGAGGAGGTCTTTGGTGATCGGTTCCTCTGGGTTTCAGGGACGTGGCAGGGCGGTGAGCGTAGTCCGACACCAGCGCCCAGGACCATAAGATGTGAACGAGTTAGTTTATGAAGGGAAAACTTCTACAGGCAGATTTAGATGGGGTGTAAAATCACGTGAATCGTCATCGACATGGTCACGTGACGTGTCAACACTAACACTCAAAGTGCCGATAGATGTCAAAACCAGATAAATGTAAACAGTTTTAATTAACACATTTCAATTTAAGATCAAACAATTAATTTGAATGTCCAAAAATAACAATTGTTGTAGTTTTCTCTTCTGTCGGCAGTCGTCATGACCCCTTTTTTTTGTTATCTTTTCAATTTTTTAAATAACCTTATTTATTATTTTTATTAGGTATTACAAGGAATCGTTTTGAATTTTACATTAAGCTTCCGTTACATCGAGGAGGATCCGAAAGGCCGTGGTTTAGACATTGTCATGCATCCTTGGAGAAATCGCATGTGGGAACCGTAAGTAGTTCTACTTGAGTATCTAGTAGATATTATTCTGGTTTTAATACTAATTTTTAAATTTTGTTTTACAATGTCCATATAGATCCGAAGCACGGTCGTCACCGCCACCATCTCCATCGGTGGCACCACTGCCACCATTCATCAGAACATTGTAACAAGCGAATCTTCTGGTGTGGAAGGGCAGGCTCGAAATGGGTCATCTTATTTTAAGTAAAGAAAACCTATGAGAGATTTGTGAATATGCGATTATAATAATGAAATTAACTGCTCTGTGCTTTATTTGTCCATTCCCCAGAATCTTCTATAAGTGAAAAAATAATCTTAAAAAAAGTTTTCTTTTGTATTTTAGTTTTGAGACCCAAAGAAAAGGAAAATTATTGTTTGAGATTATTGTTTAATTTTATTTTTGTTTTAGTAAAATGATAGGTGATAGATACTAGACATCTGTGTTAATAACTCGTTTTTTAGTACTTTCATTGTTCAAACTTAACATTTAAATTAAAATACAAATATTTCAGTTTTGAGCGTAATAATTTCGTTTTTTTTGTATTAATCGTTTTGTTTGATATACATTTCGGTAAAATATTAAATAGAACTAAAAATTAGTAGCAATAATTTTATTCAGTTTCCTCATTATTTATATTGAAAAAAATTACTTTTCAGTTAATAGATTTTTTACAAATCGATTTTTTAAAGAGAATCGTTTTTTCCCTCTAACTCACATCCCTAGTGTGGAGTGGATGTGTTTTAATCTCTAGAATAGAACCCCGCTACCGATACGGATGGGTATTTTAATACTATTTGCGCTGTAACATGCTGCGGATGATAGTTGCCTATATATATGACGTTGAAATCTCGTTGGCTTACTATTACAAGATTCTATGTTAATTTTAATGAAGTTTAGTAATTTTTACATAGAACTTCGTTATTTTGTTATAGTAAAAAAAACAACATAGAACTATGTAAAATTGAATACTTTGTAGTTAAAGTGCCGCTATCTAGTGGTTTGTTTTTGCAAAACTGTAGCTAATGACACATAGAAACTTGTAGCATTAATCTATACATATAATAAAATTGTAATTAAGTCGAATCTGTACATTAGATATTTTTTGGAAAATCTTATTGAAATAGACATTATTATCGATACAGAGTCCGAATCTATAGTTTTTAGAATTTTTGTCTGTCTGTTACCGCATCACGAGAAACTAACTTAAGAACTTTTTAACAAAAAATAAAAACCGACTTCCAGGCACTAAAATGTAAAACATTACTAAACGGAGGTTTTTATTTAGAATAGATACCTAATCAGATATTTTCGAAGTCGGTGCCAGCCAACAATACCAAACCTGGGAAGAGCCTGGCGTCTTTGAGTAATCGGTGAACATACATAAAAAAAAAGATTCCGACAAATTGATAACCTCCTCCTTTTAGGAAGTCGGTTAAAAACTCTTTAAAAAAGGCACATTATGTGTGATTGGTATCGTGACATCATTTTATTCTGCGATGATATGATACATCAGTCAATCACTTTTGCCTTTTATATATTACAGATAAAGTGTTTAGATTGCTAATAAAACAAATTGTTTATTATTTTCATATATTTATTAGGCCAAGTCCGGTGCCCATAGCTTGAAGGTCCTGTCGAAGGAGCATGTTGCTATATACTTGTTATCCATTGATATATCCGCACTCATTACCTGGAAAATATAAAAAAAATATCTAAATATATAATCTATACGGATAAATAAAATTGAAGTGTCTGTGTGTAATATCAAAATAACAGCTTTTTAATAAATGCATACGAAACTATATACAGCAATTATAAGAAAAAAAAATCTGTTTGTTCTGGCTAATCTTCAAAACGGCTGGATCGATTTTGACGGGACTTTCACTGGCAAATAGCTGGTGTTATAAGGAGTGACTTTAGTTACTTTTATTTTAGGAAAAGAATCAAGTAAAATATGATGATATTAAGTTTCTTTAAATACTTTACTATATGTACAAATCTTAATATATATAATTCTTTTGTTTGTGTTTATTAACCTATTCCTCCAAAATATTATGTAATAGATATATAATAGATAAAATTTTGTGTGTATATTTCAACGGGCTCCTGGATGGTATGAAAACACAATTGAACCCGGTAGGTTGCGCTGCAGTCGGTGTGTCACTAAATTTTCATAAAAGACTTCATGTTCCGAGCAATAAATAAATTTAAATTGTTGATTAAATAAAATAAAAATCGATGTGTGTATGTTTCCTATGGACTCCAAAACAGCTGGAGCGATTTTGATGAAATTTTCAGGTAATCTTCAGATTAGCCCAGCGGGTGATCCTGTAAATTTTGTTAGCGATCGGAAGTTTGAACGCGGGCGAAGCCGCGGGAACTGCTAGTATATGTATAGATTATGTACTCTATCTATACCGTACTAACCATAACTTACCTAGAGACGAACAAGTCGCTACAAATTAATTACGGTCAATTTTTGACTGGCGAGCACTAACATAAAGATGAAATCTTATAAAAATCAAATAATAGAAATTTTTTAAACATAATATATTATGGAGGCAGTGGTAACGCGCTCGTTTGAGAAACCGAGTGAAGCGGGTTCAAATCCCGGGTCTCGCACCTCTGATATTATATATCATGTGCGAATCATTTCCAACATGATCACCACTTGTATTACGGTGAAGGAAAACATCGTGAGGAAACCTGCATGTCTGAGAGTACCTAGCAAGTTTTCGAAAGACATGCTCAGTCCGCCCGCACTTGGCCAGCGTGGTGGACTGTGGCCTGATCCCTGTACTGAAGGGAGGCCCACCCCCAGCAGTGGGACGTTAAAAAGGGCTGAATACAAACATAATATATACCTTGTTGTCATGCCCCGAGAGGGTCCTGAGGGGATGCCAAGCGGGATTGGACCACAACTTGGCGCTCTTGTCGTAGGACGACGTCAGGAGAAAATGTCCGTGACTCTTTTGGTATCTCACATCTGGAAAATCCACAGATTAAATAACACTGACGACACGTTTGGCTCAGTTTGTAGTGACCCTACTTGCTGTGCCAGCGGTCGCGGGTTCGAGTCCCGCTGGGGGCATTCATTTGTGTGATGAGCACGAATGTTTATATTCCAGTAGTGGGTGTTTATATTTATAATATGTATGTATTTAAAGTTATATATGTGTAGTGTATCAACTATCTGGTATCCATAACACAGGCCTCGTAGCTTACCATGGAACTAGATGGTGCTGTGTGTTAATGTCCCAACATATTTAAAAAAATATATTAAATACACATTTGTATAGATAATCATATTTTTTTAATTAAAAATAATATAGGCTTCAAAATCACTTTCAAAACAGTTTGTAGGGGTTAAGCTAAACTCCGGAACGACTGGACCGATTTTGACTTTCACTGACAGATAGCTAATGTTAGAAGTAAATAAGGCTACTTCCATTTTAGAAAAAGAATTAGGGTTCCGCTAAAAAAATAAAATAAAACCGAAGAGATATTATAATATATACTATTATCATTCAAAATGTGTTTATGTGTTTGTTTGTTTGTTAACTTACCACTCAATAAATGCGTGTGCGCAGGAATAGTGTATATCGCGGCTCGCTTCCGGAGATCCCATATTTTAGTCTGTGAAATAAAAAAAAAATTATAAACTTATGTGGTCGTATTTTTTCTCTGATTTATTTTAATTTTGATTCCCAGCGTTTCGAATGCTTTACAGCAAACCAAAAATCCAAATAAATCCGCGAAATAATCCGAAAAAATAGTTTTATTTAAAATGTCAAATATTCGTGTAAATCTAAGAAAGTATTAATAATAATTATAATACCAATCTATAGTAATATTATAAAGAGGTAAAGTTTGTGAGTTTGTGACGTTGTAGGGGGTAATCTCTGGATCTACTGAACCGATTTAGATGAAATTTGGTAAGAAGATATTTTGAGACCCTGGGAAGGACATTGAAAATGAAAATGAAATCATCCCTTAAAGGGGTGAAAATGGGGATGAAAGTTTGTACCGGGAAGCAAGCCAGGGTGACTCGCTAGTATATTATATATAAAAACATTTACGAATATAACAGTTTCTGAAGTTTTAAAGCAAAATTTTTAACATACATATCTTTCAAAATTATAACCTTTATCTTGATTTATTTAAAGTTATATTACTTAAGATTTTAATTATTACAACCTAAAGGTAAATTTCTAAGATATTAATTAAAATTCTAAGAAATCTATTGTTAACTGACACGCCGGCGTGTCCGCGGTAGTTGAGGGATAAAAAAGTTTACTGAACAACACACAACAAAAGAGATTCAGTGAGACTCACATTTATTATTTTTAATTATTTTTGTGTATGTAAAGCCTTATTATACCAAAATTAGCGTCTCAAAAGTGTAATCAAAAAGAAGCGTGTAATTCGAAATTGATTTGCGCTTTTCGGATGTAAAAATTAAAACGCACGTCGTTTCGTTTAAAAAAGTATTACATGTGGTGTGTGTAAGTAACAACGGCCACGCTGGTAACACCGTTACCACTGGTAACACCGTTACCACTGGTAACACCAGCCACTATGGTAACGTCGGTAACACTGTAATCACTAGTAACCATAAAACTTAAGCTTCTTTATTGCACTAACAACGGTTAATTGTTTATTGTTATTATTAATTAAAAAAAACACATCTTCAAGTTTTTGTTTGAGTATATACTTACTGTTAACTTTAATTTCAATTTTATTTTTGCTCACTATTTGTAAACTATTATTATTAAGTTACTATGTTGTTGTCTTATTAGAATGCAGTGTTGATTATAATTAGGACATCATTTTGTCTAGATCTTCTTTTGTTTATTACCATGTACAATTGTAAGGGTGAATGCTCTGTTAGCGACCTATGTAATAAAAAAAAGACAAAATAAACCTGGTGGTCGCCGCCGGCGGTGGCGAGGCGGTGGCCGGCGGGCGCGCAGTCCACGCCCAGCACGGCGCCGAGGTGCCCCTCCAGGAACATGACGCAGCGGCCGGTGCGCAGGTCCCACACGCGCCCGAACGCGTCCATACCGCTGCAAGCGACATTGCGTTTTTGGGATATTAAAAATTAAAATTATAAATCTTTAATCTAGTAGTATTAATAAATTAAAACCGCTGTGCTTCGACGTCCGATTATAACTTTGGATTAAATTTATCGAAATCGCAATAAAAATCGTAAGTTCTGACCTTCAAAATCGGAATCGGAGCATCGTAACACCCGTAATCTATACATATAATAAAATTGCAACTAAGCCGAATCTGTACATTAAATATTTTTTGGAAAATCTTATTGAAATAGACATTATTATCGATACAGAGTCCGAATCTATAGTTTTTAGAATTTTTGTCTGTCTATCTGTCTGTCTGTTATCGCATCACGGAAAAACCACTGGAGGGATTTTGATGAAATTTGGTACGGTGATGGCTGGTCATCCGGGTCAACATATAGGATACGTTTTACTGCGGGAAAATATCTCATCTCTGAGAAATCTACACTAAACGTTAAAACGTTACTAGGGACGAACCCGAGCGGAGCGAGGGTGAGTCGCTAGTACATATAATAAAATAGAAACAAATCGAAACACAATTAATGGTGTAAATAAATAAAGGCAGTCATGAGGACTGCCGACAGAAGTGAAAACTTAAAACTATAAACAAACAGTTGTTATTTTTGGATATTCTAATTAATTGTTTGATCTTTAAAATTAAAATGTGTAAATTAAAACTGTTTACATTTATCTGGTTTTGATATCTATCGACATTGTGCGTGTTAGCGTTAACACGTCACGTGACCATGTCGATGACGACTTACATGAATTTACTGCCCATCGAAATAGTCCTGCCTATACAAGTTTTCACTTCAAAAATAAAACTTTTCGTCATTTTGTAAAGAAAAATCGTCTTAAAGAGAAAATTTTAAAATAATCTATACTAATATTTTAAAGAGGTAAAGTTTGTGAATTGTGAGTTTGTGACGTTGTAGGGGGTAATCTCTGGATCTACTGTAGCGATTTAGATGAAATTTGGTAAGTAGATAGTTTGAGACACTGGGAAGGACGGGATACTTTTTATCCCGGAAATCATCCCTTAAGGGGGTGAAAATATATTCAACTGTATTTCACGGTATTATCATTCAAAAACCGTAATAAAACCGCAACAAAATCCGAAAAGATTGTTTTAACTGGTATGGCTGTGAAACCGGAAGTCCCGGGTTCGAGTCCCGGCTCTGATTAAATTTTAGTTACTGAGTGTTATTTTTTAGAAATCATCAGTAACAATAACAGCCCGGAGTTGAGAAGTGCGTGGTGTTTCACTCTCCGGAGTATGAGAGTGACAAGAGTAGAGAGGGCACGTTGTGTTTTCTCTTTCTCTCGTTTTTGCACTATAATATCTTCTACAATTGGACCCAGTTATGCAAAAAACAGACATGTGCGTAAAAGTACCAACAGAGTTATAAGCATTTTTCTGTCGATAGTTGCACTTGGGGTATGTTTTGTTTTTCTGGTTATTTTAAAATTGAACAATATTTATATAAGTATTGTTTATTTTTTATAATTATTTTATCTTTTATAATAAAATGCTTATAACTCTGTTGGTATTTTTACGCACATGGCTGTTTTTTGCATAACTGGGTCCAATTGGCTGGTCTCAGTGAGATTGAATGGATATCATCATCACGAGTATATATTGAAGAATTCTCACCCCGTAACGGCAAGAGATCCATCGCACTGGAAGGCAATGCTGTACACCGGCTTCGCGTGTCCCTCTTGGTGGAGGACTTCGGTTTCTACACATTATATAAAATAAAATAATTAAAAATGAAAAAAAAAACAATGGTCAAGCGTGAGTTGGACTCGTGTAAGGTTAATATCTCTTGCAGTCTCCATCCCCTTTCCACCATCGGACAACCCGACGAACGGCTGGTCTCCATCCTTATGTCGTGGACACTTCACCCGTCCGCACGAAGCATTTCGCTACGTCATTTATTATACTAAGGATTGGAGCAACTTGCCTGCGTCGGTGTTTCCGTCCGATTATAATATGGGTGTCTTCAAGGCAAGAGTGAATAGGTGGCTACTGAATTAGTGCGACTTACCATCTACGACTACGTTACCACTTACCATCAGGTGGAACGTAGTCAAGCACAAATTTAGAATAGTATAAGAAAAAAAAGTTAGTTTCAGTGAGTGGTAGATTCCTCACGGACTGACCACACTGATATTTAATTTAAATTTGAAAATGTAAAATTGACGATTCAAAAGTGCTCGTAAAAGTCCGTATCCGTATAAAGTTTATTTTGTTTTATTTCGATGCGAGTGGATTCGGTTAGGTAGTGTAATATGGAGGCACTCACGCGACTCCAGGTCCCAGAGCCTCCAGGAGTTGTCGAAGACGGTGGCGGCGAGGAAGCGCCCCGACGGGTGGAAGGCCACGCGCGACACCCGCGCCGGCGCGTGCCCCGGCAGCGACGCCAGCGGCGCCTCGCTGGGACAACCGAGTGTTATTTTAATAGATATGTTGGTACATTAACACACAGCACCATCTAGTTCCATGGTAAGCTACGAGGCCTGTGTTATGGATACCAGATAGTTGATACATTACACATATATAACTATAAATACATACATATTATAAATACATACATATTATAAATATAAACAACTATGACTGGAGTGCAAACATTCGTGCTCATCACACAAATGAACGCCCCCAGCGGGACTCGAACCCGCGACCGCTGGCACAGCAAGGAGGGTCACTAAAAACTGAGCCAAATTTCTCGTCAAATTTTACACACATACTATGTTTATATATGTTTCTTTTGAACAAAACTATCTTTTCAGATTTTTGGGTGAGGTCTCTCCCGTGACCATGATTGCTGCAAAGCATTCGAAACGTCGGAAACCAAATACCTAATCAATCCGCAAAAAAACCCAAAATTAAGTTTTATTTAAAATGTCAAATATTCGCGTAAATCAAACAAAATATTATTTGTTTTTTTTTTGCATTTATATACCTTAAATAAAAGTATTTTTTGAATATTTGCGCGGATTTATTTAGATTGTTGATCCCAGACGAAGAGAAGAAAAAAAAAATTATTTTTAATTTCGTTTTTCTTATAAGTACCGTATTTACTTTCATATAATTTAATAAAAAGCTATTATTTTAACATTACACACAGATACTTCAATTTTATTTATCTGTTAATTTAATTTTATTTGAATTTAAAAAACTTTTCAATTTTAAATATTAATATTTACAAATCAAATCAGAATAAAATATGTTAAATAGCAGCTAAAATATAAATATTACCTCACAAAATTCCACAGATGAACAGACCCATCGTAAGCACAAGACGCCATTTTAACTGTTTTGGCTGATTCATCTATCACATCCATCTCTTCTGTCTTCTTTCCCTCTTCTTCTTTCTCTTTCTCGTTCTCTATCTAAAAACCGGTTATATGTCGAAAAAAATCACTTAACATTTTTTATTTCACTTTCAAGTTAACCGGATTCCAAAGAAGAGGTTGTTCTCAATTCAACTAATTGTATTTTTTTTTATTTTATGCAATATTTTTTTTCTGTGATTTTTTCTTTTTTTTATATTTTTTGTAATGTCAATTGAGACGAATGTTTTTTTTAGTTAATTTTTATACATTCATTATATGTATGGGTGATTCTTCAAAATTTGGTTAACTTGGTGTTAGCAGCAATTTTCACATATTTATATCTATTTTATTGAATATTTGCAACTAATAAGCAATATTATAAAGTTCATGTAAATTGGTCACTCACTTTGATTTATATCACAATATTTTTTATTTCCGAAAATCGCTTCTTTCTACTCCAAATATCAGGCCCTAGCCATGTAAGATCTCCCAAATTTAGCAAGCATTTCATTGTTATTTTAATTCTCTAAATCATACTTTGATTTAACTCGACTTAAACACGTTTACTATTACATTATTAACCTAGCCATTGCGATTTAATTTTTAATAACAATAACTTTTATCATATTATTTCAAGTTAAAAAGTGTAAGCGTTAAAAAATATCAGTCCTAGCTATTTGCGAAAATCGAAAATACGCGGCATCTAAGCTTATGGCGTTTTTCAAAACTTACTCAAGCGAAAGCATCGATGTGAAGTTAAATGTAAACACGACCAATGCCGCATCAGCTATTTCGTTTTTACTGCAGTCGCCGACTTTGTTACGGAAACACGTGCTGTGCCAGTCAAACTCTCAGTCCCTAGGTAAGTCGTTTCAAAGATAGTTAATTAATAATTGATCTCATTACTTATTGTAAATTTGAGCTTTGTCTGCATTGTTATTTTGATCACCTGCTGGTTGTTATGCTTATTTTAAATAATAGGTTATTTTTGATTTTGCTTTGATTCGTCAGTCCCTAGACCGTCAGGCCCTCGTCGTAAAAGTGACTAGGGCCTGTTGGCACACCTAGGGACTGACAGTCATACTGCGTGATCCATGGTTTTAATAATAAAATATATGTATTTGTTGTAGAATATGGCACCTAAAAAGCAAACATTACTTGCCAAAGAGGAACTCGTCAAAAAAAGTGTGAACAGGTGTGAAGAGACGCTTGGAAAAAATTAAAAAGACCCTATTTTGCTAGCAGAGTACAAAGAAAAAGAACGACATAAATACCCAAAGAAAAAAGAAAAAGGACAAAGGAAATGTGTCAAGGACATGACACCGCGTGAGCATAGAAGAACCACGAAACAGAAGATTGAAACGTAAAATGACGAAAAATAAGAAAGCACTTACACCAAAAAGTAAAATTGAAGCCATGGCTAACGAACCTTATCAAAAAGCTGAATTGATAAATGGCACAGAATTTCAAATAAATGAGAATGATATCGCTGACGTGTTTTACGAAGAATGTTTTAGAATAACTGCCAGTTCCTAACCTAATAGGGTGGAACCGTGTTTCACAAATTTAAGAAACATGTTGTCGCTTACGAAAAATAGAACCAATAAATAGTGATATGATAGTATTTGTGATTAATTAGAGAAAGAGTGATAATTACGTTCAAATTATAATTTTGTTACTTAGAAAGCTAATTTTTAAAGTATTGTTAATTATTTAAAGATTTTTAGTTTGTAAGTACTAAACTCAAAGTACAGTTAATAAAAGAAAGCCTATGATTGTAACTTTTCAGTTTACTCAGATTTTATAAATTTTGTTTACTGAAGAGATAAGTAGGTAATAATAAGTTTCACTGATATAAAAAATAGCTTGTCAAGGTAACATAAAATTGATTGTCTATTTCAGTACATTGAATATTTTTGAGTTATGATACTAAATTTAAGATTGTAGGAAGACAATTCTACTCGTTATATAAAATATCTTATATTTTGACTGTTTGTTACAATAATTAATAATAATATGCAAGTTATTTTATTTTGTTAAAGTTAATTTTGCTATAAAAATGTGATTAAACACATTAACCGTCTTTGGCGTCAGTCCCTATCATGTCTCGTCAGTCCCTAGATAACTGATTTCAAAAAAAACTTGAATTTCTCTTAAAATACATTGTAAAGTGACTGGCCCCTTTAGATGCAACAAAGTAAATATTATATCCACAATATAGAATCAGAAATTTACTGAATACCATCTAAAAAGACCTTTGAATTAGGCCATAAGTTAACCAAACTTTGAAGAACCACCTGTATATATAAATAAAAATTAATTAAACTTGAACTGAAAAGCTGAAACGAATTCAAAATCATTTCACACTAGGGGGTGGGATTTTTTTTAATGTACAAGTTATTTTTTTTGCCCCAGAAACCTTTGCAACCCATAAAGTGTAGCCCAACAGAGTTTCATCACAATCGGATCAATAGTTTACGAACACATAGAGGACAAACATACGAACATTAATTTTTCATACAGAAATTTTTTTTAAGCCTCATAACAAAATTTACCTCAACCGGGAACCAACTCACGTACCTTCTGACTGAAATGATGAGGCAACACCGCCTCGGGATGGAACACTGCCGCACTCACGTTGCATGTGTGTCCTTTTAACACCTGTAACTCCGTGCAGCTCGGCACAGACCACACTTTGACCAGCCCTGACCTGGAAAATTAATAATATCTATATAAATTACTTGACAGACGGACAAACAGCCAAACAAACAAATAGACAGACAGACTTGGCACAGACCACTTTGACTAGCCCTGACTTGAAAAATTGATAATATCCATATCTATTACATATAATAAAATTCTAACTGAGCCGAATCTGTACATTAAATATTTTTTGGAAAATCTTACAGAAATAGACATTATTATCGATACATAGGGCGAATCTATAGTTTTTAGAATTTCTGTCTGTCGGTCTGGAAACGTATCACGAGAAAACTACTGGACAGATTTTGATGAAATTTGGTATGATAGCTGTTATGCGGGTCACATATACGATACTTTTTACTGCGGGAAAATGTCTCATCTCTGAGAAATCTATACTAAACGTTAAGACGTAACGCTAGTATTTTACTTAAATTTTTATAATTAATACAAAAAAAAAATCCCTTACCAGCTGGACGTGATCAACATTTGGCTGTCCGAACTGAACCTGCAGAAGCTTACGGGCCTCGTGTCGCCGATCTGTAAACAATCATTTGTAAAGTAACAATTTAGCTAAGAATAATTATAATTTGTTAAATAATTGTATTACACTCTCCGGCCCTCCAACTATATACACACAAAAAACCACGCCCATCCGTCAATCTGTTTCGACGTGAAAGAAGGACAAACAAACACACTTTCACATTTATAATATTAAGTATGAATGCTGTCTAACCTGACTGCAGTATATCGACATGGCGGAGGCCTTCCTCTGCGACTCCTGCTTGGCGGCCGCCCGCACGCTGCCCGCCAGCTGCAGCTCTTCGCGGGCTTTGGTTAGTCTGGAATAGAGGAAAAAGTTGATATTTATATATAAACCTTTAGCTTGGATTCATCCATCAAGGGAACCTCTCAAACACACACCAAAATCGGCCCAGACGTGTTCAGTGACATATTTATTTTTAAAAATATATATAATAGTATGTATTCAGCCCTTTTTAAAGTCCCACTGCTGAGCACGGGCCTCCTTTCAATACGAGGGGATCAGGCCATAGTCCACCACGCTGGCCAAGTGCGAGTTGGCGGACTTCACATGTCTTTCGAAAACTTGCTAGGTTCTCTCAGACATGCAGGTTTCCTCACGATGTTTTCCTTCACCGTAAGGCAAAGTGGTAATCATGTTAGAAATGATTCGCACATGAAAATATCAGAGGTGCGAGACCCGGGATTTGAACTCGCTTCACTCGGTTTCTCAAGCGAGCGCGTTACCACTGGGCTACCACTGCCATTATATATTATGCCATTATATATAATAGTATAATAAAATAATTATAAAAAATAATATTTTATTATAATAAAATATCATTTTTATAATACACTAGAGACTCACCGTCCCTAGTTAAGTTTTGATGGTTAGTATAGATTTCTCAGAGATGAGATGATCTTACCAAATTTCATCACAGTCTGTCCAGTGGTTTTCCCGTGATGCGTTCCCAGACAGACAGGCAGACAAAAATTGTACAAACTATAGATTTAGCATCTGTACCGATAATAATGACTATTTCAATAAGATTCTCCAAAAAATATTTAATGTATGGATTCAATTCAGAATTTTATTATATGTATATCCATACATAGCAACAAAAAAAAATCAAATGAAACTACCTCTTTACATTTTTTGGTCTTTGGTTTTTGGTGGTTTGGGCAGGAAAATTACTTGGAAAAAGCACATAAAACCAAAAGAGATAGAGATAAATTAAACATCCGTTACAAACACTTCCACTGGCTGTTGGGTAAAAATTTCAAATTGTCGGTAGACAACAAATTACTGATTTAAACATCAATATTAAAACCAAACCAAGGCATACAGACGTATGTTGGCCATTAGTTGGACTCAAAAGGTCTCGAACGTAGAAATTCTGCGGCGCGTCAACCAGAAATGGCAACTTTTGGACACTGTCAAGAAAAATTGCATATCTCGGACACGTGCTTAGGCATAAAAGATATGAGAAGAAAAGATATGAGCTCTTGCAACTCATTATGATGGGAAAGGTTGCCGGAAAGAGAGCCGTTGGTCTCAGAAAAAAGTCTTGGCTGTGTAACATTCGAGAATGGACGGGAATCGCGAGTGCTGCCGAGTTCTTTCGCCTCGCGAAGAACAAGATGGAGTATTCGAAGCTGACTACCAACCTTCGCTAGTCGGAGAGGTACTTAAAGAAGAAGAAGATTAAAACCATGTGACTCCAATATTACAATCCTCCAAAGAATGCAAAACATAATTCTACGTACAATATCTAAGGTACCGTGGTTCATGACTAATGACGAAATCCACCATAACTTACGCATAAACCAAACCAAACATAAACATAAATAAATAATAAATGGCATAAATGTCCAAGACGTCTCAAAAGAAAAGCTATACTAGATCTAGCATTAAAATTCTAGCCTGAATAATGAATGAGATTAGATCCTAATGAGGATCCACTCCACATGACAGCAATCTCTCAACAAATTTGCTTATAGTCAAAAGACTGATCGCAAATCATACCAGGAAAAAAAAACCTTTTTTGGTAATTTATTTAGATTTTTGGTTCCCGACATTTCAATCAGTTTGAGTCTCTCCCATGACATGAAAGCAAGACATCTGTTCCAAATAAATATATCAAATATACCTTTGTTTGGCCCTCGGCAGAGAATATCTGGCTATCCATATCCTGGCATCCCTCAGGTCCGGAGGCCCCTCGTGGTACCAGGTCCCCTCACGCCCCCTGTCCCTCTCTATGCGGGCTTCTTCCTCTTCCAACTTCTTGTGGATTGCGTCTTCACCTAGACTGAAAAGTGGATCGTACTCAGACCTTTTCAAAGTCTTACTGCTAAGGGTGCGCCTCCCTTTAATGCGAAGGGATCAAAATCACCACGCTGGCCACGCGGGCGGACTGAGCATGTCTTTCGAAATCTTGCTAAGTTCTCTCAGACATGCAGGTTTCTTCACAATATTTTCCATCACCGTATAAGACAAGTGGTGATCATGTTGGAAATAATTCGCACATGAAAATGTCAGAGGTGCGAGACCCGGGATTTGAACCCGTTTCACTCGGTTTCCTAAGCGTTACCACTAGGCTAGTGGATACATCGACTTCATAATTAATGCAAATTTTAATTTTCCACCAATTGGGTGGATTTTTTGTGTCTCTTACTCACACTGCATTATATTATCTTATTCTAGTCACAGAGATTTGTGTCCAAAACCAAAATCCATGAAAAGGACATTAAAGCTAGCTTCAACCTTAAAGTATTTACATGAAATAATATTTATTTGTTTTACACAATTTACGTAAATGTTTTTTAAATGAATGAAATTGTGTGCAGAATAACATTTGCCTGTATGTCTGTATATCTGTGTGATTTTAACCGATTTGATAATTTATTACTCGGGTCACCATTTAGGATACCTTTTTCGACAGGAAAATCTTTTATTCCCACAGGAAAACAGTAAATGGTTCTATCGAGTTGTCATTCGAAATTTACATGTCTAAAGCTGTCTAAGCCTTGAGATACATCAAAACAATGTACTAGAAATTGGTAGATCTTAAAAAGGTCTACAGAAAAGTCCACAATAGCATAAGGTACACTCGCAATAACTATTTTTATCTATTTAAAACATATATAGAACACACTCCGAAGAAATGAGGGTATGTTGGTAGTGATTAGTAAGAAAATGGCTTTTACTTACTAGCTGAGCAAGTCCCTCAATCTCACTCTCCTTTCCGCTGGTCCTTCTCCGAACAAACATACTGGTTCGCCGAGTTGTCTTAGACTTCTTCTAACCTAAAGGAAATAGATTATTTATACTAATGTTTTATATCCAAAAATATTTACATTTGGTTTTATATAAGCTTTTATTTGCCTTAACTTGAAACTTTGCAAGTATGGAGGTCCAAATGACAACCATTAATTGCCATAATATTATCGAGCGATCATTTTGTTAAACAGTAGTTTAAAATAATTAATATACTGTCACCTCATCATCATCGGTAGACACATTCAGCTGTCTTGCTTTACGGCGCCTTTCAAATTCTTCTAGCAGAGCCTTTTTATCTCTCGACATTTCTTCTTCCAACTCCATGTATTCTAGAAGAAAGATTAAAATATGCTTAAGATATAAGTGATGATGAATTCTTTTTATTATTTGCAAAAGCTATTTACAATTAGGCTGTTGCTATCTTCTGTGTAAAAAAAATACCTCAAATGGTTTAACTACATTTATTTTGTAAAATTCAAAGATAGAAATAAACTAATTATTTTCTTAATTAATAATATCCATAAATTAATTTCTTACTTTGCTATATTATTAATAGCAAAGTAAGAAATTAATATATGGATGAAATATTAAGAGCTGTTACTGCTATTTAAATCTTTTTGAAATGATATCTGCCTAACATTAAAACATTATTACTCTTGTGTACAGACTGCTACCAGAGTTTTCTTTATTTTTGAACTTTATTAGAAATAGAATTCTCTTAGGGTACTGAAACTGTAGTTTCATTAACTCTATATATTAAAATAGTATGATTTTTGTTTACCATTTGAAATTTGTATGTCACCAAGGTCTTTGCCATTATCCTCGATCCCTTCTTTAGCTGCAGCCGCCAGGGCAGCGAGCCTGGCTTTCTCCTGTTCTTCCAGCGATCCATAATGTATCTGTTTTGGTTTCTTCGCTACACTAACATCTTCATCATCAGACATTTTGAGGTTAGATCTAAAAAACCTAGATAATCTAAATACTTATGCCTTACTACTATAAGATTTTATAATACGGAGATGCTCAATTTGCTACTAAGAAGTGTAATAATATTTTTTTTTATGAAAATTTCCCTTGCAATCTTCTTGTGAAAATGCAAAGCGTCCATTCAATTGTCAAAATTTCAAGCAAAACAAATGTGTTGCTAGTTGCTACTTGCTAGCATTAGCACCAGTATTTTTTTCCCTAAAAATGGTATTTAAAAAATATTTCTAGATTTTTTGCACATAGCAAAATTATTCTATTGACGATATAAATTAATTAAAATATTCAAATAAGAAAAAATAAATTTATTGGTTAAATTATAACAAATACAAACAAATCTATAGCTGAATGTATTTAGTTACAATAAAGAAAGTACATTGAAATTACTAAAATATCTTTATAATACCTAATTAAACATACAAAACAAATGTACACTTAGTGACTTAATTATTACTATACAAATCATGTCTGCGTGGAATAATGGCAAGAACACGAGCCGCATTCCACCAACACATTCCGCATGCCATTGCCGCATTCCAGCAACCAGCAGCGCTGCCAATTGGCGGGTAAATTACCCGAAAAGCGGGTAATTTTATTCGGTTTTTGATGGCGGCTAATTTTGACGGGTATTTTAGTAGAAAGGAGGTATTAGTAAGTAAGTTTAGCTAATTAATTTGATTTTTAAAGTTTTTTTTATGTTTGATTAAATAATTAAAAGCTATATAATTAAGAACTAATTACAATGACTTTTTTCTAACATTAGTACTTTCTTTTATTCTATATAAAACATGAATAAATTACTTCAAAAAAAAAAAGTTTTTTCGTGGTTTTTGCTCATAGTTGCCACCGCGCCGGTGGGATAAACCTGGTATTTTAAGGTTTATTGGTCCGGTATTTCAACGACTGATAATTGGCAGCCCTACTCACCAGTCTTTATTATTAACCTATGTCCTATGGTCACCATTAGAAACCAAAGATAATTTAATACGTTTTTTTATAATCTGTGATACTAACATTGTCATAAGTCATTGTCGATGGTCATTGTTTACGTCAATTTAAGCCAAAATGTTTGCAAATAATTATTTTATGTGATATAATATTTCTTTAGAACCTATAATAAACTAAGATTTCATATTAAAACTAGAGTATTACATTAAAATCTATATCTCTGTGCTTTTTATGCTGGGATATTTATATGGATTAGAATATAACCTATAAGGTGTACATTAGTCATAATTTTAAAGTGTTTTTGGGCTTTTTACGTTTCATCATGGCCTTCCAGCTATCCAGAAGGGAAGTGGAAGACTTAAGATCGTCTATCGATCGCGCTATTTACAGAACTATCGGTAAATCTGATAGTTCTTTATTATCTACAGTCTCTTCTTGTTTGACTAATGGGTGAGTTAATACAATCTTATACAAAAAATTCTGCATTAAAATTGTTTTAGCTTGTATGAGAGTGACCACTGATTTCTACAATTTAAACACCATATAAATATGCAAGATATTATAAATGAGAACAATTCCAATAGAATGTAGATCACTGTTAGATGAAAGTCAATTTAACTAATAACTTTATTACTTTCTTTCTAGATATGATCGTCGAAAGATCATAGATAAGATATCATCTCACATAGACTCAAAGAAGGCAAGTAAGCTAGCGGACAAAGCTATAGCATTGGCACAGGAGCTGGTTTCCTCATCGAAATCCCAGAAAAGAAAACATGATGATAAGGACAAAGAGAAGGAATCTAAAAGGTATCCAAATTGTGTTTTTTTGAGTTAAAATATATGTAAACATGTATATGATAAATAATATTTGGCTCTAAGATATGAGTTTAGCAAGTTTCAAATTCTATTACTATATGTAGGAGGGGATACATTTGTATTATTGTTTTTGCCAAAGTATTGTACTTTGTAACCTCTTTGGCACATAGTGGGTTATATAGCGGCCCAGTACCAATCAACCCACGTAAATTTGACTTTTGTTAAAATAAATCCAACGGTCCTGCGCCCTAACTCTGACAGTCGTGTAGAGTAGTCGTCCCACCAGAGTATGAGAGTGACAGGAATAGAGAGTGTATTTGTAATTGTGCGCAAACTTGTGCATTATAATATATCCTGGGTCTCAGTCTCAATGAGATTGGCCTCCGTGATCGAAATCGGTATGAGGACATTAATAACTGTACACACTCATGTGTACTGTTAAAGGGGGTATTAACTGAGTATGACGGGGACGGACAATAAATGAAGTTTTTATTTTAATTTCTAAGCATAATTTATGTTTGCTTACATATTAACTATACAGAATGGCTTGGCTGCTTAAACAATAGTAATGTGCCGGCCCTCTCGGCGCCTGCTCCATTCAGTTCCATCATAGACATGCAGTATATTACATATCTTCTAATTGTATGATTTTCTATGATTGAAGTCTCCGAAGGCCAATATGACTAGATTTGATTGATTGATTTGTAATTTATATTTTCAGATCACGCCATGATGACAGACATGAGTCCCGTGAAGAGAAAAGAGAGAGGGACAGAGATAGAGATAGAGAAGAGAAAGAGAAGAAAGCTGATAACGGAATTGAAATTCCTTCTGTATTACCTGAAGGAGAGACTATTGGCTCCAAAATGACTGGATTGAGTGCAGATAAAATAAAGGTATTCTTTTTATATAAATTTTCAAAAGTAATTGGCACAGATAGCATATTATATACTTAGAAATCCGTAAGCTATTTTTAAAAACGATGCGTAACAAAGTAAGTTCTCATGAGTGGCTATAAAAATTATAGATAGATTATAATAATAGAGAGTGCAGATGTTTATAATGTCTAATGGGTGATCAGACCAAACCTATGCCCAGTTGTGGGACGATAAGTGCTGAATTATATATTGTTTATGTTTGGTACTATGACACTCATACCTCATTGCTTGAAGACATGAAAATTGGGATTGTCAGATATAAGAAAAAAATCTTTAAAATTAGTCAAGTAGTTAATAAAGTTAACAACTTTTTACTTAATGCATATGAAATTATATACGATACATATAAGTAAATCATAATTTTTTAAATTTTTGTATGTCTGTCTGTTTGTTCTGGCTAATCTCCGAAACTAAGACTGTTATAGGGAATAACCAAAGGCTATTTTTTAATTTAGAAAAAGAATTAGGATTCCACTCACAAAAATTAAAATGCACCTACTACAATTATGTACAGTAATACCCCGGACTTACGCGATAGGTGGGACCGAGCGATAGCCGTGTAAGTCAAATTCGCGTAAGTCAGGGTTCAACTTTGCATATAAATACATATAAAGTGTGTTTAATCGGGACCAGAGTCTAAAGAAAACAGTAACAGTAACAGAGTCTAAAGAAAAAGAAAACAGAGTCTAAAGAAAAATTTAGAAGAAATATGTTTGATAATACATGACAATAGAAGAATTTTCATTGTTGTGAATAGAACAACGTAAACCGAAGATATTTTTAATGATGTTAAGTTTGTCGTTAAGTCGAAGTTAAGTTTTAATGTCCGTTAACGTCCGGTCCATTTTGATACTTGATTCCGGTCATAGGTAAAAATTGTAAGCCAATAATTTTTATTTTTGCTTTAAAGTCTTTGATAAAATTCAGCTAATGCTCCAAAGAAAGTGGTTTCCTTTTCTTGTTAGGTTCAAATGACTCATTTTTTGTTCTTTTGGATGACATGATTGGAGGTTATCAATAAAACGCACAGCGTACGTAAAACTATTCCACGCGGAACACGTTCGAGTCTGTCGTAAACGGAACACTAAAATGGCAAAGTGGGAGAGCTGATGCACGCGGCAATCAAAAAGAGAAACCGCGTATCTCCGAATTCGCGTAAAACGGGGTAGCGTAAGTCGGGGTATTACTGTATATAGAGATTGTAAATATGTAATTGTTTTTTTTCCATTCAAGCTAATGATGGCAAATGCGCAAAAAGAAATAGAAGAAAGGAAGAGGGCTCTCATGGCCATCAAGGGGGAGCCCCGCAATGTGAACGCAGCAGCGGCCACAGCCCAGCAGATAAAGGCAGCGCTACCGTCCAGTGCTATACCACCACCGAGTGTTATCAAACCATTGCTATACTCAAAGCCTGGTGAGTTCACTTGGTATTTTTAGGCTGTGTCATTGGGTTTAATTAAGAACAAAAAAAATAGTTCACATTAATGTCAATAGATGGTGTTAATGTGTTACGTTTTAATGCTTAATATATATTTCTCAGAGATGAGATATTTTCCCGCAGTAAAAAGTATCCTATATGTTGACCCGGATAACCAGTTATCATCATACCAAATTTAATTAAAATCTGACCAGTGATTTTCTCGTGATGCGTTCCCAGACAGATAAAAATTCTAACTAAACTATATATTCAGCCTCTGTATCGATAGTAATGACTGTTTCAATAAGATTTTCCAAAAAATATTTAATGTACAGATTCGACTCAGAATTTTATTATATGTATAATCGTTAAAGGATCATCGACATCTTTTGTTTATTCAAATAAACATGAATAGCCTGAAAAATAAATAGCCAGAATTAAGGTTTACCAATTCTTTCAGATATTAAAATTAAAAAAAAAAGGTTCTTATTGATCATACTTAAAAACGTATAATACTAATAACATTATCAAAATCAGTCCAGCTATTTTTAAGGAAAATAAAACAGATATATGTACAATTTCTAACATTGACTGTTTCAGCGGCACAACCCATTACGGCTGAAGAGTTGGAAAAGCAAAGGAAGATAGCAGAACTTCAAGCACGGATACAAAGGAAGTTGGCTGGTTTGAACACTTTCTTCTATTTTGTTTCGTTTTTATCAAATCAAATCATATTCATTGATCAAAAAAGTACTAGATACACAATCCCATGTAAAAGTTCTCTTAAAACTGTCACCAATTGTGTTTAGGTAATTGTTCTGGTTGAAATAAATATACGACAATGTAAATTGAACCTTAAATGCAATGCTTAAAGTTGTATTCACGAAAAAAATGTTTAAATTAAAAGCGCGCTCAAATGTTCAAATGAGCGCTCATTCGGTGAGGACATTTTTTGTCGCTGATTGTGTATTAAGTGCTTTTTTTATCAATGATCGTAATATACTTTAATATTAGACTTTTTATAAGTACATTTGAAAATATTCTTGATCAAGCACAGTGCTCGGTCAAATTTCCAATTTTGAATTTCTACTAAAGGTTTCTCTATAAAAAAACTATATTTGCTCGATCCGGGCCTCGAATTTAGGACCTCCAAACACGCAAGTCACCAAATCGACAAGGCAGTTAAAACTTTCTTAGATTTACGCGAATATTTGACATTTTAAATAAAACTACCTTTTCGTATTATTTCGCGGATTTATTTTGATTTTTGGTTCCCAACCAAACCATGAACCCACGGTGGGAACCAAAAATCAAAATAAATCCGCGAAATAATCCGAAAAGATAGTTTTATTTAAAAGGTAGTTAGAGTTAATCGATTGTGTGACTATTGCGGCTATGTTTCTGGTTGTCGTGAGCCCTAAAAGTCTTCCACCAAGACCGTGGTCTCGGTCGTTCTGGCTTCTAAGGGTGTTCCACCAGGACCAGGCCCCGATGGTCCACGTGGTCTCTAAGTGTCCCCGGCAGGCGGCGCGCTGGCGGCGGCGGGCGCGGCGGGCCCCGCGCCGCTCATCCTGGACCGCGAGGGCCGCACCATCGACACGACGGGGAAACGTGTTCAGCTCACGCACGTAGCGCCTACTTTGAAGGTTTGTCTATGGTATTTTTTTTTTAGTGATGTGTTTTTTTTTGGTGGTAACATTATTTTTAATTGTCGTTTAGGTTTATTTAATTTTTCTTCAATTTTAGTTTCTATCTTGTTTAATGGGCATCTTCAAAGGTGCTCCAACCTAGACCTTATCAGCTCTTCGTAGCGTTGATTGTCATCAAGCGCGTCTCTATTTATATAGATAAATAAAATTGAAGTGTCTGTGTGTAATGTCGAAATAACAGCTTTTTACTAAATGCATATGAAATTATATACGATATTTATAAGAAAAACAAAATTTTTAAAATTTTTGTCTATCTGTCTGTTTGTTCCGGATAATCTCTGAAACGGCTGGACTGATTTTGACGGGACTTTCACTGGCAGATAGCTGATGTTATAGGGAGTAATATAGGCTACTTCTATAGAAAAAGAATTAGGGTTCCGCTGAAAAAAATTAAAACTTACTTAGGGACGAAACGAGGGTGAGTGGCTAGTCTAGCAATAAAAAAAAATGTATGTATATATGTCAGGCCAACATAAGGGCGAAGCGGCGCGAGGAGTTCCGGCTGCAGCTGGCGGGGCCGGCGGAGGGCGCGGGCGCGGCGCCGTGGCAGGACGCGCGCGTGGCGCAGCGCCCGCCCGCGCGCGCGCGCCGCGCCCTGCGCTTCCACGAGCCCGGCCGCTTCACGCTCATGGCCGAGCGTCTGCGCATGAAGGTGGGTGGGGGGATACGAGAGTTCGGTCAATTCACGCTCGATGTGACTCCGAATTAAGGTGAGTAAGGAAGGGGGAGAGAGTTAGGGGGGGACGTGTTAAGGAGCCTGGAAAATTCATGTTAATGGTGGAGCGACTCCGAATGAAGATGAGTTGGGGAGTGAGGGAGAGTAGGGGGGATACAGGAGCACGGCAAGTTCACACTCATGGAGAGGCTCCGGGTGAAGGTAAATAGGGGGTGGAGAAGAGTGGGGGGACGGGGAGAAATGAGAGAATACAGGAAACCAGTAAGTACACGCTAATGGCAGAGTGGCTTCGGATGAAAGTGAGTGGGGATGTGGGAGAGAGTGAGATAGATACTAGAGCCCAGCAAGTTCACGATCATGGAGGAAGAGTTGAGGATAAGAGTATGAGAAAGCAGAGTATATTTATGGTAAATATATAGGGTTCCCTTTCTCTCTCAAGTCTGTGAAGTTTTTGTTTATGGTTTAGCGGCTAAAAATGAAGGTAACGGTAGGTTTATTGTACAAGATAAAAGTAATTTTTCAACAAGATTTTTGGAAAACAAAAAAAAATGATAATACTTTTTTTTTATTGCATGTACTTCAGAATACTTCAAAAGAGTTCAAAAACACATTAAAGCGTAATATATATTTTTTAAATGGACTTATATAAAGTTTTATTTTATTTTAAAAAGGCAGAAAAATAAAACATTTTTTTTTAATTACCAATCCGCAGGCGCAACTAGAAAAGTTACAGAATGAGATATCCCAAATAGCTCGCAAGACTGGTATCTCTTCTGCTACGAAGCTGGCTTTGTTGGCGGCGGACGCACCCGACGCGGACCGCGTGCCTGATATAGAATGGTGAGTGGGTTCTCTTCTCGGGGGAGGCTGCGGAAGTTAGGGTGTGATTTCTCAAAATGAGGGGGTTTTTTGTGTATGTCGTTTGGTGTTAGGCGTTGCGGATATTTTGCCTTTTCCAAACGGATTTCGAAGGTAATTTTAAATAAAACTATCTTTTCGATTTCTTTGGCGGATTTATTTTGATTTTTAGTTCACGACATTTCGAGTGCTTTCCAGATTCATGGTCACGGGAGAGACCAAACTATTATTTACAAGAAACGTCGGGAACAAAAAATCGAAAAGGTAGTTTTATGTAAAACAACCAAAACCCGCGGCTTCGCTCGCGCTAAAACTACAAAAAAAAGTCTAAAAAGGTAGGTTTCATACAAACTTTCTAATATTGTTGTTCGGACGGATTTCTCATGAAAACTTATGGGGATTGGACTCATTGTCTGTATTCTTCACGATTTAGTGTAATATTGTCAACACACAATAACAATCCTGTGGGAAATTAGTGTTGGGCAAAAATTACATAACAAGTTTTCACCCACAGGTGGGACAGCGTGATTCTAATGACGCCGGAAGAGCGTGAAGCAAAGCGTAAGAGAGGGAAGAGTGACAAACCAGATGCACGCACCGACACGCAGCGTGTTGAAGCGTGCAACACCGGCGAGGACGATATCGTGGACAATGTGAATGAAGACGCCATCACCAACCTCGTGGAACACCCTCAACAGTTGCGACCCCCCAGTTAGTATATATAAGAGATATTCATTATTTTATAACTTAAATAAATAAATAAATGTGTTGGTACATTAACACACAGCGCCATCTTGTTCCATGGTAAGCTGCGAGGCCTGTGTTATGGATACCGGATAGTTGATACACTACACATAAATAACTTTAAATACATACATATCATAAATATAAACACCCATGGCTGGAGTACAAACATTCGTGCTCATCACACAAATGAATTCCCCCAGCGGGACTCGAACCCGCGACTGCTGGCACAGCAAGTAGGATCACTACAAACTGAGCCAAACGTGTCGTCGAAACTTATATAGAGATGTTGATTTGAAGGCTATGAAAGATAATTATGAGTTTGAACACACGTTTGGCTCAGTTTGTAGTGACCCTACTTGCTGTGCCAGCGGTCGGGGTCGAATATTTGTACTCTAGTGATGGGTTTTTGTATTTATAATATGTATGATTTTAAACTTGTGTACGTGTACACTACACATACACAACTTTAAATTTTTTTTTTCTTAAAACTAAAATAAAAAAAAAAATAAAAAAACTTATACACTAAAACTAAAACACTACATATTCCTCGTTGCTTACCATGGAACTAGATGGTGCTGTGTGTTAATGTAAAAAAAAATGTCCACACATATAAACTCAAAATTTAAACTAGCAGGCACTTTGAGACCCCTTATTCAGTATATATAAGGGATACTCAGTTAAACTTAATATATAATTATTATTTATTATAAGCTATAGTTTATTTATTTATATAGTGATATGTTTGTAAGATGTTGAATAGATGGTAGTGACACCAGCAAGCTGGTCTGATGATGTGGAGCCAGGAGGTGGATGATGGAACTCTTCAATGGCTACTAGTAAAGCATTCGAGTTTGGGCTCGTTTGAATCGTTTTGACGAGTTTTATACATAATAAATAAAATGTTTATTTAACTTCACAGCTGAACCTCTCAAACCCACATACATGCCGGTATTCTTAACCAAGAAAGAAAGGAAGAAGCTAAGAAGACAAAGCAGAAGAGAAGCGTGGAAAGAAGAGCAGGAGAAGGTTAGACTCGGCCTCGAAGCGCCGCCTGAACCTAAACTTAGGTAAATGTTTAATTTTTTAATTTTTGACAATCTTTAGTTTTAATTATTATGACTAAAGATTGTCAAAAATTATAATATATAATCTTTAGTCATATATATTAAAAACTATATTTTTATTTTTTTTCTCGTTCATGTTAAAAATTCATTTTCAGATGAAATTAGCCTCCCTAAGTACATTTTAAATATATAAAAATAGTTATTGCAAGGATATCTTAGGAGATACACATACTATTGTGAACTTTTCTGTAGGCCTTTTTAAGACCTACAATTTTGTAGTACATTGTTTTGATGTATCTATTAAAGATTTAGCCTGCGTTAGACATGTAAATTTCTATGGACGACTCGATAGAACCATGTTTTCCCATGGAAATGAGAGATATTCCTGTAGTAAAAGTTATCCTAAATGTTGAACCGAGTAATAAGTTATCACTACACACACATATATACAGATAAATAAAATTGAAATGTCTGTGTGTAATGTCGAAATAGCTGCTTTTTACTAAATGCATATGAAATTATATACGGAACTCATAAGAAAAAGACAATTTTTTTTATCCGTCTGTTTGTTCCGGCTAATCTGAAATGGCTGAAATGGCTGGATTGATTCTGACGGGACTTTCACTGGCAGATAGCTGTTTAAAACTGTGTAAAACAATCGTTCTCCCCCAGAATATCTAACCTGATGCGAGCTCTCGGCACGGAAGCTGTGCAGGACCCCACCGCCATCGAGGCCAAGGTCCGGGAGCAGATCGCCAAGAGGCAGAAGACCCACCAGGAGGCCAACCAGGCCAGGGCCCTCACTAAGGAGCAGAAGAGGGAGAAGGTGAGTTGGAGAGGAGAAAGAGTAAGAGAGGGAGAAAGATAGTGGCTAGTCATAGCCAAAAGCGTTGCTTAATGGCTGATTTTTCAATCATCAGTAAAACTCGAGTTGGATTTAAGAACGCATTTTTTTAATAATTCTTGTAATATTTCTTTCGTCACAAAAAAAAAGTTAAATTAAAAGCGCGCTCAAATCTTCAAATGAGCGCTCATTCGGTTGAGGATATTTTTTTATCGCTGATTGTGTATCTAGTACTTTTTTGATCGATATGTTTACGTCTAAAACCTCAGTCTCTCCCGTGACCATGATTGCTGTAAAGCATTCGAAACGTCTGAAACCAAAAATCAAAATAAATACGCGAAAAAATCCGAAAAGATAATTTTATTTTCAATCCATTTAAACTAATTAACATTATCGACAGGTCGATCGAAAAATTCGAGAAGACACCTCCATGAGCGTGCACGTTGCTGTGTATAGGTGAGAATAAAACAATTTTTTTTTAAAATAAAAGGTAATTTTTTAATGTTTTTAAAGGTAATATAAACTCAAAATATTTTTTTTTTAATATATCTAATTTTTAGCCTCGTTCAAGTTATGTATAAGTATGTGCTCATTTTAGAATTCTAAAATTATAGTGTGAATATTTATATTTCATTTATCTCAAAACCCCATATGTATACAGACTGAGGGATCTTCTCGAAACGCCCTCATAGTGTGTATTCAGCCCTTTTTAACGTCCCACTGCTGGGCGTGGGCCTCCCTTCAATACGAGCGGGATCAGGCCATAGTCCACTACGCTGGCCAAGTGCGGGCGGACTTCATATGTTTTTCGGAAACTTGCTAGGTTGTCTCAGACATGCAGGTTTCCTGACGATGTTTTCCTTCACCGTAAGACAAGTGGTGAGCATGTTGTAAATGATTCGCACATGAAAATATCAGAGGTGCGAGAGTCGGGATTTGAACCCGCTTCACTAAGTTACCCAAGCGAGCGCGTCACCACTGGGCTACCACTGCCAATATGTCCTCATAGTAATTGGACCCAGTTATGCAAAAAACAGCCATGTGCGTAAAAGTACCAACAGAGTTATAAACATTTTTCTGTCGATAGTTGCACTTGGGTTATGTTTTGTTTTTCTGGTTATTTTAAAATTGAACAACATTTATATAAGTATTGTTTATTTTTTATAATAAAATGCTTATAACTCTGTTGGTACTTTTACGCACATGGCTGTTTTTTGCATAACTGGGTCCAATTATCAAAGACATTACTCTGAAGACCCTCCATGTGTACAGAGTGAGGGACCTGTTCGAGTGCGCGAGCGCCAAGTTCAAGGTGGAGGTGAACGCCGGGCAGCTGCACATGACGGGCTGCGTGGCGCTGCACCGCGGCTGCTGCGTCGTCGTGGCCGAGGGCGGCCCGCGCCAGCACGCCAAGTACAAGCGGTGAGGGGAGGAGTCCAGTGACCCATCTAGTTTTTTTTTATTACCAATTCAATTATTATTAAAAAAGTAGAATAGATAATATTTTTTTGTAGTGCCTATAAGGGCATAGTCTCAATGATCGAACCCTTTTAAAAAATAAATAATAAAAAAATTTATTACATTGGTAATTGTACTACAAAGACATGTATACCAACCACTATGTATGGATATATATGCATATATCCATACATACAAGAGATGAGCAAGATTACTTTAAATACATACATATTATAAATATAAACACCCACTACTGGAATATAAACATTCGTGCTCATCACACAAATAAATGCCTCCAGCGGGACTCGAACCCGCGACCGCTGGCACAGCAAGTAGGGTCACTACAAACTGAGCCAAACGTGTCGTCTAGTTGATTCGACTCTATGATATTTGTGACCAAGATCTGGAGTATATCTAAAAATTAGCGATGATCACCATCTTCCAGCCTGATGCTGCACCGCATCAAGTGGGAGGAGGAGATGGTGAAGGATGCGGAAGGTGCTCCCGTGAGCAACTCCTGCCATCTTGTATGGGAGGGCACCGTCGCCAAGAGGGCCTTCGGGGACATCAAGTTTAAGGTTAGTGCAGGGGACGAGAATCGAACCCCCACTATGTCTTGTATGAAATATTTCAATACCCGTAAATACTTTAGGTTTACGCGAAAATTTGATTATAACAAATTATAAGAAAAATAACAAAAAAACCGCGACTAAATCCAAAGAGATAACATTTTTCTACCTTCTTCTTTTTGTTTTTTTTTAGACAAATGGTGTCCTTTTAAAATATAACACAATAAAAAATACTTTATAATATAATAATTGTATTTTTTGAGAATTTCCATATTACGCATATAGTTGATATCTTGAATATTTTAAAATATTTATCCCTAGTGTGTATATATAAAAAAACCTGCCTCGGTGGTGTAGTGGTTGGCATGTTCGGTTTCACATCCGGAGGTCCTGGGTTCGAGTCCCGAGTCAAGCCAAGTTTAATTATTGAGTCTTTCTATTTACGAAGTCGTAGTAACACTTCTTTAGCAAATATCGCAATTAAATTAAAACAAATCAATAATTAAATAAGGCATATTACAATCATATATTTATATAATATCATATACGGAAAGAATATAATATTATATATTTGTCAGACAATAACAACGGTCACCATGGCAACGTGGCAATGTATTCTATCTCATTCTCTCGCTGGTATGATCCTATATATTTGTGTTTGTCTCTTTCTAGTGTCGCATTTCCGTTTCATCGAGTTTTAAATCACAACGATTCTAAAGGAGTTTCACTTTAAATATATTTAATTTCAGGTGTTGCCAACAGAGAAACAAGCGCGGGAACTGTTTCAAAAACACGGCGTAGAACATTATTGGGACTTAGCATACAGTGGTGCGGTGCTAGGGTCCGGTGTAGAGGAGCCCTAAATATATACGAGCCCTAAATATATGTATATGGATGCCCTAAATGTTTTTAGAATATAAATATGTGGATACGAAATAATAAGATTAAATGAAATTTTGATCTTTATAATTGTTTTTTTTTGTCTTTTTTAAAGATTTATCGGTTGGTTTTTAGGTACAAAAGTTAGATAATCTATACAGATATATAAAATTGAAGTGTCTGTGTGTAATGTCAAAATAACTTTTTATTAAATTTAATTCAACCCCATTCTCACAATCTTAGGGGATGATTTCCAGGATAAAGACGATTCCACTCACTCATTTTTCATATAATGAGATTTAAAATTTTTCTTCTTTTAATTTTCTTCTATACAAAACTTGTCCTGACAATAACAGACACAAAAAAAAGAATTATCCAATTTGGTGCAGCCGATCGGAAGTTACATTTGCGTATACATACATTTCGGTGATTCATATTTATTTATTTATAATACTAGCATTGCCCGCGGCTCCGCCCGCGTTCAGATGACCAAAAACCAAATTCTTAGGTTTTACATATTAGTATACTCTTACATTACAGTTTTTGTATTTTTTCTCAGAAATGAGATGTTTTCCCGCGGTAAAAAGTATCCTATATGTTGACCCGGATAACCAGCTACCATCCTACCAAATTTCATCAAAATCTGTGCAGTGGTTTTCTCGTGATGCGGTAACAGACAGACAGACAGACAAAAATTCTAAAAACTATAGATTCGGTCTCTGTATCGATAATAACGTCTATTACAGTAAGATTTTCCAAAAAATATTTAATGTACAGATTCGACTTAGTCACAATTTTATTATATGTATAGATTTATATAATAATAAATTATAATGTTTCCTCTACAAATGTCATCGCTATTTATAATTCTAGTCCAATCGGAATCCGGTTTGAGAACATAATATTGAAAACCTGAGGTTTTATGATTTTAAAAGGTTAGCAGGTATATGTATATGGAATAGAAATTCGTAAAATGCCCCCTCTGTCCAGCTACCACAGGGGGGGGGGAGGGGGGGGGATTACATTCCCTTAGTTTCATGAAAACTGGAAGATTATTCTAGAAATTAAAAATAAAAAAAAAACCAAGAAAAAGTTAAAAACCGAGTGTTCTGCAAATCGATCTCGAAAACGATCAAATATCTCGAAGACGCTGATTTTTTTAATGACTAATCATAAGAAGACCTTTCTTCCGATGCCAGGTAATCGTTACATTCTGGGACACTGTATAGATTTAGATACAATTATAAATATTGTGCTTCAAATGTGAAAAACAAAATGATAATTATTATTTTAATATAAATTATCATTTAAACGATTCGAACTAAATTAACTTATAAATATAAACTAAACACTACTTAAAATATATGTAGAAAGTTCAACAATTCATTATAAAAAACAAAACAAAAACACATTTTGCATATTTTATTTTGGAACACATTTAAATCCAATCCTCTTAAAATTCGTTGGACAACCAAAAGAACCACACAAAACACAACCTTCAATAATTATAGTTTCCTCTGTGGTTGTGTTATTGGCATTCACTTCCTTAATATTTGCTATGTTATTTGTATAACCATTTAATAAACTATTATTAGTCTGATTATGGTTGTAACCAGTCGGATTATTATTGTAGCTGGTAGAATTCTTACTAGAGTTTAAATCATTCCAATATTTATAATTAAGTTGATTATTATATCCGTTATTATAATTATAGGGACTATATCCAAGATTATAAGCTGGATCATATAAACCAGTATTGTTATTGACTGGATAATAATAACCATTGTGATAGTTGTTACGTAAATCGTTATTGGTTGCATAGTTTTGGTTGTAGCTCGGGCTATATGTGTATTCTTGGTATCTTAAGTCTCGGTTGTTTCTCGATTGGTTGTAGTAGTCATTGTATGAATAGTTATTAGCATTATTATTAAAATGTTCAGTTTGTTTATCAGTTGAATTTTTCGTCCAAAACCAGCTATATATATTATTATATAAACTAGTAAAATATCCATCTAGCGATGCTTTTCGTTTATATCTTTCGTCATCTTTCTCAAATATATTTGTATCTTTGTCTTTTGAATATTTTTTCAAAAGTATCTCTGATAAAATTGTTTTGTTTTCATTGTTGTTAGCTTTCTCCAATTTTAATACCAATCTCTTTACAGCATAATCGATTTTATTTACTAATGTTTCATTTAACCCATTGAAATTGTCAGTATTTTTCCTATTACTTATTTGTTTATTTGCTAAGTTTAAAATATGTTTAAAATCATTCAAATTTGTACGTCTCACTAATATTGGTGAAGCACTCACATCATCTTTATTTCTATTGACTGTTGCTTTATTTGTCATATATTCGTCTAGTAATCCAATTTTTATATTTTCAAGTACTTCTTCAACATGGTTTTCTTCGAATTTTTCAATATTTTCTAATATATCTTCATATTTTTTAATAAATTGAATTTGGCTTTTGGTCGCACATTCAACACTCGCACATCTCTTTACACGAATATCAAAATCCGGATCTGTTGGTGCTTTAATATAATAATTATTACTTTTCGCGATAATATTTATTATAGCCGCAACCACTATCAAAGCTAGAACCATTTTGATAAAACAACGAATTTCGAATGGTTTTCTGTTATTTTAAATTTTCTACACCGTATTTTATATGACGTTTTATTTTTGGTCATAACACAATTAATGTTTTTGTAGAACTAAATAATAATATAGCTCGTGTCATTAGTCAGTTATCGCGTTTTGTGAGACAAGGTCTGCAGTTCAAGTTTGTTTATATTTTATTTAAATATATTGTTTATGTTTATATTTAGAAAAATAATTACGTAATAAAGGTGTGTGTGTGTATGTTTGTCACTTCTTTCGGTGTCAACTGCCTCGGTGGTGTAGTGGCTAGCATGTACGGCCGCACACCCGGTTCTGGGTGCGAGTCCCGGGTCGGGCCAAGTATAGTTATTGAGTCTTTCTGTATAGTAAGTTTCAGTAACAGCCCAGAGTTGGGAAGTTGGCGGTGGTACATAAGTACACACACACGTTTTTTTATTAACTTACTTACAAAGTACACCTAAAATTCCTGCAATATAGAGTAAAAATATTATATTTTTATATAAATATACAAACAAATCTACGTAGTCTATTTGTTATATATATATATATTCATTATATGTTAAATATTAGCATAATATATAGCGGAAGTGGTCAGAGTTATGTTTCAAATACGTATATAATTCATGTTTCGTGGAAAAACGTATTAATATCTATTTATATCCTATTAAAATGCCTCGGTGGTGTAGTGGCTGGCATGTACGGCTGCTCATCCGGAGGTCCTGGGTTCGAGTCCCGGGTCGGGCCAAGTTTAGTTATTGAGTCTTTCTGTATAGTAAGTTTCAGTAATAGCCCGGAGTTGGGAAGTTGGCGGTGTTTCACCCCCGCGCCTCGGAGAGCACGTAAAGCCGTCGGTCCTGCGCTGACACTCACCGGTCGTGTCTCGTGTCGTCCCACCGGAGAATGAGAGTGACAGGAATAGAGAGTGCACGTTGTGTCTGCACTATAATATCTCCTGCAGAATTATTGAAACTTTGGAAATAATGTTTATAATAGTAAATAATATTCCTTTATGAATTTTATATATATATGTAGATGTTGATAATTTTTCGTTAATATTATTTAAATACAGTTTATACAAGTTTAGAAGCTAGGCTGTATAGAGGCTCGCATGTTTTCGCTTTTTAATTCTAGGGTTCCATAGTTAAGGGTGCTAACGGAACCCTATTACTAAGCGTTCGCTGTCCGTCCGTCTGTCCATCTGTCAGAGGACTGTATCTCATGAACCATAATGGGTAGAGAGTTGAAAATTTCAATGTGTATATCTATTGCCACTAAATTGGAATCCTTGTGTGTTTATCCGACTCGTACTAGACTGTTTTTGTGATTCTTGACAATTCCTATACTTTTTTCTACGTTAATAATCGAATATAGAACACACTACGGTAAATATTTACATGTTCAAATATAATTTGGCAAATAGTATATTTTAATTTAATATTATCATAAACCACATCCTGTTAATAAATAATTAATAATATCAATCGTGCAATGGAGCGTCGCATTAGGTGGTAATACACGGTGAAGGAAAACATTGTGAGGAAACCTGCATGTCTGAGAGAAGCTAGCAGTTTTCAAAAGACATGTGAAGTCCGCCCGCACTCGGCCAGCGTGGTGGACCGTGGCCTGATCCCTCTCGTAATGAAGAGAGGCCCACCCCCAGCAGTGGGACGTGATAAAAGGCTTTAAATAAATAAGTAAATACGTTGGGACATTAACACACAGCACCATCTAGTTTCAAGGTAAGCTACGAGGCTTGTGTTATGGATACCAGATAGTTGATACACTACACATACATAACTTTAAATAAACCTGCGTCATCACACAACTGAATGACCCCAGCGGGACTCGAACCCGCGACCGCTGGCACAGAAATTAGGGTCACTACAAACTGAGCCAAACGTGTCATCGAATTTTAAATTGACATTACTTTTTATTTATGAACCTATTGAAATAAAACAAATACTAAATGTTAAGTGAAGCTTATCACAATACATTAATGAAAACCGCATTCAAATCGGTTAAGCCGTTTCTGAGATAAGCGCGCACAAACAGACAAAAATTCTAAAAATCATTGTTTTGGGGTTCTATTGCATTAATAAAGGCCCCCAATAGTAGTTTTCCTCAAATATCTTCCATGTACAGACACTTTTTTTATCATGTATGTATGTATTCAGCCCTTTTTATCGTCCCACTGCTGGGGGTGGGCCTCCCTTCAGTACGAGGGGGATCAGGCCATAGTCCACCACGCTGGCCAAGTGCGGGTTGGCGGACTTCATATGTCTTTCGAAAACTTGCTAGGTTCTCTAAGACATGCAGGTTTCCTCACGATGTTTTCCTTCACCGTAAGACAAGTGGTGATCATGTTGGGAATGATTCGCACATGAAAATATCAGAGATGTGAGACCCGGGAATTGAACCCGCTTCATTCGGTTTCCCAAGCGAGCGCGTTACCACTGGGCTACCACTGGCTTTTAATCTAGCTAAGTCACTAGTATGTATGTATGTATAATACTCACAGGGTCAGATGTATGTCCGTTGGTGTATTTATCCTGGAGGGAAGAAAGGCTGGAGAGACTGTCTGTCTGTTTCTGAGAGATGTAATCATGTTAGAAATGATTCGCACATGAAAAACACAGAGGTGCGAGACCCGGGATTTGAACCCGCTTCACTCGGTTTCCCAAGCGAGCGCGTTACCACTGGGCTACCACTGCCTATACTTCATGCTAATAATATGAAGAGGGGAGAGAGGAGACTTAACGTTATAGACGTCTCAAACACATACTTGTTACAGTTATTTTTTTAAAATTGTAATATTTATAATAAATTAAATAAATAATATTGCTATATTTAATTATAATATATATATATATATATATATATATATATATATATATATATATATATATATATTAAATGTTTAGAAATAAAAATCAACAAATATTGTAAGGTACTTTATTGCCATTATTGAATTTTTTGAAATCATTGTTGTAAAATTGTGGGTAGGCTGTCTGTAACAACTGTACCTTCGAGACATCTAACACCTCAGTCACTCCCGTGACCATGGATGCTGTACAGCATTCGAAACGTCGGGAACCAAAAATCAAAATAAATCCGCGGAAAAATCCGAAAAGATGGTTTTATTTAAAAAAAGGTTATTTAACGTATATTTCATTTTAAGTTATTACGTATTTTATTGAAGTTTTTTATTTGTCACAAACTATTTCTCAACAGTTTTGCTAATTTGTATGATAAAATTTGATTTGGTATAATTTCAGTGACAGCAATATAAAATAAGTAGACTACTGGCAGCAGTTGTTATAATACTTTTTTATTATACAAAAATAATATTATTTAAAAAGTCGGGTTTGTTACAAAACTTAAAACTCGAAAACGGCTGGGTCGATTTTTATAATATTTGTTTTGTTGGATTTGTCTTCACCCCGAATAGCACAATAACTATTAAAAGAACGGAAAAATTCACGAAAAATATATATTAAAAAAAAATCAAAAGAGACGAACCTGAGTGAAGCGAGGGTGAGTCGCTAGTATGTATAGATAGCAATATTTTAAACTCTTTTAAAATTCAAAGTATTAAATAAAAATACATAAAATAAAATTTTCAATCATTTATTTTGTACAGCAAAGAGACGATGTCTCACATTTTATTTACAATTAATTAAAAAACGTATCCTACAACATTCATCATTTCAACTACGATTCGTGCTTGACCGTGTGACGTCACGAAAAACTTAACTGTCTACAAAAAAAATTCTATTCCAACATATGTAATAATTATTAAAAAAACAGTAATAATAGTGAAAAAAGCCCAAAAAATGTATTTTTTTTCTGTTTTTTTTTCTCAATGCGACGTCACACAAGTGTCGGCAGAAAGGAAATAATACCGTAATATTTACAATTTACAAGAAAAAAGTCTAAGTGACTTCATTTTCACCCGAAATGGAGTCAAATTGTGATACGAACGACTTGACAAATCGATTTTTTTATATATATTATATACATATAAAATATATAAAAAAATATGTATGTATAAATAGTTATGAAAAAATAATTATTATCCAAACCGAAAAACAAAACGTGTATTTTTTTAATAAATTTTACACAAACAAATAAATAAATAATCACGTCCCATTTTGATTAATGATAATCATATCAAAATTATAAATATATACATATATTAATAAATATATATATATTTAAATGGCTGTTTTTATTTATATAATAAAAAATCAATATGTTAAGTCATTCGCAACAATAGAACGATTCCATGTAAAGTGGGTGGTAAAGACCGCATTGCTCCCAAACCCCTCTAAATTAACCCGAGATCAACTTATCATTATTCCATATCACAATAAAATTAAAATTACAAATTCAATCCCACGGCCATTTTTGTTCCAAAAATTTTTGGAAATTTTCCGGGGGGTCCAAAATTTTTGAAAATTTTCTAAGGAAATTTTCTATAACAACTTAATGACCGTGTTGATTAAAACTGTAAAACTTAGACTAGATCACTAATTTTTCGTTGTCGGTGTCCCTATGTTTAATAACCCACTATAACCCCTGAACTGGTTGGTCATAAGGTCCCTGTACATTGCCAATTGACGTTGGTCCATTGGACCCAGACTATTATAAAACGCATTCATATACAAGGGGTCCATAAAAGGGTTCAAACTAGGTACAGATTTTTGCATTTCCATCATCTGAGTTAAGTTTGAACCCTTAAATGCGTTGGGGTCTTTTGAACTAGTTGGGGATTCTTCTCTATTTGAGATCTGGTAGTTCGGAACGACTATTGAGGGCTTTTTGGGGGACGGGAACTGTTTGGGGTAATCTTTTGGGGGTGTCGGGGTTTTTGCAGAGATGAATTTGCCGTTTGAGGAGCGTTTTTGTGGGGGTCTCTTTGGGGGTGTTTGGGATTTAGCGTTTACTAATGTTATTTCTAGATTTGAACCAACTACAGCTTTGCCGTCAAGAAGAGTATAGTTTTTGCTTAGGTTCTGGGGCGTGTTGGGGGTTTTGGACGGCGAGGGGGCGGGGGGTATTCTAACTATTTCAACAGCAGGTTTTTGTATAGGAGTTGTTTGAGTTTTGCAGGTTAAGTCCAATATATCTTGAGGGGTCGAGGGAGGCGTTTGGATACTTCTTTGGGGTTTGATAGGGGTCCCTTGCAATACATGAAGGGTTGGCATGAAGGGGTCCTTAGGATTACCGTAGACGGTTTTCTCGGGGCCAGAATTGCCGAAAGCACTTGAAGCTTGAATAACTTTGGGGGCTTGAACACCATTGGGGTAAGTCGGTGGGATAATATTATACATTTGGAATATTTGTGCCTGAGTCATGATTTGGTGTTGAATTGTAGGGTTAAGGATGATAGGGCTAGGGGTTATTAAGGGGTTTAAAGGGGGATGAGGCCAGACGGGGCCGGGGGGCACCGCGGTTACTTCGAGGCCTCGTTCTTTGAGAATTTCTAGCTTCTTTTTCTTAATGCCTTGTGGACTTTCCGGATATTCATCGAGATCGATTATTTCCGGACTTTTTGGTTTGTAGGGGACCTGTAATATAAATAATATTTCTTAAATAAATTAAGTTTGATACGTTATAATGCCTCAATAGACTAATATGTACGCGAAGACACAAAAATTATACCATTTGTACGCCCATTAACCGCACGCGCTCTACTTCTTTATGATGTCAATTAAGTACTATTTCTTTGACTATACCCCCTAAAAATTTTTGCCTTATTAAAATTTTCAATGAATCCTTTTTAGTACTTTTTTATTTTACTAGCTTTTGTTAGTCACTCCGCTCGCGTAGTTTATTTATAATTATTTGTTCCATTTCTGAGGGGCGTATCGTATTGTGAGATAGCCTTACTTTCTTAATAAATAAGCTATAATTAAATTGCAAGTTCTTAAACGTATAAAATTTTGAAATTCGTATTCAAACAACCAATACCAAAAATAATCACTTTAGACTATAGTTTAATTTTATATTATAATATACCCACCTCTACGATTTCATCGTCGCTATGGTTGTTGTGTGGCGGGTGATGGATCCCGAAGTTGTTGATAGTGGGTGGTGAGGAAGATGAGTCTGCCCGAGGCGGGACGGGCGCGGCTGGAAACATTTATTAGACATCAGACATTGGACATTAAAAAAACAACACACACACATACACACACAAACGCACACATTTATCAATATAGAAAACTATCTTTTTGCATATATTCGCGGATTTATTTTGATTTTTGGCTCCCGACCTTACAGTAATTGAATTAAAATTGTAATTTCAATGTATACTAGAGACTTACCCTCTATTCGCTCGGGTTCGCCTCTTGGTACGTTTTTAAGGGTTAGTATGAAATACAAATCTTCGAATTACTCGGCATTTCTGTACGTATTGTATGCATATATTATACATATAAACCTTCCTCTTGAATCACTCTATCTATTTAAAAAACCCGCATTAATACCCGTCGCGTAGTTTTAAAGATCTAAGCATACATAGGGACAGACAGCGGGAAGCGATTTTGTTTTATACTATGTAGTGGTACTCACGCGTGGCGGAGGCGGAGACGGGGCGCGCGGGCTTCACGCGCACCGCGCGCAGCGAGCTGCGGCCGGCGGGGCGCGCCTTTTGCTGGAAACCACATTTTTTTTTAGTTGATATTTTTTGGAAAATTTTAAATGGGAATTGCGTACCAGATACCTTTATTAAAATATTGTAAAATAATATAAAATATTCATTGTTTTTTTTTTGAAAATTGGTTGATTCCCCATACAGACTTTTATTCCTGGGATAAAAACTATCCTATGTCCTTTTCAGGGTCTCAAACTGTTTTCTTACCAAACTTCATCTAAATCGGTCCAGTGGTTTCAGAGATTATTCGGTACACACAAACAAACAACAAAAAATTTCCTCTCTATAATATTAGTATAGATAAACATGAATGCTTCTTTGCATATTTGTTCTTTCTGCATTCCTAAACCATTCATCCGATTGTGATGAAACTTTGATTACTGTTCTGCATATGGCAAAATTTTGATCAAATAAAACAAGGCTTACATTAAAATAACATAAAACAGAGAACCATTTAGCTTTTTATAAAGCAAATTTTATTTGTAAATATTTATTTACTGATTTATGTATATTTTGGGCCCCCTACAATCTTTTTGTGTCCCTTTTAGTGAAATATATTAAAATATTATTTTTTTCGTGGAAAAACAATTTTTATTGTTCCTCTTAATCTTATTAACACGAAAAATGCAAAAGTTTGTAAGATAATAAGCTAATACTTATTGTCGCGTAGTGGAGAGTGTGTAACGTCATTACACTAAAATTAATAATTATATATCTATAAAATGGACCACTATTTTAATTGGGAGACTCTACGTACATATGTCAGTTTGTCTCTCCTTCTCGTTGAAACGGCTGGACGGATTTTGATAAGATTTAGAACACAGATAGGCTATAAACTGGAGTAAAGGTCAGGGACTCGAGTGAAGTAAGGGTAAGTAAATAGTGTATTCAGCCTTTTTAACGTCCCACTGCTGGGGGTGGGCCTTCCTACAATACGAGGGGGATCAGGCCATAGTCCACCACGCTGGCCAAGTGCGGGCGGACTGAGCATGTCTGTAGACAACTCGCTAGGTTCTCTCAGACATGCAGGTTTCCTCACGATGTTTTCCTTCACCGTAAGACAAGTGGTGATCATGTTGGGAATGATTCGCACATGAAAATATCAGAGATGTGAGACCCGGGATTTAAACCCGCTTCATTCGGTTTCCCAAGCGAGCGCGTTACCACTGGGCAACCACTGGCTTTTAATCTAGCTAAGTCACTAGTATGTATGTATGTATAATACTCACAGGGTCAGATGTATGTCCGTTGGTGTATTTATCCTGGAGGGAAGAAAGGCTGGAGAGACTGTCTGTCTGTTTCTGAGAGAGGTGGTGGAGGAAACGTGTGTCGGAATTGCCTGGAAAAGAAGTTTTTTTTATTAGTATTTTTTTTGTTAGCTACGTGTATCGGAATTGCATGGAAAAAATGTTTTTTTTTTATCTTATAATTTTTTTTCTTAGATTTACGCGAATATCTGATATTTTAAATAAAACTATCTTTTGGGATTGTTTTGCGGATTTATTTTAATTTTTGGTTCCCAAAGTGGTAGTTTTGGTTTTATGGTGGCAACCAAAAATCAAAATAAAACAGCGAAATAATCCGAAAAGATAGTTTTTAATTTTTTTTCTATGTTATGTTTTTAGGTTGATGTTAATACGGATTAGAAGTAATATAATAGATGGATATAAATATACATAATATTGATATTAACATATTTTTTTTAACTTTGTATTTGAAGTTTCTTATATAGTAAAAACTGAATGTTTTCGGATGTCCGAAAAATAATTTCAAATGATTGATGGAATATTAAAGATAATAACTATTATTTTATTATCACATAGTAAATATACAAAAAAGAAACAAATATGTATGTATATTAGTAAAAAATATATAGATTTTTTTTAAAGTCGGTCAAAAATGTAACTTTAAAACTTACCTAAATTTAATTTATGTGCTAATTCATTCAAAAACACCGAACTACCCTCATTTTTGGATTCCGTCAACTCACTCTCCATTTTCCCCAAACTAGGCTCTATCAATTTCTCTACTGGCTTCACGAAAATCTTCGCAGCCTTCTCTTCTTCTGGATTTTTCAAGGATTCTAAAAACTCTCTATTTAACTCTTCTGCGGGTTTAGAAGTTATGTTCAATTCTTCTTTTGTCAGTTCACCGGTTTCGTTATCTAATACCAATTTATCCGGATTTCCGATTTTATCCGGATTTCCGAGTTTTTCCGAAACTTCCGATTTGTCGGAATTTTCAAGTTTTGGGGATGGAGTTCGGAGTCTCTTCTCTGGTAGTTCGGATTTCGTGTCTAGATCCCTTATTGGGGAGTCTGTCACGTCTATGGTATCTATTGTCTTTGGTTCTTCGAGCTTTCCATTTGCTAATTTGGAATACTTTTTTCCTTTCCACCATTCATGGTTTTCGTATTGGAGGAGATATCTGAAAAAGATTATTTTTAAATTAATATAGATAAGTCAAAATATAAATACTAAATTATTAAAAAAAATTTTTTTTAAGCAAACCAAATTTATTGTGTTTTCAAAATTTATTTTCAAATATATCCGAAAATTACATTAAAATTTTGAGTAATATTATAAAAAAAAAATCTAAAAGAAAATAATATCGTCCATTTCCCAATCACTTGTGGTCGGCGCAGTACATCTTCTGTACTGCTGATAGGATTTGGCAAAAGTTTTACGACCGGCCGCCTCACGCCTGCCTGACGTCAACCCTCCTTGGGAATGCTTATTGCATAGCACGGAAATCTTGTTATATGGACATTCGATATAGTTTTCTTTTATAACACTAGCATTGCTTGGATAACCAGCTATCACCATACCAAATTTCATCAAAATCGCTTCAATGGTTTTCCTGTGATGCGGTAACAGACAGACAGACAGACAAAAATTCTAAAAACGATAGATTCGGCCTCTGTATCGATAATAATGTCTATTTTAATAAGATAAAAAAATTATAATATACAGATTCGGCTTAGTTACAATTTTATTATATGTATAGATTTATTTTTTATGTTTTTATAATGATATTGTATATAGTGCGTATTTTCAATATCGCGGCTATTTCGTGTCATTGCGACCATATCTGGTCTATTATGATCGCCGCTTTTTATACTAGAGTATAACCCTATGACCCTAAACCCTATGACCCTATAGAGTATAAATATGTATATACTCAGCTGATGTTAAAAACTGCAGGATTTTCTTAGGGTTACACTTTTTTATTTCATCATTCTAATAATAAAATTATTTCATTCTAATAAAAATAAAGAAATATCCTAGTGTAGTGTTGTTGTTGTTTATTTCGTTGCACTAAAATTATAAATAGCGCTGACATTTGTCGAGGAAACATAATTTATTATTATATAAATCTATACATATAATAAAATTGTAACTAAGCCGAATCTGTACATTGAATATTTTTTAGAAAATCTTATTGTAATAGACATTTTTATCGATACAGAGGCCGAATCTATAGTTTTTAGGAATTCTGTCAATCTGTCTGTTACCGTTAACGCGGGCAATGCTAGTGTTTTTATTTGATGTTGTATATAATGTGTTTCTTTTGTTGGAGATCCTAATAAAAATAAAAAAATATCCTAGTGTAGTGTTGTACCGACCGCTCGTACACGCGGCGCAGGCGCGGCGCGCGCTCGGCGTAGCGCCGCCGCCACAGCTGCTCGCGGCACGCGCCGTAGCCGCCCGCCGCCGTCACCCACGCGTACAGCGACCGCAGCGACACTGCGGCAACGACATGTCGGTACATTACACAGCACCATCTGGTTCCATGGCGAGCTACGAGGCGCGTGTTATGGATACCAGATAGTTGATACACTACACATATATAACTTTAAATACATACATATTATAAATATAAACACCCATGACTGGAGTACAAACATTCGTGCTCATCACACAAATGAATGCCCCCAGCGGAACTCGAACCCGCGACCGCTGCCACAGCAAATAAAGTTACTACAAACTGAGCCAATTTTTTTTTATGTAAACAAATAAAATTTAAATAACTATAATTCTAAAACATTAAAATATGCTGTTGACACATCATTGCCAAGTTATGTTTTCTCTTAGAAATTTATTTATTGTTTTTAAGCATGGAAGACAAGAAGCGGGTTCAAATCCCGAGTCTCGCACCTCTGATATTATATATCATGTACGAATCATTTCCAACATGATCACCACTTGTATTACGGTGAAGGAAAACATCGTGAGGAAACCTGCATGTCTGAGAGTACCTAGCAAGTTTTCGAAAGACATGCTCAGTCCGCCCGCACTTGGCCAGCGTGGTGGACTATGGGCTGATCCCCCTCGTATTGAAGGGAGGCCCACCCCCAGCAGTGGGACGTTAAAAAGGAGTGACTAATAATTTAATTATTAACAAAACAAAGTAAACTCACCATTTTTAATACTATGCGATATTTTGATATCAGTTTTGTGCTTTAGAAATTCTCTAAGTTGCCCCAGAAAGGCTTCATCCTTGGCTAATTCTTCTGGGTTCTTCTCTACTTCTTCTTCTTCTTCGCTCTGCTTCTCTGCGCCGTTTCGGAGGGATAGTCTTCTTGGGGTCTAAAGAAGAATATCAGTGTTGGTAAATGGTTGATATTTCTAAAATAAAAAGGAAACTTTAGGTGCTGTTTTTTATTTTACTTATATATAAAATTTTGTACAGCTACTCTGTTGGTCTAATGACTAGAATGAGATCCTGGGTTCGAGTCCCGGGTCAATCCTTTAGGATTTACGAACGAGATTGATAGATAGGGATTAGGAAAGGATGGTGAGTCGCTAGTTAAAAATGAACAACTTATTATATTTTATTAAAATATGTAGATACTGTTATTAATAATAATTTGTCCTAAAAAGTAAAAACTAGTTAGCTTGCATCCCCATACAAACTTTAATCCCCATTTTCTCCCCCTTAAGGGATGATTTGCCGGGATAAAAAGTATCCTATGTCCTTTCCAGGGTCTCAAACTATCTTCTTACTAAATTTCATCTAAATCTGTTCAGTAAATTCAGAGATTGCCCCCTACAACCTCACAAACTCGCTTACTTTACCTCTTTATACTATTAGTGTAGATATGAGTATGTATTTATTTGCATGTTGTTTGCAATATTTTAAATTTCAATACGTAGTTGTAATTTTCATAATTTGTTTTCGGTTTTTGTACTTAAATAAATAAAAAAATAACTTTAAACCAACTCACCTTAATATCAGGGGTGTTCCTGTCACTGTCACTCGAGCGCGAGTCCGGGGATCTATCCGCAGACCTATCCCGGGACCGCGCAGTCCTGCGCCGCCGGCCTCGGGGCCTCCCCTTCAGTTTAGGGGCTAGATGGTTACAGACGAACTCATGACCTTCAAGTTCTGGGTATTCGAAGGTGTCCTGAAAAATTATTTATTTATTTATATATAATAAAATATATGTTATCTATACTAATATTATAAATGTGAAAGTTTGTGAGTATGGATGTTTATTACTCTTTTACGCCAGAACGGCTGAACGGATCTGGATGAAATATAGCACAGAGATAGATTATAATCTGAAATAGCACACAGGCTACTTTTTTCCCGGGAAAAATGTACGGTTCCCGTGGGATTAGTTTGTTTTTGTGGGTGAGCCGCTAGTACAAAATAAAGTAACAGCATGTCGACAAAGAGTATCTTATCTCTTTAAGAGATTTCTTCCAGAAAACCTTCAGAAGTTAAAAATTAAGTAATTTAATGAGGTGTAGGTACAGTACAGCATTAAATGGTAAAAGCATAATGTTAAAATATATCAACTAAATATTATAATTACACCAAAAGACACATGCATACAAACATACATATATACATACATACTTATATGTATGTTACGGTTATTTTGATGTATCCCAGGAACTTTAGCTGTAGTTTTTTAAGTGTGACTAAAAAATTTATAGACGGTATCCGCCAAAATAAATTTCGAAGAAAAACCACAATTACGAGCCGATGCAAAGAACATCTAATATATTTCGATACGTAAAATACATATTTACCTATTAGATATACTCGTACATATCTTAAAATATTGTAGGCTGGCACCAACTTCGAAAATATCTGATTAGGTATCTATTCTAAATGAAAACCCCCGTTTAGTTATTTTTTACTTTTTAGTGCCTGGAAGTCGGTTTTTATTTAATTTTTTTTATTTTAAAACACTATTGTTTGGCTTCATTTTTAGAGTTCTATGGCGGTCTGTCTATATTATCCCTTAGTTTAAGCTATTCAATTAACAAAAAGAAATGGGGACAATAATTTGTGTCTGCGCGTACACTTGTGCACTATAATATCTCCTGCAGTTGGCTAGTCCTAGTATGATTAAAAAAAACCTTTTCCTCACCTTACAGTACAATATCCTCGTATTTCTGGTGGGGGCTGCATACCCCCCCAAAGCTGCTACCAGGGAATCCCTCAACCAATCCGCCTGAATGCCCTCGAGCCGAGCCAGCAACGCCCGATAACGGCAGTATCGAGGATATGAGAAGACCACCACACCTGGGTCGTCTACGTCTACCGCTGGAAAGATAGAATGATTTTTTCTTTTAAGGTCTAGAAGAATTGGTCTATTATTCTTACCTTAACCATCTTTATGTATATAATAAAATAATATAATACAAAAAAAAAATCAATTTAAGAAAATAATTGTAAAAAAACTATCCAGCTCCAATAAATTAAATTTTACGGAGCGCTCGGCGTGACGTCACAGTATGATATACACAGAGACATGACGACTCAACTTGTAGCGACAAAATCGCTAACCGCTCTGCTATGATATACTCTGACGTCACATTCGGCCTGACCAATAGCGTGCGTTCCAACTGTACTTCGAATTTCCCACCTATATTTATACTTTTTAATAAATATTATCTTAATCAAAAAGAAATAATATTAAAAAATATAAAGGTTTAATTCAAAAGCAATAAAGATTATAAAAAAAATATTTCACCTTCATTTAAATCACACGCATATTGAGATAAAAATATTTGAATTCCAAACTCCTAAACACCCAAAGCAAAAAAAAAATAAAAAAAAATCACCCCAAAACGACAAAAACCTAAAAAACACCTACTTATAGCACTTTTCTCTCTTTCCACATCACTGAAGTCCAGTTTCGTGTGATGCAGAGGAGCGGTCAGCCGAGGGTCTGATGGGGGCGCACAGGCTCCTCTCCACACTGCCCTGAGACCCCATCTCCATCCAGCCCCATTGCACACCCAACTGAGAAGGTCCTCTGCTTTGAGAACTACCTTGTCGTTGATGGCTAGGACTTCATCCTGGAAGAATAAAATTAAAGATTATAATATTTTCTTAGATTTACGCGAATATTTGACTAACTATTATTATATTAAATAAAATTAACCAATAACAAATATTGTAAGGTACTTTGGTGCCATTTTTGTATTTATTTAAATCATTTTGTAATTTGTGGATATATTATACTGTCTTTAAGAAGTATATAAATCCACGAAAATACCCGAAAAGATAGTTTTATTTAAATTTAAAGATTAGTTTAGGTTATATCCATTCCGCGGCCAACATTCTTGTTAAAATTCCACACGGACATGACTTGTACAGTAATAATCTATACATATAATAAAATTGTAACTAAGTCGAATCTGTACATTAAATATTTTTTGGAAAATCTAATTGAAATAGACATTATCAATACAGAGTCCGAATCTATAGTTTTTAGAATTTTTGTCTGTTTGTCTGTCTATCTGTTACCGCATCACGAGAAAACCACTGGACAGATTTTGATGAAATTCTGTATGATGACAGCTGGTTATCCGGGTCAACATACAGTATACTTTTTACTGCGGGAAAATATCTAATCTTTGAGAAATCTATACTAAACGTTAAAACGTCCCTAGTTGTACATAAATAAATTAATTTAATAGCAAAAAAGCAGACAAAGCCTTGTGATATGCATATATATCTAGTACATACACGCGTACATTGTCAACAATACTTATATATAATTAGAAGGAATAAATCCGGTCGATTCCAGCCCCGTTACCGGCTGGGGGTGGGTGGCGACGTACTCTGTACACTGTTTTTGACTAACTTAAAAAATGAGAGTATGAGTTTTTAATATATTTTTTTATTGTCTACTAGCATTGCCCGCGGCTCTAATAACTAGAAACTAAATTCTTAGGTTTTACACATTAGTATACTCTTACATTACAGTTTTTGAATTTTTTCTCAGAAATGAGATTTTTCCGCGGTAAAAGTATCCTTAAAGTTGACCCGTATAACCAACTATCATCATACCAAATTTCTTTAAAATCCATACAGTGATTGTTCTGTGATGCGGTAACAGACAGACAGACAGACAAAAATTCTAAAAACCATAGATTCGGCCTCTGTAGATTTTCCAAACAATGTCTAATGTACAGATTCGGCTAAGTTACAATTTTATTATATGTATAGATATGTTACGTGCTATCTCATAAATTAATTTTTATTAGTCATATTTATAATGATATATGAGATAGAGATAATTGTTTGTGAAATGAAAGGGTTTAGATAACATGTCATTATAAAACCGTTAAAAAGTAAAAGTTTAAAAATATATAGAAATGACATATTGTTCTATGACATCTATATATAAATAGGCAAAGATAATATAATTCAGAGCCTTTTCTCTTCTGTTCATCAATCGATTTACTTTTTTTTTGGTCAGTAGCTATTGATTACGATTTTTATAATGACACAATCCGCCCGCGTTCAGATGTAAAAAGACCAAATTCTTAGGTTTTACATATTAGTATACTCTTACAATGCAGTTTTTGTATTTTTTCTCAAAAATGAGACATTTTTCCGGGGTAAAAAGTATCCTATATGTTGACCCGGACAACCAGCTATCACCATACCAAATTTCATCAAAATCCCTCCAGTGGTTTTTCTGTGATGCGGTAACAGACAGACAGACACACAAAAATTCTAAAAACTATAGATTCGGCTTCTGTATCGATAATAATGTTTATTTCAATAAGGTTTTCCAAAAAATATCTAATGTACAGACTAGGCTTAGTTACAATTTTATTATATGCATAGATTACAGCTGAATTGAAACTATAAAATACGCCATTTCAATACAATTTATATTTTTATACATCAACGATTATAGAATAATATCTTGTCTAATTCCAATTCCATCTTGACTAAGTTTTGATTAGATTTTTTTTATATTACACGATATAACACTTAAAAATAAATAGACTGATAAAATGTTTAACATATCCTATGTATCAATAAAGTTAAACTAAAATCGGTATAATATAAGCATACAGACGAAATTTTTATTTATTATTATATAAAGTATTTAATATTCCAACTAAAGTACGTCCCTGTGTAATTCTAAACGAAGGGGGCGAACTAAAATTGCTTTCGAATAAGTAACCGCCGTACGGGCGTATTCTGGATATTCATATTATTTAATTTCTCGGGTTTACTTGTAATAGTTTTGTTAAAACTTAAAATCCACACTAATATTATAAACTAGCTGTGCCCCGCGGTTTCACCCGCGTTAAATTTGTTTGATTATAAACATCAGATTTACAATAATGTATGGAATTCTGCCCGATTTGTTCACATTTATTACTGCTCCGCTCCCTTGGGTAGTAGCATGATGATATATAGCCTATAGCCTTCCTCAATAAACGGGCTGTCTAATGCGAAAAGAATTTGTCAAATCGGATTGATAGTTCCTGAGATTAGCGCTTTCAAATAAACAAACTCTGCCTTTTTATAATATGAGTAGTAGGTATAGATGTGAAAGTGTGTTTTTTTTATCCTTCTTTTGCATCGAAACAGAGTGACGGATCGACGTCATTTTTTGTGTGGAGATAGTTGGAGGGCTGGAGAGTGACATAGGCTTTTACCGCGGGAGATTGTCTCATTCCCACGGGAAAACACGTTATAATACAATCTACAACAACTCATCATACCTTTGTAGATATATATATATATATATATATATATATATATATATATATATATATATATATATATATATATATATCTACAAATATATATATATATATAAATATATATATTTATTTTTATATATATATATATATATATTTAACATTAAAAAAGCGAGCGGAGTCACGAGCGAAGCCTCGTATTTATATATTTATAATTTTCTTAAGAATATTTTAAAGAATAAAAAAAAGGCAAAATACCAACCGAAATTTATTATAAACGTTCTCAGAATACGTATTCCAATTTATGTCGACATTCTGTGAATGTTGAAAAGTAATCTCATCTAACTATGTATATATAAAAATGTAAATCGTTTGTTTGTTCGTTGTTTAATTAATTGAATTAGAACTTTTATCAATAATATTATACTTTAAACTAGCGATATACTGTCGCTTCGCTTGTGTTCTTTTTTGGTGCCTATTTATGTTTTATAATTTAACTAGCGGCTCACCGTCGCTTCGCTCGGGTTCCTCCTTAGGTACGTTTCAACGGTTACTATGGAATAGATAGACTATGTATATTATATACATACATAGGTATGATGAGTTGTTGTGTTTTCCCGTGGGAATGAGATAATCTCCCGCGGTAAAAAGAAGCCTATGTCACTCTCCAGCCCTTTAGCTATCTCCACAAAAAAAATTACGCCAACCTATCACTCTGTTTCGACGTAAAAGAAGGACAAACAAAGAAACCCACTTTCACATTATAATATTAGTATGGTTTAGTATAAATATACCTACACAGATCGCCACTTTTTGGCAAATTTTACTAGTAAACCTATAAGTTGCCTTAGGTCATAGCCAATTCGTGTACTAAATCTCATCTAAATCAGTCCAGCCGTTTCAGTGTAAAAGAGTAACAAACATACACATAACTTATAATTATAATTTAGAGGGCTAAATCGATTTTGATAAGAATTCCAAGATTCTTAGCAAGCTTAGATACTATATACACAGTATTTGTATCACTTTTTGATATAAAATGCTACAAATGCTATATAACAATGAATTTATTTAAAAGTAAAATAAAATACGTATTACGTTTCAAGCGTAAAATTAGTCTTTAAAAATATCTTCTGCGAATAATGAAAAATGATCAAAGTCCTTTTGTTAGCAAAAACTACAATAGAAATTGTTACATCAACTTTTTATATATCTAATCTAATATTGATGACGCGTTTGGTTCAGTTTGTAGTGCTGTACCCTACTTGCTGTGCCAGCGGTCGCGGGTTCGAGTCCCGCTGGGGGCATTCATTTTTGTGATGAGCACGAATGTTTGTACTCCAGTCATGGGTGTTTATATTCATAATATGTATGTATTTAAGGTTATATATATGTAGTGTATCAACTATCCGGTATCCATAACACGAGCCTCGTAGCTTGCCATGGATCTAGATGGTGCTGTGTGTTAATGTACCAACATATTTATTTATATAGGTATAAATGGGTAAAGACAAAAGTTCAGTATATTTTCCTTCTCTGATTGTCAATCGATTTTCTTTTTTTTTTGTTTAGTTGCTATTGACGAGATTTAGAGTTACCAATAAAAAAAAATTAAAACAGTTAGTTTCCTATATAAATAGGAAAATTCCATTCATATATTTTTCCTCAAATTTTCAATAATGATTATGTTCCAATTTCAACCACTGAACGAACACTAGTATAATTAAATTCTATAATATACTTATAGACCATCCGGTCTATTGTAGTCGATGCGTAAATTAGAGATAGTACATTCTATTCCAGTTTGATGTAAAATACCGATTTAAAGCGTTATAGTGAGTGGTCCAAAATACATATAAATTCTTGTGAGAAAAAAAACAATGGCTTAATCAATCTCGTTTTGAAGGGAGGCCCACGCCCAGCAGTGGGACGTTAAATATATACATACAATGATCTAGAATGATTGTGCCTTTATTTTTAGTCCAACATGAAAAAAAGCTACTGCTAATACACTAAATTAGTTAAATTGGACCGATTTCAAAGAGGAAGCACTAAAATCGGTCGTAGGTACTTGTCTTTTATATTTGTGTTTTTTTTTAATTAATAGATTATACCTGATTGGTCACATACAAATTTAAAAAAAAAACTGCTCCGAAGTTGAAAAATCATTACATATTTTTTTTTATAAAAAGTTGTTATAATCATACTAGTTTATGTCCGCGACTTTGTTTGCGTGAGGAACGGGGTGGGATTCAAGGGTAGCCTATATCCAATCCCAGGATGCAATCTATATCATTGCCAAATTTTATCGAAATCTGTTCAGCGTTTTAAGCGTGAACAAGTAACAGACTTTCACATTAATAATATTGAGTATAGAAGTATGAATTAATGAAATAAATCTAAATCTAATGCAAAAAGAATTTTTCAAATCGGATTAGTAGTTCCTGAGATAAGCGCGTTTAAACAAACAAACAAACTGACTTTATATAATATGAGTATAGATATACTTAAAATATGTCTTGTATATGTTACGACTAGTTTTTGAGTTCGGAAAAAGTAGATACATATATTTGACTTAATTACCAAACTAAACGAAACGAGGGCGTTTTACTAGTTCATTATATCGGAAATCGAATCTACGACCTCAGGCATATAAGAAAGAGATAGCTTATATCAAAATTACAGGTTAAAAAGATAATTATTTAATACATTTTTTAACTGCACTATTGCAAAGTTTCATTTAAATTAGTATAGTTTTTGCGTGACAAACAACATTCCTGTATATTATTTATATATGTTTTATATATCTAAAATATACAATCTACATACGTAATAATGTCAATGTGTTTGTTCGCCTCAAATAAGATTATACAGCGTGTTTCAAATGTTTTATGTAACACTAGTTGTGGTTGGTGACTACGTCTGTCTGCGACAGCTACCACTAAATTCTTTATTTTGATACATTTTGTTTTTATTTAGCATGTATAGTCTACTAGACGTTGTATACTTTGGAGAATATAGCGGGTTCGATTTCTAAACGGGACCAAACAATATTTCGTATTTAATAAAAGACATGCATATAAAAAATCAATAACCTATATTATAAAAATTGAATGTTTGTATGTTCCTTATGGACTCCAGAACGGCTGTAGCGATTTTGATGAATTTTTCATTCAATCTTCAGTTAACCCAGTGGGTGATCGTGTCAAGTTTGGTAGTTATCGGAAGTTTGAACGCGGGCGAAGCCGCGTGTACTGCTAGTATAATATAATATGTATAAAATTATACTCGAAACTGTAACAGAAATCCGAATTATTTCATTAAGATTTCAAATCACGCTGGAATTAGAACTGCTTGATGATGAAACATTCAAAAACGTTCCTTTTAAGAATTAATGTAGGTATAAGCTTTGTTTGAAATTAATTAGAATGTTCGAACCTTGATAGTATTTCTATCAAATGTTTATAGAAATTTAATTAGATTCTTTTATTTAAAATAGAATATTAAAACCTTTAAATTAGAATAAAAACTTTTTACATAATATAGGTATAATAAAAAACTGTTTTGTATAATAAAATACGGTTTGCAGCTAGTTAAAGAAATATAAAAAATATTAAAAAAAAAAACATAATATACAGTATAATTTTGAGTTTTTAAACGTCAGTACATCATAAAAACTTACCTAACATAAAATTTGTAGTTTCTGAGATATAACATACAAAAAAAATGTAATAAAATATAATTTCCATACTAATATTATAAATGTCAAATCTGTCTGTTGCCTTTCCAAGCTTGAACCGCCGATCAGATTTCGATAGGATTTGGCAAGGATAAAAATCATCCTGCATAAATAATCCAATCATTAATAACTGCGACTCAGCTCGTATAACTAAGGCTGTTGTTAACATTGAAACAATTTATTTTATTATATGCTTAAATAATATTCTTAGTAAATAAATAAAATTAAATCCTGGGGGCGAATATAGATTACTTTTTAACTTTTTGTGAGTTTGTGACGTTGTAGGGGGTGATCTCTAGATCTACAGAACCGATTTAGATGAAATTTGGTAAGAAGATAGTTTGAGACCCGAGAAAGGACATAGGATACTTTTTATCCCGGAAATCATCCCTTAAGGAGGTTAAAATGGGGATAAAAATTTGTATTGGGAAGCAAGCCAGGAACGAACCCGAGCGAAGCGAAGGTGAGTCGCTAGTCTTCTATATAAATAAAAATAAATAACCGAAATGTATGTACACGCATAACTTCGGTTCGACTGCACGAAATTGGATAATTAAATAAATAAATAAAAAATAATAATAAGTAAAAAAATTATAAAAGATTTTTTTAAATCTCATGATTTGAAAAGTGAGTGAGTGAAATAGTTTTTATCCCGGAAAAATCCCTTAAGGGAGTAAGAATGTTGATGAAAGTTGGTATGGGGACGCAAGCTAGGGACGAACCCGAGCGAACCGAGGGTAAGTCGCTAGTAAAAAGTAAAATATAGTTTCTAATAACAAACAAATGTTACACCATGTATAACGTCACACACACACACCACACACATACAGACGCAAACGGAATTGATAGCGCGATCTATTCGGTGCAACAACCCTGAGATAGGGCGAGAGCGCACGAGAGGGACCTATTATATAATTAATTATATTTTGTATTATGTATGTTTGTTTGTTTAATTTTTATGATGACATAAGTAGTATTAATAAGCTTAGTTATTGTTGTTAGAAAAGTTGTCGGTTAGTACGAGATATAACATTTTTCAGATATTTAAAAAAAAAACAGCCGAGCAAAGCTGTTGGTTAGTTTATTTGTACATATGTAGCATAAAACTTGTAAAATAATACAAATATATTTGAATCAACATTATTATATAATATTTTTGTTATATTTATTCATTTAAAAATATAGCAATTTATATACTTAATAGGCATTAAATATATACCCATACAAGTATCAAACTCAAGAACACTGCTCTTAATTTACTATCATAAGTTTTATTTATGTTTTTTAACATTTTATTTTTTGAAAGTCATTTTAAGTTGTTTGGCAGAAACACGTTGACCTTTTATTTTTAAATAAAACTAAATCAAAACTGTCACGTGTAGTAAAAAAAAACAAATATTGGAATTGGAAAATTATTATTTAAACATAAACCTTAAAAATCAACTAAAATCTGATACTATATATATAATAATACTTTTTTTCTTTCTTATAAAGTATATTCGAAATATAAATAATTAATATAAAAAACTTTTATATTTCTTCGAGGCATTATTTTGATTTATTACATATAAATAGCTTTTATTATTATGTATATGATATATAACAAAAAAATCTAGTTTTTAAATTAAAAAAAAAGTTTTGACAGACAAACAAACAAAACATACGAATGATCAGGGTTTCGTTTTGTCACTGAATCACGGATTTATACCTAAAATCAACATTAAGACAACCGGCTCATAATGATGCCCATTAAGAATCTTAATCAGTAGTAGAATCTAGGTTAGATGGCATATTATTATTTTATTAAATCGTGTGAACTTTTCGTTTGAAAATGTATGTTTACATAAAAATTATGGCCTCTTTAGCCGTATTTTATAAATCAAAACGAAAAATATCAAAGGATATTGTATAGAAATGGAATTTTAGACTTTAGACTTTATTTTTATGATGACATAATAATATTAATATTAACAAGATTAGTTTTTGTTGTTAGAAAAATTGTCAGTTAGTACGAGATATAACATTTTTCAGATAATTAAAAAAAAACAGACGAGTAAAGCGATAGAGCTACTTGTTTGTTTATTTGTATATTATAAATACATTGAGCAGTAAAATCAAATTTATCAAATGAGTGTACTTTAATTAAATTTAATATTTTGAATAATAATAATTATATAAAGATAACTAATCGCATTAGTTTTCACAAGCGCCTCACTTTCTCTTTGTCGGGTACTTTTTGTTTAGATAATATCACTATATATAGGTAACGTCATCTTAAGGAAAAAAATAATTACTAACAGCAGCCTATGTGTTACTCCAGGTCATAATCTATCCGTGTACTAAATTTCATCAAAACCCGCCCAGCCGTTTGTGCGTGAAGGAGTAACAAACATACACACACAAATTTGCATATTTAAATAATTGTATGATTTTAATTTCCAACCTATAGCGACTTTAAATATATGGCAGAACTAAGATAATAATAAATAAATGTAAAAATTAATGTTTTTAAATACTGGACAGGTTGTGATGATACTTTCACTGCCTTATAACTTCCGCTCAACAAATGTGCCGGAACATTGTTAAATAAATTATTTTTAATTAATAATATTTATTTTATAGTCTATTCTATTTTGTATAGTACTTTTTAATGTATGTTCAATTTTAATTAAAATAGTTAAAACTAGCGACTCGCCCTCGCTCGCCCTCTAATTATCTCCACACAAAAAATCACGCCGATCTGTCACTCTGTTTCGATGTGAAAGAAGGACAAACAAACAAACAAACTTTGCCTCGTTATACCTAATATTAGTATAGGTAAAACTACTAACTACTCTAAAATAATTATAAATTATATGTATATTACTAATCAGAAAAATAATTAAATATTGCAAGTCTGTGTAAGTGATTTAATATCATCTCGCTTTTTATGATTAATAGATTGTTTTTAACAATCCATCCTTTGAAAAGGTAAAAAAAATAAATTAAAAAATACATACGTCATATGGAAAATGTCAATTAATATCATTTGCCAATAAAAAAAATTAATAAATACTATAAATATATTATTTATAAATTAAATTTTAGAACATATCGTGAGTACACCGCTTAAGCGACATAAATTCTCAATAACGCAAAATGGCGGCGCGGGGGCGCGGGGCGGGGTGCACAGGGACGCACTCGACTGTCTAATATTTAACAAAATATAATTAATGCAATGTTCTATTTAAAATATTTAATACATATATGATTTAAATTATAGTGTAATAATAATAAATTAAAATTTTACATTAAAAATTATTACTTTTTTTTTAAATGTTATCTCTTTGTTTTCGTTAATTAGTTAGTTTTATTTAATTAGCCTACGATATAATTAATATATTCCAATTAAAACATCGACTTCTTTTGTGGGTAAATTAAATATGTATATCAAGAGTTATAAATTAGAGTGTTAATATCTACTTTGTGACGTCAAATTATAGAATAATTAATTTTTTTATAATCTATAAATAAATAAAAATGATGTGGCATTGGAAAAAATATTTAAAAAAACATATTTACCTTGTACTTGTTATAATAATTTATTAGATTTACGCGAATACTTGACATTTTAAATAAAACTATCTTTTCGGATTTTTTCGCGAATTTATTTTGATTTTTGGTTCCCGACGTTTCGAATGCTCTACAGCAATCATGGTCACGGGAGAGACTGAGGTGTTAGATGTCTCTAAGGTATTATATAGTTGTTACAGACAGCCTACCCACAAATAACAAAATGAAATCAAAAAATTGAAAAATGGCACCAAAGTACCTTACAATATTTTTTAACTTTTAACTTTAAACATTTTTATATAATTTTAATAAGTTGTACTTGTTATTTAAAAATGACTACATTTTTTTTCTTAAATCAATATAGGTATGTCATATTTACTTATGTCAATTAATTTTTATTTCAGTCAAGCAATATAATTTAAAAAATGAAGGAAACTCTAGTTTGTAGAACACTTTATATATATCAAGTTATTATCGATTTACATTGTATTTCATACAAACAAAGTCAAGGGCACAATTCTCAGATTAAAGTTATAGAAGTTTAGTTACCTACAAACAACAAACATGTTTATAATATTGGTATATTGTTTTTTTTTAATATAAATATAAATGCAATACACTTTGTGTATTTTTTGTTGGTATAACAATTATTCTCTTAATTTAATTTAGTCACTGACGTACATATATTATATAAATATATATACACTATATAATATATATAGACTATGGACACTTGAGATACGAGAAGTTTAACTCGATTGTTAATATCCAAGATTGTAAAGGAAAAACGAAAAATATTCAGATAATAAAGAAGGAGAACGAGAACTTAATTATATTAGGTAATGGAATAATACCATAACTATAGTATATTAATATTATTAATTTTTTTCATCTCTGTATGCATGATTAATATAAAGGTATCATATGAAGGTCAAACCAATGACGCTTGTACAGCTAGTCACTTATTATATTCGTTAAATATAATGTAGCATACGAATAAAATAAAAAATAAAAAACGAGAGACACATGCTCTACATAGTTTAGCGCTACACTAACAATGTACGTGCATTTGTTATACCACCGGGAAATCAATTAAGTTTCAAAACTTAAGAATTATTCACACTATTATAAAAATATACTAGAAGTTACTAATAGATCTACCAGTAATGCTTATTAGTTACAGTGTAAATAAGTTAATGTTTGTATTTTTATAGTGTTTTATTGGAACTTCTATAAATATATATATATATATATATATATATATATATAACTTATGTTAGTTCATCATTTGTATTTCTTATATAGGTCATAAGGACAATAATGCGAGGTTAACGTCATAATAACTTCATAAATTAATAAAACAAAGATTACTATTAATTTTGTTTTCTTACTTTATTGTCTTATTTACAATATAAACTTTAGTTATTGTCACTAAAGCAAAATACTAAAACTAATGTTCATTTATTCAAATACGAGTATGTAAATTAAATCAAAATATGTTCAATAGTTGCAGTTACTAAGTGAAGCGTTATTTATTCTACATATAGTTGCTTTGATTAATTCTTTTTGACCGCTGTTATTAAGGACTTCTAAATTGAATAATGACGTCATGGTGCATATAACTGGAATCATTTGCATGATATTTTAGTTTTGAAATGAAGTAACCTAAAAGGAAAATCAGTAGATACCTATTAGATATGTTTAATTTTAACTTCAATATAATAAAAAAGATAACTCCGGTTATATTAACTATTAAAATACATGGTCGGTGAAATCCCTATTATGTATAATTCAATGACGTATAAGTTTCATTTAATTATTAAATTATTTAATATAATTCTGATAAATTGTATAAATTAAAACAATTTCATAGATATATTAATATCAATAGCCGACTGCGGCGAAGCCGGATATATATGAGGGTTATGTATTTGACCTGTATGTATGTATGTATGTATGTCAGATCCTATGTTCCTTCGTAATTACTAAACGGAGTTTCATTCATACGTTTATAACGCGAGTGTCATATGGTATATAGGTATCGTTAAAAATTAAAATTGCGGATCCTAGGCGCCAACTTATGTCTTTAAAAAAATTCCGTCTTATTATAAGAATATTAAATATTTTTTAAAATTAATTATTTCATATTATATAAATATGAAATACATGTATTTCATATTTATATAATATGTATTCCTTCGTCAACTTATTTTCATCTTTTTAATTAGTTTCTATACAGTCGGGTTTTTTTTATTTTTATAATATTTTAAGCAAAGTATCTACTAACTATAATATGATGTAAATTTTATAGGTCTTTGTAAATTAAAAAAAATTTGCTTTTAAGGAACTAGGTACAATACTACCTAACTACTTAATATTAATAAACATTAATAATTTAAAAAAAAAACAACAAGTAGTGACGTAATTCGGCCCTGGCGAAAGCAGTGAAAGATGAGAGCGGGTCAAAACAGTGACGCGACAGTTTTGATACTTTTACATATTATATTCACTTGAATATTATATATTAATTGTTATATATTTACATGAGCATGAATTTTATTTCGTTAGTTGAGACATAAATCCCTCATTATGCACATGTGGTTTTGTTTAATTAAACGGTAATAACAGGTTCGATAATCGTTAAGTTTGTGTTCTGTATATAATAATAAAACTTGTTTTTTTTTTATATTTTCATATCCATATTGATTTATCAAAAGATAAAGTTTTAAAGCAGGGAAAACCTTATTTCTTCAATGTTCCGTCTAACGTTAAGAATATCACAATAGTTCCTTAACAAATACATTTTTTTAAATAAAAGCCATAGACATATTGATACCTGCAAGGAAAAACATTGTAACTCAGTATTGAGATAATTCAAAAATAGAATTACATAAATACTTTCATATATTACTAGCGGCTCACCCTTGCTTCGCTCGGATTCGCCTCTAGAAAAACAAAAACAAATCTATCCCTCGAGAACCGTATATTTTTCCGGGGAAAAAATTAGCATATGTGTTATTCCAGACTACAATCTATCTCTGTGCCAAACTTCATCCAGATCCGTTCAGCCGTTCTGGCGTGATAGAGTAACAAACATCCATACATACTCACAAACTTTCACATTTATATATAGATTAGTCCTAAAATTGCTACAATTCTAAGTTACTATGTTAGTCTTTGCAGGTGTCTTTATGAAATCATGTGAAGTATACAAATATTTATATAGAGTCGAACAATAGATTGTTTATATAAAACCGTTCTGAGCCTCGGGATGTTTAAATAATGACTCATTAAATGATGCGAAATCTAAGAAAAATAAACGTCAACACATATATTACTTGTAATTAAATTATATATAACTTTGTAGAAAATAGTCATCAGGTATGGTATATGGTGTAGAATTTATTGCGGGGTCGAGACCCGATTGAAGTATATTTCTATGCAATCCATGCAAATTTAAGTATCAGTTTAACTACAGACTTAAGATCTAAGCTGTTCAGTTATTTACTGAAATCTTTAATATTTTTATCATTTATTTAATTAAGACAACGTATTTTAATTCATAATTTAATCTTCAGCAGAAAAGCTAAAAACCCAGCATTCCCATTTTTTTCAATTTGGTTTATGAATGTTGGGTAGCGGTTCGATTCTCGAAATAAGATATTAACATCATCAACAAGGATTCGAACTCACGACATGATTGTAAGAACATGGCAAAAAAGGAAAATTCCAAGAATATGCTAATGAAAATTCCAGCTTATGACATATATTTTTCTCTTATCACAATAAACGATAAGAAATATTGGTTTATTTATTTACGCTACGTACATATGTCTGTAAATTTAACAGATAAATATGACAGCGTTAGCCAAAACTCTTCGAGTTGAATTGAAACAATAGAAAATATCCAAAATGTCGAATTTGACAGTGTTTAATAATTTTATTATAACAATAAATTAAGTGTAATAAACACAAATACTTTATTCAATGACTGTAAGAGCCAAGAAAAAAATATTAATAAAAACGATGCATTGTAATAAAATATTTTTTGTAAAATATTTTATGACAACGGCTTCTTTAAAAAAATACTTTTAATCTCAAACAGAATAATTTATTATATAATTAAAAAAAAACATCTTTATTTACTAAGCTCAAATTAAAATTCAAAATATATTAAATACTAGACTTATCCTAACTTCCTACGCATACATCCCTTTGTGCTTAACAGTAGTAGGTACTTCTCCAGTTTATAGTTTATCTGTTTACAAAATTTTATATAAAACCGTCCAGCACTTTCGAAGTAAAGGAGTTACAAGCACACACGGATACACCAAACACACAAACATACATATAACGCCTAAAATAATAGCGTGATAAACAAATTACTGTTACTGTTAGCCCACATCACCCCACTGCTGGGCAAAGGCCTCTACGTTTCCAAGTTTTGCGGTGATAGGCTAATAAAAAAATAGACCCCAAAACTACACAATGATCAAATTATACCACCTTATGTCTGAGAAGAGCAACAAAAGAGATGTCACTATCGACCTCTCTTTCTACCAAACAAGTAACAAACCAACAAACATGCTAGTTAACAGAAACAAAGTATCAAATCTGTTCATTCCTCGTAAACAACAGTTCACGAAGTTTTGAACGCTTAATCAATAGAAGGGTGGAAGTGCGACGAGAATTTAAAACAAAACAGACTCTATTATAATGGAATAAGGTCTAAAATCCTTAGTTTATTTGTCTAACTTATTAATGCTGGCTTATATAGAATTTGAAGATTAGGAAACCATGTTTTTTTGCCTTTTTTATGTTATTTATTTAAACTAGTTACTTTGTATGGGTTTGCTTTCTATTTGATGGTATGTGGGTTCGGGACCTGTTTCGATATATTTAATATTAGCGACTCATCCTGGCTTCGCTCGGGTTCGTCCTAAGGTACGTTTTAACGGTTAGTACTCCGCTCCCTTTGGTAGAAGCATGATGATACATAGTTTATAGCCTTCCTCAATCAACGGGCTATCTAATGCAAAAATAATTTTTCAAATCGGATTAGTAGTTCCTGAGATTAGCGCGTACAAACAAACTCTGCCTCTTTACAATATTAGTATAGATATACATATGTATAGTAAACACAAAACTATTTCTAATATTAGTGATTTTAGCATTTCTATAAATTAATAGCACACAAAGCTATAAATAAAATAAGTATTGTCTGTCCATGCTTTAAAAACATTATAACAATAATTTGTGAATAAATTAATACATACTAACTGTCACCCGCGGTGTCGCTCGCTTAGATGGTAAAAACAGTCTACTAGCGACTCACCCCCGCTTCACTCGGGTTCGTCTCTAGCTACGTTTTAACGATTAATATATAGAATAGATACTATTTACAATATATACATATATATATATATATATATATATATATATATATATATATATGATGATGATGATGATAGTTGTTTTGGGTTGTATTATAACGTGTTTTCCCGTGGGAATTAGATAATCTCCCGCGGTAAAATAGCCTAAGACACACCCCGGCCCTAAAACTATCTCTACACAAAAAATCACGCCAATCCGTCACTCTGTTTCGACGTAAAAGAAGGACAAACAAACGAACAAACAAACAGACACTTTCACATTTATAATATTAAATATTGATGTTACTAGGGGATGCTTTAGCTTTCTCGTAAGTGAAATAATTTTCGAGTATCCATTGAGTAGATTTAGAGATTATCTTTTAGATACGTCATGTATTCAGCCCTTTTTAGGGGTTACCGATGGCACTTTGACCGATTTAAAAACAAGAAGGTGCACAATTAAAAAATGTTTTTGTGTGTATGTAATATTATAAATGCGAAAATTTGCATATTTGGATGTTTGTTACTCAATCACGCCAGAACGGCTGAACGGATCTGGATAAAATTTGGCACAGAGATAGATTATAGTCTGGAATACCACATAGGCTACTTTTTATCCCGCAAAAATCTACGATTCCCGTTGCATAGATTTGTTTTTGTTTTTCACAGAGCAAGGGATCGACTATTCCATACTAACCGTTAAAACGTACCTACCTAGGGATCACAGACCACATAATACTATACATAGGGACGAACCCGCTACAAATCGAAAAAAAATTGTTTGACAAACAGAGAAGAAAAAGGCACTAAACTGCTTTGTCTTTGCCTATTTATATATATATATATATATATATATATATATATATATATATATATATATATATATATAGATAAAATCAATCATACACAAAATAAACACACAAAAAAAATTAAATCCGCAACCCTGGCGACGAAATGAACGGTAACCATGGCAACCGGTGTGATTTATTAATTGCCCTACGAGACAGCTCTATTTATTGGAACTCTGTTATAATATAAATAATCCATACTAGCTTTCGCTCTTCTCTGGCTTCGCTCGCGTTTTAGAGGAAAACATCTAGCATGTTTCTACTTTCTTTAGCATATAATACTAATATTATGTCTGTCTGTTACGTTATCATGTTTATTCCGCTCAATCGATTGAGATGAAATTTGACATGGAGATAGTTTGAGGCCTTGGGAAGGACATAGGATATATCTCGAAAATTATATCTTAAGAGGTGAAAAGTTGTGGGGAAACACAAATAAACAAAATAATTAATAAGGTTGTGCTTTTTAAGTTTATCTTGACGGAAAAACACGTTTTTACAAAAAAAAAACAGCATCGCCCAGGTACTATAATATTATACCTATACAGACAAGGCCATTGTGGTATCAGTGATTTTCGGTTTTCTCGTGTTGCGTTCCCAGACAGACAGGCAGACAGGCAAATATTATAAAAACTATAGATTCGGCCTCTGTATCGATAATAATGACTATTTCAATAAGATTTTGCAAGAAATATTTAATGTACAGATTCGGCTTAGTTACAATTTTATAATCTATACATATAATAAAATTGTAACTGAGTCCAATCTGTACATTGAATATTTTATGGAAAATCTAATTGAAATAGACATTATTATCAATACAGAGTCCGAATCTATAGTTTTTAGAATTTTTGTCTGTCTGTCTGTCTGTCTGTCTGTTACTGCATCACGAGAAAACTACTGGACAGATTTTGATGAAATTTGGTATGATGATAGCTGGTTATCCGGGTCAACATATAGGATACTTTTTACCGCGAAAAAATGTCTCATTTCTGAGAAAAAATACAAAAACTGCAATGTAAGAGTATACTAATATGTAAACCTAAGAGTTTGGTTTTTGGAGCCGCCGGCAATGCTAGTATTATATATCGATAAAAAATATGCTTATCCCTTGGGGATGGAATTTTGGACATATGAATGAACACACGCACAATTTCACAAAATAAAATTGATTTTTTAAAATATTTCTAAGAATTTGCCTTCATTCAGATACCTATTGTATAACTTAAAAGTAAAAACCTAATAGGAATCTATGAGGAAAACCACGCCAATTAACAATGATCGATCGACTACAATTTGTTTTATTTTTAACCGACTTTAAAAAGTAAGGACCGTTATCTGTGTGAATGTTTTTTTTTAATTTAAAAAAAATCACTTTATCATATCATAATCTTCTAGCACTACACTATCTCTAGTATATAATTTATATATACTTATCTATACTAATATTATAAAGAGGAAAGATTTTTTGTTTTTGAAATTTGATAAGAAGATGTTGAGACCCTAGGAAGGACATGGGATAGTTTTTATCCCGAAAATCATCCCTTAATGGGATGAAAATGGGGATGAAATTTTGTATGAGAAATCAACCAAATATAAAAGTCTATCATATGTTTGTTTGTTTATTAAGAAGCTATAATCTTTGAAAGTACATGGTCATTTTGATGGTTAAGGTAATATGGTAAGGTTTTTTTAAAAAGGCTATTGAGAAATCTTTAAAAGTTTTAATATAAATAAAATACGCGGAACAACGCTAGTGATATCTAAACATGTATGACCCATACATCTATACAAACTACATACAAAAATTCCCATCGGAATACCAATAATAATAATAAATATGTTGTGACATTAGACACACAGCACCATCTAGTTCCATGGTAAGCTACGAGGCTTGTGTTATTGATACCAGATAGTTCATACACTACACATATATAACTTTAGATACATATATATTATAGATATAAACACCCATCACTGGAGTACAAACATTCGTGCTAATCACACAAATGAATGTCCCCAGCGGGACTCGAATCCGCGACAGCTGGCACAGCAAGTAGGGTCACTACAAACTGAGCCAAGCGTGTCATCAAAATGCAATCAGACAACTAAAATCTTATTAAAGTAAATTGAAATAAACAAAATATACATCGTATGTATAATGTCACATTTAAGTCAGTTTATCGATTGGGCAGTAACTAATAATAGAACAGTTAGCGTATGGTTTCAGTGATAAGCGTTAACGAAAACTTGCCAAATTAAAACTTTGATTTTAATTAAAAACAACAAAAAAATTTATAACTTGTGGCTTTTCCATGTAAATTATGATATTTTTTTGTAATAATAGGTCACTTATAATAAAAAAATGTTATAATTTTAATAACAGTCTTTTAACAGTAAAAAATAGTCACGATATTAATAAGCTATAACTTATGAGTTATGAATAAATTCTCATATAAGTAATGTACATATTCATATCATGTATTTCTTTAGGATTCAAAGGTCATTGCTTACTTATATAATATTATAATACAATATATGGCTATTAACATCAGGCAAACAGATAGACAAATTTATTTCCTTATTTATACTATTAATATTAAATTTAATTCCTGTTCTTGAACAACTTCATTTTTCTTATAGTACATAGTTATTTTTTATCAAAAAATTATAAAAGCATAGTAATATTAATATATAATTTCAATTTAACTAAAACTCTAAAAATCTAAAAATTTGTTTAAAATTCTAATCGCTTCCGCTTATGACGTGGGCGGTTTAAATCAGCTCGAAGCAGAATGAACTGGATTAAGGCCGTTTGCAGTTGGTTCAAGCTTCAACGAATATTTGGCTACGGGTTAGATTGTTATCTTCTTTAGCTTTCTATTATAAAGTAAATAGAAGTTATATGTTTACCGACTTTGGAAAAAGAGGTGTATAAATCCGTTTTTTTTAATGAGAAACGTTCTACCTGTTTAGGTGGATTTAATGACTATATAAAAGAGGTTTTAATTAGAGAATATTAGTAAAAGAATTATGTGATACATATTTACTCGTAATATATATCTACTTTTTTGTATATTTCTTTGTGGTGTACAATAAAGTATATATATATATATATATATATATATATATATATATATATATATATATATATATATATAGTATTTGAAGTGGTATATTTGCTTTTTTTTAATTCAATTCAATTCTCTTGTCATGGTTTCTAAGCGTGACACTTGAGCACAGATTACTTCGCCAATGTCACGTAGAACGAAGAAAACGCGTTTTTTTAAATGGTAGCCTAAGTTTTTTTTTTTAAATAGAAGGCAATTTTTTTTGCAATTAGTAATTTTTTTGGTTTTAATTAACACCAACATTGTTATAATTACATAATATTATTATACTCCTTATAGATTAATTTTCAATATTATATAACCTGTTACTTCAAATTTCAATAAAATAGAAAAACCAAATTACGTGTAAAGTGTCAAAAACATACATACACCTATAAACTTAAAACACTTTTTTGTATTATTCATACATAATTATTATTTATAATTGTAAAAATTTTTTATCATCATGTCATCTGATATGTACCCGCAGCTTTACCCCCGTTTAAACTTCTGATCGCTCCCAAACTTGACAGAAACACTCGCTGGGCTAATGTGAAGATTGCCTAAAAATTTCATCAAAATCGCTCCAGTAATTTTGGAGTTTATAGGGAACACACATACACACATTGATTTTTATATTTATGTATGTATGTAGATTTAGAGCGTTTCAATTATTAGAAACAAAAGTATAGATAAGTAAAATAAGCAGGGGGAGTCCCAGGAAAAGCTAGTATATAACAAACAGAAATACTCATATAAAAAGCCATAAGTATACTATAATTAATGAGCATCCCATGATAAAGCAAAGAACGTGGATGGGATATTTATGTACCTAATACAAGGAAAGGCTTTAATTGAATTTATGTTTTTTTTGTGTGTATGTGTATATGTTTGACGACACGTTTGGCTCATTTTGTAGTGACCCTACCTGCTCTGCCAGCGGTCGCGGGTTCGAGTCCCGCTGGGGGCCTTCATTTGTGTGTTGAGCATGAATGTTTGTACTCCAGACATGGGTGTTTATATTTACAATATATATGTATTTAAAGTTATATATGTGTAGTGTATCAACTATCTGGTATCCATAACATAAGCCTCGTAGCTTACCATGGAACTAGATGGTGCTGTGTGTTGATGTCTCAACATATTTATATTTATATATATTAGATGATATTCTCGCAAATTGTAAATAAACTTCATGATACTATTTATAATTTTTATGTAAGACTAACGACTCACCCTCGCTCCGTTCGGCCCTAGGTACGTTTTGCTTTTTCTGAGCGGAACTCTAATTCTTTTTCTAAAATAAAGGTAGCCTATGTTACTCCTTATAACATCAGCTGCCTTCCAGTGAAAATCGCGTCAAAATCAGTCCAGCCGTTTGAGAGATGATCCGGAACAAACAGACAGACAGACAGACAAAAAATTTAAAAAATTGTGTTTTTCTTATAAGTACCGTATATAATTTCATATATGCATTTAGTATAAAGCTGTTATTTTGACATTACATACAGACACTTCAATTTTATTTATCTACATATATATATATATGTATACACACATATATATATATATATTATATATATATATGTATATATACTATGTTTTTTTTCTTTTTAATTATGTGTGAATGATTCTAATTGTAATAAAAACTTTTTATACAAAAACCTTTATAAAATATTCCATACAAATATAGTTATTTGGACACAACTTTAACTATGACAATGGCTAGGCAATAATACATATTATAATAAAATTCTAACCGATTCGAATCTGTACATCAAATATTTTTTGGAAAATCTAATTGAAATAGCCATTATTATCGATACAGAGGCCCAATCTACAGTTTTTAGAATTTATGTCTATCTGTCTCGAAACACATCACGAGAAAACCACTTGACAGATTTTGATGAAATTTGGTATGATGATACCTGGTTATCTGGGTCAACATATATGATACTTTTTACTGCAGGAAAATATCTCCTCTTTGAGAAATCTATACTAAACGTTAAAACGTAAGTAGGGACGAACCCGAGCGGAGCGAGGGTGAGTCGTTAGTATTATTATAAAACTTATTTTACTTTAAAGATTATTTTCAAAAAATAACTATTTTAAATATAATTCCAGATTTCCTACCTACCAAGTCGTATAGAATTAAAATCATTTAATTTGAATTATTATATATCTTTGTAGAAAGAAATAGGCAAAGGCAAAACGGTTCAATACCTCATCTCCTCTTTTCTTTTAGATGTTGAATAGCTATTGAGTATTGACGAGTTTTAGTGTTATCAATAAAAACAATTGGAAACCGTTAGTTTTATTATATACATAGGAAAATTCCATTCGTATTTGCGGATAATTTTCAATAATGATTATATATTAACGATTATATAATATAGTAGAATTGCCCGCGTTCAGATTACCAAAAAACAAATTCTTAGGTTTTACATATTAGTATACTCTTACATTGCAGTTTGTGTATTTTTTTTTTAGAAATGAGATATTTTCCCGCGGTAAAAAGTATCCTAAATGTTGACCCGGATAATCAGCTATCACTATACCAAATTTCATCAAATTTCCTCCAGTGGTTTTTCCGTGATGCGGTAACAGACAGACAGACAGACAAAAATTCTAAAAACTATGGATTCGGCCTCTGTATCGATAATAATGTTTATTGAAATAAGATTTTTCAAAAAATATTTAATGTACAGATTCGGCTTAGTTAGAATTTTATTATATGTATAGATTTGAATTTCGAGACACTACATTTTATAATTTGTTTACAACTAGTGGCTCACTCACGTTACGCTCGGGTTCGTCCTTAGTGAAAAACAAAAACAAATCTATCCCACGGGAACCTACATTTTTCCGGGATATTATATCCTACGAGTATGCGCTATTCCCGACTATTATCTATTTCTGTGCCAAATTTCATCCGTAGGTACGGCGTGATTGTATAACAAACATCCAATCAAACTTTCGCATTTATATAGTAGTAAAATTTTAAGATTTTTGTTTATCCGTACAAAGTAAATAAATAGAAATATCCATCAAGTATCAAACACTATCGGTCGGAGTACATGAGCGGAATCCGGCGTCGCGCGTCGCTTACGAAATGTTACCGCGATATATATTCATATGGGTGTATGTGAGAATTTGTTATTTAAAACATTTTTTTTTGTTATTCCATACTAATTCTTGTTATTTTAGGCTATTATCGTTTTTTGGTACATTCTGACTGTAGAATGTAATCGTATTCACAGATTATTATGATTTGACAAATTTCCTGGGTTTTTAATAAGATAAAAAAATAACAAGTATTTCTTTTAACTATAAAAGTAAGTACTACATATATTTTATAAATATATTTATAAATTAAAATTAATTATAAATCGAGAATATATGCTGTATCGATTTAGGTAAAACTTCTAAATTATATAGCTTCACGTGGTTTATATTCGATAAAATTTGTATGGAAGTATATTGATATATAGGAATTTCCTTTCATGAGAGCGATGCCGCGGGATGTTGTACGTATAATATGATATTATAAAATATAATAATAATAATAAAATAGTAGCCTATCTCAGTAACGTCTCTATACATCTGGCGTATGCTAAGTAAAGCAAGCAAACGAAGCAAACTCGAGGGCATAGGGCTGTGGTATATAAAATTTTAATATTTTTAATATATATGTTTTTTTAATTTCACAGAATAATAATTTAAAATAAAACCAGATTTTTAATTCCCGACGTTTCGAATGCTTTACAGCAATCATGGTCACGGGAGAGATCTTGGGAGATCCAAGAAAAAGAGATAGTTTTATTTAAAATGTCAAATGTTCGCGTAAATCTAAAAAAAGTAGGTTTTTTTAATTATAATTAGAAAAGGAAAATAAAATATTTCATTTACTGTATTATTTGTTTAATATTAAACTATTATCAATCTAGTGATAGCATTAAGATTAAAATTAAAGGTTTTATATTATTTAATATTATCATAAAAAATAACCTCGTCAAGTTAAAGCTAAATTCTTTATAAATTGAGTTTTTTACGTTAAAACTAAATTAGCAGAACGTATTTAAGCAAAAGTAATATTTTTATACAGTATTCTGTGAATTTGAGTCGATTAAAAAAAATAGCTGGCTTTATATGCAACCGATTAATTATGAGATATAATTTAATTTTTAAACGTACTTCACAAACTGAAATAATATGCCAAACTCTTGTTATACTTATAACACTTAAATGTAAAAAAACGTGTGTGTGTACTTATGTACGCACGTAAGAAGTTATACTTCTTTGGTGTAACAGAACAAAAATAGCTAAAGATTTCATCCCGTATGTCACAACTCAACTGTTTGTAAAAGGATTGCAGCTAGCAATAGCAACTTCATCATGTTGCTTTTTGGCTGTCGGTGTGCGCGCGCATCGTAAAAATCTTACTCTCATATTTTTTTCAATTGTGCCAAAAGAAGTATAACTTCAAAAATTGGACCATTTCCAAACATTATTCTGATACAAACTCAGTTTTTGTTATTTTCTTGTTATATCACTACCTGTTACTACCTACAGAAAAAATGTTGGTTGCATTTAAAAAGGTAAATACTGTATTATTCATCTTTATACATTATGTATAAGTTACTGAACTTCATTAACTATATTTGAAATAAGATTTCCTCGTGGAATGGAAACAATATAATTATTTGGTTTCATTTGAGGTGTTTTTAAATAATAATTACATGTGTTAAATATATTTTTGTAAAATAGATATTTGTTCAAAAGCAAAACAATTAATAGAACGAATCGTTTTGCAATATTTTTACAGCTGTACCAATTATTTTAATACGACACATAACTTGCAGAAAGTTATTAAAATTTATCTCTCGAATAAATTATCATGAGCAGATTTAATTAATGAAATCTCTACTATAAAAAATCTTGTTTCAGTTTGTACATTAAAGAATTAATAAAAATAGTACGGGTAAAGAATTTATAATAGCATTTTTATGTACTTGCATCGTAAAGATGCACTGCTTATTTTTCGCAGTTTACATATACATCTCATTAGAATTTAGAATAAAAATTAGCGCATTACACTTTCCACTCCATAAGGTATCTCTATATAAATAAACTAAGGACTTCAGTATGATGACAGACCGACAAACAGACATACGAAATTACTATTCATGGGAAAGTGCATATATTATGTAGCAAAATATTTTATCTAAGCAAGATGCTTATTAATTAATTTTATAATAATGAATTTAAAGAATTTCATGTCATCTGCAAGTTAGCACAGATGTCTTTTCTTGTAGATAGGTAATTATTTAAATTGAAATTCGTCACGTTGTTCTTGGCTCGACGCTTAATTACATATCATTTGTTACCCTTTAAATGTTTTTACACCTATGTTCTCAATATTTTACATGAGATATAATTATAGAAATGAATAAATATGAATATTTACATATTTTCCGCAAATAAAATTATTAAAAAATTAAAAACATCTACATAATATAAGCATCAAAAAAAAATCACTGAGAGTCAAAAGCAGCGTGTAAGTATAAAATTTCCTAAACAAAATATAAATAACTGCGGCTCACGTCACGTAGGTACGATTTAACGGCTAGTTAGAAAATTAGCTAAAACTTTATAATATTAATATAGATAGAAGAATTTTGAAATTTATTTTTGTTAAGGATAGTAGCTTTTCTTTTTCCGAAATGGTAGTAGATTCATTACATTCAGTAAAAATTGTAATAATTCAATATATATATATATATATATATATATATATATATATATATATATGTGTGTGTGTGTGTAATCTTAACATTACGTTTTCTTTTTATAATATGTAGTACTGAATTTAGTGAGAAACTGTAATATTTTTTTCTAATATAAATTCAAATTTAAAATATTATATGTAAATACACATACACACACACACACACATATATATATAAATATATATATATATTTATACATATATATTTATATATATATATGTGTGTGTGTATGTGTATTTACATATAATTAATAAAAATATATTTGTAATAAAAAAGGCCATCGCCAACCCTACACACTCGGCAAGTATGCGCCCGGCCGATATTTTTTCACTCGAGAACAGGAAACCAACGAGTAGAATTAAAATCATATTTTTTGTTACATTTTTTAAATAACACATTAAACTAGCTTAAAATTATTTTTGGCAATGAAACAAAAACTTTCAAGAAAATAGGAAATTCAATATGCACGATTTTTTTTATAATTATAATTATTCATATTTATAGTAGGTTTTTTTTTCAACATTTTATTTAAATTAATATTATAAAAAAACATTATATATTTGTGTTTCTTATATATCAATACGAGTTTATGCCGGTGATCTTGTATAAATGTACGTATATAATGATAATAAGAATCTTAATTTTAAAAAACTTATACTTCCTTAGATTTACGCGAATATTTGACATTTTAAATAAAACTATCTTTTCGAATATTTCGCGACGCACATGGTCACGGGAGAGACTACGTTTTCGACGTGTCAAAAATTAAATAGTAATACAAACAAAAACAGCACACATCAGCTAGCTTGTTAGTAACCTAACAATTTAAATTATATTTTTAAATAGTGCCTCGTAATTTATGCTAATAGTGCAATTAATTATAATTACCATTTTACGGATTGTTTATAGTTGTCTAGCAGCAACAAATTTTGCTTGATTTCGCTTATTAATTATATAAGAGTTAAGTCAATATTAAAATTAAAATGGAATAATTTAAAATCTCGTGCGGATGTATATAAATATAAAAAACTAGCGACCGTCGCTACGCTCGGATGCGTCGCTTGGTTCCTTTTGTATTCATAATATTGTGTACAGGTAACGCCATCTTTTGGCAAATTTTATTACTGTTTATTCTTTTTTTCTTTTTTAATTTGTTAGATTTTGTTTTTTAAGTGAAAACTTCTTTAAGCAGGTTTGGATGGGGAGTAAATACATGTAAGTCGTCATGGACATGGTCACGTGACGTGTTAACGCTAACACTCAGAGTGCCATTAGATGTCAAAACCAGATAAATGTAAACAGTTTTAATTAACAAATTTTAATTTAAGATCAAACAATTAATTTGAATATCCAAAAATAACAACTGTTTGTTTATACATAGTTTTAAGTTTTCACTTCTGTCGGCAGTCCTTCATGACTGCTTTTTTTTAATTTTTAATGCCGTTTGTTTCCAAAATAAATAAAATGAATAATAAATAAATTACTAACACCAGCCTAAATTTAATCTAAATCTGTCTATTCCAGCGTAAAACAGGAACCATAGATAGCTAGTATTATGATTAATTTGTACAAATATTAGTGTTTTTTTTTATTCTAATTAATGGCTGTACATATTTCAGCTCGCTCCTGATTCTCGTATAATTTAAAAGTTTGAACGTACCAATATGCAAAAATTAAAAAGCACAATTATTATCTAGATACTAGAACATACAGAATAATGAATATTCTAAATTTTAATCTTAATGTAACGGCAAAGTATATTAACATGAAACATTTATTAACATTATGTCGACAGATTTATAGCTCTTAGCAAATAGGTGAAACAAAAAAGTAATAATGAAACAATCCGTAAAATCTAGTTTTAAAATAATTATTTTGTAATACCATGTTAGTATAAAAACATCAAAAATAACCATCAAAATGCAAGAAAAGCCGGAAAAATCACTAGTTTCATATTATGTTTGAATACGAAATGTCAATAATATTTTATATAACCCACAAAAAAATATGAATTCGACTCCACGGTACAGCTGTGAAGACTATCTTCCGTCTCGCTCGCACACCACCCCCCGCGCCGCGCCCCCCGCACTTGACGTCTTTAGGTATGTAGCTGTGACTATTAGTAATATATATTTTCTTAATTTTATTTAATAACGTGAGAATGGTTTGCGTAATATTTATTTATAAAATACAATGAAATAAAAAAAAATTAAATATGTACTAATACAATGTATATAAATGGTGTGAAATTAACACAACCCTTTCAATTATTCAAATGGCAAGAGTAAATTTGACATTTTGTTTATTTATTGTTTTATGTAATATTTTATAACTCAAAATATCACCGGCCAATCTCAAACGTGACTCCTCCATTCAACGTGACATTGGCGAAATACTATTATAAATACAAATATTTGTATGTGTGCACGTTTGTTACTCCTTCAGGTTGTAACGGCTGGACTGATTTGGTGAAATTATACAGATAGACGGGATTATACAGATGAGCTGGAGTAACAAACACATAGGCTACCTAGGAACGCACCCGAGCAAAGCAAGAGTAAATCGCTTGTATATTATACTAACAACTCACCCTCACTTCGCTCGGGTTCGTCCCTAGGTACATTTTAATGGTTAGTATGAAATACAAATATTTGAATTTCTCGGCTTTTCTGTACTTTAATATGCATATATTATACATATAAACCTTCCTCTTGAATCACTCTATCTATTAAAAAAACCGCATCAAAATCCGCTGCGTAGTTTTAAAGATCTAAATATACATAGGGACAAACAGACAGCGGGAAGCGACTTTGTTTTATACTATGTAGTGTAGTAATCAAACATCTACATACAATGTCGCAGATCACCGCAGTGAGGGGCATGTGACCGTGTGACGTACAGTTTTTTATTATGATTTTTTAGATTAAACACTTATTACCTGCTTTATACTTTTGTTGACTGAAAGATATTTTTTATTCTTACCTAGTTTTAGCTAAAAACTATAGATTCGGCCTCCGTATCGACAACAATGACATTTCAATATCCCTTGGGGATGGAATTTTGGACATATGAATGGACACACGCACAATTTCACAAAATAAAATTGATTTTTTAAAATATTTCTAAGAATTTGCCTCCATTCAGGTACTTATTATAAATATATAATACAAATCTAAAAACCATAGATTCGGCATCTGTATCGATAATAATGAATATTTCAATAAGATTTCCAAAAAATATTAATATTATAAGGCATCTCCATTAGTTTAGACTAGTACATTCATACATTGAACTCAAAGTAGGTTGAAACTACAGCGAAGTTGATCTTATCGTAAGACATAAAAATTATCACTATGTATGTATATACATTTATTACAAAAACATAAGTATTTAACTGACTGCCCCAGAAAGAGGGTAATGTTTTTCAAACTTATGTATGTATGGATGATCAATATTTTCGTCTAAATAGTATAAGGAAAGTTTTAAGTGTTATTTTTTTAAGCTATCGGTTTTTTTTATTTCTATACATATTAATTTTACGTTTAAATAAATGTTTTTATCTGTACTAATATTATAAAGAGGTAAAGTTTGTGAGTTTGTGACGTTGTAGGGGGTGATCTCTGGATCTACTGAACCGATTTAGATGAACTTTTGAAAATCACTATATTTGCGAGGGAGGATAGATGTAACATACACATAAAAAATAGATACAAATTGAGTCTCTCTCTTTTGTTTTGAACTCGGTTAATCTAATATTTAATGTACAAGTTTAAACTTTTTTCAACATTATTTCACCTAAAGTAACTACCTTTGTGAAATCATAGTCAAAACATAATTAAAAAATATATACATATTTTCAATTATAAATTCATACTTTTTAGTAAATTAACATCAATTCTCCTCTATTTTTTACGACTCCACCCGTCTCTTTCTAGCGCAACCCACACGAATGTGTGCGAAAGAGAGATATAGTTTCGTAATCTAATTCGTTTCGCTGTTACTAACAGTGTAATAGTATAACGAAATCGATTTTACTTAACCGATATAGAAAAATGATGACTACGAATCTGTAAATTAAATGAAAATTTTTGGAAAATCTTATTGAAATAGACATTATTATCGATACAGAGGCCGAATCTATAGTTTTTGAATTTTTGTCTGTATGTCTGTCTTTGAACGCATCACGAGAAAACCACTGGACAAATTTTGATGAAATTTGGTATGATAATAGCTGGTTATCCCGGTCAACATATCGGATACTTTTTACCGCGAGAAATATCTCATCTCTGAGAAATCTATACTAAACGTTAAAACGTAAGTAGGGACGAAGCCCGAAAACCCGAACGGAGCGTGGGTGAGTCGCTAGTTTTCTCATAAATATGTAATTTAATAGCTATTTAATATATTTATTTGGAATGTTTTGGAAATGACATTGAATTTTTTGTCCGTTTATTCGAAGACTTAATTAAGAACTCAAGAAAAAATTCAAACTACCTTTTATCAAAATAGGTTAAAACTGTATATTTTTATAATTTAATTGTACACAGTTGTTTTTTAAAAATGTAATAATTTCAAGGCTTAATACAACGATAAGGGTAAAAACAAACTATAGTGATAAGCCCTGGCTTTGTGCGGATGCAATTTTTTTTTAAATAATATTTTTTCATACATATGATAAAGACAAGCTTTTGTATGTATATCTAATACTATTTATGGGATATAGGTTCCCCATTAAGCAAACTTTAAAAAAAATCGATGTTTTGATTGATCGAAATCGATTAATTTTTTTTAATATTTTTTATACCTTAAAAGTATTGCTATATTTTCAAAAAGAAGTAACAGATGTTTTACTTTATAAGTTAAAATGATAATTTCAAATGGAAGCCTACGTATTATTTAAACGAGATGAAGTTACCTGTCAAATTTTATAAAAATCAGTCTAGTTGGAAAATAAAACAAAGCTATTCTCGGTTTTATTAAACAAATAATTTAGTTTATCAACCGGGAATCGAATTCACTTACGCAAGGAATTTTTGGTAGCTACAACCAATGCCTTGGTGCTCAATTTCATAATAATTTCTTAGATTTGAACGAATATTTAACATCTATACTAATATTATAAATGCGATGTATGAATGTTATATTGGAAGAGTAACACTCTTTCACGCAAAAACTACTGAATGGATTTTAATGAAACTTAGCAACAATATAGTTTATATATCAGAATAACACATAGGCTAATTTTATCCCGCAAAAATGTATGTTTCCCGTGGGATATATTTGTTTTTGTTTTTCTATTTATTATACACTCATTAAGAAGAAAGAAAAAATAGAGAAATGTAGAAAAATGTCTTGTACATAGATGGCCTTATCGCTAAAAGAGCGATCTCTTCCAGACAACCTGTAGGTGTAGGAAATAGTACTAAGATATAAATAAATAAGATATAAATAAATCTATCTTTTCGGATTTTATCGCCAATGTATTTTGATTTTTGGTTCTCGACGTTTTGAATGCTTTACAGCGATCATGGTCACGGGGTTCAATATCCGCAAGTATATATGAGCTAATAATTATAAATTTAAAAAAACCCCTACGCAACTTAATTGTCATTTAACGATTACACTGGCACGCGTGAAGCACTTAATAGAGTAATCATACGTCAAAATGCCTTACATCATTATGGAAAAGAGCTGATACTCCTACACTGCTGGACCGATATTAACCAAACACAGCTAAGGACCACCGCAAGGAAACTGGCTTTCAAATGAAAAAAAAACCGCATCGAAATCGGTACATCCGTTTAAGAGCTACGATGCCACAGACACACACACAGACAGACATCGACGTCAAACTTATAACATCTCTCTTTTTGCGTTGTTGGTTAAAAATGTAAAAATTAACAAGCAAATCCGCGTCACAAAGCTATATTATAGCAGAGAAATTACCTCGATTGTACGTACATTATATTGATATTTATGCGCCTCACTACCACAAGGTTGCAACTTTATACACACCAATGAATTAATTAAATTTCAATTTTATTGACAACCCATTTATTTGTATAAAAAAGTATATATATATACTTAGAAAGAATTTTTATTTATTTTTAATAATAGCAGTTTTATTGATTTCTAAATCAAATTCATCTAATCAATTAAAAAAAGAACGCTTTTTTTTAAACTAGTTATAATATGGATCATATCGTTATATTCATATTTTTTACCGACTTTGAAAGGAAGGGGTACTTCGGCGCCTATTATCAATCGATGGTAATATTTTTATCTTTCAAGAAAAACCTATAATCGAGAGTAGATTCATCCATAAAAAAGAAATAATTACTATTGAAGTTAAATTTAGTAATATAATAAAAAAATCTCCATAAAAATTCAAATTAATTGTTTGATCTTAAATTAAAATTTGTAAATTAAAATTGTTTACATTTATCTGGTTTCGACATCTATCGGCACTCTGAGTGTTAGCGTTAACACGTCACGTGACCATGTCGATGACGACTTACATGAATTTACTCCCCATCCAAACAAACCTGCCTATAGAAGATTTTACTTCAAAAAAACTACCTACATAAAAAAAATATATTCAAACACAATCCGAGTTACAATATTGCTCTACTCATTCTGGAAACCTTTAATATACACACACCAGTCCATCTAATTTTATGCCTCACAAATACATTCAAACGCTGTGAGATTTATTCTAAAATCATCTTTAAATCAAACAACATAAGGTTTAAAATCCACTGAAACATGAAAAATAGGCTATAAATAACGATATTTGAACCTTATCACTTGTAAGATAATATTTAAATTGCTTTACAAGTTGTACTCCCTTTTATTAGACGTCGGTTAATTTAGTTTATTTAGTTAAAAAATATGTGGTTTTGAAGTTTTTTTTACATCATAGTTAAATGTACTATTTATATTACATATAAAATTAACAGGGTCAGTTTGTTCTTTTATATTTGACTAGCGACTCATCCTCCCTCCGCTCTGGTTCGTCCCTAGTTACGTTTTAACGTTTAGTATAAATTTCTCAGAGATGAAATATTTTCCCGCAATCAAAAGTATCCGATATGTTGACCCGGATAACCAGCTATCACCACACCAAATTTCATCAAAATCCCTCCAGTGGTTTTCCGTGATGCGGTAACAGAGAGACAGACAGACAAAAATTCTAAAAACTATAGATTCGGCCTCCGTATCAATAGTAAAGTCTATTTCATTATGATTTTCCAAAAAAAATATTTAATGTACAGATTCGGCTTGTTTACGAGTTTATTATATTATGTTATATTATACTTAGATGATTAGACTAGCGATTTACTCTCGCTTCGCTCGGGTGCGTCCTTATTTCGCAGATTTTGTTCACAATTTCATGGGATTTAATATATTACGCGAAACCCTGATTCTTTTTCTAAAATAGAAGAAGCCTATGTTACGCCTTATAACATCAGCTATCTACCAAAGAAAGTCCCGTCAAAATCGATCCAGCCGTTTCGGAGATTAGACGGAACAAACAGACAGATTTTTTTTTTTAAAATCGTGTTTATCTTGTAAACAAAAATTGTGTTGTTTGTAACGTATATAATTTCATATGCATTGAGTAAAACGCTGTTATTTTGACATTACACAACAGACACTTCAATTTTATTTATCTGTATAGACTATAGAAGATAAATATATATATATATATATATATATATATATATATATATATATATATATATATATAGAAATCATTATTTAAAATTAAAATCAACAAACATTGTAAGTAATGTATTTTTATGCAATTTTTGTATTTAGAAAATCTATATATATATAAATAAAATTAGATAATCTATACAGATATATAAATTGATGTGTCTGTGTGTAATGTCAAAATAACACCTTTTTACTAAAATGCATATAGAAGTATATACGGTATTTATAAGAAAAATACAATTTTTGTCTGTCTGCCTGTCTGTCTGTTTGTTCCGGCTAATCTCCGAAACTATTGGAACTCTTCAATGGCTACTAGAAAAGCCTTTGAGTTTGGGCTTGTTTAAATCGTTTTGACGAGACCCATACATTATCGTTTGTCTAATGCTTTTTTTTAAATATTTATCTATACATATTATAATAAAATTGTAACTAAGCCGAATCTGTACATTAAATATTTTTTGGAAAATCTTATTGAAATAGACATTATTATCGATACAGAGGCCGAATCTATACTTTTTAGAATTTTTGTCTGTCTGTCTGTCTGTTACCGCATCACGAGAAAACCACTGGACAGATTTTGATGAAATTTGGTATGATGATAGCTGGTTATCCGGGTCAACATATAGGATACTTTTACCGCGGGAAAATATCTCATTTTTGAGAAAAAATACAAAAAGTGTATTGTAAGAGTATACTAAGTAATATGTAAAACCTAACAATTTGGTTTTTGGTCATCTGAACGCGGGCGCAGCCGCGGGCAATGCTAGTTTTATTATATTTTTACAATACACCAAAACATACAGACAAAATCACATGTTTTAAATAGTTAAACGTAAATGGAGATAAAATTTTAATATAAAGTATCGCGGCCAAGGACAGAATCGTTCGTGCTGAGTTGAAAAAAATATTTTTTTTTTCTGTATAAAATTATTTATTATGAGTATATATTTTTAACCAATTTCAAAGACGTGTGTGTTTATATTTAAGCTATTAGAAAATTATGGCAAACGAAAATAAATCTATATTTTATATACATAAATAAAATTGAAGTGTCTGTGTGTAATGTCAAAATAACAACTTTTTATTAAATGCATATGAAATTATATACGGTACTTATAAGAAAAACACTATTTTTAACATTTTTTTTATGTCTGTCTGTATGTTCCGGCTAATCTTCGAAACGGCTGGATCGATTTTAATGATTTTTTTTGTACTTTTGGTAGGTAAGAGAATAGGTCGTAAAGTATTTTTCACCCCCCTACCCCCACCCCCCCATTTTTTAAGTAATTAGGGGCGAACCCGAGCGGAGCGAGGGTGAGTTGCTAGTATTAGTATAGTAAATATTTGTATACAATTTCTAAGTAAAATATTCTATAAAAGCAAAGCTAAATCACTTCCGTTGTTAGAAAGTCGAAAACCCGTCAACTGGCAAAAAACTGGTTGAATTCGTTTCAACCGACTTTAACATAAAGGAGTATTGTTTTTATAAAGTATACATTACACTATACGAATTTAGTAACTTTTTTACACTAGCAATTCTTTGTGGGTGTTCTTGTTTATATACATTTTATAATTTTTTGAGCCGTATTGTAATTCTTTTTATAAAATAAAGTAGCCTAAGTTATCTTTATAACATCAGCTATCTGCCAGTGAAAGTCCCGTCAAAATCGGTCCAGCCATTTCAGAGATTAGCCGGAACAAACAGACAGACATACAGACAGACGAAAATTGCAAAAAATGTTGTTTTGGTATATGTACCGTGTATACATCCATATGCATTTAGTAAAAAGCTGTTATTTTGACATTACAAATAGACACTTCCATTTTATTTATCTAATACTTTCTTAGATTTACGCGAATACTTGACATTTTAAATAAAACTATCTTTTCGGATTTTATTTTCGTGTTACGCATTTAATGAAACATAATATCGAATCCACTACATCCATACATAAATAACCATTCCTCTTTTCACAATCGGTTAAATTCGCTTTAATCAGCCCGTATATTACGTATTAACAAACAAAAGATATTGCTGATCGATTATATTATGGCGAGTATACGCCATTGTGTTTAGACTATACGATATGTCGTAGGGCTTAAAAATGTCGTGACGATTTAAAAAATTTTTAATACTTTCTTAGACTTACGCGAATACTGGATATTTTATATGAAATTATCTTTTCGGATTTTGTCGCGGTTTTTTTATATTTTGATTTCCGACGTTTCGAATGCTTCACAGCGCGCATGGGAGGGAGAGACTGAGGTTTTAGACGTCCCGAAGGTCCATTATAAGTATAGTTGTTACAAACAGTACCTATCTACAAAATTATACAATAATTTGGATGAAATACACAAATTGTACCGAAGTATATATCACAATATACGTTTGAATTGAAACTTCTTTAGAATCGTTGTGATTTAAAACTCGATGAAACAGAAATGTGACGCTAGAAAGAGACAAACACATAATAAATAGGAACATATAATATATAGGATTAAGCCGGTGAGAGAATGACATAGAATACATTGGCATGTCACCATGGTAACCGTTGTTATTGTTTGACAAATGACATATAATATTATATATTTTTTCCGTATATGATATTCTGTAAATATATTACTGTAATATGCCTAAAATGCTTTATTTAATTATTGATTTATTTTAATTTAATTCACACACCTTTTTTTCTAAAACATTTTAATACAAATAAAACTGTCACGAACCCGAAAAATAAATTTCATCTCATTTCTTAACTCTTTTGCTATTGGATGGATATACTCGTAGTAAACTACGTCTGCATAAAACTAATACAGATAATTGAGCTAAATGATTTTTTTTTTAAATTATGTAGTGAAAATATCGTGTAACATTCATATGTGTGATAATATGCGTTTGTTACACATATTCATTACACATACAAACTTTTGCATTTATAATACACATTCATCACGTGGTAATTGAACTCGAATCCCAAAACGTACTTGACAGAGAAAAAACCATAATCTATAAACTTATAAATTTCAAGTTTTTCTCTATTGCATTAAAAGTGTAATACGAATGTTGGCAACCCTGCCCTGTGTCGCTGTCAAATAATTGCTGAATTGGGGTGCGGTGGAGTCGAATGTGATATAAAACTTTTTGTTATTTTTAATTTAATATTATTTTATATATTAATTTTCTGTATAAACAAAAAAAATATACCAGCCATACACATAACGTCCTTTTAAATGTCGGTTTAAATGTAAAAAATATATTCATTTTGTACCTATAGAATTGTTATCAAAAAAAATTATATAGAAAGATAAATTCTATTCCTATATTATGTTTTCCTCAAATTTTCAATAATGATTATAGTCGAATATCGATCACTGGCGAAGATTAGTAGTAGTAGTTTAAACGGATTATTCGTGTTTTAGAATAAAATAGTGAGGAGACATGATTTTTGTTTACGTAAATGAATATTCCATTAATTTATGGAATATGAGCCGACTTCCCTTCGCTTCGCTCCGGTTCGTCCCTAGGTACTTTTTAACGGTTAGTATGGAATATAGACTATATACCTATTATTATATATACATAAGTATGATGAGTTTTTGTGGATTGTATTATAACGTGTTTTCCCGTGGGAATCAGATGATCTCCCGCGGTAAAAAGTAGCCCATGTCACTCTCCAGCCCTTCAACTATCTCTACGCAAAAATATCACGCTAACCAGATACTCCGTTTCGATGTGAAAGAAGGACAAACAAACAAACTCAATTTCACATTTATAATATTATGTGTGGATGTTGTCTCATCCATAAAACCAAGTACTTGGAACGTTAAAATGTCGGGATTTACATGTCAATAAAAATAGTAATCGCGAATGATAAAATAATCTAATCTAATCTGTAGTTTAATACATGCTTATTTTTATTTACATACAGACAATGAATTACATATATATATATATATATATATATATATATATAAAAAAGGATCATAAATCATAAATCTGCGTGAATTGAATCGTTTATACGATTGTTGAACAGGTTTGATTGTTCAAGAAGTGTGTGGAAAGAAAATGTCACTTCACTATTTTGTCTAGAACATTAAAAATATAAAGGTGCAAATCCCATCCCTACAATATTCTTATGAGCTTAAGATATAGATAAAAAAACCAAATACGCATGTATGTATAATGCAAGGGGAATCAAGCATTGGTTGGTGACAAGTGGTACTAATGTTGAAAAAAAATTGCACACGAGAATATCAGAGGTGCGAGACCCGGGATTTGAACCCGCTTCACTTGCTTTCACAAGCAAGCACCTCACCACTCGGCTACCACTGCCTAAAAAACCATAATTCAGTTGAAATCTCACTCGCTCTCGTATGTATGTGGATATGTTCGTGTAACTATGTCATTGACCTCGTAAAGTTATCGGTAAATAATTTTACGCATTTATATTATTGTGCTACAGTTTTTTCAAATGTCAGTCTTTAATAGCTTACTTAATTGGTTTTTTTTTCCATATTTTATTCATCAAGTCGAAAGTTTGTGGGTTGGTTTGTCTTGATTTAACACAGGAAAAAAATATTATCCATGATATTATTATAAATGCGCAAGTAACACTGAAAAGGGTGTTGAAAGTTTGTATGGGGAATCAATTATTTCTTAAGCAAAGTATATATTTATTTTTATTTTTTTAAAGTACCTTCTTTTCTATACCTGTGTATGTAGTATGTACATATATATATATATATATATATATATATATATATATATATATATATAGTCAATTTAATACTATCCGTTAAAACGTGCCTAGGGACGAGAGAAGTGAGGGTAAGTCGGATAAATAAAATTGAAGTGTCTGTCTGTTTGTTCCGGATAATCTCTGAAACGGCTGGACTGATTTTGACGGGACTTTCACTGGAAGATAGCTGATGTTATAGGGAGTAACATAGACTACTTTTATTTCAGAAAAAGAATTAGGGTCCCACTCAAAAAAATTAAAACGTACTTAGGGACGAACCCGAGGGTGACTTTATAGTAAGTAAATAAAGTTATCAAATACAAGTAGCATTTTCCTCTAACATTTTATTGTCGATAATGGCTTTCCATAAACGTCACATTGCAACTGACATTTAAATTACAAATACGGTGGAATATCGAGTTCGATAACTTATAAATAATTTCAAATACACTCTTCAAAAAAAAAATTTAAATATTTATAGCACTTTGAGAAGCTTTGCCCGCCAGCTTATCTCTGCGGACATTAAAAAAGGTATTCACAACGCTCGACTAACAAAATATCATTATTATTACCCGTTGGATAATTACATACAAAATTGTTGAGAATTTAAACAAATACTTTTTTAGGTTCACGCGATCTTTTTTCTTTTTTTCATTTTATAAAAAAAAATTTGCAGATTTATTTTGATTTTTGGTTCACATCGCATAATCATGATCACGATAGAGTCTAAGGTTTTAGACATCTCAAAACTTATTATACATTTGTTACAAACAGTATCTAGTATCTTCACACAAAATTACACAATAAATCAGCGAAAAAAACCGAAAATATAGTTTTATTTAATACATTAAAGCTTAATAAGGAAAAGTAAAAAAAAAATTCTTCTCTCCTCTTATCTTTTAATATAACATAGTGTAATATTAAAAAAAGAAAGGTAATTCGTTAATTTTTTTATGAATAACTAATTTGAGTAATCATGATCTTAGATATTTGTTAGTCACGCGAACACCATGTAGGTCATTCAAATATTTTTACAAGTCAAATGATTTTTGTTTATATTAAAAAATAATTCCTTTGGCACATATTTTTATTATCTTATCTTTGTATTTACCTTTAGATACTGCATCTACAGGTATCGGGATGCGGTGCCATCTTTAAATGGTTTTTTAAGAGATGCTCACAAGCGTAAGACCATTATCTATACTAATAATATAAATTAGATTTTTGACTGTTTGTTTGTACCGAATAAGCTCCGAAACTACTGGACTGATTTAGATGAAATTTGGTAAAAAGATAGTTTGCAACCTTGGGAAGGACATAAGACGAGTTTTTATCCCGGAAATCATCCCTGAAGGGGGTAAAAATGAGGATGAAATTCTGTATGGAGAATCATACATATGATCAAAAAATACATTCGTTTACAGAAATTATGTATAATTAAGAGACAGACTCTTTTACTAATTCAACAATGCCTAAGTTCTGAGAAACACTGGACTAGACTATTACAATCCGTACTAATATTATAATTGCGAAAGTACCTCTGTCAGTTACATTTTAACGCTTAAACTCCAGATTTCGATAAAATTTGGCAGAGGCAGAAATTCCATCCTGGGGAAGGACATAGGCTACTTTTGATCCCCATCTCGCTTACCACGTGAGATAAAGCTGCGAGCACAACCCAGATTCTTTTTATTTTTTTCTTATGTTTGTATAATCACTTAAGATCATGACAGTACTGCCCATTCGTTATCACTTATTTACTCAGAGCGAACCCACGATAAGATACACACATAGACTCTAACTTGTCAATAAGGACAATTCGGTTTCGCTTATATTGTAAATTATTATTGAAATCTAAACTTGGGAATGTGATTTTTCGAAATTTTGTATCCGTATACATACTTGTAATAATAAAAATAAAAAAATATATTACTGAATAAAATATGGGATTATATGACATGGGTGTCAATTAAAAATTATTTATTTTAGGGCTTAGTTAAAAAAATATGTTATTAAATAAAATTTGGAATTACATTACATGGGTGTCAAATAAAAAAAAAATATTTAGTGTCTTAAGGTTGCAAAAAAGATTTTTTTGTATTTTCGAGCGTGAAATAAAATAACAAAAAAATAAAAACTGACTTTAAATAAAAGCACTAAAAAGTAAAAAATAACTGATTGGTAGTTTTCATTTACTATACATACCTAATCAAATATTTTCGAAGTCGGTGTGCTTTGGCTAAGTAATTAAAGCCTACCTATTAAATACATACCTAATCAAATATTTTCGAAATCGGTGCCAGGCCATATAAAGCAAAGCACACCGACTTCGAATATATTTGATTAGGTATGTATAGTAAATGAAAACTACCAATCAGTTATTTTTTACTTTTTAGTGCTTTTGTTTGAAGTCGGTTTTTATTTTTTTGTTAAAAAGTTTTTATTTTTCCCTTTTTAGTATAGACAGTAGTAGCAAAGTAAGAATTCTAAAGCGTTAGGCTTGTCAAACCAAACAAAATAAGCCCAAACTCAAAATATCTACTATTAGTCGTTGAAGAGTTCCACCTATCCACCTTCTGGCCTTACCATCAGATCAGGTCAACAATACCGAACCACTATACTATCAACGGAAATAGAAACACTTGCAAAGTTTCAAGTCAATATGACAATTAGAAGTAGGTTAAATTCATTATTAGCTATTTTTCCACCCTTAGGGGTGGTATTTTTTTTTGAAATTTAAATGGGACCAATCTGGAAGTATACCCTTTCAAACAAAACAAAAATTGTCGAAATCGGTTAATAAATGACGAAGTTCTGAGGTAACAAACATAAAAAAAACCAGTCGAATTGAGAACCTCCTCCTTTTTGAAGTCGGTTGAAAAAACATGTCCCGTTGTGTTGCTCTTTTTTTTTTAAATTACTAGATTTTGCCTACGGCTTCGCTCGCGTGGTTATGCGGGCCGGGGATCAGAGGTATGTCCGATCCCAGGATGCAACCTATGTCATCGCCAAATTTTATCGAAATCTGTTCAGCGGTTTAAGCGTGAACAGACAGAGATACTATCACATTTATAATATTAGTTTGGACTAGCCACTTACCATCGCTTAACTCATACCTATACCTACTTCTCAAAGTGCCTATTAGCCTATAATTTAACCCAGGTCATATTCTGCCTCCCCCTCAACGTGCATTCACCTTGTAGTGGTGGGAGAGCTCATGAGCGACCTGCAATCCAGCCGGGCGCGAAGCCAAGAAACGCACGGCCCACGTAAAACAAAGAACATATTCTACCTGTGTTCTGTATATCTTAATTCGGTCGTTTCAGCGTGTACAAGAAACAATCATACAGACAAACATAATATAATGTTTTGCATTAGTAATCCGATAAAGGTCTTGTAAACTTAGTGCTATATGATCTTAGATCAGCAATGATTATTATAGTCTAATAAATTATTAGTCTTAATATATAAAAATCCCGTGTCAGGATGTTGGTTCGCGACGAACTCCAAAACTACTTATCCGATCTTAACGTTTTTTTTTTAAATGTGTGATTTGTTCCAACTTAAAAAATAGGATAGTTTTTATCCTGGTTATTTCTTTTTTTTTTAATTAAAAAATTAATGATATTCATATCCGGAGAGGGATTCCGCTCTCCGCTCTATACTCTTAGCTACAAATTCTACTCCTAAGCTAAAGATTTTTTTTTATAAGCCACAGCAACTCCTGGCCGGGTCTGATAGTACTCGTAGCATATAAAATCCACCAAAAAAAAACTACCACAAACAAATAAGCAAAGTTGTGGCTTGATATAGTTAAAAAGCATATAATATAAAAATTACATATATTTATTTACAACCTTAAACTATTAAAGATAACAAACAAGTGATAGTGATTATGACTATTATCGATATATAATAAATATCATGCTGTTTTTATGTTACTATAATAAATGTATATTAAATAATATTTATTTACAAGATTTAGTTATTAAAGTAAAACATAAGTTAGCTACATAAAAAAACGTAGACAAAACAGTTCAGTATGTATTTGTCAGTCGATTTCCTTTTTTTTTTCAATAATGATTATGCACGAATTTCGACCATTTGGCCAACACTAGTAAATACAAATATACAAATATACAAATATTCCATTTACTTATAGCGACAATTAAAGTTAAACCCACAAATGGGAATCGAACTCGTTAATTCCAGCGTAAACATTTTAGCAAAGTATCAAAAATATTAAATATAATAATAAAATATAAGTAAATTCTACTCCATGCATTTTTGTCCGTAAGGTTTAAGCGCATCGCAGCAAATGTATTGTGTATATACAGTTGAACGGTTTTGATCCTTTATTATTTTTATTTTCTATACTTCCTTAAAAGAAAGTTGTTTGGAGTTGATTGTAGCGAAATACTTATGGAATTTAGTTTTAATATTTACGTTTGATAACAAGTCTTTGCTGCTGACTTTGCGTGTTAAAAAGAAATTCTGTTTGTCCGTTAGTTTGTTCATAGCCAAGTTTATTTTCAATATAATTTATTTAAAATTTTTAAAATTAAATTACTTATTATATTATGATAAGTGATAATTTTCCACTGATTCCGCCTTGGTGTCAGCCTCGGTGGCCAATCTCACTGAGATATTATAGTGCACAAGTGTAAGCGCAGACACAACGTGCATTCTCTATTCCTGTCACTCTCAAAGTCCGATGGAACGATACTTCGATTTTGTTTTATTGCGATAAGTAGTCTTATAGTAAAATACACTTATGTGCAAAGGAAGGTTCAAGTTAATACATACATACTAATTTCAAGATGATGTTTTGTGATGACTAATATTCACTAGAATGATGTTCTTCTGACCGGTTCCGGTAACAGTGGCCAATCTCATTGAGACTAGCCAACTGCGCAGGAGATATTATAGTGCACAAGTGCGCGCGCAGACACAAATGCACTCTCTATTCCTGTCACTCTCATACTCCGGTCGTGTCGAGCAGTCGGACGACTGCTCGACACGACCAGTGAGATTTAAGGCGCAGGACCGACGGCTTCACGTGCTCTCCGAGGCAAGGGGGTGAAATACCGCCAACTTTCCAACTCCGGGTTGTTACTGAGGCGTACTATACAGAAAGACTCAATAACTAAACTTGCCCGACCCGGGACTCGAACCAAGGACTTCCGGGTTTGCAGCCGTACATGCTAGCCACTACACCACCGAGGTAATTATCACTAGACTAAAAGATTGTTACGTGCTGATATCAATCATTCTCAGATTAATATGAATAATTTAAGTCAGAATATATGTATATGAAATTAGAAAAAAAATCTGTCATATTACCTTCTCTTTTTTTTTTGAGAGAAAAAATCTAGCCTTCTGCATTCTCCAACATTTTATTGCAAAAATTACGAATTACGAGAATCGAATCTACTACCCCTGAGCTAAAATACGTGACACGCATATATCATTATAATTAACACTACACTTGTATAGTGTATACTATATTTTATCATAATTGAATGTCATCTTTACTATTAATTACAAAGGTCGTGATATATGATGTAACAAACACATCACGCGTCAAGTCACTAAATGATTACACTCTAAAAATTCATAAATACTATTAAAGTAATAACGAATTCGATTTTACCGATAAGGTATTTATTCAGATTTTTAACCGAATTTCAAAAGGAGATTTGCGCTGATTTATCCATCGTACATTTATCATACTTTTTTGATTTTGTAATTAAGTGTTTAAAATTTTGGTTTTGTTTTCTGCTTCTTATTTGTTTATATAAGTTATTACTGAAAAGTTATCGGTTTATGTGTCGTCTTGTTGTTATTTATGTAATATTGTATTGTTAATACCCTAATCTATACTAATATTATAAAGAGGTAAGGTTTGTGAGTTTGTGACGCTGTAGGGGGTAATCTCTGGACCTACTGAACCGATGTAGATGAAATTTGGTAAGAAGATAGTTTGAGACCCTGGGAAGGACATAGGATTTTTTTCCCAGAAATCATCACTTAAAGGGGTGAAAATGGGGATGAAAGTTTCTATGGGGTATCAAGCTAGGGACGAACCTGAGTCGCTAGTAAAACAATAAAATAAAAATAAATTGTATTGTATTTTACAGAAATAAACCAACTTCAACACCACTTTACAAATAATTATTATTACCCCTTATGGTCAAAATAAATTCTTAGCAATTTACAGGAGACCTCTATTATCTATTTAAAAAAATCATAACTCTATTCATACACTCTTTTCAAAGTTAGTCAAAAAGTAAACAATCAAAACTTGCTCCATATTATGCAATTTATACAGAGCCGAGCTTACAAAAATATTTACGTGGAATAATTCGATTTAAAATCCATTATGTATGTGACTATATCTTTATAAATAACTAGCAATACCCGCGGCTTCACCCGCATTAAAACTACTAACAAAACAGCTTTTTGGCTTTATGTTATAACTAATAATAATTTGATGACATACCAGGCAGCATTTCATCCAAATCGGTCCAGCCGTTTAGGAGGAGTTAGGTGACAAACACACGCACAGAAGAATTATATACATATATTAAGATAAGATATCCAAAGTGTTATGATGTTGTATGGATCTATAAGTTATATTTCTGTAGTTTCATCAAAATTCGTTAAGTCATTTTGCGTGAAAGAGTAACAAACATACATCTTAACAAACTTTTTCATTTACAACATCAGTCTATTATATGGATATTTCATATACAAATACGAGTGTTTTTCAGTATACTTGCTATATCACATAGCTCTTGAACAAAAACTTTATTGAATCTACTGATTTTACAAAGGAAAAAATGCGCATACGCATGTTCTCATCTATATGCATAGGGCGAAAATGGAAAAAAGTGAGTCTACTTTTGCTCTGATCCTTTCTCTTCCCAGTTATGTTAATGAGATGCACGCATTAATTAAATGACAATTATAAATTTGGCAGGCCACCAGTTTCATTCGTACGTCGACAGCAAGGGCGACCTAGTAACATTATAAACTAAAAATGACTACTAAACTCAACGTCTCCTTTAAAGCAATTAACGATAGTGGATTCGATTCCAGTACATATATATATAATTATTATTATAAGAATTCCAATATCTGGAGTAAACGCTGCTAGGTTTTTGTAAAGGTTTAATAAAATCAGTACATCCATTTCCTTAATATACTAGTACAAACTTTAAAAAATAAAAGTTTTTCAAAACAAGCTATGCTAAACTAATATTAGTTTAATCATTTATAATTATTAGCAATATTTTACTGTCAATTCAACAATGAAACATTATTACTGTTTATTTAATAGTCATTATTATTTATTGAAGAAATAACAAAATAATACGTTCACGTTGTAACACTAACGTAATAAAAAAGTGTAAAAAACACTGCTAACTTCCCAACTCCGGGCTGTTATTAAAAAAGAGGATTCTTAAGATAGAAATATCCAATATCTTTACTTGCCCAGGCTCAGGATTCGAACCCAGGACCTCCAGATCTGCCACCTTACATGTTAGTCACTAGTCCACTCTTGTGTTAATATGATGTAAATAACGTGTTTAATAAAAAAAAAGTATCAAAACGTCTCGATCACGCTACATCCCCATAACCTACTACACAATTACTTCAAACAGCTCGCATTTCATATTCAACTTTGCATACCAGTAATAAGATAGGATTTAGATTGTCACTTACTACGTATGGTGCAAAGAAGTTGTATTTGGAAAAGAACATTATCTTTTAGATCGCGGGTTCAGTTTTAGTGTTAATGTTTTGTATGTACCATACAAATGTGCTATTTTTATATATACCAGCGATTTAACTTGGCTTCACGCTGGGGCCTATCAGAAACCTATGTCTTACTCCAGCTTATAGTCTATCTGTGTACTTCATCCAAATCGGTCCAGCAATTTTAACGGAAAGAAATAACAACACTCATACATACACTCATAATTTGATTAGTATTTCATTTTTTTTTGTAAGTATTAAAAGTTTCAGAGATTATCCTCAACATACAAACAAATACGAAATTATTCTCTTTAAAATTTTAGATATAAAAAATCGAACCCGCTACCTCTTACGTTTATGGCACACAAGTAATTTCATCCATGAAATAGTTGGCGTTACCAAATAGGGATTAGAGCAAGAAAGTGTTGGAAAGAGACGGACTATATCGAGGTTTACTTAGAGATTTTGTTTTTTTATGTTTTAGGTAAAATGAAAGTTAAAACTGTTCATAGATTTTCAAAACAAAATCCATGCTTATTTTATATAACAGTGTTTTTCTCTGTTACCGTCTTATGCTTAATTTGCTGGACCGATTTCGATGATATTTGGCAAGAGCTTAGATTGTATAATGGGACAGGATATAGGCTATTTTTTATTTAAATATCGATTTATGTAGGTCATTCAAATTCAACGTTTCGATACGAAATAATGATTTACAATTGAACAAATGTACAAATAAAACTTTTAACTGATAAAGAGATAGATTTTTTAACGGATAGGTATATTATATGACTAGCTACTCACCCTCGCTTCGCTCGGGTTCTCCATAAAAACATTCATCCCCATTTTCACCCCCTTAAGGTGACGTAGTTACGTAGTAGTTTAGTGACGTTACGTTTAAACGCTTAGACAGATTGCTCAGAGATAAGATAATATTCTCCCGCAGTACAAATATCGTTAAATGTTAACTCCGATAATATTTGCTATCACTATACCAAATTTCATCAAAATCTGTCCAGTGATTTTCTCGTGATACGTTCACAGACAGACAGGCAAAAAGACAGAAATTCTAAAAACTATACATTCGGCCTCTGTATCGATAATATTGACTATTCAATAAGATTTTCCAAAAAATAATATTTAATGTTTTTCTTTATTTAATTATATTATATGTATAGATTATAAAACTATAGATATTTATAGGATAGCGGGTTTGATTCTGCTGGAGGTATAATAATATGTTAGTTATAAAAGCAGCTCTGCTCGCACAGTAAGCGAGACAGGCGTAAAACTTAGTCTATATCTGGATAAAATCATTATTCCTTGACAAATGTTATCAAAATCTGTTCGTTAAAAAGGCAACAAACATGTAGAGCTACTTTCACATTTATAATATTTTTTTTGGATATACATATAGTGAGAGGCAGTGGTAGCCCAGTGGTAGCGCGCTCGCTTGGGAAACCGAGTAAAGCGGGTTCAAATCTGCAGCTCTGATACTTTCATGTGCGAATCATTTCTAACATAATCACCACTTGTCTTACGGTGAAGGAAAACGTCGTGAGGAAACCTGCATGTCTGAGAGAACCTAGCAAGTTTTCGAAAGACATGTGATGTCCGCCAACCCGCACTTGGCCAGCGTGGTGGACTGTGGCCTGATCCCCCTTAGTATTGAAGGGAGGCCCGCCCCCAGCAGTGGGACGTTAAAAAGGGTTAAATACACACATATAGTGCAACTATCTTACTAAAATTAAGTATAAATGCGACGTTGTTTATTTTTTATGCATCAATTATTAAATTAAATTAATTGTTCCATCTTACTAATATTATAAATGTGAAAGTTTAGATGGATGTTTGGATGTTTGTTACTCAATCACGCCAAAACGAAAATCTGAAATCTGAAAATCTGTATGAAATTTGGCACAGAGATAGATAGTCTGGAATAGCACATAGGCTACTTGTTATCCCAGAAAAAGTACGTTTCCCGTGGGATAGATTTGTTTTTGTTGTAGAGATATAATTTGCAAGCCGAAAAGTGACAAACCTTAGATGCTTTTATTTTTAAACCGACACGTCAAAAGCTTTTGTATTTTGTAAAATATAGATAGATATAATACAATAATTTTCCACAGACTCTAGCTTGTAGTTAATCTATGATAACTGATACACTATAGTTTAGGCCGCTGCTCTGCTCGTGTTGTAGATACTAAATACGATGATAAAAAATAGCCTACGTGCTATTCCAGGACATAAGCTATTTCTATTTTAAATTACATCAAAATCTATTAAGCCATTAAAGCGTGAAGTGACAAACATACACACAAACTTTCGTTCATGTAATAATAATAGTGTAAGTTATAAAACGGATCGACGGACGTGATGAAATCAAGTTTCCGATATATATTTCAATTTCATAATAACCTTGGGCTTGGGAGTCTTGATGTTGCATATACGAGTATGTTCGTACGTCTAGTGACGATACTTTCTTAGATTTACGCGAATATTTGACATCCATGCTTATTACTTATATGTTAAACTAGCATACCAGATGACCAAAAACCAAATTCTTAGGTTTTACATATTAGTATACTCTTATACTCTGTATACTATTATATCTGTATACTATGTATTTTTTCTCAGAAATGAGACATTTTCCCGCGGTAAAAAGTATCCTATATGTTGACCCGAATAACCAGCTATCACCATATCAAATTTCATTAAAATCCCTCCAGTGGTTTTTCGAAGTCGGTGTGCTTTGCTTTATATGGGCTGGCACCGATTTCGAAAATATTTGATTAGGTATGTATTTAATACGTAGGCTTTAATTACTTAGCCAAAGCACACCGACTTCGAAAATATTTGATTAGGTATGTATCGTAAATGAAAACTACCAATCAGTTATTTTTTACTTTTTAATGCTTTTGTTTGAAGTCGGTTTTTATTTTTTTGTTAAAAAGTTTTTATTTTTCCCTTTTTAGTGTAGACAGTAGTAGCAAAGTAAGAATTCTAACGTATTAGGCTTGTAAAATAAAACAAAACAAGCCCAAACTCAAAGTATCTACTATTAGCCGTTGAAGAGTTCCACCTATCCCCCTTCTGACCTTACCATCAGATCAGGTCAACAATACCGAACCACTGTACTATCAACGGAAAGAGGAACTCTTGCAAAGTTTCAAGTCAATATGACAATTAGAAGTAGGTTAAATTCATCATTAGCTATTTTTCCACCCTTAGGGGTGGTATTTTTTTTTTGCAATTTAAATGGGACCAATCTGTAACGGAGTTCTGAGGTAACAAACATAAAAAAAAACAGTCGAATTGAGAACCTCCACCTTTTTGAAGTCGGATGAATACGTGTTTTAGCATTTTTCGAAATTCATACTATAAGAGGGTAAAATAGGGGATGAAAGTTTGTATGAAACCTACCTTTCTAGAGTTTTTTAAGGCGAGCAAAGCCGCGGGTTCTGCTAGTTTTGAATAAATCTTTTACCCGACGTTTAGAATGCTATACCTATAGCAATCATTCGAAACGTCGGTAACCAAAAATCCAAATAAATCCGCGAAAAAATCCGAAAAGATATTTTTTTTAAATCTAGTGACGATTTAAAGGCTGTTGCTAGTCATATACCTAATCAGACAAATAACATACAATTATTCGTCCAATTATATTCGTCGATCGATTATTGTGTTCTAATTAAATAATTAATTATTAAATGCACGAGTTTCTATGTACGAGTTGTAAAATATTTAAAAATGTGAGACCTTTTATTGAATTAACATACATACAAAAACATATGTATAAAGAAAGAAAATACCCCGTTTTTTGAAGTCGGATAAAAATAACTCACCTCGCCATGCAAATTTCGCCCATCAGGCGTATTTTCCGGGAGAAAGTATAGTCTAAGCGATACAAGCGTCTGATCTGACACTCTGTCCGTCCACAGTAATTGTAGTTCACCTAGAAAAAAAAACAATGTACATAATAATAATACTTAAATAAATAATAAAATATAACATAATATTTGCACACAACACCATCTTGTTCCATGGTAAACTACGAGACCTGTGTTATGGATACCAGATAGTTGATACACTACACATATATAACTTTAAATACATACATATTATAAATATAAACAACCATGACTGGAGTAAAAACATTCGTGCTCATCACACAAATGAATACCCCCAGCGGGACTCGAACCCGCGACCGCTGGCACAGCAAGTAGGGTAACTTCAAACTGAGCCAAACGTGTCGTCATATACTTAATTCTTTAATTCATTTTTTATGGCTTTTAGGCACGCCAGTGGCACAGCTTATTTCACCAATGTCTTGTACAACAATTCATTCTTAGTCTTAACACGGTCTCATCGAGAACAAAGAAAAAATGGTTTAAATCATCGATAAAAAAACCACTAGATACACAATCCCATGCAAAAGTTCTCTTAAAACTGTCACCAATTGTGTTTAGGTGATTGTTCTAATTGATATAAATATACAACAATGTAAATTAAACCTTAAATGCAATGCTTAAAGTTGTTTTCACAAACAAAAAATTAAAAGCGCGCTCAAATGTTCAAATGAGCGCTCATTCGGGGAGGACATATTTTGTCCACTGACCACTGAATCAGCGACTCCTTTAATTATCTGCCCGCAACTTTAAATATTTCATACTCACTCATAATTGTTTTAGTATTTTCTAAATTATTCATTATCAGTCAGTGGTATATCGAGTCAGTGGCTTCCTCTTTTATATGATGATGATGATGTTTTCCTGACCGATTCCGGACACGGCGGCCAATCTCATTGAGACTAGCCAACTGCGCAGGAGATATTATAGTGCACAAGTGTACGCGCAGACACAACGTGCACTCTCTATTCCTGTCACTTTCATACTCCGGTGGGACGACACGAGACACGACCAGTGAGAGTTAAGGCGCAGGACCGACGGCTTTACGTGCTCTCCGAGGCACGGGGGTGAAACACCGCCAACTTCCCAACTCCGGGCTGTCATTGAGGCTTAACATACAGAAAGACTCAATAACTAAACCTAGCCCGACCCGGGACTCGAACCCAGGACCTCCGGGTATGCAGCCGTACATACTAGCCACTACACCACCGAGGCAGTTTTCTCTTTTATATATTTAGATTACGGGAAGGAGAATATCCTGAGGCAATCTGTATATCTGAGAGAACCTAGCAAGTTCTCGAAAGATATGCTCAGTCCGCTCGCACTTGGTCATTTTGGCACTTTAACCAGATCCCCCACGTATTGGAGGCCCAGCCCCAACGATGGGTCGTTAAAAACTGTTGAATACACATATATAAATTTATATACATACCAATTGACACTAATTCGGAGTCCTGCCATATTCTGACGAAGAAGAAATCGCCTATCGCCACAATTCTTTCTCTAGGCCCTGTGAGTCTGATCGCCTTGTAAAAGGTATACTGTCCATGTTGACCGCAAGGAGCTCCGACCAACTAGAACAAAAAAATGTATACAATATACATTAGGCTTTACACTTGTTACTAATCTTCTACCCATCTATATATATATATATATATATATATATATATATATATATATATATATATATATATATATGTTGGTAAGTGCATAACTCAAGAATGGCTGGACCAATTCAGCAAAATTTTTTTTTCATATATTTTTTATGTTCTACGGAAGGTTTTAATAAAGAGAAAATATATAAAATTGACGAAAAAAATAATAATATTTATATGGCTAACGCTGGCTAATTACTATTTATATATATTTAAAACGTACCGTACGTATTAGAATAAAATAAAAACAAGCTTTTATTTAAAAGCTTTAAAAAGAAACTTTAAATTAAATCAAACCCAAATTACACAATTTCTCTATATCTAAACCGATTCTCTCTATACATCTATACATATAATAAAATTCTAACTGAGCGAAATCTGTAGGTACATTAAATATTTTTTGGAAAATCTTATTGAAATAGTCAGTATTAGCGATACAAAGGCTGAGTCTATAGTTTTTAGATTTTTTGTCTGTCTGTCTGTTACTGCATCACGGGAAAACCACTAGATAGATTTGATTAAATTTGGTATGATGATAGCTGGTTATCCGGGTTCACATATCGGATACTTTTTACTGCGGGAAAATATATCATCTCTGAGAGATCTATACTAAACGTTAAAACGTAAGTAGGGACGAACCCGAGCGGAGCGAGAGTGAGTCACTAGTAATAAATAAATATAGTTGAGTGACATCTTAAATGCCACCCAAAGTCAAGTGCTGGAGCAAGTCAAACAAATACGCGGTATCATCGTCCAAAAACGCCCTTTGAATGAATTTAATTAAGTTTTTTAAATAAATCAAGAACAGTAAGCGCACAGGTTACAGCGGATGTAGTCATTTTGCTGTAACGATAGCAAAAAAATGTTAACTCTTAAGTGAATATTTTATAGATACTTATTTTTTATACAAAACCAAAAGGGTTTTTATATATTTTTTAGGATATTTCGACAAATCAAATATATATTTATACAAATTTTGTCTGTCTGAATTTAACACTTTATCACTAAGCAACTGCTGGGCAGATTTCCATGAGCTTTGCTTTTTAAGCACTTCCACTACCGACCTCTTGTCTCCATCATCTGATCCTAGATGTTCATCTGTTCCATACATCGATCAAAAAATTTCCTCACCGGCTGAGCGCTCATTTGAACATTTGAGCGCGTTTTTTTTTAATATTTTTTTTTTATTTTAATTTTTTTTTGTGCAAACAACTTTAAGCTTTGCATTTAAGGTTCAATTTACATTGTTGTATATTTATTTCAACTACAACCATAACCTAAACACAATTGGTGACAGGTTTAAGTGAACTTTTGCATGGGCTTGTGTATCTAGTAGTTTTTTGATCGATGGTGCCAAATAGTTATATTGTCATCGGCATTACTTTCACCTACAGATTCAATTCGATACAAGTACGTTAAAATGGACTTCTTAATTTTTCTATAGTTACCTAAAGTTTTTTTTAATTACGTAATATATTAATACTTTCTTAGATTTACGCGAATATTTAACATTTAAAAATTTAAATAAAGCTATCTTTTCGGTTTTTTTCGCGGATTTATTTTGATTTAAGTAAATATCAAAATAAAAAAATAAATTACTTACATATTTAAAATACGTAATATATTGTTTATCATATGTTTTTTTAATATATTTTTTAATTAAATTAATTAATTTATTATGTAGGATTTATGCAGTATGCCCTAAAGCATATAATCTTATTTAGCTTTTGATGTTGAACATATTAGTATCTTATTGCAATAATAACAAAGTTGAGTAAAAGGGACGCACTAACAATTCTGACACCGGATGCAACCATTTTGTGTTGTACGGACAGAAAAAAAGATTTATTGCTGGTTTTTTTAAATATCATAAAAATACGGAAGTATAAATTTTATTTTTAACTAAGTATTATGAAATGTTAGAACGTGTTCTTGTAAAATTTAAGTAAAACTAACTTTATTAATTAATATTCATCCCAAACACACTTTTCGACCAGTAATTAATTACTAAACTAATAAAATTAATCGTTAATAATAACGATTTCCTACTGACCTATTTTGGTTACGGCGACTTATTTCACTTAAACTTGCACTTGACCATGAAATATTATAATTTATAACCATGATATATATATGAAATATTGCTTCTCCATACAAACTTTCGTCCCAATTTTCACCCTCTTAAGGAATTGATTTCCGGGATAAAAACTATCCTATATCCTTCCTAGGGTCTCAAACTATCTTCTTACCAAATTTCATTTATTTCGGTTCAGTAGTTTCGAAGCTTATTCGGTACAGACAAACAAAAAATGTATAATATTAGTAAGTATAGATAAAGACTTTCTCTATTTCTTTTACTTTCAAAGTCCGGTGGAACAACAATTTAAAACGAGGGGTAAAAACAAGCAATTATCGATCGCTTACACATTTTTCTAGGCACAGGTTTATAATATCACAAACTTAAAAAATACAGCCTTTCACGGGACTAATTTGATAGAAAAATAATATATAAGTAATCCACCTGAAACAAGATTCGAACCCAGAACCTCCAAAACTGCAGCAATACATTCTAGCCAAAAACAATCTAAATAAACATTGTAGCTACCTAAAAATTATAAATCTATCTACAAAATACTGCCTTCTCAACAAAAAAAAAATTAATTTAGTAGCCACATGATAAATTAAAAAAATATCACGTACTTTCTCAAACTCTATAATAGCTTACCGAAAGAAATAAAAAATTCTAAAACTTTCAATAGCTTTAAGTCTAGGTTATATAAGTATATTCTTTGTAACTGATTTTCCTAGCTCTAGTGATCAACTGTCATAATTTCTTATATATTTCTATATATTTCTCATGTAAAAGACTTGTTCGTAATGAGAAATAAAGTTCTTTAAACCGAAACCAAACAAAACCAAACTCTTTATAACATAAGAATTAGGAGCCTAATAATTAAACTATCTCAACCTTTCATTGGCACAAGTCTAAGAATGTTTTAGTTGGCAAGAAAAAAGCTAGTGTGTATTGGCACAATTTGAATGTATTGTAAAAATAATTTAGTTTTTGTACATTCTGTAACGTACGTGCGTATGCACAACGTAATATATTTGCAATTGCTTGCTTTCGACATCAAAACTTCCTACAAATGTCACGTTCAGTATAAATTAATATAGCGATAATAATTAGATTGTTTTAATATAATTATTTTCTTATAAAGCAAATTATAGAGAAATATAACAAATTCCTTCATTATGACATAGTAGTAGCATGTTGGGTTTAAACTGTTTACTTGTGATGGCGAGTTGGATTCTTAGTACATGAAAATATTTGCTTTCCTAAAGAATAAACTAAACAAAGTAGTAAGTTTCAAAGTCTTCATTTAACCGACTGAAAATAGGTGGTTAGAGATAAAAGGATTTAAATGATTACATCTGTTAAATAAGGTTTACTTACTGCTTTAAAGTTAATTTACAGAAAAAAAAAACAAATGTCTATAAAAAAAAGGTTATGCTTAGAATGATTTTTTTAAACAACTCCTTCCAGTGAATTAAAAAAATAGGGAATCAAATAAATACAAATGATATAAAATATATAATAATAATAATTTAATAACATTTCTTTTGTTGACGCTATCCCAGGACGAGCGCGGAATCAATAAGTATAAAATTGAAACAACCTCGGCATGTGTGCGAGCAAGACAGAGCTATATTAGGGTGACTACCCAATGTGAGTGTTATTAAAATTTATTATTATTTAATTATATTTGTTTTGTGTGCCAGGTTCGAGGTAGAGGGTACGCGGTTCTAATCCCGAGACAGTCAACATGCCTTATTAGTTATTACTATCCATACTATGTAGTTGTGAATGTTTGTTACGAACGCTGAAACGTCTGGACCGATTTGGATAAAATTTAGTATACAGATAAATTATGAAATGGAGTAACACATAGGCCAGTGTTAGATGTATGTATGACTATATATTATTATAAAATAAAGTCCCCCGCCGCGTTTGCCTGGACGCGATAAACTCAAAAACTACCGAACGGATTTTGATACGGTTTTCACCAATAGATAGAGTGGTTCATGAGGAAAGTTTAGGTGTATAATATATTAAGGTTTTGTGTAAATTGGCCTAATATGACGGTGATTGTTGAAGATGTCGGAAAAAATCATCCCGATTGGTAGCTTTATTGGCGTGCGCCGCGTAAACTAATAAAACAATGTATTACAGAATTATCTCTCATATAAAGATCTTCCTATCAGACGTTAAAACGTAAGTAGGGACGAACCCAAGCGAAGCAAGGGTTAGCCACTAGTAATATTATAAGTGTGTAAATATGTAAGTCTGTCTTTTTGTCTGTTACTCTTCACGTGTCAACCGCTGAACAGATTCCGATGAAATTTGGTAAGGACCATAGATGTCAACCTTGGCTAGTCCTAAAAGGGACCGTACCAATAAAATATACAGGTCACACACGTTTTTTTTGTGTTTTGACGACACATTTGTAGTCACTACTTGCTGTGTCAACGGTCGCGGGTTTGATTCTCGCTGGGGGCATTCGTTTGTGTGATAAACACGAATGTTTGTACTCCAATCATGGGGTGTTTATATTTATAATATATATGTATTTAAATTTATATATGTGTAGTATATCAACTATCTGGTATCCATAACACAAGTCTCGTAGCTTACCATGGAACTAGATAGTGCTGTGTATTAATGTACCAACATATTTATTATTAAAAAAGAAACAAAATCTAAAATCTATAAAGTTTGGAAATAAGGTTTGTTAGAGGGACGAACTATTGATACCAAAATTAGGAAATGTAGGGCTAGAACAAGAGTAAAGATGACAGTTGCTAGCTACGTCACACCCTATATTTAAACGTCTCCAAACGTACATTTGCTTGACAACTTCAACTAATAAAAATATTTTCTGCATGGATTTGTCTAAAAATATATTTTGCACTAGTGATATGCCGTCGCTTTGCTTGCTTAGGCCCTTAATACCTTTTTACACATTTTTTTTTAATGTTGTGACATTAACACACAGCGCCACCTAGTTCCATGGTAAGCTACGAGGCTTGTGTTTTGGATACCAGATAGTTGATACACTACATATATATAACTTTAAATACATACATATTATAAATATAAATATCCATGACTGGAGTACAAACATTCGAGCTCATCACACAAATGAATACCCCCAGCGGGACTCGAAACCGCGGCCGCTGGCACAGCAAGTAGGATCACTACAAACTAAGCCAAACGTGTCCTCTGGGAAATGTTTTACACATACCACCATATAACATAGATATGTGTAGATATACCGGATAGAAAAACCAATACTACCCAGTACCCAATAGAACCTCTCAGAAGCACCCTGCATAAACATTTGTATGGACTATAGTTCAAATAATCATCACGCGGGAATCGAATTCAGGACGAGTTACGTAAAGATTCGCAACAAACATTTCTGCTAATATTATTGTTAGTATCCAACAAAAGATTTTATTTCTAAGAAATCCGAATGAAGTTGAAAATTTTGTAGGATTTCTTTCTGTGAGTCAACACTCTCTTTAAATAGCACCGTCTGATCAAAACAAAGTCCTGATAACAAAAAAGATTTTAAATCTGGATACTTTCTATATTTTTATCACTTATCTTGTTAGTCTAATGGCTAGTATGTAGCGTACTGCAGATTCGGAGGTCATGGGTTCGAGTTCTGAGATGGGCTAAGTTTAGTTATTGAGTCTTTATGTATAGTAAGCCTCAGTAACAGCCCGAAGTTGGGAAGTTGGCGGTGTTTCACTCCCGTGCCTCGGAGAGCACGTAAAGCCGTCGGTCCTGCGCCTTAACTCTCACTGGTCGTGTCTCGTGTCGTCCCACCGGAGTATGAGAGTGACAGGAATAGAGAGTGCACGTTGTGTCAGTACACGCGCTGCACTATATTATCTCCTGCAGGTGTCTAGTCTTAATAAGATTGGCCACCGTAGTCAAAATCGGCCATAAGGATATCGCGTATCCTGAATCTATACTAATATTATAAATGTGAAAGTTTGTGAGTATGGATATATGGATGTATGTTTATTACTCTTTCACGCTAGAACGGCTGAACGGATCTGGATGAAATTTGCCACAGAGATAGATTATAATCTGGAATAACGCATAGGTTACTTTTTATCCCGGAAAAATGTACGGTTCCTGTGGGATAGGTTTGTATTGAACAAAAATAATAAAAAAATTATATTAACATTTGATAGCAACTGTTATGAATGGCCAAACTAGAAGTCTTTACTAATAGCCATTGAAGAGTTCCTCTATCCACCTCCTGGCTCCACATCATCAGATCAGCTCGATACTAACGAATTATTCTATTCTCATCCGGATTCCACGAAAGTTTCAAATAGATACGACAGTTAGAAAGGTCTTTTACTTTCAATTTCAATTATCAATACTAATATTATAAATGTGAAAGTGTGTTTGTCCTTCTTTCACGTCGAAATGAAGTGACGGATTGGCGTGATTTTTTGTATGGAGATAATTGGAGAGCTGGAGAGTGACATAGGTTACTTTTTACCGCGGGAGATTATCTAATTCTCACGGGAAAACACGTTATAAAACAATCCAAAAAAATATTTATGATCAGAATTACTTAAAACTTGGTATTAATGCTTTTTAATAAATTTAAATAAATATATGTTTTAGCTTTATTTCGAATTTCATCCTATAAGAGAGTATAAAATAGGGGGTGAAAGTTTGTATGCAACTAACTTTTTACAGTTTTTTTTTATAGTTTTAGCGCGAGCGAATCCGCGGGTTCTGCTAGTAGTTAATAAAAGCAAATAAAAGTTAGAAGCACTAGTGTTAGTTTAGTGCTCGAAATTCGACCGTAATCATTTTGTTATTGATAACACTAAACCTGGTCAATAGCTACTAAAGAAAAAAAAAAAGAAAATCGTTTGACAAACAGAAGAGAGAAAGGTACTGAACATAAATAATATATAAGAAAATTCATTAAATATTAAATATTTTTTTCGAAAATCTTATTGAAATAGTCATTATTATTAATGCAGAAGCCGAATCTATGTATAGTTTTAAGAATTTTCATCTGTTTGTCTGTATGTCTGTCTGGGAACGCATCACGAGAAAACCATTGGACAGATTTTGATGAAATTTGGTATGATTATAGCTGGTTATCCGGGTCAAGGTATAGAAAACTTTTTACCGCGGGAAAATATCTCATCTCTGAGAAATCTATACTAACGTAAAACGTAATCGCTAGTTTATATATAGATTTCCACTTTCCAGCCCATACATCTCCATATGTACGGGAATAATCTTATTACTACAGAAAAGGACAAATAACGAACAAACACATTTCTTAAATTACTCGTTGAGATGATTATATTATCCCGTGGGATAACCATGGTCTAACCAAAGCTTAATGCCTAGTAACAAAATGTATAACAATAACAAGTAAACCCACGTGTAAAAGTTAGTCTGTTCGTAAATAGCTCATAGCCGAGCATGACCAAGAAGTTATTTTTGTTTCATCTCGATATAACTCTACTTATAATACAACGATTACACGTGGTTTTACTTGCGATTTAAGTAATCTATACAGATAAATAAATTTGAAATGTCTGTTTGTAACGTCAAAATAACAGCGTTTTACTAAACGCATATGAAATTATATACGGTACTTATAAGAAAAACACACTTTTTCTAGCGACTCGCCCTCGCTTCGCTCGGGTTCGTCCCTAGCTTGCTTCCCCATACAAACTTTCATCCCCATTTTCACCCCCTTAAGGGATGATTTCCGGGATAAAAGTATCCTATGTCCTTCCCAGGGTCTCAAACTATCTTCTTACCAAATTTCATCTAAATCGGTTCAGTAGATCCAGAAATTACCCTCTACAACGTCACAAGCTCACAAACTCACAAACTTTACCTCTTTATAAGACAGAGGTTAGAACAAAGAAGTCACACCATAGGAATTTCTAGTTTAAATTTCTTTAATTAAAAGATGCCGCTTGACCTAAATAAAACCTATACCTGCATCGCAGGTGACCTAACAAACGTATAATAATCTTTATGGCCAAATGTATCCATACTAATACTATAAATGTGAATATATATATATATAGCCTGTCTATTCCATACTAAGCGTCAAAACGTACCTAGAGACAAACCCGAGCGAAGCAAGGGTGAGTCGCTAGTATACTTATAAATTATTCTTGTATATAATCTATACATATAATAAAATTGTAAGTAAGTCGAATCTGTACATTAAATATTTTTTGGAAAATCTTTTTGAAATAGATATTATTATAGATACAAAGGCCGAATCTATAGTTTTTAGAATTTTTGTCTGTCTGTCTGTTACCGCATCACGAGAAACCCACTGGACAGATTTTGATGAAATTTGGTATGATGATAACTGGTTATCCGGGTCAACATATAGGATACTTTTTACCGCGGGAAAATATCTCATTTCTGAGAAAAAATACAAAAACTGCATTGTAAGAAATACTAATATGTAAAATCTAAGAACTTGGTTTTTGGTCATCTGAATGCGGGCGGAGCCGCGGGTAATGGTAGTCATATATAAATTTATCTTGTGTATCTCGGAAACGGCTCTAGCGATTTGGATCAAATTTTGTATTTAGATAAGGTTTAGCGTTTTAAGTTTATCTATATAAGGAAAAATACGCATTTTTTATTATTTTTACCGTAAAACACCGAGCAAATATGCATTGCTCGGGTACTACTTAGTTTAATCAACATATTAAAACAATTCAAAATATTTTAGTCATAATTAAATTATATATTTTGTTACTAAACGTTGTGAGTATTAAAAAAAAATAAGTATTATATGAAATCATTGCATTTGAGTACCCTATTAATGAGTAGAAGATAACAGGTTCGATTTCCGCTAATATAGATAGAGGGAAAAGAGATATCTCACTCTCTCTTTCTTATTAACGAAAAAAAACAAATTAATAAATAATGATAACAATAAATAAAATTAAATAAAATCCCAATTACTCAACGCACAACCCTCCTTTTCACATCCATACAAACTATCTGAATTATTAAAATATACAAAGATTTCTTAAACTATTAAAATTTGAGACAAATTATTTTGAACCTTATCCCCTTAAATTAGGGTGTACTTTAAAATAATCGTATTAAATTAGAGACGGAAGGGTGGATGTATAGCTGTCCCTTTCTCACGTATAGGTTATGAGATCTCTCGCTCACACGTCAAGGGATAATGTGAATAGGGTTGACTACAAATGAATTCATTTTAAAAGTTTTATGTACATTTAGTTTAAATCTTTATATATAAAAATCCGATGTCCGTCTGTTCGTAAGTCTTCTCCTAAATAGCTTGACCGATTTTGATTATTTTTTTTTGAACTCCACAAAGATGGTTCTTAGCTATATTTGGACCTAATATATGACGCTGATGTTCACATTTTTTTTAAAACAAAAATTATTGAACTTTGGACATGACTGTGTCTTTCGGCTCAGCTAGTTTTATTAATATTTAATATTATAATACTAACGATTTATGGGTGCATCCCTAGATATGTTTTATTTTTTTTAAGCGGAACACTTTTTTAAAATAAAAGTAGCCTAAGTTACTCTTTATAATATCAGCTATCTGCCACTAAAAGTTCCGTCAACATCAGTCCAACCGTTTCGGAGATTATCCGGAACAAACAGACAGAACAGAAATTTAAAAAATTGCGTTCTTCTTACAAGTAGGTCCGTATTAAACAATTTAATATGCGTTTAGTAAAAAGCTGTTATTTCGACATTACACACAGACACTTCCATTTTATTTATCTGTATATATGATTTATAAATTTCATAACACACCTATTAACTCCATAAAGTGAAACTATTGACTTTATATTTCTCTATTGCACCTTTCTTATCATCTTTAAAAAAAATACTAAAATCTCTATTTCTTTGTCATTTTTTTATTATTCTTTTATAAATTAAAAAAAAAAACAAAAAAAACAACGGGTAAGAACTAGTTAGTACACAATACACAAAGAATCCATTTATTATTGAATACGCTCTATACAGCGATAAAAGAACTATACAGTTCAAGTATAATTTTCTACCTGATGCCGGACATTTTGTACTTTGGCTTATTTCTTTGTGTGCACGCAACAAATACTTTTATAATGACGTATGCTAGATAAGGAAGTACATGAAAACATCAGCGCTTGTTTATAAATTGTCTATTTAAATTAGTTTTTAAGTGAACTAGTTGCAGCCCACGGGTTTTATTATTAAATGAATCTTTTTTTTAATAGATGCTGTTTAAAATACCTACTTTTATTTAAGTACCTGTGAATTGTATTTCTTGAGTTTTAAGAGCAACATACATACATATATATGTATATATATATATATACATACAAGTATATATATATATACATACAAGTATATATATATATATATATATATACATACATACATTTTGTATGAATGTATGTATGTACATTAACTGTTAACGTACATAATAACTTTTTTTTAATCTCGAATTTTCGAGTGGTTTACAGGAAACATTCTAGGGAGCCGCTTTTTTATCCCGTTATATTTAGAAGTCCCCGTGGGATACAGTATTTTATAAACTATGACCCATAAACTATTAAATACTAAATCACGTCGATGTTTTTATGTAAAAGATGAACAAACAAACAATTTATCTATTAATTTTTTTTTTATTTGTAATAATAATTTTTGAGAAAATATATTAAAATTGCATGTTTGTAAGTACGAGTAACTAAAGCGCACATACATAAAAAACGTATAAACATACACACACACACAGAATTAAATATTTTATTATTATTTTTATTTCATTGTCACGTGTCAACCCTAACACCCTACTAATGTACGACCCGTATTTAGGGATAGTGAGCACGATGTTCTCAAACTTTGCAATTTAAATTTCATTATTAAAAAAATATTTTTAGTAAATATTTTATTTTATATGATATTATACTACGATTGGAGATAGAAAAATTATTTATTTCTTACGTAAAAAGATAATATTGTGACTCATGCTACGGTTAAGTAACATATACTACAAATGATCTGCCCTTACTTTGCTCGAGACTTTTATTCTTATTAATGTAACTTTTTTGGCTAAATTTTTAATTTATTAAGCTTATTTTAGGTTAAAATTGTGTGAATTTTCAATTTAAAGTACCATAATAAAGGCAAATATTGCTCATTTGCCCTATTATTACGCGAAAGCACAAATATATACATTTTAACAGAATATTGTACGTTTATATATATACTTTGTAATTTAGACCATAAATATTTTAAAATAATTTTCTTACTTCAGCTGGAAATCGAATCTATACACTCCAACTCAAGACAATGCTTATAAGCTTACAAGTGTTACAATATTTTAATTGACACGAGGATTTTCCGTACTCTTCCATGTTATGCTTATTATATTGTACAATTCTCCAGATTCTTTTAAATTTAATTAAATCCATTTACCAGTTATGTTTAACAGCACAATGGTTATTTATAAATTACTAGATACGTTTTGATGCTTAGTATAGAATATGATGAGTTTAATATCCTTTAAGGGATGATTTCCGGGATAAAAAGTATCCTATGTCCTTCCCGGGGTCTCAAACTATCTCCATATCCATCTAAATCGATTCAGCTGATTAGGCGTGAAAAGGTAACAGACAGACAGACAGCGTTATTTTCGCATTTATTATATTAGTATGGATTAAATAACTAGCAGTGCCCGCGGCTTCACCAGCAATGAAATTTTCGATCGCTACCAAACTTCACAGGATCCACCTGCTGGGCTAATCTGAAGATAGCCTGAAAATTTCATCTAATTCGCTTCAGCCGTTTTGGAATCCATCGAAAACACGTTGATTTTTATTACATTGAATAATTACGAGTATATACATATAATTAATATGATTAAAGTTATTGTTATGTTCTCGGCATCAATTGAGTTTCTCTGTATATCTAATTATATCACATACATAGAGATTTCACTCGCTTCGCTTTAGGTGTATTTTGTAATTATTCATACTGAATATTATAAATGTGAGTGTTTGTTCGTTTGTCCTTCTTTCATCTCGAAACAGAGTGGACGGTTTGGCGTGATCTTTCGTGTGGAGATATGTGGTTAAAGAGTGAAAAAGGCTAACTAGGAAAACATATACATATGTATATATAATACAGACAGCGCCGCCTTTTGGCAACTTTTATTAGGCAACGTATCTGTCCAAGTCACAAAATTTCATCCAAACCTGTCCAACCATTGGAGTGACGGAGTGGCAAACAAAATATATATATATATATATATATATATATATATATATATATATATATATATATATATATATATATCCTAACCAGTTATCATGTTACTTTATCAAGTCATGTATCACACGAGATATGCAGTCGTTACGAACATTCCAAATATAGTAAGTATTATAAGATTTTTATTATTATTATTATTATTCGAGTATATCATTTTGATAAAGCATACTAGTTAAAACCTACAACTTTACCTGCTTTTTTTGAAAAATATCCTACTAACATTATGAACGCGATGTGTGGATAGATTAGTGTTTGTTACTCTTTCACGCAAAAACTACTAAATATATTTTGATGAAAATTTACAGTATTATCCCTATTATCCATATTAATATTATAAATGTGAAAGTTTGTGAATATGTATGGATGTTTGTTACTCTTTCATGGCTGAACGGATCTGGATGAAATTTTTCACAGAGATAGATTTTATAGGCTTCGCTTAGGTTCGCCTCTAGAAAAAAAAACAAATCTATCCCACAGGAATCGTATATTTTTCCGGGATAAAAAGTAATCTATGTGTTATTCTAATGTATGAGCTGTATTATTGTAAAGTTTCATCAAAAACCATTCAGTAGTTTTAGCGTGAAAGAGTAACAAACATATATCAATACATACATTCTTACAAACATTCGCGATTATAATATTAGTAGGATAAAACAATATCACTCCCTCGAGAACAGCTGGACCGATTTTTATGACGTTTGATTTGTTGGATTTGTCTCCGCCCCGAATAGCAGAATAACTATTAAGATATCGGAAAAATCCACGAAAAAAATATTTAAAAGTATGATAAATATAACTATGCAGATAAAAAAAATATTAAGCGATAAAACACGGAAATAACAATTGCTCAAATATTTTAGAAGACCGTTGAGATATTATTAATTGAATCAAATTGGACCGTTACGTAAGATGTCAAGTGGCGTTGTCACTTCGAATTGAGTTTCTCAAAGCTCTAAACAACAAATATAATATAACTAGCGGCTCACCCTCGCTTCGCTCGGGTTCGTCGCTAGGTACGTTTTAAATAGATATAAAAAGAAAAAATCTTTCTTTCTCACATTTTAATTATATGTTTTAATACTTACCTATTCCGGACTAAGAGAAATCCAAAAATTAAAATATCATAAAAATTGGAACGCGGTCGAACGGGATAAAAAGTATCCTATGTCCTTCTCCTGGCTCTAAACTACCTCCCTGCCAATTTTCAGCTAAATCGGTTCAGCCGTTCTTGAGTTATAAGCGAAGTAACTAACACGACTTTCTTTTATATATATAGAAGACTTACATATAAAACTAGTTACATCTCGCCGATTTACCTGTTAGATTAACTAAGCTTTAGTCTTTATTGAAAAAAAAAATAGATTATTGATAATTTGCGGAAATATATCAATAGAATTTAACTACTTATCTATATAAAATATTGTTTCTATTGTTTTTTGTAATGTCAAAATAACAGCTTTTTACTAAATGCATATGAAAGCATATACGGTACTAACAAGAAAAAACTAGGGACGCACCCGAGCGAAGCGAGGGTAAGTTGCTAGTCTATCTTTCTATACATATAATAAAATTGTAACTAAGCCGAATCTGTACATTAGATATTTTTTGGAAAATCTTATTGAAATAAACGTTATTCTCGATACAGAGGCCGAATCCATAGTTTTTAGAATTTCTGTCTGTCTGTTACCGCCTCACAGAAAAACCACTAAAGGGATTTTTATGAAACTTGGTATGATGATAGCTGGTTATCGGGGTCAACATAGGATACTGTTTACCGCAGAAAAATATCTCATTTCTGAAAAAAATATAAAAACTGCAATGTAACAGTATATTAATATGTTAAACCTAAGAATTTGGTTTTTGGTCATCTGAACGCGGGCGGAGCCGCGGGCAATGCTAGTGTTAAATAAAAATCATACTTTATATGAAGTTCCGTACATAATTTTTCATTTTTTTGATATGTTATCTAATCCATATAGCTGATTAAAGATTGCTTACACTAAATCACATTTTGCTAAAGCAATAAATAAATAGGCCATTGTCCAAAACAAGTGCTGTAAAAAGCACACACTTTGAAAAGCTTATTCCAATAACAAAGTTAGGTTTAACTGCTAACTAGATGTGATTTTCTATGTTTACTTCTCAGACTAAAGAATTATATAGATGGAGCGCACTAAAAAAATCTCGAAGTCAAAAATAGTAGCGAGAATGCTGTTTATGCTATTTTTATTAATTTTGCCATACATATCGTTTATTTTCTTCAAAGAATATGGTAAATTTTATATAGGTATTATATTAATCTATACATATAATAAAATTGTAACCAAGCCGAATTTGTACATTAAATATTTTTTTGGAAAATCTAATTGAAATAAACATTATTATCGATACAGAGGCCGAATCTATAGTTTTTAGAATTTTTGTCTGTCTGTCTGTCTGTCTGTTACCGCGTCACAGAAAAAGTACTGGAGGGATTTTGATGAAATTTGGTATGGTTATCCAGGTCAACATATAGGATACTTTTTACCGCGGGAAAATGTTTCATTCCTAAGAAAAAATATAAAAACTGCAATGTAAGGGTATACTACTATGTGAAATCTAAGAATTTGGTTTTTGGTCATCTGAACGCGGGCGGAGCCGCGGGCAATGTTAGTAATAAAAAAATAATATCCATATTCAATTATAAAACTTATCAATATTATTTTTATTATTTATTTTTTTTAAATACTTTCTGCTTATTTTGTTACTACTATATATACACCAATCCAATGGAAAAAAAATTACCGATTAAAAAAAATACCGATTTCAAACAAAAAAAAACACTAAGAAGTGATTGATAGTAAGTGATTTGATGAAAAAAATAAGTGATCGGTAGTTTTCATTTACTATAGATACCTAATCACATAATTTATAAGTCGGTGCCAGCCGCTGCAAATGAAAGCACACCGACTTGGTATCTATAGTAAATGAAAACTACTAATCGGTAATTTTTTACTTTTGTTTTTTTTTGAAGTCAGTTTTCATTCTTTTTTTTTAATTTTATTTTAAAACATATTTTTTTGGCTTCATGTTTAGTTCTATGAGACTGTCTATATTATTCCTTAGCCTGAGGTTTACTCGTACACTGAACGTTTGCGTCTTCAATACAAAGTATCAAACCAAGGCTCTAATAAAATGTGAAAGTTTCGAAGTTCATTAACGGCTAAGATCATTTGTAGATAGTACCCTTTGAATGTAAACAATTTAATGTTTAACCATTTGTAACTTAATCTCATGGCGTTTACACTAACATTTGCTATCTCGTTAAATTTAAAACTTATATTTACTAGCGTTTTCCCGAGGTTTCGCACGCTTAGTTCAATTATATATTATTATATCTTAAAAATATATAGCCTATATGTTACTCTGATGTATTAGCTATATTACTGTAAAGTTTCATCCAAATCCGTTTAGTAGTTTTTGCGTGAAAGAGTAACAAACATCCATACATCTCCACAAACTTAGGATAATTTTATGTCCACCGCTCCACTTGTGAGATAGATACATATTTATGCACCATCTCATGTGTGGATATTAACTCAAGATTTAAACTATCTCCATTTCGAATTACACTCAAATCTGTTAAGCCGAAAGAATTTGAACCGAAAAAGCTCACAAATCTTCACAATAATAATGCTGTTTTACATAATCTATCTATATATATAATAAAATTGTAACAGAGTCGAATCTGTACATTAAATATTTTTTCGAAAATGTTATTGAAATAGTCATTATTATCGATATAGAGGCCGAATCTATAGTTTTTAGAATTTTTGTCTAGTTAATAAATTAACCGACTTGGTTTTAAATTAGATCTCAAAGAAGATAAACTGCGTGGCGAGACTTGCATTTTTTACATGTTATGTTTTTCGTGAGATTATCTATTTATTTTAATTATATATTTCTTATGTATCTTATACATATAATAAAATTTTAACTGAGCCGAATCTGTACATGAAATATTTTTTGGAAAATCTTATTGAAATAGGCATTATTATCGATACAGAGGCCGAATCTATAGTTTTTAGAATTTTCGTCTGTCTGTTACTGCATCACGGAAAAACCTCTGGAGGGATTTTGATGAAATTTGGTATGATGATAGCTGGTTATCCGAGTCAACATATAGAATACTTTTTATTGCGGGAAAATATCGCATTTCTGAGAAATCTATACTAAACGTTAAAACATAAGTAGGGACGAACTCGAGCGGAGCGAGTGTGAGTCTCTAGTATAATATAATACTGAAAATACAAAGGACGTGTGCAGAACTCTAGATATTAATTAATTATTATTAAGTTGCAAAAATAACTAAAGTAAGTATAAAATTAAATATTATTACTATATAAATAATTAAATAAAATTATCATAAAATAAAAAAATAAAAATTATAATAAATTAAAGTAATATTCTAAACTTTGGAAACCACTGGCTCAAACATCTAGAGGCTACGTTTTACGATGGGCATTATTTTAAGCACCATTTGGCACAGTGGTTGACATGAACGTAAATCGTGGGTTTGATATTCGCTTATAACCAACCTTTTTGAAAGAGAGGTAATGTTTTTTTTAATTTATGTATTGGTTATAAACGCCGATATAATCTTTACTTCTTGCCAAAATTTTAGTATATAATGAATTTTTGTCAATAACTTGACAAATGATTTGTTCCCAATACAAACTTTTAACTCCTATTTCACCCCTTTCAAGTTAATTTTTGCGACAAAAAGTATCCTATGACCTTCTCCAAAGTCCCATCCCTCTCTATACCAAACTTTATCAAAATCGGTTCAGCGGTTTAGATGTGAAAACGTAACATAGTTACTTCTGCATTTAAATATTCTAGTATTCATGTCCACTTGCCACATTCTGAAGCTTAAATTTTTTTTTGGAAAATCTTGTCCTGTGGAAGTCATTAAGTATTATCGATACAGAGGCCGGATGTGTCAAAATGTTTTTAGAATGTTTGTCTATCTGTCTGGGGACGCATCGTGAGAAAACTACTGGACAGATTTTGATGAAATTTAGTATGATGATAGCTGGTTATCCGGGTCAACATATAGGAGACATTTTATTGGAGGAAAATATCTCATTTCTGAGAAATCTATACTAAACGTTAAAACGTATTATACTAGGGTCGAACCCGAGCGGAGTATATATAAAATCCTCGTCAAAATTATTCTTCTCGCACACCTCCAGGTAAATTTCTAAAAAATTAATTAAATTTCTAAGAAATCTATTGTCAACTGTAACGTCGGCGTGTCCGTGGTCGTGGAGGGAATAATCTCAGCTGAACCGATTTAGATGAACTCTTTTGTGTACTTATGGTCATCTGGTTTATAACTATAGATGGACTCGTTGAGCTATAGGTGGCGCTGGTATCGAGATTGTTTTTTAATTTTCCGATTAACGAGGTCTGTGGCCCTGCCAGGTCCGCTAGTAGGCTTTTTTTTAATTCAAGTAACAGTTTTAGGCATAAACGTCTTGAAACAAAGAAATAAATTTAAATAAAACTAACCCTGTAATATAAAAGTACATAAATATATTGGGACATTAACACACAGCACCATCTAGTTCCATGTTAAGCTACGAGGGTTGTGTTATGGATACCAAATAGTTGATGCACTACACATATATAACTTTAAATACATACATATTAATTATTATATAAACACCCATGACTGGAGTACAAATATTCGTATTCATCACACAAATGAATGCCCCCCAGCGGGGCTCGAACCCGCGACCGCTGGCACAGCAAGTACGGTCACTACAAACGGAGCCAAACGTGTCGTCATCAACTACGTATGTCTGTTTGTTTGTTACATTCTTACAATTAATTGTATAACTATTTATGCTAAATATGACATGACCCTGAAGAAGGTCCGACGAGTTTTTTAATGAAGGCCAAAAACATTACGACATATTTTTTTTATATAAGTTTTGTTTTTAATTTTAAAGTTTGAAATTGTTTGATAATATTTTAACTATGTATCTATACTAATATTATAAAGAGGTAAAGTTTGTGAATTGTGAGTTTGTGACGTAGCAGGGGGTAATCTCTGGATCTACTGAACCGATTTAGATGAAATTTCGTAAGAAGATAGTTTGAGACCCTGGGAAGGACATAGGATACTTTTAATCCAGGCAAATCATCCCTAAAGGAGGTGAAAATGGGGATGAAAGTTTGTATTGGGAAGCAAGCTAGGGACGAAACCGAGCCAAGGGAGGGTGAGTCGCTAGTATGTAATAAATATATGATATAATATTATCATATTCATATGTCAAAATATAAACCGCTCGAAAAAAGCCGGGGCAAGTCACTAGTCGTTATAAAAGTTGGTACCTACATATGTCCATCTCCTATACTTTTCTAACAACAGAATCAATTTTGGCGCAGTTTTTAAGTTTAAATTAGTTTTTATAGAATTTCATTACAATTTTATTATTTACATTCATACAATGTATAGAAAATTATTTTCAAATTCAATACAATTTCAAGCAAAGTTTGGGCAAAAAGCGAGTATTTTGAACAAGAACATATCGTCATTAACTAATTAACATAAAAACGACGCATTTCGAAAACTAACTGTACCTAAAACTCAGAGTTTGGCCTTTGGAAGTGTCATGTGCGCATTTTATTTATTGACAAAAATAAAAAATATTCTGCCCTTTTCTGACTGCGAGGAAGCCTCAAAAGAGGGTAATGTGTTTGACGTGTATGTAAATGTATGTAGGTAAATTAGTATGTATGTATGTTTGTATACAACTAACTACTGAACCGATTTTGATCATCATATATCATTTAATTCGTCGTTCCATTATAAATATTACAAAAAATCAAAATGGCAGATTTTAGAGACGTAGGCCTTTTGAAATTTTCTATTTATTTTTGAAATCTGTCGAGTGGGGCAAAATATCGTTAAATAAAGGTTATCGTCAAAATAAAGGATTTGTTAAACTAGGGGTGTGGTTAATAGGTATTAGTTATTAGGTTTTTACAAGACATTTTTTTAAATGGCCAAAATTTCATAAAATTTCATAATGCTTTCTGGCATAGTTTGTATGTATAATATTAAGTATAGTTTTATTATTTTTTTGTTATAAAGAAGAAAATAAGTACTTAGTTATATAAAAATGATTTTGTTAGAATTTAATTACAACTATCTATAAAGGCTTAATATATAAAATGAATTGAAATTTTAGTCTGTTTGTTTAAAGTGATTGACTATGGCGGCTTGTTTGATCTACACAAAAAATAACCCTACTTCATTTACTTATCTATTCATATTTTTTATCATTTCATAAACCTTTTTTTCTAACTTCTTGTTTTTCACTAATTGTTTTATCAGTGATTTTATCTATGATATTTTTAAATCTAATCACAAATTGATCACTCTAAGTCATGAAGATGAAGAAAAACAATTTGCCTAAATAAAAGTTATTTTTCATTTACCATCTATATTAATATTATAAAGAGGCAGACTTTACCATCTATAAGTACTAATCTATACTAATATTATAAAGAGGCGGAGTTTGTTGTATGTTTGTTTAAACGTGCTATTGGCTCGGGAACTACTAATCCTATTTGAAAAATTCTTTTTGCATTAGATTATTAGAAACAAACAAACCAACCTATCCCTTCATATTATTAGTATAGATAATATGTAAACGCAAGAGATCAAAAGATCTTTACTTTAGCACAAGTTTATGACAATGTCATTGAACTGCATGCGACTAAATATTTAACGTTTTAACGATTCACAACTTTATTTTATGGTCTTTGTTTACAATATAATTAAAATTCTTTACTATCATTAAAAAAATTACTCCGTTTTTTTTATCTGTCACTCTGTTCACGGGTCGCGTAAAACCGATGTAATTCAATATTTTCTATGCAGGTGCTACGTAGTAGTAGTGTTAATAACAATTGTTCGATTAGATTAAATAATATAGCTTCTCTCCCCTAATCTGCGCGTCGCTCGCCCAACCGTAAATGCGAAAGATTATATGTTTGTTTGTATGTGTATGTTTGTTACTCCTTCACTGGCGGCTAGACAGATTTAGATAAGGTTAAACACATAGATAGACTATACCTCGAGTTTCAGTATCGTTAAGCTAATTGGGCATGAATGTTTAGCATAATTAAATAAGTCATAAATTGGTAAGACATTGCTTTAAAACAAAACAAGTCGTAATCAAACTTAGGACTAATAACACCAAATCTTATTTAATAATTTATTTGAATACTCTCATTAATACGATTACGATTCAAATTAATATATTTATTTATTTATTTATTTGATCATTTTTATTTTATACATTTGATACCACTTCTAACTTCTAAGGCACTCTGAGGGAACACAGGACTCGACAAAAAATGAAACGCCATAATGCCAAAGAATGGCTTCCGTAGGGATGTTCGCTAATATCGAATGACTTCATCGATGCCATTTTTTTATTTAATATTTGTTTTAAAACATTAAAAAATGTTTGTTTGAAAATTGAAAAAAAGTGTTTTATATAATAATAGTTGTTTGTTATAGTTTTATCTGATGCTAACATAGGAAAATCCATAAATATTCGACCTGAGCCAGTGTAGATCACACTGGTCATAGGTTCTATTCTTGTTTGTAGTAAACATATTTTATAATGTAAGTTTATCATTTCATTTTCAGCATTATTAATTTTTTTTTAAATAATATATTATAATATTTCAATACGCACACACAAACATTACAATTTTGTTATTATTAAATACGTAGATTATAGATTCTAAGGAGTCGTTAAAGTAACTTGGCGTTACCCTTGGTACGTTTTATTGAGTTTAATTAATTTGTCAATACATTGTAATATATATATTATTGTATTATACAACATTAGAATTGTTTAGCAAAAAAGAGATAAGATATAATACGTTAGAACGAGATAAGTATATATATGTATGACTGAATATTTCAAATATTTGATTGAGAGTATGCAATATTTATCTTAGTTTTTTGAAAGCTAAACCGATTACAGTATAGGTATACTGAAATTTAATAAAAAATAATTTGAAAAAAAGTGTTATATGAGCCAACAAATATAGACAAATAAATACTTGAAACATCAAAAATAGATTGGATATCTACCTAAGTACAAGTGACGTAAGCTTAATCAATACCTTATATATTACTTATTAATGTTGTGCACATTTACTGTGTATTTGCGATTCGTGTATTTATTTTTAGAAAAACTTCTGAGCCATTTTGGGTTGACCTAATTAAGTCTTTAACCACGTTTACTTGCTTTTGTTTGATAAGATCTCATAGTACACAGTATTTAAAGCTGTATTCCATGAAGATAAGGGTTAATTTTGCTATTATATTAATTTATATTTCTTTTTTATTTTAACTTGTTAATGCATATGATTATTTACATATAAGTACCACGTAATTGCATAGTAAACACATTAATTAATTATAATCAATTTCAAACATTCTCAAACTATAACTTTATTATAGATAATAAATATTAAAATTGCATAAATTATAATAAAATAAAAATTAGTTCAATAATTAAAGTTAATATCAACTTGCCAAAAACAATTTAAATTTCAAAGTTTTTCATTTTACAAATGAAACATTCATTTAACATCAATTTATATTTAATCGATTTATCAAAATAAATAAAACAACTACTAACGTGCATCAATCATCACATGATCAATTAAGAAAAATGATAACCTTTTATTGAATCACAGAAAAGTTTTTATTTCATTGCATGACTAACACCAAAGGACCTCCATAGAATTCAAATAAGGAAAAATAAAAAAAAATCAACCATTGTCATTGATTCATATGTAAATTGACAGCCAAAGTTCGATTTGACAGATTTGTTTTTAAACAATTGAGCTATAAATTTCACTAAGCGATCATAAAAACAGTGTGAAGCGCGAGGCGTTATATAAATAGACGTTCTAATTCAGTTTAATGTAGTCAGGAAGGCGATATACTGAGTGCATCGCCACTTGTAGAAATATCCTAAATATCAATTCTAAATATACACGTATGTTTGTTGTACGTTGTATCTCCTAAATCAATAAAATATCAATCAAAACACATTTAACTTTAAACAAACAATGTCAAATATTAAACAAAAACACACACACAATTCAAATTTTTAAACAATTATATTTAAAGCAGATAATGGATAAACATTTTTACTTAACACGTGTAAAATAATCTCGATTATTATTATTATTAATAATTATTAATTAAAAAAATATCGATACCGATATTTGGGACAACGCTAGTATTTTGCTGATATGGCGCACAGGGCTGAATTAATAACAATGTTTCACTTAACTCGTTCAATTTAAACTGATCTAAAATATATACTTCATATATAATATATTTAAGTGAAAATAAATAAAACCAACCATATATTTATAATTAATAAACAAACTATACTTAACTTTTATTCCATTATCAATTCAATACAATGTTTTATATTAAAATAATATTTTTTTTGTTAAATTTAGAGAAAGTTAGAAATATTATAATAAATATGTAATATCTTAAATCTGAATGTTTTAAATTCAAACTTCCTCTAGTAAGAACAATGGATGACGTCACCTCATACATATTAAATATACTATCTGTAAATTTAATTAATTAAAACTCCCATCAACGTTCGACTGAGGTATTAAGGTTTATATATAGATATAAATATACAAATTAGATGTTAATAAATACCTTATATGAGGGTTTCTCCATGATATAGCAATCCAAACACTAAATCCACATTTTTCACATATCACATAAACTTTTTATTACAAACAAAACACTTTATAACAAAAAAATCACGTTGTTTTTAATGAATAAATTAAATTTTATTTTTCTTTTATCTAAATATGGCGGTTGTTTGACATGTAAAAAAGCGGGAACGTCCGTTCCGACGGACGGTCGCGCCGTATCTGTCGCACCCTCTCACACGATTTCAGGGCTGCGACTGTTTTTTTTTTAATAAAATTAATTATTTATTACAATTAATATTTACATTATTATATAATATTCATATATTTATTATATTTATGTTACATTTGATATATTTTTAAAAGATTTGATGACCTATCAATTTATTTTTTCATATTGTCGGGTATGAAGAGATCTGACAAAATCATAGTTATCGATATAACGCAAAGAATTAACAAGATGAAATGGCAGTGGGCTAGTCACATTTGTTGCAAAACCGATAACCGATGGAGAAGACGGATTCTAGAGACCACAGCTCGGTAAACGAAGTGTAGGACTCCTACTCCTTCAGCTAGGTGGAGTGATGATGTACGTAAAGTGGCTGGCAGCGGTTGGATGCGTATAGCTGAAGATCGAGCTCAGTGGCGTGCCATAGGAGTGGGATATATCCAGCAGTGGACGAAAGCAGGCTGAATATGATGATTATCTTTCATACTAATCATTTAAAAAAAATATTTTTAATAGATACATCTTTATATATATAATTCTTCTGTGAGTGTGTATGTCACTGAACTTCTCTCAAACGACTGGACCGATTTTGATGAAATTTTTTGTGTGTGTTCAAGGGGATCTGAAAATGGTTTAGATTCACAATTTGAATAATAATTTTCATCAAAATGGTCCAGAATGTTTTAACTTATTAAAAAAAGTTTGAAATTTTCAAATTAAAGACGTGTAGACAGGACAACGTCTGTCGGGTCAGCTAGTTTTTTATATAAATCTATTATGGGCCATTTAAAAACAATTATTATTCCGATATTGAATAGCTTTAATTTAAATGTCATATGATATTGTTATCTGATACTCTAAATTATTTAAAGAATTAAAAACAAAATTAAACTTAATTATGAATATTAATTATTAATTTACGACGAAGTAATTAAAAGTTAAAAGTAATTAACACTTTAACTATGTACGAGTATCATAAATATTACATACTATGTAAATTTCCTTGGTTTAGAAAAGGTAAATGAAATGAAATTTATATTAAAAAATGACTATTTACAAAATTATAGTTATTGCTACTTTTAAATTAATAAAATATAATTTAAAAAAAATAAGTATTAAAAATATTATATTTTAATATAATAAATATTAATTTAATTTTATAAAATCAATGTACAGCCCTAATACTCAAACAATATAAAGGCAAGAGCATAATAAACTGTATTTATATGAATTTTTTTCGTTGTTTTTTTTTTAACTTTAAACTAGCATCCGCTCGCGACTATACGTCCTAATATTTATTAAATATTTGCTATTAAAAATTAAAAAAATCATACTAATTGCCAAAAGGTCTGAGATTCGATTCTCATACAATACAAATTTTAAATAGACTCTTTATACAAATAGTGTAACATAAAATAATACACTTACCCAACTTTCTATAAAAGGGAATACGGATATAATTTCTTCTTTATTTACCTAAAAGGATATAAAAAAAAGCCACTATTTCAATACGTAAAACGAAAAAAATGTACACGTGTTTCTTACATTGCTTTGGAATAGATCTTTAAACGTCATTAACTACTATTATGAATTATTATTGACTATCTGTTTGTAATACATTGAAATATATCTATATATAAATAGGCAAAGACAAAACTGTTCAGTACCTTTTTCTCCTCTGTTTGTCAAACTATTTTCTTTTTTTTATCGTTTATCAATAAAAAAAATTAAACATTATTATAAAAAACACAATTAACATTTTGCTCATATTATAAGTAGTGAGTGATGAGTTCAATCTATACTAAGATTATAAAGAGGCAAAGTTTGTGAGTTTGTGACGTTATAGGAGGTAATTTCGGGATGTACTGAACCGATTTAGATGAAATTTGGTAAGAAGATAGTTTGAGATCCTAGGAAGGACATAGGATAGTTTTTATCCCGGAAAACATGACTTGAGGGAGTGAGAATGGGGATGAAAGTTTGTATGGAGAAGCAGGGTAATATGTTTTAATATTGTTTTAAACAGAATTTAGTAATATTCGCTCGAAAAAACAACATCGATTAAAAAGCGTGTATGGGAAATAAAATGTGACCTAACAAGTCGTATAGTCTATGAAAGATATGTATATACATATCTCTCTGAACATAATTCCACATCTGTACACTTTTGCATTCACTATTTATTATGTATGGAATTGCTTGAGTTTTTAAATTATATTGGCTTTTATTTGAATTCTGCTTATGATTATAAAGATATGGATAACTAATTTTTACAAACACAATAAATAAGGATTATTTGTTTGTACTTATTTAAGATTATACTTAAAATTTTAATTTTAGTCTTTAAACTAGCAAGTCACTCTCGTTTTGCTCGGGGTTTTCTCTGGGTGATACTTTAAATTCACATAACTTTTATATTTATAAACCGATTGAAATAAAACAAATAATAAATGTGAAGTAAAGCTTACCACAATACATAAGTGAAACCCGCATCCAAATTGGTTAAGCCGTTTCTGAGATCAGCGTGCACAACACAGACAAACAGACATAAATTCTAAAAATCATTGTCTTGGGTTTTGTATTATTAAGTCCCCAAATAATAGTTTTTATCAAATCTCTTCCATATGCAGACAGCGATCAGTTACACTTTTATTATATGTATAGATAATAGAAAGCTGTGGCGTATGCCTGAAGTATATAGGATGAAATGTTATTTTTTTTATAATAATTTTACTAACCTGCCACGTGTATAAAGTTACAGGATAGAATTCATAAAGAAATTAGGCAGCAATCTTCAAAATACATAAAATTCAATGAAATTCAACATCTTAGGTAACGCGAACGTCGCGGAGGGTCGTTAGTGTACAACCGTTATTTTGTTTAAGACTAGCATTGCCCGCGGCTTCGCCCGCGTTCAGATGATCAAAAACCAAATTCTAAGGTTTTACATATTAGTATACTCGTACATTGCAGTTTTTGTATTTTTTTCTCAGAAATGAGACATTTTCCCGCGGTAAAAAGTATCCTATATGTTGACCCGGATATACTCCAATGGTTTTTCTGTGATGCGGTAACAGACAGACAGACAGGCAAAAATTCTAAAAACTATAGATTTGGCCTCTGTATAATAATGTTTATTTCAATAAGATTTTCCAAAAAATATTTAATGTACAGATTCGGCTTCGTTACAATTTTATTATATGTATAGATTACTGATAACATAGTTTTTTTCTTTTATTTGTGCAGATGTCTTGATACTTTGTCAAAATGCGAAAAATGAATTAATCATTTGTATTTGTTTTGCATATATTATGTCTAAAACGGTTTAATAATTAATTTTTTCAAAACGTAAAATGTCGTTTGTCTCATAATTAATTTAAAATATTCTCGACTAGCTTCCGCCTGCAACTGCAGCTTTGGCAGTAGTTTTTTTTATTAGTTAAATAATTTCAAAGAGAATCCCTTCCAAAAACATAAATATTGTAAATTAAATCTTTTATTATAAAGCAAAATGATAGATAGAGTATATATTATATAGTATAGTATACCACCACTACCAATTATATAACGTTATCACCCGCCATGCTAAAATCAATCAGAACAAGTCATACGTCAAAATATACCCTCTGCCATAGAAATCTATACATATAATAAAATTGTAACTAAGCCGAATCTGTACATCGAATACATACATTTTTGAAAATCTTATTGAAATATACATTATTATCGATACAGAGGCCGAATCTATAGTTTTTAGATTTTTTATCTGTCTGTCTGTGACCGCATCACGAGAAAACCACTGAACAAATTGTGATGAAATTTGGTATGATGATAGCTGGTTATCCGGATCAACATATAGGATAGTTTTTACTGCAGGAAAATATCTCATCTCTGACAAATCTATACTAAACGTTAAAACGTAACTAGGGACGAATCCGAGCAGAACGAGGGTGAGTTGCTAGTGATATCTAAAACCGTATTTTATTATTATTACAATAAATTAATTCACCTAATGTGAACCAAAGTTACACACACTTATATTTACGCTTTTCAAATAATCTTGAAAATATTATAAATAAAACACAACTTTAGCTCAATCGAGATAAAGTTCAATTTCAAACGATACATATAATTGTTGTTTAAAGCAATATTAACCTTATCCCTTTAGCATTGGAGTTATTTTGCAACAAACAGACATGTTATCATTTAAACATACACGTAACTGTCTGCATTAAAAATAGGGTACCACTGATTTTCAAATATAAAAATATGAAAAAAATATCATAGATTTGATGTTTGTTTGTCAAAATGGATGTTGCTATAATATTTAAGTACGAATACATATAAAGACTCTTTTTGCTATATATTATTATTTTTATATATATATATATATATATATATATATATATATATATATATATATATATATATATATATATATATATATATACGAGACGATTAGGATCAAACTTAGTATTTAAATAAGGTTTTGATTTTTAAGTTTATCTATATAGGTATCTTTAAAAAAAGTCGAATAAATTTCGCTCGCTAAGATGTTCATAAAAATATTCATGTAAAAAAAACTAATTATGTATCTAATTATGTATGTATGTAGTTTTATCCAAATAATACATAACAAAGACGCCATTTCTATCATTTTGCGGTTTAGATAATTTCTTTCGAACTATTCAATTTCAATGCGGTTTTTAGTAATTTGAAGAATTTCTTCTTGAAAATTTATGTGTTTCAAAAATAGTAGGAGATTTTTTAATTTTAAAATGTACAATAACTTAAGGCTTGCTTTAACTGATGAGTCCATTTTGATAGAGCTTCGATCTTTATGGTTGCGTATTCGAAGGGTGCCAAAGGAGCCCTATTACTAAGCCTCCGCTGCCTGTCCGTCTGTCTGTCAGAGGGCTGTATCTCATGAAACGTAATAGGAAGAGAGTTGAAATTTTCACAGAGTGTGTATTTCTATTACTACTATACACAACAAATAATAAAAAACCAAGATGGCGAATTTCAAAAATGTTGCTATGTAAATTAAAAAAAAACGATTATGGAATAGAACCCTTTGTGTGCGAGTCCGATTCGCCTTGACCTATTTTTTATTCGTTTACTACTTTAGTTACGTAAATAAAACTAGCTCAGCACACATACATAAAAATATATCCTAAAACGTTACTCGAACGTGGAGAACCGAATGTGAGTCATAGTCTTTGCCTTCCCTATAGAGACACAAATATATATATACTAACATAAGAAATGTATGAACATTGAACATTAATATTACTAAAGCGATGTCTGTCTGTCGCGACCTGAGAGATTTAGCGTAGAATTAAACTTAAATGTCACAAGCAAAGCCAGTGACAATAACTAATTATGCATATTCTTATCTTTTCGTTTAAATATTTGTAACGCTAAGTAATGGAGTAATTAATGGGGAAATTAGTATGTATTTAGTATTATAATTGACTACCAGAACCCGCGGCTTCGCTCGCGCTAAAACTACAAGAAAACTAAAAAGTGGGTTTCATAAAAACTTTCATCCCCTATTTTACCCTCTTAGGGGTTGAATTTCAGAAAACGCTGTAATACGTACCTCATTATTTTATACGAAATATTATTCAATTCATACGAAATTTCATGCAAATATGTCCAAGGAACAAAAAATTTCATACAAACTTTTATCCCCTATTTCACCTCCTTGGGGGTTGAATTTTGAAAAATCCTTCCTTAGTGGATGCCTACGTCATATGAGGAATACGTGAGCGAAATTTCAATTTTCTAGCCTTAAGGGTTTGGCCTGTGCGTTGATACATCAGTCAATTACTTTTGTCTTTTATATACATAGATATAGATAGATAGATAATGGAAAAAACAAACTCATGTTATATATATTTCTTAGTTTCCCACCATACCGTTTTTCACATAAGAGACACAAAAATGTATTTGACAGTATTTTTTATATATTACTAGCGACTTAACTTCTTCGCTCGGGTGTGTCCCTAGATAGGTTTAAGGACATTTTATGTAGAAAAACGGACATAGTTCACTCAATATTAGGAAAATATAAATAAAATAAAACTTATGTAACTAATCACGAAATAGCGCTACTAAAAATTTGCTATATTATAATATATATATATATATATATATATATATATATATATATATATAATACTTAATAGATGCCTATCAGTAACCTATGTGTTACTTCAGGTCATACACTATCTATGTACTAAGTTTCATCCAAATCGGTACAGCCGTTTCAGCATTAAAGAGTAACAAACAAACATATATTTATACAACATTCACATTTATAGTAATCATATTATACATTTACGTTTCAAGAAATTCTCTTTACACAATAAAAGTATCTGAAGAGTACCACTTTATTTATATAGTTATTATAATCGAAATAAACATTTTATTCGTACAATTTAAAACAATTAATAATTAAAATAGAAAAATCGATAAAATATTAAAAATTCAAATATAAAATAACCAGTAATATGTGCGCGCCCTAAACAGCAATTTCGACAAAATGGATACGCCACGTGATCGAAGCACACGGGGTTGTTTTTGTGTAGGTAATAATAATAATAAATAAATATTTTTTAATCTGACATAAAAAAATAATTATTTAAAAATACTCTCAATGATACTAACTATAATAATTTATGCTACATTCTTGTGATATTCATTACTATATACATTGGCATAGACGGGAATCGAACTCCTTATTCCGAAAACGGAAATATTTTTTTTTAATATAAATATTTAATTTCGTTTAACAATTTCCATGTTATTCTTAGAATATCGAATTAAAAAAAATGAATTAGTTCAGAATATATCTTCATCCTAAGGATAAAATATTTTTATTAAAAAAATCCTTACTTTATACAGTAAAGCAAACTCACTTAAAAACTATCTATATAATATCAATAATATGTGATTTCTATTTATTCCCTATCTATATTATTCTATTCCCATAGTATTATTTGTATTAACTTCATATTTAGTGCAAGACTCCCCCGTGTGGATACGCTGACCCGAACATGCTTGCTTCTTTCAAATGAATGTACCACACGGGGTGATTATTATAAAACAAAATAACAAAGAAAATTTTAAATTAAACATAGCAAATAAATTAAAAAATCGTAGTAAGTACATAAATTTTGCATTTATATTTTTTGATAATAAATATTATTTTTATACCAATATAATATTTAATCTATATAAAACGATATTAAATACATAACCTCTTTGTTTAGGAAGTTGGTTAAATAGTAAATTTTCACTTAAACCCGGGATATTATGAAGGCTAAAAACATTAAATTTGATTATATAAGTCCACCAGCGGCTCAACCTCGCTTCGCTCGGGTTCGCCTCTAGAAAAACACATACAGATCTATCCCACGGGAACCGTGCATTTTTCCGGATTGAAAAGTAACCTGTTGTTTGGCCGGCAATATAAGGTATCAGAATATTAAATTTTACTAAATTAGGTGCATAAATTGTTGTGTACTAAGCTATATAAGATATTATAGTGTTTTACTGTCCCACGGGAACTCTTTAATTGTCTGAGATGAAAAGTATCTAAGATGTTGACCGAGGATATAAGGTACCGCTGTGCAAAATTTCATTTAAATCAGTCCAATAGATTCGGAGATTAGCCCATACAAACAGACAGACAGAGAAACAAAAAATTTGAATAAAATCTGGATTTGTTCTATTTGTCTTCTTACATCCCCCTGACTCGGTTTTTAGCATGTTTTTGCTTTATACAGATATTCGACCTCTACTCTTATAGTATAGATATAGCATTCATATGTTGAACTTTAAAAAACTATAAAACTGGTTCCTTTATGATTTGCAAATGTCACTCCAAGTAAACAAAGACAAGAGTAAAACTAGTATAGAATAAGTAGAAAAAAGAAAGCTACACAACCTATTTTCTCTCTCTCTCTCTCATACACGTTCGCAAGACAACATGTTATAGTAAATTCTCATGACAGTTGAAATTTAATAGTTTTATTCAATAACTAGCATTGACCGCGGCTCCCCGAGCGTTGTGATGACCAAAAACCAAATTCTTAGGTTTTACATATTAGTTTACTCTTACATTGCAGTTTTTGTATTTTTTCTCAGAAATGAGACATTTTCTCGCGGTAAAAAGTATCCTATATGTTGACCCGGATAACCAGCTATCATCATACCAGATTTCATTAAAATCTGTCCAGTGGTTTTCTCATGATGCGGTAACAGAGACACAGTCAAAAATTCTAAAAAACTATAGATTCGGCCTCTGTATCGATAATAATGTCTATTTCAATAAGATTTTCCAAAAAATATTTAATGTACAGATTCGGCTTAGTTACAATTTTATTATATTCAATAACGTTGGAATCTCAACGTTCTATAAAGGAATAACAAACGACGAGATTATATTACGACAAACTAGAATACATACGTTTCACTCGCGTATTCATATCCTACTAATATTATAAATGCGAAAGTTTGTGAGAATGTATGTATGGATGTCTGTATGTATAGATGTATGGATGTTTGTTACTCTTTCACGCAAAAACTACTAAATGGATTTGAATGAAACTTTACAATAATATAGCTCATACTTCAGAATAACACATAGGCTACTTTTTATTCCGGAAAAATGTACAGTTCCCGTGGGATAGATTTGTTCTTATCTATAGCGAGGGTGAGCCGCTAGTTATTATCATAAATGCAAAAATTTGTATGTGTATATGTTTGTTACAGCTTCATTTTGAAACTGCTGGACTGATTTGGATAAAATTTAGTACATAGATAGATCTTGGACTCCTTGTACAATGGACCTTCAGCTGAGAATCCTTCGAAGAAACCAAGGGTAAATCGCTGGTTTGAAAATAATTTAAAAAGAAACGAAGAGTAATCTACGAGTATGTAAACATATAACAGTAGAAAAAATTACTTAATCACTCTGTTTTTTTTTTGCTTAAATCCATAAAATCTCTACAATAACTTTTTTAAATTAGCCATTGTCAGAATGGCGTATTTTCTTCATCTTTAAGAAAATGCTATTGTGGAAATATTGTGAAGTAAAAATATAAATATAATAATTTGACGACAGGTTTGGCTCATTTGGTAGTGACTACTTGCTGAGCCAGCGGTCGCGGGTTCGAGTCCCGCTGAGGGCATTCATTTATGTGATGAGCACGAATATCTGTACTCCATTCATGGGTGTTTATATTTATAATATGTATGTATCTAAAGTTATATATGTGTAGTTTATCAACTATCTGGTATCCATAACACAGGCCTCGTAGCTTAACATGGAACTAGATGGTGCTGTGTGTTAATGTCCCAACATATTTATTTATTTATTTATCTAGCATATAACAAATATATAAGACATGGAAAACTTATTGTTTAACAATTCATCGATTGTTTTGACTTTAAACTATTTTTTGTATTTTTGGCGACCTTCGAATATATGAAGCCATCGATCGAGTTTAGGCTTTTTTATTCGTTTTGACAAGTTCGATACATTACAGTTAAAGCGTTAAATCATAAAATCTATCTATACATATAATAAAATAGTAACTAAGCCGAATCTGTGCATTAAATATTTTTTGGAAAATCTTAGTGAAATAAACATTATTATCGATACAGTGGCCGAATCTATAGTTTTTAGAATTTCTGTCTGTCGGTCTGTTACCGTATCACGGAAAAATCACTGGAGGGATTTTGATGAAATTTAGTATGATGATAGCTGGTTATCCGGGTCAACATATAGGACACTTTTTACCGCGGCAAAATATCTCATTTCTGAGAAAAAATACAAAAACTGTAATGTAAGAATATACTAATATGTAAAACCTAAGAATTTGGTTTTTGGTCATCTGAACGCCTAGCTTTAATTTATTTATTATCAATACATAAATAATATGAAAACAGTTTTTTTTAATTATTATGATAGAATATCGACAATTGGATCAATATAAGCTATTAATATCCTATAATACTACGTAAAATTTAGTTAAAGTATATCTGAAGTACCTAATCATATATTATAACACTTGCATTAGCTAAATTAGCTTTAATTTTATTTTTTTAATCGTCATCCACCTTTTTGTAAAGTTGGTTAAGACAAAAAACAACGCAATAACACAACACCTCTCCGCGTAATCGGATAAAAGAGGGCAGAAAGAGAATTCATTGAAATATATTCTCATGAAATGAACTGCGAGATGAATAGAGTTGGTACAGAAAGAATATGATAATATAATTTTATTAATTTCATTTTTTTTGTTATTTAAATTGTTTTTTTTTATAAAACAAAACATTCACACAAACAAACAGATCTACCAATTTTCTTGTTATATATATATGTATAATATAAACGATTATATATAAATATCTAGAGCTTCCTTAGCGATTAATTTCGAATTAATATTAAAAACCAGTTCCAACAACCTGTTAATGTATCTTAAATACTTCATTAAATTGTACATTAAATATTTAGATATTTCAAAACTATTTATATCATAACAAAGTCCGTAATATTACATTCATTTATGTATATATTTGATTCAAAATTTTGATTTAGCATTAAATTATTAAGGTAGCGATAGACCAGTTGTATATCGCTCACTTAGAAAACCAAGGGAAACGGGATCAAATTCCGGGTCATCTCAGATATTTTGAAATCTTATAATGTGACTCAAAAAGGACTCAATAAGATGAAATGAGATTTGAATTATTACAATTCTTTACTGAAGCTCAAGTATCGGACTTTTTGTCCGAAAGAAAAGCCAGATCCTCAGACGAAATCTCGAAGCTCCTTTACGCTCAAACGGCTGAACGGATTTGGATGAAATTTAGACACAGATATACTAGATATATATGGAGTAATATACAGGCTATTGTTAGACATCTAGCATATAAATAATCTATATCGATAATATATATAGAGTCAAAATTTTATGAGTTTGTGTAATTTGGACGTAATATGCGTTTCTTTATGGTAATCTAATAAAACCATACAATTATTATTTTGTCAAAGCTAAACGTATTTTTAAATTTAAAATAACTTATTGTAGATATCAATACATACTACGTACAATGCGAGTAAAACCGCAAAATTCATGATCTAGAACATACTTATCTTTTAATCATTTCTAATACTTTGAATAAAAAACCAATTAAAATATTCAAAAAAAAACTTTAAATAATGAAAACATAAGATAATTATAAAATTAAAATTGTAATTACTTGTATCGCACCTCCATACTTTTCTATGTCCCAACCCATCCTTTCCCTCAGAAATCCTACGCGACAAAAGTTTTAATTATATCTCCATCTCGCTCCAACACACACGCTTATTACATAGCGTTGTCTCCCTCTAGTTATCTGTCCGTCTCGTTTACACTCCACGTTTTTTGTTTGCATTGACTTTGAATAGGTACGTTTATAGTTAAAGATATGTTTTTTTTTAATATTTATCTTTAATTATCTGTAATTTATCAATATAATTTTTTTGTTGCATTTAATTGACATATTATTTTATAGTGCAAACTTCAAATATTATGAGATGTTTCTTTGTTGAATAGAATTGAAAGCGCGAAAAATTTAGTTTATTAATTAGTATTTATGAATAAATTAAATAAATGTTTAAGAATATAAGTAAAAATTTCAAAAGACTCATATTTTACTACTACCTACATATAATGAAACTCTGAGTCGAATCTGTACATTATTTATTTTTTGTAAAAATCTTATTGAAATAATCGAAATAGTCATTATTATCGATGTGTTTGTCTGTCTGTCCGTGACCGCATCACGAGAAAATCACTGAAGAGATTTTAATGAAATTTGGTATGATGATAGCTGGTTATCCGAGTCAACATATAGGATACTTTTTACTGCTGGAAAATATCTCATCCCTGAGAAATCTATACTAAACGCTAAAACGTAACTAAGGACCAATTCGATACAAATCGAGTACCTCTTATTTTTTAAAATTAGTTTAAACAAGAAATTAAATTAAAAGTTTAAAACTCCCAACACAATAACCTTTGATACCATTTCAATGAACCTAAACACGATCTCTTCAGTATTTTAGTAAAAAGTTGAGTATCTTGCAGACTCCAGGTACAGCATCAGACCAAGGTTACCATATCGTTGCAATATCATCGAAGGAACGGGATACCAAGTTTCGAATGGATTAGATCTGTGGACGTTGCTCATATCCTTTTACCGTCTTAAAAGAGCTGATAGCCAAAAAACAGCTGCACGGATTTTATAGATTTATAAATAAGAACACTCTCGATCAATCACCTTTCAAACGAAAACGAAAAAACGAAATTAAAATGGATTCATCCATTAGGGCTTTACGATGCTACAGACAGACATAAAGATACACACTTTATACATAAAGCACCCGTCTTTTTGCGTAGGTGGTTAATTAAGCAAAGACGTAACTAATAAAATATAAATTAAAAAAAATGGCTGCGTGTAACCTTTATGCGCATGCGCGGTTGAAGAAAAACTTCTTTGGCAAATATCGCAATTAAATTAAAACAAATCAACAATTAAATAAGGCATATTAGGCATATTGCAATCAATTTATAGAATATAATATAATATACGGAAAGAATATGATATTTTATATTTGTCAGACAATAACAATGGTTACCATGGCAATGTGGCAATGTGTTCTATCTCATTCTCTCGCCGGTTCAATCCTATATATTTATGTGTTTGTCTCTTTCTAGTGTCGCATTTCCGTTTCATCGAGTTTCAAATCACAACGATTCTAAAGAAGTTTCACTTCAAAAGTAGTTAGCCGTCAGATATAAACGGACCGATCGGTTTGAAGTAAACGCGGAACTCGGAAGTTAGATACTCAATAAACGATACATATTAGTTGAAAATTAAAATGTTTTTCTCTTTCATTTATATACTTTATATATAAATAAGCAAAGACAAAACAGTCAAGTATATTTTTTTCCTCTGTTTGTTTGTTATTTGCTTTTTTGTTTAGTAGCTATGAGCTTTAGTGTTATCAATAAAAAAAATAGCAACAGATTTTTTTTATATAGTTAGGTAAGTTCTATCCTATACATATAATAAAATTGTAACTAAGCCGAATCTGTACATTAAATATTTTTTGGAAAATCTTATTGAAATAGACATTATTATCGTTACAGAGGCCGAATCTATAGTTTTTAGATTTTAATGAAATTTGACATGATGATAGCTGGATATCCGGATCAACATATAGGATACTTTTTACCGCGGGAAATTATCTCATCTCTGAGAAATCTATACTAAACGTTAAAACGTAAGTAGGGTCGAACGACACGCTTGGCTCAGTTTGTAGTGACCCTACTTGCCATGCCAGAGGTCGCGGGTTCGAGTCCTGCTGGGGGCATTCATTTGTGTGATGAGCACGAATGTTTGTACTCCAGTCATGGGTGTTTATATTTATAATAATATGTATGTATTTAAAGTTATATATGTGTAGTGTATCAACTATCTGGTATCCATAACTCAAGCCTCGTAGCTTACCATGGAACTGGATGGTTCTGTGTGTTATAAAAAAAAAACCGAGCGGAGCGAGGGTGAGTCGCTAGTAATATAAATTTTCTTCAAATTTTCAATAATTATTATGATCGAATCGCGATCACTGAGCGAACAGTAATGTTTATAAAATAAACGGTTATAGCCAGTTCGATAACCGAATGGAAACATAAAATTGCGTAAACACTTAGATTTATTTTAACCGACTTCAAAAGAAAGCACTCAATTCTATTTTATTAACTATACTGTTAGCGTAGATATATCATACTAAGTACATATATCATGCGACAACTTCGCAAATTGTGAAGTGACTAGCAAGTAGCATTGCCCGCGGCTCCGCCCGCGTTCAGATGACCAAAAACCAAATTCTTAGGTTTTACATATTAGTATACTCTTACATTGCAGTTTTTGTATTTTTTCTCAGAGATGAGACATTTTCCCGCGGTAAAAAGTATCCTATATGTTGACCCGGATAACCAGCTATCACCATACCAAATTTCAACAAAATCCCTCGAATGGTTTTTCCGTGATGCGGTAATAGACAGACAGACAGACAGACAGACAGACAGACAGACAGAAAAACAGACAGATAGACAAAAATTCTAAAAACTACAGATTCGGCCTCTGTATCGATAATAATGTCTATTTCAATAAGATTTTCCAAAAAATATTTAATGTACAGATTCGGCTTATGTACAATTTTATTATATGTATATATATTTTATAATTTTATTATACATTTTATTATTTTGATTTTATATGTTTCCTTTTGTCTACACTTTATTTAAATTAGCGACTTCCGTTCGCATCGCTCGGGTGCGTCCCTAATACTTTTTCTAAAATTAAAATAGCTTAAGTTACTCCTTATAATATTAGCTATCTACCAGTGAAAGTCCCGTCAAAATCGGTCCAGCCGTTTCATAGATTAGCCGGAACAAACAGACAGAGGGACAATTTTTTTTTTAAATTATGTTTTTCTTATATGTATCACATAATATACGTTCATACTTCATATGCATTTAGTAGAAACCTATTATTTTGACATAACAACAAGGCAAGTTTTCAAAGAAAACAAAACGTCGGCAACTAAATAATTAATCAAAGTCCGCGAAAAAATTCGAAAACATAGTTTAAAAATTTAATTAGTGCCAAGCGAACTCATTAGCATTACATTAGTATACTTCTATATATTTACTTACATACGGTAAAAAAAGCGGGTTCGAATCCCGGGTCTCAGATATTATCATGTGCGAATCATTTCCAACATGATCACCACTTGTCTTACGGTGAAGGAAAACATCGTGAGGAAACCTGCATGTCTGAGACAACCTAGCAAGTTTTCGAAAGACATGCTCAGTCCGTCCGCACTTGGCCAGCGTGGTGGACTATGGCCTGATCCCTCTCATAATAAAGGGTGTCCCACCCCCAGCATTGGGACGTTAAAAAAGACATACATACATTTAGATTTTTTGTATTTCTACCCTTTAAAAACAAAGTCTAATTTTAGAGGACTAATTAACAATAATAATAAATAAATATGTTGACATTAACACACAGCACCATCTAGTTCCATGGTAAGCTACGAGGCCTGTGTTATAGATACCAGATAGTTGATGCACTACACATATATAACTTTAAATATTATAAATATAAACACCCATGACTGGAGTACAAACATTCGTCATCACACAAATGAATGCCCCCAGCGGGCTCGAACCCGCGACCGCTGGCACAACAAGTAGGGTCACTACAAACTGAGCCAAACGTGTCATCAAATTATTAAACAGATACTTTTTAAAGAAGTAGTGGTAAAGGCAAGCCTACGCCCAGCAGCGGGATGTTATATTTGCAAAGTACAATATAGTAAAACATTACCCATCTTTCTTGAACTTGGTTAAAAAAAATATAAAAACACATCGTGTTTGGACTCACTATGGAAATAATCAGCATTATATCGCAGTTGAGGTTATAAGTTGCAAATTTACAAAGACCCCTGTTAAAGCCGAATCTCTTAGTGATAACGTTGAATGTATAGTTTTTGAGGGCTCAACTTAATTTGGTTGATATTTTTGTCAATGTGTACACGTTGTGCATGTGTGATCTCAAAACGAAATGTCTTACCATTTTGAAGTAACTTTATTGTGGATTAATACGAAAAACACAATTTCTTAAATTTTTGTCTAACTGTCTGTTTGTTTGTTCCAGCTAGTCTCTAAAACGGCTGGACTGATTTTGACGAAACTTTCACTGGCAGATAGCTGATGTTGTAAGGAGTAACTTGGACTACTTTTAAATTAGAAAAAACATTAGGGTTCCATGCAAAAATTAAAACGTATCTAAGGAAGCACCAAAGCGAAACGAATGTAAATTGCTAATTAAATGCGTTGAAACGACGTATTTAGGTGAAATGGGGCCGTTCATATATTGCGTAAGCATATTTTTTAAATATTATAGACTTCCTGTATGAGCAAGAAAAATCATATTTCATACATTAAATTAATTTTTAATATTGTTTTAGGAACTTCTTTATTATTTTAGAATATCATGCTTCATTAATTGATAATTTCATTATAACTGGTTGTAAAGCTGAAGCGTGTCCATACTTTTCTTTAGCAACACACACAGCTAGATAAGCCGTCGTTCGTAAACACTCGCGTATATGAATGAAGAGCTACAAGCAAACAGACAGACAAAATTAAAAAAAAATATATAAAAAAAAACCTTTTCCTTTTTTGTAATAAATGTTTGTGGTGTGGGTATATAAACAGTATTATAATTATTATTTTTAATTATTCATTTTAATTTCATTTTACGGTTATACTATAAGTGAATATAAAAAACCGATTACACTTTAAAAAATGTGTCAAAATAAAACCGGTACAAACCGGTTGTTAAGACTTATTATAAAAAATATGCTATATCAAAATTAAGATAACATTACAAATTTTCATTTATAAAAGATACATCAAATATCTATATTTTTAAGCCAAAAAACAAAAAAAAAGTCAAAAATTCAACATCTCAATTCTCCGCAAAAAGTATAGTGTGTCTCCATTCTACGTAACATTGCTCATCTGGCACGCTTTGAAGACATTAACAAGGGAATTGAATTAAAGTATAATATGACCATATCTATTCCTTCGAAAGTCCCGCCACAGGACTTTGTGCTACGGTTTGTTTGAAAGTTAAAACCCATTAAAATTGTAATAAAAACAAAAAATAATATATGAATAAACTCGTTTGTACGCGCGGCGTTGCTTGCATCGGAATTTGTACTAAGACTGAATGTTTTCTATGACTTCGCTTGTCTATAATTACTTACTAAACACCGATTTATATGTACACTAACTGAACTGACCTAATTCAATCTATACATATAATAAAATTGTAACTAAATCGAATCTGTACATTAAATATTTTTTGGAAAATCTTATTGAAATAGACATTATTATCGATACAAAGACCGAATCTATAGTTTTTAGAATTTTTGTCTGTCTGTCTGTCTGCTACTGCATCACAGAACTGGAGACATTTTGATGAAACTTGGTATGATGATAGCTGGTTATCTGGGTCAACATATAGGATACTTTTTACCGCTGGAAAATATCTCATCTCTGAGAAATCTATACTAAACGTTAAAACGTGCCTAGGGACGAACCCGAGCGAAAGCGAAGCGAAGAGCGTTTAAATATATAAATAAATAATAATAATAAATATGTTGGGACATTAACACACAACACCATCTAGTTCCATGGTAAGCTACGAGGCTTGTGTTATGGATACCAGATAGTTGATACACTACACATATATAACTTTAAATACATACATATTATAAATATAAACACCCATGACTGGAGTACAAACATTCGTCATCACACAAATAAATGCCCCCAGCGGGACTCGAACCCGCGACCGCTGGCATAGCAAGTAGGGTCACTACAAACTGAGCCAAACGTGTCGTCGGTCACTACAAATTGATGTAATATGATTGCTATTAAATTTTTGTGTCTCTTAAGGGTGTATAGTGAAGCTTTACGTTTCATATAAAGGACATGTTAGGTCACAAGTTGTTCTAGTCGATAAGTGGAAATTATTTGACTTTGTAAATTGGTTACGAGTAATGTGAGGCAGAGTATAATTTACTTTAAAATGGTCTAACCCCACAAATACATACATACACATATATCCTTTTCATACTTTTTTATTTGTGACTAGCGACTCACCCTCGCTCCGTTCGTGTTCGTCTCTATTTACGTTTTAACATTTAGTAAGGATTTCTCAGAGATGAAATATTTTCCTGCAGTAAAAAGTATCTCATACGTTGACCCGGATAACCAGCTATAATCATACCAAATTTCATCAAAATCTGTCCAGTGGTTCTCTCGTGATGCGGTAACAGACAGACAGACAAAAATTCTAAAAACTATAGATTCGACATCTATATGTGTAATAATGTCTATTTCATTAATATTTTCTAAAAACTATTTAATGTACGCTTCGATCAACAATACACTACCTGTTGATCTAAGAATTTACAGAAAAATAAAAAATAAAGTTGTATGTACTATATTTACCTATCTAAAAATGCAGAAACGCATCAAATTTGGTTAAGCCTTTTAGTATTTATGAAGGAACATAGGATCAGACCCAGACTAAAGAATTATATAGAGGCTACCAAAAACGATGTCAAAGTCAAAAATAGCAGCGTGATTTGCTGTTTACGCCACTATTCTCGATTTTTCCGTACAGATCTATTACTTTTTTTAAAGAATATGGGAAATTTTATGTAGATATTAGTTCCTAATACCTATGTATAATACTTTCTTAGATTTACGCCAATATTTGACGTTTTAAAATAAACCCATCTTTTCGGATTATTTCGCGGATATATTTTAATGTTGGGTTCCCGACGTTTCGAATGCTTTACAGCAATCATGGTCACGGGAGAGACGACTGACCGTATACATATATAGTAATATAGATATTAGTAATCAATTTAAAATTTTTGAGAAGAAATCATGAATAATGAAAATAATAATACAATCTTTTGTATTGTTTAAGCATTAGCTCCCTACCCCATGAAATAGAAGAAAAAGAGATAGCATAACATTGACTTATTAATTTTTTTTTCTTTATCATGATAAAATTCCTTAGGCATTTTTATTTTTTAATTTTTGTTTATTTATCACAGTAATGAGTAGTCTATTATTATATGTTTAACGTTTTTTTTTAAGTTATTGTTTGGCTTCAAGTTCAGTTCTACGACATTCTAACTAAATTATCCCTTAGTCGGAGGGTCAGACATACATACATACATACATACATACATTCATACATACATACACACATACATACATACATATATACACACATACATACACATGAATTAAAAGTAAGTTTATATTATAATAAATCGTTAAATTATAGATTAAATAAATATTTAATAATAATAATAATAATAATTAGTGTCTGTCGACAGCTACTCTATGGTCGGTCCTTGAATACATTAAGGCGGGGTCACACTGCATGCATCGTGAGTGGAATTTTTAATGTAATTTTATTTATATGTATATTTTATGTTATATTTTTGAAAAATAATTCTGATTTATTGTATAGTGTTTTTATCTGTATGTTTGTGAATTACTTGTTATGGAACTGTTGCCCATTTTTAACCGACTTCAAAAAAAGTAGGTTTATTTGTATTATATTCAATTTATATCACAAACAAATAATGTACAAGGTTTTAGAATAATATTTCAAATGAAAAAGATATTTCTACAATAATTGTAGTTCCTAGAAAGATCAATTTTATTTCCTATTCATACATTGGTTCTTATTGTGAACAAACAAAAAAGGTCCTTTCTTTTGTCGCTCGTATCAAGGGATTGTATACACATACATACTTATTTATTATTAGATTATATGTATTAAATTTTCAAGATCAAACAGAAATAAAAAATATATCATAATTTAAAGTTTAAAAGTATTTCTGTCCACATATCAATATCCGTAAAATCCACTATTTATATAAAAGCGTGAGATTAAAATAAAAACTAAATAAATAAACATGAACATCTGACAAAAAAACCTTCTAAACACATCCGTAAAATGTATTATCCAATAACATACATACATACATTTAAATTAAAAAAAAAACAATAGTTCCAAATATGCGTATATTTAAATAGATAACGTTAAATAACCCATTAAATATAAATATTTTAAAATGCCTCGTAAAACCACGGGGCGATGTTAGTTACATAGTGTAGTGAATATGACAGTGTGTCCACATCGTTACTTCTGCTAATAATAATACGAGCATACCTCGCGCGACTCTCCCTAACGCATAGGGGTGGCACGCGGTCGATACAGTTATCGATAAACGCTTCTGTTTTTTTTTAATTTAACGTTATTTGCATTTTTAAATTTTATATATAGCGATCTGACTCGACTTTGCCTATATTTCAGTCCATATTATGACTTTGATAATGATTGATTTATAATCGATTATATGTATAATATGTGATTATAATATCAAAATACACATAACTTACTTGAATAAATTACGTAAACTAAATATAAATAGCATTATTTTAAATTAATTAACCATAAAAGTACAGAGAAGTATCAATACTTTTTGAAGTATACTATTTGCAACTTAATAGTTCATACGTTGTTTTGTCGAAATTTAAATAAATTAGTGTGCGATCTTTGAATGAATACAAAAATCCTATAAAAAACTAAAAAGGAATGAATTTCAATTTTTTTCCAAAATTATTCATTTTCCGAGTAACTATTCTATTTTTATATTAACCCTTATTCAAACTATTACAAACAATAAAACAAAAGCCAAATTAGTCCAACCGTTTTTAAGTATTCGTTTACTAATAAACTGCATTTCAGTTTTATTTGTATAGAAGCTGTATAAAAATAAATATTTAAATATTAAATAATACGATTCTAAGTAAATAATATTATCATACGCGCCCCTCACTAGCGACCGTATCCATTTAGTTTGACAAGCATTCGGTTTCATATATCCGTTGTGTGCTAGTGTGAGTCAGGGCTGTCACTATTTATAAAGTTTTAAAATTAATTTATTAAAAAATAAATAAAGTAGTAATTCGACATATTTCAATATACAAACATGTTTGTTTTTTATATTTATAATATTATATACCGGTAGTGCCCTCTTGTGAAAACTTTTATGACTAATCATATTATCTTTACTAATCCGTCCACGACCGCGGACACGCCAGCGTGTCAGTTAACAATAGATTTCTTAGAAATTTAAATAATTTCTTAGAAATTTACATGGAGGTGTTAAGATTTAGTTTGTAAGCTTTGGGGAGCAAAACTTCAGGTTAAGCTCAGTTTTACAAAATCGTAAACGGAGAAAGTAAGTAAATATAATAACTCCATTATATACTCCGTCTTCGAAATTTGCTTTATAATTAAAGCACTAAATGATAAATAATTAAATATCGGTATCGATGTGTTCGAAATTCCTTTACAATAAAATTGGATGGATAAGTTAAAAATTTAGTACATAGATAGATAGTTATGACCTGGAATTACAGCAAGACAAAAGCTACAATTTTGAGATTATAACTCTAAAATATGTCACTGATTATAAAAGCACCAAACAAAGCCCAATTTTATTATATATCCATATTCCATTAAAACAATATACAAAATAAAAACAACAGATATTTGTATGATCAATACAATCTCCATATCAATACTTTCTTAGATTTACGCGAAAATTTAACGTTAAAAAAAACTATCTTTTAATATGTTTTTGCGTGTGTGTCTCCCGTGACCATGATTGCTGTAAAGCATTCGAAACGTAGGGAACCAAAAATCAAAATAAGTCCTCCAAAAAATCCAAAAATATACTTTTATTTTAAAAACACACATTCGACACAGTGACGCCCGCCACCCGATCCCCGGCCCCGCTGATGACGTCGAGTGCGAGCGCGGTCATAACCCCGCCGCGTGCATACGCCGCAGCCGCAGCCGCGCCTGCCCCCGCCCCTACACCCGCCCCGCCAAACAAGCGGCCCTCGAATGGAGGGAAAAAGAAGAGCCGGAGCAAACCAGCTGCCAAACAGGTGCCTTCGACGGGTTCCACGAAGATCCAACCTGACGAGGAGGGCTTCACTAAAGTGGAGAGGAAGAAAAAGAAGCCCTCATGCCGTAACATCTGTGGCACAGCTCCGAACCAGCCAGACCATCCGATGCGTCCTGCCGTACCATCGACGCCGCTGTATGTGTCCCGAGTGCACTGGTCTACGAAGGTCGAGGATGTCGTAGACTACGTCCTGAAGAGGTCCAACTTCAAATTGAGGGTTGAACGGCTGGTACCTCGCCACAAAACGAGTTTCAATTCGTTTGTGGTGAGAGTGCCGACTCATCATCTGCCAACCTTCATGAAGGAGGACTTCTGGCCGCAGGGCGTCGTGTTTCGGAAGTTCCGAGGTCGTATGCCCGCCGACACAGCTTACACGTCTGCACTACGTGTTAAATAGTTTTTAAGTTTTTTATAATTAATATATATGTTAGTTTTAAGGTATATATGCTATGGGCCGCTGTTTACATATTTAAGATCCCTATGTAAATATTGCCTGAAATAAATAAATAAATAAATAAAAATAAAAAAATAAAACTCTAAAATTAATTTAAAATTATATAACTAACTAGCATTGCCCGCGGCTTCGCCCGCGTTCAGGTGACCAAAAATCAAATTCTCAGGTTTTACATATTAGTATACTCTGAAATTGCAGTTTTTGTATTATTTCTCAAAAATGAGCTATTTTTCTGCGGTAAAAAGTATCCTATATGTTAACCCGGATTACCAGCTATCATCATACCAAATTTCATCCAAATCCCTCCAGTGGTTTTTCTGTGATGCGGTAACAGACAGACAGACAAACAAAAAGTCGAAAAACTATAGATTCGGCCTCTGTATCGATAATAATGTTTATTACAATAAGATTTTCCAAAATATATTTAATGTACAGATTCGGCTTAGTTACAATTTTATTATATGTAAAGATTTTAAGACTCAAATCGCCAACCCTGTGTTGTAGATCAACAAGCCCTACATCAGTGTGTTGTACGTGTAACGCACACTAGCATATTGTAATACGATAATTTTTACTAGTTAACCAGCTATTTTCATTATTTAGATTGTTTCATTCCCACTTGTGGGCTTATTTAAAGTTTTAAACCCTATTTGAATGGTGGGTAAAGACTTAATATAAACGGCATTGATTATAACAAACTAGCGACTCACCCTCGCTTCGCTCGGGTTCGTCTCTAGCTTGCTTCCCCATACAAACTTTCATCCCCATTTTCACCCCCTTAAAGTATGATTTCCGGGATAAAAACTATCCTATGTCTTCACAGGGTCTCAAACTATCTTCTTACCAAATTTTATCTATATCGGTTCAGTAGTTTCGGAGCCTATTCGGTACAAACAAACAAACAAAAAAAAAATCTTTCCTCTTTATAATATGTATTAGTATAGAATATAGATTATATCTATACATACAATAAAGGTGTAAATGATCGCTGTTTGTACACAGTACATGGAAGATATTTGAGAAAAACAATTATTGGAAGGTCTTAAATGACGCAATAGAATCCAGAATTTTTAGAATTTTTGTCTGTTTCTCTGTGCGTTTGTGCGCGCTAATCTCAAAAACAGCTCAACCGATTTGGGTGCGGTTTTAATTAATTTATTGTGGTAGGTTTCGCTTGACATTTAGTGTTTGTTTATTTTTCAATCAGTTCATAAATAAAAAAGTTATATCAATTTAAAGAATCACCTATGGACGAATCCGAGCAAAGCCAGGGTGAGCTAGTTCTACAATATATTGTGAAAATTTAAATATTTCTAATCTAAACAGATAAATAAAATTGAAGTGTCTGTTTGTAATGTTAAAATAACAGGATTTTACTAAATGCATATGAAATTATATACGGTACTTATAAGGAAAACACAATTTTTAAGTTTTTTGTCTGTCTGTCTGTTTGTTCCCGCTAATCTCTGAAATGGCTGGATCGATTTTAACGAGACTTTCACTGGCATATAGCTGATGTTACAAGGAGTAACTTAGGCAACTTTTATTTTAGAAAAAGGAGTAGGGTTCCGCTCAAAAAACTTTAAATGTACTTAGGGACACACATGAGTGAAGCTACGCTAGTATTAGTACATATATGCTAATATCATTTAAGAGGAAAAAATTGTTTGTTTGTCCGGTATTTTAAAGTATTTTCTAGACGACACATTTGGCTTAGTTTGTAGTGACCCTACTCTCTGTACCAGCGATCGCGGGTTCGAGTCCCGCTGGGGGTATACAATTGTGTGATGAGCACGAATGTTTGTACTCCAGTCATAGGTGTTTATATTTATAATATGTTGTATTTAAAGTTATATACGTGTAGTGTATCAACTATCTGGTATCTATAACACAAGCCTCGTAGCTTACCATGGTACTAGATGGTGCTGTGTGTTAATATACCAACATATTTATTTATTTATATATTTTAAATAAACCGATATCTGTGCACATCGCTTTATACCACATCCCAATAACATATAGCTATTATAAATATCCAAGGTGAGCAACATCATGGCGTAAACATTTTACATATACTTACGTTGTTTTATCAGAATTTTTAATTGATTTTTTTAAGGTTTATATAAAAAAAAATATATATATAAAGAAGGCCATTTATTTAATTTACACGTTTTTATGGATATATCTAAATCAAATCTCGGAAGTCGGTTTTGACCTGCTTCTAATAGGGAATATGCGTGTGATTTAAATATTTTAAAATGTTAAATATTTTTTTTTATAGCCTATTGCTTTTGAATTAAGCCTATATTAATATGTTTTAATGTTATTTCTTTTTGATTAAGATAATAATTATTAATAACTAGCTTTGCCCGCGGCTCCGCCCGCGTTCAGATGACCAAAAACCAAATTCTTGGGTTTTACATATTAGTATACTCTTATATTGCAGTTTTTGTATTTTTTCCCAGAAATGAGATATTTTCCCGCAATAAAAAGTATCCTATATGTCGACTCGAATAACCAGCTATCATGATACCAAATTTCATCCAAATCAGTCCAGTGGTTTTTTCGTGATGCGGTAACAGACAGACAGACGGACGGACAGACAGACAAAAATTCTAAAAACTATAGATTCGGCCTCAGTATCGATAATAATGTCTATTTCAATAAGATTTTCCAAAAAATATTTAATGTACAGATTCGGCTTAGTTACAATTTTATTATATACATAGATATAGATTTCAAATATAGGTGGAAAATTCCAACTAGTTGAAACGCACGCCATTGGTCAGTCCGAATGTGACGTCAGAGTATATCATAACAGAGCGATTAGCGATTTTGTCGCTACAAATTCCTTAAGCAAAAGTCGTCATTTTTCTGTGTATATCAGTATATACTGTGACATCACGCTAGAAAAATAAATTGAATTGTCTGTTTGTAATGTAAAAATAACAGCTTTTTACTAAAGGCATTTGAAATTATATACGGTACTTATAAGAAAAAATTTTTTTTGTCTCTCTGTCTGTCTGTTTGTTCCGGCTAAAGTGTTAATATTAAGGGGGTTTCGCTCAAAAAATTAAAAAAGTACCTAGAGACGCACACTAGTGAAACGACTTATCACTAGTTACATATGAGAATGATAGGAACCTATACTTTTTAAAATCGGTAAAACAAAAGATGAACAATACCTTACGTATAAATAGCATAATAATTAGTATCGATCAATTCCAAGGCTGGAGGAATAGCGTTATGTAATAATACCTAGTTATGTTACAGTAAAAGATTTAAACTAGCCAATATTATTTGTAACCATGGCCCTTTAGGTTTTCAAAGGGATGACATGGATGACTTTGTATTATGTAATAAACCTGTGCAGTCTCATTTTGTTAAACCTTTTTTAACGTCCCACTGCTGGGCACAGGCTTCAGGAGAGTATCAGGTGGACTGAGCATGTCTATCGAGAACTTGCTAGTTTCTTTCAGATATGAAATGCGCGAATAAAGCGAGTGGTGATCATGACAATAATTCGCACATAAAAATATCAAAGGTGACAACCGGAATATTAACCCGCTTCACTTGATTTTCCAAACGAGCATGTATTCACTGAGCTACCACTACTTCCTAGATCTAGTCTGTCTAAATTTAGCTCACATATCTTCTAATTTGAAGGTGTAATCAGTGAAGGATTCTACTTCCTCCTACTTCCATCGTTAAATAAGCTCTATTGTAACAAATTATTATAAAGCTAGCGACTCAGCACTTCCCTTGGTACGTTGAGAAATAATTTGTTCCCAATATAAACTTTCAACCCCTTTTTTTAACGTTGGGAAATGCATTTAGGCACGAAGTGTGGTACTTACCAGCAAAGCGAGTACTACCCACTAAAACCCAATGGAACCTCCCCCGTCTTAATGGGGCGTCGCAGGATCGCTTACGAATTCAACTACGACGCCCCGATGGCAGGTCTGCCGAAGCAGACCACAACAACCATGGGGTTGCTCCACGATCCACTTTGCTGTCAGAGAAGTACCAGAAGCAACCCGCAAAGCACCGCCCACCGAGGTGGACCAACTCTTATTGCGTTTCTTGGCTTTGCGCCCGGCTGAATTTCCGGGCACTACTGAGCCCCCCACCACGACAAGGTTAACGCGCGTTAGGGGGGAAACTTTCAACCCCTTTTTTTTTAACGTTGGGAAATGCATTTACGCACGACGTGTGGGACTTACCGGCGTAATACAGCCAGTACTACCCACTAAAACCCAACAAAACCTTCCCCCGTCTTAATGGGGCGTCGCAGGATCGCTTACGCATTCAGCTACGACGCCCCGACGGCAGGTCTGCCGAAGCAGACCACCACAACCATGGCGTTGCTCCACAGTCCACTCTGCTATCAGAGAAGTACCAGGAGCAACCCGCATGGTATACCGCCCCCCGAAGAGGGCCACCTCCCACCGCCCACCGAAGTGGGCAACCTCCCTGTGCGTTTCTTGGCTTCGCGCCCGGTTGGGTTGCCGGGAATTACTGAGCCCCCCCACTACGACAAGGTGAACGCACGTTGGGGGGGAAATTTTCAACCCCTATTTCACCCCCTTCAAGTATCATTTTTGTGACAAAATGTATCCTATATCCTTCTGGTCATTCCATTCCATCTTTATACCAAAATTTATCAATTGGTTTAACGTTTTAAGCGTACGTAACAGACAGACAGACACAGTTGGTTTTCATTTTTAATATTAGTATGTATGATTAAATTTTAATCGGTAGACAATTAGAATAACTTTACAAATCTGAAAATATTAAATTGTACGCTACATACAAATAAAGCTAATAACGTCAAAACCAGTCTGTGACAACATTGACTGATGTTAACTTTTTCCTATAACTCACAAACTATTTGCACCTCGTGACTGCACCTGTCCATTTTTTTTTGTTTCAATAGGAATGTGTGTGGAAATACCATAATATATTCTATACATGGTGTCATCGTAGAAACTTACTTTTTAGAGATAATTTTTGACCCACTTCTACAAAAGTAAGTACTTCGGATATGTTATTTGTTTGTTTGTCACGCGATACCCTTGCACTTTATAAATTGATTTTCATATTTTTAGGGTTCCGTCCCTCAAAAGGAAAAGGGAACTTTTATAGGATCACCTTTTTAGCGATTGTAAATTTATTTTAATGTTTCGTGCTACGGAACCCTTCGTGTGCAATTCAGACTCGCACTTGTCCGATTTTTTTATCAACAGGATAACGTCTATGGACGACGCATATTAAAAAAAATCTAATGATTTTAGTTTTAATACATTTTGTACTAATTAAAAAGCAAATTATAAGTTATCATTTTTTAACCGACTTCAAAGAGAAATTAAATCAAAATACATAATATGTTTTTCTGTCAGTGAGAACCGACTTTGGTTTTTTTCATCAAATTCATGTACATATTTTTCAAACACTGGTGACTCAAGCTAAATCCGCACAAATAGACCGACAAAGAAACATTGCTTTATATGTTAAACTAGCAGTTCCCGCAGCTTCCAAACTTCCGATCGCTACCAAACTTCACAGGATCACCCGCTGAGCCAATCAAAAGATTGCCTGAAAATTTCATCAAAATCGCTCCAGCCGTTTTGGAGTCCATAACGAACATATATACACACATCGATTTTTATATATATAGATAGACTAAGGAAACGATCGTCATATGTAATGATTGTAGACTTACGTAATAGCATTACACGTATGTAAGTACCTACGCACATATAATAGATAGCTAGTCTATATAGATAAATAAAATTGAAGTCTATATAATATAGGATTGTCTGTTTGTATTGTTGAAATAACAGCGTTTTACTAAATACATATGAAATTATATACGGTACTTATAAATGAACACATTTTTTAAATTTTTTGTCTATCTGTCTGTCTGTCTGTCTGTTTGTTTGTTCGTGGATAATCTCTGAAACGGCTGGACCGATTTTAACGGGACTGTGACTGGCAGATAGCTGATATTATAAGGAGTCAATAATACTACTTATATTTTAGAAAAAGAATCAGGGTTCCGCTCAAAAATATTAAAAAATTGTGTACATCCGCGACTTAGGGACACAAAGGATAAGTTGCTAGTGTTCGTATAAATATGTAACAAACAAACAAACACATAACAATTTTTACATGTTTATTTAACAGTGGATAATTCACAAAGTTGCATCCCTCTAATATCTTAACAAATACGATGTTTTACGAAAATAACTATCCAAAGTCTAAACAATGTGTCGTCGACTTTGAGATATCTAGTCGGCTCGAAAAAATGATCTAGCGGTGAAATGGAGTAAGATATAAATAATTTTTTATACAAAACTATCCACTTAAACTCGCATCGCTTGTACGCGGAGTTTGTTCAAAATTCCGTGGGTTTTAATATATATTTTTTTTAAATAAAAATAGCCTAAGTTACTCCTTATAACATCAGCTATCTGCCAGTGAAAGCGGCCTGCGTTTCGGAGATCAGCCGGAACAAACAGACAGACAGACAGTAAAAAAATAAAATTGCTTTTTTTTCTTATAAGCACCTATATATACTTTCATATTTGAATTACAAACAGACACGTCAATTTTATGTATCTGTATAGATAAACAGAGAGATCTTGTTAGTTCCAGTGATTGATTTTTCATATTTTATTTTTTCTTCTTACCTCTTTAACTCAATAGTAAGTTGATTATTAAAATTTGTTTTTAGGATAGGTATAGCTATGATTTTGAAGGCTTTGTAGTTTTTGTTGTATCAAAATAGGTACATCATATGGTGATAAAACGAAATTCACTTGGTATTTAATCGTAAATAATTTTGTAAATGCCAATGAGCGTTTATTTCTGTATGCTTCTTACATACATTGCGTTCTTATTTGTATATGATATCTATGCTACATGATGATCTATACTACATAGTATTAAAAGAGCAAGGAATGCAGCTTACTACATCGTGTCGCTTTCAGCTGACTTCATCATGTCGCTTTTTGGCTGTCGGTGTGCGCGCGCATCGTAAAAATTTTACTCTCATATTTTTTTCTAAGCGTGCCAAAAGAAGTATAACTTCAAAAATATTATCAAAGAAATAATAAAATTCTGATTTATCTTACTTTGCCTCTTGCCCAAATAGAGCCGACCCTAATTCGTTACTCACACACGTACCCTTTCTATGTATGCGTTTAACTCAGGGCTGTGTCAAGCTGTAAATCGTATTATTTGTAAAATTATTATTAGCCCTGCCAAGGAATTAAAATATATGCAATATGGAATAGTTATATCCCGCGGGATTTAGCTGGTGATCCGGGATAGAAGTCTGTGTACTCTTTATGCTGTGGGTGTTGAATATTGTTCTAAATAATTTACCTATAAAGCAATTTCTTCGTGTTATTTTTTTTGTTTGTTTCTTACTGTTTTTTATTCTTTAGTAATATTTCTTATAAACAAAAAATATATACAAATACGCGCTTCTATTAAAACTAAACGTGTAAAGATTTAAAAGAAATCTTTCTATCAACAAAGATATATTTTTTTATAAAAACCATAAATCGTGCTTTTGCATTTCAACCAAAACCTTTAAATTATTTGTATTATCGTTTTTATCATAATTTAAAAATATATATTTATTGTGTGTATGTTTCGAAATATCTTTGACAATCGTAAAACCACTTTTATGATTATTTTTTTTATTAATATTTTACTTATGCAATATATATTACTAAAAACGTGCAATATTTGCAATTTTTAAATCCCTATATTACTTCACTAACATATACCTCAAAGGAATTATTGAATACATCCGAACAGATATTATGGAACTTACACAAAACATAGCCAGTACCTAAGTAAGAGAAATTCAATATTTTCTCCTTGAATTTGACTTTAAAAATAGCCATATCGCTCCAGTAGTTCTTGACTTAATCATAAATAGCATTTCATAACCGATTTCCAAAAAAGAGGAAGTTATATGTTCATCTGTTTGTTTATTTTTAATATTACATAGACTAGCGACTCACCCTCGCTTCGCTTGGGTTCGTCCATAGCTTCATTCCCCATACAACCTTCATCCCCATTTTCACCCCCTTAAGGAATTATTTCCGGGATAAAAAGTATCCTATGTCCTTCCCAAAATCTCAAACTATCTTCTTACCAAATTTCATCTAAATCGATTCAGTAGATCCAGAGATTACCCCCTACAACGTCACAAACTCACAAACTTTACGTCTTTATAATATTAGTATAGATAATATTGTAGAAAATGAATAAATGATAACAGTTAACAACCCTGCGCAGTTTAGTTTGCATTCCGTTCGCCGACACGCACGCCACAATCAAGTACAATACAGACGCTAGAATGCTGTGGACATGGCTAATCTTTATTTATTTAAAACTAACGACTTTGTTCATACAACCTTTCACTAAAATACTTATAAATATCGATATTATTTAACTTTTATATATAGATATTTATAGTAATATTATAAAAGTAGCTCTGTCTGTTAATTTTTGCGCAACCACTAAACAAATTTCGATAAAATTTAATAAGGACATAGATTGTATTCTAGTGATGATCTTCATCACAGTTACTATGCAAAGTTGCGGATAAAAACTAATTTTGAACTAAATCTAAAAAAAACTAAGTATATCAGGGAATACGTAGGTTTGAATTTGACGAAAAAATTAAACACAGATACAAACGAGTGAACTTGATGATAAGAACAAAGTTCAAAGTAATATATATATATATACATATACATATATAGATATATATATATATATATATATATATTTATATTTATATGAAGATTTGCTGTATAAATCATATTAAAAAAATAAATTTAAATAGAAAGATATATCTATATTAATATTATAAAGAGGTAAAGTTTGTGAGTTTATGACGTTGTAGGGGGTACTCTCTGGATCTATTGAACCAATTTAGATGAAATTTAGTGAGAAGATAGTTTGAGACCCTGGGAAGGACATAGGATACTTTTTATTCCGGAAATCATTCCTTAAGGGGGTGAAAAAAGGGATGAAAGTTTGTGTGGGGAATCAAGCTAGGGACGAACCCGAGCGAAGCGAGGGTGAATCGCTAGTAATATATATGTAGATATTATTTTCACGTGTTATCCGGAACAAATATTTAGAAAGCAAGATGTAATACAAAAACAAAATAAATATTTCATATGAAAATTAAATAAATTTAATATATTTTTAATTGTGAAAATGGTCACAAGAATGTGCAACTTGTGTTTGCTTTCAAACGGTTATGCGTACTTGTTATCGATTTAATTATTTCATTTCAATGATTTCTTGTAAAACCACTAGAAACCTTATTAAAATAAATAAAACATTTTGTATAAATAATAACATTAAACCCCCCTATATATTATATTACAGTCCCTAATTTTTTCTCTTAAAAATGATAAAAAAATATTACCCCAAAAGAGAATCGAACTCCCATCCCCTATCTAACTATCAATAAAATAATCCCAATATATAAATCCATACATTTCTTTCTTACACACACATACACATGTATATACTCTATATACAATAAACACATACACACAGATAGAAACGCTTTTAATTTTAAAATCCTATGAAGGTTTAAATATATACGGAATAATAATATTTTTGATAAAATGATATTTTTGTATGAATGTTTGTTTGTTTGTATGAAAAAAATGTATGTGTTTTTATATTTTTTGCTTATCGATTTCTTAATTATCTGGTATAGTGACGTTTTATTGTTCACCCTGGCTTTGCTCGAGTGTAGGTTTTAATTTTCTTAGCGGAACTCTAATTCTTTTTCTTAAATAAATTAGCCTAAGTTACTCCTTATAACATCAGCTATCTGCAAGTGAAAGTCTCGTCAAAATGGGTCGAGCCGTTTCGAAGATTAGCCGGAACAGACAGACAAACAGACACACAAACAGACAGACAGACAGACAAACAATTTAAAAAAATCGTGTTTTTTCTTATAACTAACGTATAAAGTATATTATATTATTATGACATTTTAACATGTAGTTCGACATAGATTATATTCATTTATTTATTACATTAATCAATATCTATAATGGTTTTAAGTTAAAAATGTTAATTTCACAAATGATAAGTATATGTGTGTGTTTGTATGTTTGTCACATCTTCACGTGGTAACGGCTTAACAGATTTAAGTGAAATTCGGAATAGAGATAGTTTATATATTTAATTAACATATAGGCTACTCTTTAGGTAGGTAACTACAAGTCGTAGGTGAAAAGTAGTCTATACTAATATTATAAAGAGGAAAGATTTTTTGTTTGTTTGTGTGTTGGTTTGTTTGTACCGAACAGGCTAATAAAGTACTGAAGCGATATAGATATTATATTAGTATATAAAATATTTTGAGACCCTAAGAAGGACATAGAAAAGTTTTTATTCTGGATATCATCCCGTAAGGTGGTGAAAATGGGGATGAAAGTTTGTATGGAGAAGCTACCTAGGGACGAACCCGAGCGAAGCAAGGATGAGTCGCTAGTGTTAGTGTAAATACGAATATCTGTTGGTTTATCCTATCCAATAAGAAATCTTCTAAACTAAACATATTTTATGAAATGGAGAGAGAAATTGAATATTTTGCTAACACACGATAGGCAACAATGTCAAGGTAGATCACTAGTAAATACTCACCCTCTCATCCCTCATGTTTGTCCGTAGATGAGTCTTTAAATTTTTATTTATATACCGATTGAAATAAAACAAATACGTAATGTTAAGTAAAGCATACCACAATAAATTAGTGAAAACCGCACCCAAATCCGTTTTTGAGATTAGCGCGCACAAACGCACAGAAAAACAGACAAAAATTCTAAAAATCATTGTTTTGGCTTAAATAAAGACTCCCAATAATAATAGCTTTTCTCAAATATCTTCCATGTACAGACAGCGATCAATTACACTTTTATTATATGTATGTATTACAATCACAGCTCTATATTTTATAAAATTACATCAAAATCGGTACATTATAATAGATTTAAAATAAAGAAAATACCCAGACACAAAACATATTTTAAAATAGGAATTGTCATTACTCAATGAAAAAAAATCGAATCTGACATACAAACATACGTACACGAAAACAACGAAAACCTACTAATTTGTATGAATCATAACCTACCAATCAAACCTACCGATTTGACGACACGTTTGGCTCAGTTTGTAGTGACCCTACTTGCTGTGCCAGCGGTCGCGGGTTCGAGTCCCGCTGGGGGCATTCATTGGTGTGATGAGCATGAATGTTTGTACTCCAGTCATGGATGTTAATATTTATAATATGTATGTATTTAAAGTTATATATGTGTAGTGTATCAACTATCTGATATCCATAAGACAGGCCTCGTAGCTTACCATGGAACTAGATCGCGCTGTGTGTTAATGTCCCAATATTTATTATTATTTATTATTATTATCATACATACAAGTCAGTCCACAGAAAACGGATGTCTGAGAGAGATCTCTATATCTTTAGTTTCTTTACTTCTCTATTACAAAAATTAAAAACGAAGCAAAGCAGTGGTAAATTCGTAGTATATTCAAATTCATACACGTATTCATGTATATGAAAATAATATCCTTTTACGTCGTATTTTTTAAATGTTGCATACAAGTTTTATTTAAAGGTTTTGCTTGAAAAAAGAAATTAAGATAGTGGGTTCGAGTTTTGTCAAAGCATTTATTATTAAATCTATATATAAATAGGTAAAGACAAATTGGTCACTATGTTTTTTCTCCTCTGTTTTTCAAACGATCTTCTTTTTTTTTTAGTTTAGTAGCTATGGACGAGTTTTTTATCGTTTTTTTTTCGTAATACGTATCTTTATTACGTTTTAATGTTTAGTATAGATTTCTCAGAGATGAGATATTTTCCCGCAGTAAAAAGTATCCTATATGTTGACTCGGATAACCAGCTATCATGATAACAAATTTCATCAAAATCCCTCCAGTGGTTTTTCCGTGATGTGGTAACAGAGAGACAGACAGACAAAAATTCTAAAAACTATAGACTCGGCCTCTGTATCGTTAATAATGACTATTTCAATAAGATTTTCCAAAAATATTTAATGTATAGATAGATAAAGAAAATTGGAAACAATTAAGTTTTTTTATATAGATAGGTAAATTCTATTCTTATATGTTTTCCTCAAATTTTCAACAATGATTGAAGTCGAATTTCGACCACTGGATGAACACTATGTTATTCGAGATTCTTTATTAACACATTATCCTAATCCCCCGGGATACTGGGAGTGAATCCCGGAAAAAGAAATAGAACCCGAATTATTACTAAAAATTCTCTCTATCCATAAAATATTTAAAAAAAAAACATTATAGCAAAAGTCGTTGGCATAAACTAGTTTTCCTCATTATTTTCTTCTTTTGGAGTCAAGGATTTTTACATGAAATGTCACAGTGAAACTGGAAATTCATTTTTTTTGAAAATTACCGAAATCAAAAATTACATATATTAACCAGCGCTTACCCGCGGCTTCGATTGTGTATTTTATTTATATACTTGGATACTTTAGATGCATCCCTAGGTACGTTTCTAATTTTTTTTTGAGCTGAATCGTAATACTTTTACTAAAATAAAAGTAGCCTAAGTTTCTCCTTATAACATCTACTATCATCTGCTAGCTGCCAGTGAAAGTCCCATCAAAACAGTCCAGCCCTTTCGGAGATTAGTCGGAACAAACAGACCGACAGGAGAAAACCAGATAAATGTCAACAGTTTTACTTTACAAATTTTAATTTAAGATGAAACAAATAATTAAAATGTCCAAAAATAACAACTGTTTGTTTATAGTTTTAAGTTTTCACTTCTGTCGACAGTCCTCATGACTGCTCTTTTTTAAATATAATTTTTTTAAACAATTAGGGGAAAATATCGTAATATTTGCATGAAACAAACTAAAACCCATACACGCAAATTTTGTAACCTATTCTTGGAGTCGGTCAAATGCTAAAAATACACCAATTAGCAGATACACTACAACAATTCGATGCTAAAACATCTAAAAATATAGCATTATATGTAAATGTAAAAATAAACTCGACGTCACAATTTGCGCAATGTCAATGAACAAAGATGACCTTAAAAATATTGAACTATCATTATTACTCGACGGCGAAGCAAAAGGAGGGTTATGATTTTGATCGATATGTATATATTCTCGCATCTTGGTCTACGTTTCAACTAGTTTCCACAGCTTCTCTCATTGATAAATAAAAGCTTATTTGTTCATCTATATTCTATACAGATAAATAAAATTGAAGTGTCTGTTTGTAATGTCAAAATAACAGCTTTTGACTAAATGTCTGTCCGTCTGTCTGTCTGGGAACGCATCACGAGAAAACCACTGGACTGGACTGGTTGGTATGATACCATCTGGTTATCCGGGTTAACATATAGGATACTTTTTACTGCGGAAAAATGTCTCATCTCTGAGAAATCTATACTAATCTTAAAACGTAGGGACGAACCCAAGCGGAGCAAGGGTGAGTCGCTAGTTAAACCTTGTCTAATATCAAACTACCCTGTCACCGTAGTGATAGAAAGTCAACGACAATTAATATTGAAATTTTGAAAAAAACATATTTACAAAACTTTTTTTTATCGATAACACCAAAGTTCGTCAATAGTTAGTAAACAAAATCTATATCGTTTAACAAACAAAGGAGAAAAAGGTATTGATTTTTTTAAATAAAACTATCTTTTCGGTTTTTTTTGCGGATTTATTTGATTTTTGGTTCCCGACGTTTCGAATGCTTTGCAGCAATCATAGTCACGGGAGAGACTGAGGTGTTACATGTCTCTAAGGTATTATATTATAGTTGTTACAGACAACCTACCCACAAATAACAAAATGAATTCAAAATGTAATTGTGTAATATATTTATTATTTTGTTTTAAAATGTATGATCCATACAACCATATAGCGATATACACTTTCAATTACACAGCATTACGTTAATTTGGAAATTTAGCATCAAAACTAACATACATATTTTATAATAAATACCAAAATTTAGTTATACGGTTGCAGCGATATCGTTTTATTAATCAAACGTACACACATATATACTTGTTTATCTAGCCGTGTATGGCTTGGCCGCGTTTCGTGTGTATTAGTCTGTGTTACAGTTGAACTTTGAAATAGGGTGTTTTGGAAATTGCCGCAATTCACATTTTAATAAGGATTTCTCGACACAGCTACTTTTTGCTGTTAAAGTTAGGAGATAAAACTTGTATTGTTTTACGTATTCGCATTAAAAAAAATTAAAACTATCATCGGAAATGAAAAATACAGGCTCAGATAAAACCGTGAATGAATTCGAATAACGGAATACCTTCAAAAAAGTGGAAGTTTTGAGTTTAGGTGTATAATAATAACATAATGGAAACTAAATACTGTTCACCGAGTGGTCGAAATCCGACCATAACCATTACTGATAATTTCAGGAAAAAATATATGAATAGAATTTACTTATCTATAGAAGAAAGCTAACTGTTTTAAAAAAGAAACATATTGATAACTCAAAAACTTGTCAATAGATACCGAATAAAAAAAAAGAAAATCGGCTGACAAACAGAGGAAAATATGTACTGAACTGTTTTGCCTTTGCATATTTATATTTAGGTAAATTACTCATAAAGTAATTAAAAAGTCCGTGTATATTTATAATTGAATGATTATCATAGAACAGATTATATATTATATTGTATATAAACAATATTTAGGCATTATTCAAAATAACCAAAACTCTCACTTAAACTGCAACGAATATAAAACACAGTACACACAACAAAGCTATACATTTGTTATAGATATACATAAAGTTTTGTTTTGACGTCGGCTTACATGGTGGCAAAAGTTATATAATTTTTACACTGCCGTATTCATTCCTTTTTTAACGTCCCACTGCTGGGTGTGGGCCTCCCTTCAATACGAGGGGGATTAGGCCATAGTCCACCACGCTGGCCAAATGCGTGACACCGAGGGACAATAACCATCGCTGGTAAAATTGTGTGTGTTTACTTATGTACGCACGTAAGAAGTTATACATATTTCTTTGTTTTTTAGAGCATATAAATAAAAGTTTTTTTTAAATGTTTCAACTTTTTTTCCCCATATTATTCTAAGCAAACCCTTTCATTTGATATTCTTATTGTGGAGGTGCATAAGAAACAGTCTAGTCTTTGGGAGTCGACCATATTGGATTTACAATGACGTCACTTTGCTTATAGTGTTTCGCTCAAGTTGTGTATATAAAAATACCGAAATAAATGTATTGAATATAGACATCTCACTATACTAAAGGGATATTTACCGACTAACTTCATACTGTAGTCTAAATCTATCGCTTCGTTCAAAATTCACTCTCATCATTTTCTTCATAACGCGTCAAAATAAATATGTTGGGACATTAACTCACAGCACCATCTAGTTCCATGGTAAGCTACGAGGCCTGTGTTGTGGATACCAGACAGTTCATAAACTACACATATATAAATTTAAATACATACATATTATAAATATAAACACCCATGACTGGAGTACAAACATTCGTGCTCATCACACAAATGAATGCCCCCCAGCGGGACTCGAACCAGCGATTTCTGGCACAGCAAGTAGGGTCACTACAAACTGAGCCAAACGTATCGTTAAACGTGTAATATAACTTAAAAAATATACAAAAATATATTTTTATGGTAACTCCATGGAAGTCCATCTTTACGAAGCAATACCTTGATAAACATGATGCGAAGCGGATAGCTCGTAGCGATTCAAATGGAATCAATAAGTGTAATAATATTTATGAGTAGTATTTAATACTTTACCAAACTATAATAAGGCGCCATTTTATTTTATATTTTCTTTTTTAAATGACATTGTTGAACGAAAATATTCCTTTAAATTAAATTATTTAATCTATATTTGTTAAATATATTACATATTATGTATTAAAAAGTATAAATACAAAATGGATGATGCTAAATAAGTCTATTGGATGAATTAAAAATAGAATAATTACACATAAAAATTAATTATGGTACAAACTTTGCAACCCCTTTTTAATATTTTAGGGGTGAGATTTCAATTATTTTTTTAACTTTATCCATACTAATGATGATGTTCTCCTAGCCGATTCCGGCCACGGCGGCCAATCTCATTGAGACTAGCCAACTGCGCGGGAGATATTATAGTGCTCAATTGTACGCGCAGACACAACGTGCACTCTCTATTCCTGTCACTCCGGTGGGACGACACGAGACACGACCGGTGAGAGTTAAGGCCCAGGACCGACGGCTTTACGTGCTCTCCGAGGCACGGGGGTGAAACACTACCAATTTCTCAACTCCGGGCTGTTACTGAGGCTTACTTATACAAAAAGACTCAATAACTAAACTTGGCCCGACCCGGGACTCGAACCCAGGACCTCCGAGTGTGCAGCCGTACATGCTAGCCACTACACCGCCGAGGCAGTTAAATTCATACTAATATTATAAATGTGAAAGTATGGATCTCTGTCTGTTGCCGTTTCACGCTTTAACAGCTGAATAGATTTCGATAAAATTTGGTAAAGACGTAGATTCAAGATTGCCTTCTAGGGTAGGACATAGGCTAAACTTGAACTTCGTTTATTACCCGGCTTATCACACGAGACAGAAACGAAGCCGCGGGTAAAACTAGTTTGAAATATATTTTTTAAGGAATTATGTTACAAAAAATGCAAAAAAGTTATTATAGTGGATTTACCTTTGTATGAAGTTATTCAACAGATATGTTTTAATAGATAAAAAAGCTTTAAAAATTTCAACCATCTCTTTATTCTCTCTAATTTGCAATATTATTAGTAATATTTTTATTTATATCTTTTTAGTTTTTAATATAATATGTTACTTTTTTAAGAAAGGCATTTCGTACGTTTCTTTTATTTGTCAACTAGAGACATCTATTTTTTTTTATTTAAAACTAAGCTACGACATATGTTCACTAGATGGCATGGGACATTTAACTATGTCCTAAAAAGAATATATGAGTTAACATATTTAGTGATATTAATGAAAATAAAACAAACACGTCTATTTTAATTATATTTATATAATTATATATAACAATATTTTTCTCAAAAAAATTTCCAAACAGCATTGTTAAAAAAAAATGCTCAAAAAAATTTCAGAACGCATCTCCATTTTGACATCTTCAAATCGACGCAAAAAATTTGGATTTTTTCACAAATATTGTGTTTTTATTGCTGATAAACTTAAGCAATCTTTAAAATTACCTTTAATTAGGTTAACAGTGTGTTTTACTTATTGGTAATTAAACTCATTCGTCGTGGATCCCAACATCAGCGGTATTGTTTATTATTATTGTTGACCCGGTTCATGCCTCAATATTTAATTTTGCATGCCTTTGTTTTGCTCCCATTTTACAGTGTGTTTTAAGTTAGAATTTTGAACTCATTTCTTCTTTCATTTTAATTTCTTAATCTTAAGAAGCTATATTACATTTACTCCATATACGTTTTAGTAAACACAAAAATAAAAATATGTCTAACTTTATGAATAATCTTGTTTTCCTTGCCGATATATTTTCAATCTTCAAGTATTTTTTACATAAATCTTATTAACATATATTATAAATAAATAGATTATATATAAATTTTAAAAACATCGATTTTTTTTTATATATTAATTACTAATTTGCATTTCTCAACATCCCAATGTCTTATATAACATAATATCTTAATAACAAGTGTGCACAATTTTTAGTGTATATTATATAATATTAAATATTTTTTAAATTCAAAATCAATAGATAAATAATGAAATACAGAGTATTTTTACAAATATATAGAAGACATTTATATTAATTCATTATGTATAAGCTTCTGAATTTCTTATGAGTCATCATTTTCAACTGGTCATAGCATTATATAACAACATACAGTACAATAAATAATCCAATTTGTAGGATAAGTTACACTTGACTTGATCTCAACTATATTAGACTCAATGATTTCGTGTAATATAAAATTGCACTGTAAATGTAAAAAAAGTTTAGCTATCCAATTAAATTCATTTCAAAAATATTTATCATGAGAATTGCTAGTAGATTCTTTATAATATTTTAAAGAAAAACTTTTTCAGGTGTGATTGAGGGGTAAGTTAATACATTAGAAAAATGAGTGTCACAAAAGTGAGAGTTAATTTAATAAGTATCACTTATAAAAATATACATGTATTGTTAATAATTTAATAATAATTATAATTTATGAAAATGAATATTCACTAATAATTTTATAAAATTACTAACAGCTCACCCTCGCTTCGCTCGGGTTCACCTCTAGAAAAACATAAACAAACCTATCCCAGGTGAACCATACATTTTTCCGGGATAAAAAATAGTCTATGTCTTAGTCTAGACTACAATCTATATCTGTGCCAAATTTCATCCAGATCTGTTCAGCCATTCTGGTGGTGTGAAAAAGTAACAAACATCCATACTCACAAACTTTCTCATTTATAATATAGAGTATAGATATTATAATATGTAGTATAGATATAGATTATATTTATACATAGTATCTGTCGCGAATTTTTTTTTACTAAAACTGCGTGTAATGGTTACATGCACTCAATTTTTTATACCTATACACTGTTATTAACTGAAATTAGATAAAGAACTCGCTAACTTTAAAAATTCTTTACTCCATGTCAATTTCATAATTAAAACATCTCGGATCGGCAAATGATCAGTGCCACCTTTTGGCAAATTTTATTACTAACAGTGTGCAAAGTGTGTAAAGCTATTTGTGTACTAAATTTCATACCGTCATTCTACAGCCATTTCAGGGTGAAGTTATAGCAAACACAAAACTTTCATATTTATGGTAGTAATAGGTATAATACTTAATTGTTCGTAAAACGTAACCTAAAGCGGTATTAGTAACAACAATTTATATTTCTTTGGAATTGTTGTTATTTGAAACTCGATGAAACGAAAATGCGATACGAGATAGAGACAAACTCATAAATATTATATAGGATTAAGCCGGCGAGAGAATGAGATAGAAAATATTGCCATGTTGCCATGGTGACCGTTGTTATTATCTAACAGATATATAATATTCTTTCCCTATATGATATTCTATAAATATATGATTGTAATATGCCTTATTTAATTATTGATTTGTTTTAATTTAATAGCGATATTTGCCAACTGCGCGTAAATAAAAATAAAATATAATAAATTTACGAAAGAAAGTGAAAGGCATGTGAAGTCTGCCAAGCCACAATTGGACTATGGCCTGATTCCTCTTGCATTGACTTTAGGCCACTGTCCAGTGGGACGATAGAAAGTGCTGAGTACAATATGATTAATTCAATTTTTTCCATCTTCCAGTGGAGATGTGTCCGGGGGAAGGTTGGAGGGGGGTCGCTAGATCCCCCTCTCATGAGTCGGTGACAACAGAACTGTCACTGTTCAGTGTGTCCTCCGCTGCATCAGATGCAAGAGTGCTCAGGCTTTTGGCTAGCAAGGTATGCTATTGTACTAGATTTTTGTTGATAAATAAATAATAGTAATAATTTGTTTATTTCTCATCACAAAAAGTGAATAGATCAAAGTTTATTACAATGTAAGTTTAACAAATAATATAAATGGAAGCCTTGGTGAGGGGCTGGTTTCTGTAGTAGGTAAAAAAAACCTGTATTTCAGATCGTCAGGCACTCATTATTATTTAGAATTATAGGGTTATTTTATTTTTAACTAGCGACTCACCCTCGTTCTGCTCGGGTTCGTCTCTACTTATATTTAGTATATATTTCTCAGAGATGAGTAAAAAGTATCCTATATGTTGACACAGACAACCAGCTACCATCATACCAAATTTGATCAAAATCCCTCCATTTCAGCTGTGATGCTGTCACAGAAGGACAGACAGACAAAAATTCTAAAAACTATAGATTCGGCCTCTGTACCTATAATATTGTCTATTTCAATAAGATTTTCCAAAAAAATATTTAATGTACAGATTCGGCTTAGTTACATTTTGATTATATGTATAGATATAAAAAGTACACACGGGGCAATGTCCAGTGCCCCCAGTCTCACGAGGGCCCCGAAAATATAACATATTCATTTACATGGGAAAGAGAGAAGCTCAATTTTAAGTGTATAATACCCTACACTTTTTTTTTTAATTTTGTTTTTTTTTGTTTTATAATTAACGTTTCTTAACTTTCTAATAGGACTCTAAATGAGCAAAATATGAATGGCTGGTTCTAATGAAGTTAAAAGGCCGAGAGAGTATTTTTTTTTGTTTTTGTAGTTTCTTTTTGTGTCGGGAGTTATTGAAAATTTTATAATTAAAGTATGTTATATTATTGTTATATCTCTACTTTACAGGCGGGCCAAGGTCCCGACCCTTCATTGAGGGTTGCGAGCCCAAATCCCGAAGGAAAGGTTGTCAAGTGAGTCTTTAAACACTAAATAGCTTGTTTTTAGGGTTCCGTACCCAAAGGGTAAAATGGGACCCTATTACTAAGACTCCGCCGTCCGTCCGTCCGTCCGTCTGTCACCAGGCTGTATCTCATGAACCGTGACAGTTAGACAGTTGAAATTTTCACAGATGATGTATTTCTGTTGCCGCTATAACAACAAATACTAAAAAAACAGAATAAAATAAATATTTAAGGGGGCTCCCATACAACAAATTGTGATTTTGTGAAACGTGATTTTTTTGCTTGTTTTTGCTCGATATTGATAACGGCAACAGGTAGACGCTTGAAATATTCACAGAATATTTAGTTATATATTCACTTTAAAAATAAATAATAAAATTAAAATAAAACAAATATTTACGTGGGGCTCCCATACAACAAACGTATTTTTTTGGTGTTTTTATAGATAATGGTACGGAACCCTTCGTGCGCGAGTCCGACTCGCACTTTTTTTTTATTTTAACTCGGCTTCCTAATTAGAATTATAAAAAAATCCATTAAATTAATTAAATGTTGTTAGATACTCCACTCCACTGCCATGTCTATAAATAAAAGATTTGAAAAGTCCAAAACCTCGGTCTCTCTTGTGAACATTTTTGCTGTAAAGCACTAGAAATGTCACAAAAACCTCAACAAAATCCGAAAAGATAATTTTATTTCAAACGTTAATTATTCGCGTTAACATTTTAAGTAAAACTATCTTCTCGGATTTTTTTTTTGTGTGTTTATTTTGATTTTTGTTTCCCGACGTTTCGAATGCCTCACAGCGCGCATGGTCACGGGAGAGACTAAGGTTTCAGGCGTGTCAATGGTCATTATATACTTGTTACAGACACCATCTACACACAAAATTAAACAATAATTTCCATTTTTGTATTCTTTCGCAATTTTTGTATTTCTGAACAAAAAATCCTGTTAAATATTCGCGTAAGTCTAAGAATGTATTAAACTAAAGACATTTGTTCCAGACGAGGGTCTACCTCGATCCTTCAGTCTGGGGACGCGTGTCGGGAGCTCCTGGCCGGGTGCGCGGCCCTGTGCGCCCAGTTAGGGCTCCGTAGATCTTTCAGTGCTGGGGATGTGGCCTCGGGGACTGTGGCCAAGCCTGTCAGAAGGTATATGTCTAACTGTGGGGTTTCAGGGTAATTGAATTGAAATCGTATTTTATTTCATTTTTAGTCACTATGAAAACTCAAAAGCACTCAGTGACTCAGCATTGGTGTGTCCCGTTTTTAGATTTTTTGTCCCGATTTTCAGTATCATTGAAATTTTTGCCGTAATATTGTAGTTAATCTTTATGTAACATTTCAACATATTTGAGTGAAACTTCAAAAAAAGATAGTTTATATCTTGGATTATTACAGATTTTTTTATAAATGCGAAAGTTTGTAAGTATATATGTATGTTTATCACTCCTTCAAGAACGGCTGGACGGACGAATTTGGTTGAGTACACAGGCATCTATTTATATATATGTATATTTGTAATAATATCCAGTGCGACATCGGAGGTGGGTCTGTGCGCGGCGCTCGAGGCCCTCACGATGAGTGCGGCGTCTCGCTCCTGCAGCACATGGGTCGCGGGTTCGTAGTCATTGTTAAATTGAATATTTGCGACACTATAAAACTTTTGTAATTATTATAGTTTTTATCTGTTTTGCTAGTAATAAATTATACATTGATAGCCAAAAATCAAGACACATAATTAGCGGCTTAAAAGTATCCTCAAAAACACAATTCGAAATTATGCTCTTTTATTTCAAATATTTTTTTTGTTCATTGCTTTTCGGATGACAAAATTAAAACGCACGTTGTTTTATTTCAAAAAGTATTTTAAATAAAACTATCTTTTCGGATTTTTTCGCGGATTTATTTGGATTTTGGTTCCCGACGTTTCGAATGCTTTACAGCATCCATGGTCACGAGAGAGACTGAGGTGTTACATGTCTCGAAGGTATAGTTGTTACAGACAGCCACCCACAAATAACAAAATGAAAAATTGCACCAATTACCTTACAATATTTTATAACTATAGACATTTTTATAATTTTAATTAGTTTTATAATTGAATATGGAATATATTTATTTAATTTTTGCTGTTATTATTATAATTATTTCAATTGGTGTTGGTAAGTTCGAATTTGTTTTTAGACAACTGGAATTTTCGATTTTTGAATGTTATTCTTTGATTTGACTTAACGTCACATGTCGACGGCATTTTTTGAAGAGATATTTGTTAGGAAACGTGTATGTATGTTTTTATATATCAATGGACAGAGACGCTTATTATCATTTTTGCCTATTTTGTTGTTTTATATATTTTTTTAGTAATAAATGAATATTTAGCAGATTTGTATTTAGTTTTTGATAGAATTTGTTTTCGATAATCGATTTTGTCCAACAAAAATATTTTGCAAATTGGGCCTTTGATATTGGACTTAGAATTTTTTGTTTGTTTTTTTTATACTTGTTCACATTGAAATGCTCGATATATTTGGATGAAATTTACTGTTCTGATAAATTATGATCTATGGGACGCTATCTATTATAGTATATATCTATACTCAAAACTATATGTTTTCGCTATTTTCTTTTAGATAAATAATTTATCTATACTAATATTATAAGGAGGCAGAGTTTGTTTGTTTGAACACGCTAATCTCAGGAACAACTGATCCGATTTGAAAAATTTTTCTTGCATTAGATAGCCCGTTTATTGAGGAAGGCTGTAGGCTATATATCATCATGGTACTACCTAAGGGAGCGGAGACCTAATCAGATATGTCAACAAATCGGGCAGACTTACATACATTATTTTAAAATTGATGTTTATAATATGTTTAAGTGTTTTAAGCTCAGAATATATAATATACAGTGTGTTAAAAAAACCCTGTCCGATCGGAAACCAGTGTATAGGTATCCCTTTAGGTATAATGGGATGGTGAGATTATATCGCCACTACAATAAAGTCAATGTGCCTAGCAATAAGCGAATCAAAGTCCATGGGCGTAGTGTAGTCGTTAGAGAGAAAGGAAATTCCGGGTTACACAAAGAGGTTTAATACGGCACACACAAGAAATACAGAAAGAGATAAATTAGAAGTATAAAGTTTAGATAGAACACGTAATAGAAATAAGCAATAACTGATACGGAGCGGTAAGCGTCGGACGTAGTTAGCGGTCGGAAGCGAACTGTGAGATGCCGCGCCCGCGCCACTCGGCGGCCGGTGCGCGCGTAGGTCATTGAACCGGTTGGCCGATCGATTGCGTCATCGCTAACGACGCCCGTCCGTTTGCCTTCGTGCTACATAATATATATTAAACTACTAGTACTTATAAAAATAGATAAATAGGACAGACAGGTATATTAACATCATATATTTTACACATTGAAATTTAAACACAGTGGTAGCTCCGCTACACCACCCCCCCCCCCCCCCCTGATAACGCTCTATGGGCGATAATAATCGGGAAAATTTACTTTTCGGCCCGATCTGGTGGTTCTAACGATATGATCTTTACTGTGAGAATTCTTATCTGGTATGTTCGTTGGAGTGTGTGTTTGTGTGTGTGCAGATTTTTGTGTGATTTTAAGTTTGTGAGTTATATTTGGTTCGTGTGATTGTTTAAGTGTAGTTGAAGTATGTTGTGTGTATGGCGCGTAATTGGTGTTAGGGTCATGCAGTATGTAGGCTGGTTTCAATCGGTCTATGGATACTGTGACCTCGTTTCCCTTATACAGAATTTTGAATACTTTCTCCTTACGTTCCAATACCTCGTAAGGGCCGGAATACGCTGGCCTAAGGGAGCCTGTGGTACTGTCGTCACGCAGAAATACATGAGAGGATGTAGCGAGATCTTTATGAATGAATGTTGAGCGTCTCCCGCCATGTTGATTAGTGGGCAATGGCTGGAGGTTCTTGACGAACTTACGTAGCCTTGACACGTAATCAGAAATGTCGAAGTTGTTAACTTCTGTGGGCTCAAAAATTTCACCTGGAAGCCGGAGAGGTTCCCCATATAGAAGCTCAGCTGAGGAAGCTTTTAGGTCCTCTTTAATAGCGCTTCGGATGCCTAACAACACGAGTGGTAATGCGTCCACCCACGATGTACCGTCGTGGCACACTATTGCTGTTTTCAGCTGTCTGTGGAACCTCTCAACTAATCCATTGCACTGTGGATGATATGCGGTGGTTCTGCGATGCTGAAAGCCAATCAGTTGAGACAAGCTTTTAAATAGAGCTGACTCGAATTGTCTCCCACGGTCGGTCACGATGTCCATAGGACAACCGAAGCGTGAGATCCAACCGTGAATTAGTGCCTTAGATACAGTCTCAGCAGTAATATCTACCAGTGGTATCACCTCTGGCCACCGTGTAAAGCGGTCTACAGCTGTGAGGCAATATCGGTAACCTTGTGAAATTGGTAGTGGTCCGACTAGATCGATATGAACAAAGGCAAACCTTGTCTTTGGAAGTTTGAAAGAGCTTAAAGGAGAAGAGACGTGTCTTGTAACTTTCGATCTTTGACAAGCTTGGCAATTTCGAACGAATTCACGACAGTCACGCCTTACGCCTGGCCACACGTAACGATCTGAAACTATTTTCGCAGTCGCATTTGCACCGGGATGACTCAACGAGTGCAAGCTGTTGATGACTTGCTGTCTTAGCTTCGTTGGAACAAACGGTCGTAAGTTACCGTCTCTTACATCACAATATAGTCCCTCTTGACACCCAGGCAATTTTAGCTTCTTAAGCTGTAGCGCTGTACTGTCGCTCAAATATATCTTCATTTCGCAGTCCCCACTTTGAGCTTCAGACAGCAATTTCAAGTCTACCGGCTGCCCTATTGCCTCGATACGAGATAAAGTATCGGCTACGATATGGTCCTTACCTGAAATATGTTCAATATCAGTGGTGAATTGCGAAATGAAATCTAGGTGACGAAATTGTCTAGGGGAACAGTTGCCTTTGTGAGAGTTGAAAGCATAAGTGAGAGGTTTGTGATCGGTATGAATAGTGAATACTCTAGCCTCAAGCATGTGACGGAAGTGTTTCACACTTTCGTATATAGCCAGGAGCTCTCTATCATATGGGGAATACTTTTGTTGGGACGGACTCAACTTACGAGAGAAAAACGCAAGTGGTTCCCAAGAAGTCCCTTTTAACTGCTGCACTACGGAGCCTATTGCAATATCCGAGGCATCCGTAACTAAGGCTAACTTTGCGTCGCAAACGGGGTGCGCTAACAACGTTGCCTTACATAGACTATTTTTACAAGCTTTGAAGGCCTCCAGTTCTTCAGCTGTTAGGTTGACTGGGTGGGAACCCTTCACAGAGCCTGTGAGGAGAGCATTCAATTTAGCCTGATGAACCGCTGCACCTGGGATAAAACGGCGGTAGAAATTTATGACTCCCAGGAAACGTCTAAGCTCTCGCACCGTTTTCGGGGTTGGAAAACTTTGTACAGCTTCCACCTTAGCTGGCAGTGGTTTGGTGCCCTCGGCTGAAATTTGATACCCTAGGAAATTTATTTGAGATACGCCGAATACACATTTGCTAGGGTTTAATACAACACCGTACTGTTGCAATCTACTAAATACTTCGTGTAAGTGTTTCTTATGCGTTTCCTGGTCCACTGAAAATATTAAAATATCATCGATATAACAGAAAACGAAAGTCAGTCCTCGCAGCACCTCATCGATGAACCGCTGGAACGTCTGGCCGGCGTTACGAAGGCCAAACGTCATAAAAGGAAATTCGAATAAGCCGAAAGGGGTCGTAATGGCCGTCTTAGCTATATCCGGTGGGTTGACAGGCACTTGGTTATAAGCTCTAGTCAAATCTAAGGTACTGAAAACCGTGGAGTTCGCTAGGCTATGAGAAAAGTCCTGTATGTTCGGGATAGGATATTTATCCGGGATAGTGCGTGCGTTTAATCTGCGGTAGTCTCCGCACGGTCGCCAGCCATTTTTCTTTGGCGCGAGGTGTAGCGGAGACGCCCATGGAGAGTCCAAAGGCCTGCAGGTACCCATCTGTAACATAACTTCGAATTCGTCCTTGGCTATTTTAAGCCTATCGTGTGCCAGTCTGCGTGGTGCACAAGATTCAGGCGGGCCAGGTGTTGTGCGTATGTAGTGAAGTGTGTTGTGTTGTGTTATGTGCTTAGTATTATTAAATCCCGGGGGTCGAGTGATGTCGGGGTACTGTGTTAGTATCGTATGATATACAGAATCAACAGATATAATTTTTACAGAAAACACATTATCAACATCTTTTGCTAATGAAGCCGTGGTAGCGAGCTTTGTATGTTCATCAATAAGTTTTAGATATTTTAAGTCTACAATTAAATTATAATGAGACAAGAAATCAACGCCTATTATCGCTCGCGTAACGTCGGCTACAATAAATCGCCAGGGAAAGTCACGACGCAAACCTATATTTAATAATAAATCAATGTAACCGTACTAATGACGGAACCGTTAGCGGCACATAAATTATAATTACAACGTTCGCGACGTTCCCTTAGCAATGAACGTGGATAAACACATACATCACTACCAGTATCAATTAAAAAACTTACATTGGTACGTTTGTCTAACACAAATAAGCGACCACTATTGGGGCAGGCGTCGGCCGCCATGACAGACTGCCCTACACTTTTCCCGAATGATTACACGGTTTCACACACTTAAGCGCTTTATCACCAAATTTGAAATGATACCAGCAAGTAGGATATTTCCGATGCCTGGAGCTGGACCTACTCCTGTGCCGTGATGAAGGGCGCCGCTCTCGACGTCTGCCGTGCTCGAAAGCGCAGCATGCCTTACTCTGCGTGTGCTCCTCCAGCTTCAGAGTAAGGTCGCGTACCATCTGCTTCAGCTCCGCTATCTCATCGGATGGATGAGGAAGATGTGCAGGGCCTGCTGACGTGGAGGCTACGTGACAGGGGATCGTCAGCTCCTGAATGCGGTCCGCCAGGTCCGCCAACTGCTCTAGTGTGAGGGTCGGCTGTGATGCCAACAACGCTTGGGTATTCTGAGGAAGGCGACTGCTCCATAACGATCTGATGAAGTCGTCTGGCATTGAAGCTCCAGCTAGGTCTCTCAAGTGCCTCAGAAATTGTGAAGGCTTCCTATCGCCAAGCTCCTCGCGAGTCAGGAGTTGCATAACCTTTTTTTCATGTGAATCTGAGAGGCGCTTAATCAACTCCGCTTTCAGCTTCTCGTACCTGTACCTAGCCGGAGGGTTGATAATAATATCTTTTACAGCCTTTGCGAATTGAATGTCTAGGTTGTTGGTCACGTTGATAAATTTCACGTGGTCGTCGTGGATGTCGTTGCTTGCAAATTGGCCTTCCAAGAGCGCAAACCACAGTTCCGGGTCTTCCGGCGAAAACGGTGGCACCTTTATTCTAATATTCCGCCCTGGTTTAATGTCGCGCTCTGATGAAACGCGCACTCTTTGTGCTCGGCGCATTGTTACGTGGCCGCCATTTTGTGAGCCGGCCGTTTTTGCTGAATCACCGCTATCACTCATTTCACGATTTATTTTTTACTGTCCGTGTTCGATTAGGGGTCACCAGTTTAGGTATAATGGGATGGTGAGATTATATCGCCACTACAATAAAGTCAATGTGCCTAGCAATAAGCGAATCAAAGTCCATGGGCGTAGTGTAGTCGTTAGAGAGAAAGGAAATTCCGGGTTACACAAAGAGGTTTAATACGGCACACACAAGAAATACAGAAAGAGATAAATTAGAAGTATAAAGTTTAGATAGAACACGTAATAGAAATAAGCAATAACTGATACGGAGCGGTAAGCGTCGGACGTAGTTAGCGGTCGGAAGCGAACTGTGAGATGCCGCGCCCGCGCCACTCGGCGGCCGGTGCGCGCGTAGGTCATTGAACCGGTTGGCCGATCGATTGCGTCATCGCTAACGACGCCCGTCCGTTTGCCTTCGTGCTACATAATATATATTAAACTACTAGTACTTATAAAAATAGATAAATAGGACAGACAGGTATATTAACATCATATATTTTACACATTGAAATTTAAACACAGTGGTAGCTCCGCTACATCCCAATCACATGACCAAATATAATAAGAAATATAAAATATTCATGATAGTAAACATGTTAATGAAATTTAAAGTGTCCATTTATTTTGCTATTTTCCCCAAAATTCTAGGAAATTTTAAAAAGGTGCAACACTAATTTCGGCGGTATTATTCATCATGTGGCGGCGGCATCTTTGATGTGTGCCGACAGACGATGTGCCGCCCGTTGTCAAAGGGACCGCTCGGCACATGTAGCGGCTATCCCGACCTTGAATTACATACTTACGATTACTATTTGTTCGCTTTATTATTTATTTCACTTAACATTATGTCAGTTTCGCGAAACATTGCATCCGAGTGCACGTGTTAGAGAAATTGAGTTTTAACTATGTCGTATACGAATGAAGAGTACTTTAATATGTTAATGTGTTTGGGGAGGAGTGACTGCAATTATGCAGAAGCTCGTAGAGACTATGAAATGCGTTTCGCAGTTCCGCGGGGTACCACGGTGCCGTCAGAGCGTGCCTTTCAACGTCTTCACAATCGTATGTATACCACGGGCAGTGTTCACGGCTACGAAACGCATCACGCTGATACAGGGAGACCGCGTATCGATATGGATATTGAAGAGCAGGTGCTTGAATTATTTAATGAGGAACCCACCCGAAGTACTCGTTCTGTGGCACAACAACTGGGAACTAACCACGTCCAGGTGTGGAAAGTGTTGAAAGAAGATGGCCAGCACCCTTTTCACTACCGTCGTGTCCAATCTTTACTACCCAGTGATTATGAACCTAGAGTGGAATATTGTACATGGATTTTAAGGAAAATCGCAGAGGACGCTGAATTTTTGAAAAGGGTTATTTTCACCGATGAATGTTTCTTTCATAGAACAGGCGTCATTAACAGCCGGAATGAACATGTGTGGTCGACGCTAAATCCTCACGCCATTAAACCAAGCCATTTTCAACATGGCGAATAAACGTTTGGGCTGGTATTCTAGGTGACCAAATTATTGGCCCGATCTTTTTAAATGAAACGATGAACGGACCGAATTATTTATCGTTTTTACGAGAAGACTTAGATGAAGCATCAGAAGATTTGGATGTAGCTACTCATCGGTCTATGTGGTTCCAGCACGACGGTGCCCCACCACATTTTTCCCGAGCCGTGCGTGACTATCTAAACCAGCAGTATGGATAGCAGTGGATCGGTAGGGGTGGACCAATTTCATGGCCAGCGCGGTCTCCAGATTTGACTCCGCTTGATTTTTATCTGTGGGGTCACGTCAAACAATTTGTGTTTTTGAAAACCTGTGACACTGAAGCTGAAATGCGTGGGCGTATTGTAGCAGCGTTTGAACACATAAAATCAGACACAAATGTGCTTGAAAGGGTCCGTGATAACCTTTTGCAACGGTGTCAAGCCTGTATCACTCGTGGAGGCTGTCACATGGAACAAAATCTCCATCACAGCCATCGCATTAGCGTCCTCATAGAATAACAGACTACTTAACTACCTACAAACTGATAAGCGTAGTTTGAGGTCAACTGGGTTCATGACCTTATGACGTCACTTCGCGCCACATCGCCCGCCACCAGTATTGCCATGTAAGTTTCACATTATTTATGAAATATTTTAAATTTTTAAATGGGGTAAGTTTTTTTACTTGGAATCTGATTTTTCTTACATAAATAGAATCGAATCACGATACCTAATAATACCTTCACCGGTCGGACAGGGTTTTTTTAACACACTGTATAGTCTATCTTTTCCATATTAACTGTTGAAACGTACCTAGGGATGAACTCGAGAAAAGCGAGAGTGAGTCACTAGTGTTGAATATACCGCCTGATCCCCCTCGTATAAAGGGGGGCCCACCCCCAGTAGTACGACGTTAAAAAGGGCTGAATACAATACAAATTATATATACGGAGTTTAACAGTAACACAACGTGTTACAGTAGGCGGGTCGCAGCTGCCGTCCCCGCAGCGCGCGCACCCCGCGCAGCCGCCGCCGCGCGCGCTGCCCGGCGACAATAAGAAGGTGATCCGGCTCGGAGAGCCATTGGTTCAATATTTACATTTTATCCGGCTTGAAGGACCATTTTGAAGTGCTTAGGTTATCCGCCTTGAATGACCAATGGTTCATTATTTTGATTTTATCTGGCTCGAACGACCATTTTGAAAGATTTTCTTTTTATCCAGCTCAGAGGACCATTTCTAAATATTTGAATTTTTATTTAGCTTATCGGCTTGGTAATCATATGTCCCTTATATCCGGCTCGAAAGATTAATTTTAAATTTGAAACAAATAGTTGATAAAGTTTAACTAAATAAAAATATTATTTTGCTTAAAAAAAGAAACAGAATCAGTTTAGCTCTTGATTTCATTCAATTTTCTATATAAAACGAGAATTTAAGTTGAGGTAATTTTAGATTGTTTTTATGGGTTAATTTGTTTAATTAAATTTTAAACTATTTGTTGTAATTTGTACAATTTTAAATGTGACATTGTCAGAATCCTCACTTTTTTTTTTGCTTGACTTGCGGAACACTGTCACTGATACGTGTGGATAAAAGAAGTTTAATTAATTAAAAAATATCAGCAACATAGTGTCAAATTAATCTTTATTCGAGTTTTCTCAGAAACGTGACACTTTAGAATACCATATGAATGATATTTTTTATTTTAACATCATCTATCCACTCAAACAAATTTTATCATGCGCCGCCACTTTGAAAAAAAAATGGCGGCAAATCAGTCGCGCGCGCGCAAGCAGTCGCGCGCGCGCCGCGTTACGTGTCGGGCGTGTGTTTGCTCGGAGTGTATGCGTTACGTTGCAATTTCGAAAAATGACGTTAAAGTGCAATAACTGCAATTTAGTTATTAGTGAGCTTCTAGCATACGTGCAAAACAAGCTGTCTGTAGCAGATGAGGACAGCATTGTTAGAATATGTGTGGCGACGTTTACATCTGAACAAATTGAGGAGGCAAATAACTTGCTTGTGCATTCCTTACCGACCGACCTGCGTAAAACTGCGAGAAAAGGAAAAGGCAAAGCGAACCGCTTAGTGAACGATATAATCAGCGTTTTTAAAGTCACCGATCCTGATGTCTTGCCAGTTTTTGTGGCGAGAGACTTAGACAAGTTACCCCCGATTACTTTCGATCACCTCGATGTATCAAAATTACTTAAAGATCTAGCCCTTGTACAGGCTGAGTTAAAAACCATCAAGTCGTCATACGTAACCGTCGACCAGCTGGAAGACGTGAAAAGGGAGTTCCGAATTCTTAAGCATACGTCACCGCCCTTCTCAGCAGCAAAAGTAAACATGAGAAGAGGAGCTTATCGGGACAGTGGGCCCATTGGATTTTCTCAACTCGACGATACGGTCATTACAAATCACAGTGATCGTCCTAACGCTAAAACTTCATCTCCGAGAGATTTTAACGTAGATTATAGGAGCATAAACCATATGGAGGGTACTCGTAGTGCTCTTAAAAATTACAAATCTCAACGGACGGTCGAAAGCGGAGAACGGGAGAGTGACGTGGAACGGGTCAGTGGCGAGGACGAGAGCGAGAGAGAGGCAAATAATGTGTTATCGCATACGGTAAGCGCGCCGAGAGGTACGCCGAGTGAGACAACGTTAAATCAAGCAACACGAGGGGATGCTACGTCATTCGCAGAGGTGACAAAGACAGAAGGCGAGTGGAATGTTGTACAACGCCGAAAACCTAAAACGGCATCGTATCGTTATCGGGGAGCCGCGGGTGTCTCTAAAGAAGAAAATTGTAACTTTAAAGCCGCGGAAAGGAAAGTTCCTATTTTTATTACGATGGTGCATAAGGACACGAAGGAGAGTGATATTGTGGAGTACGTGTACAATAAAACACAAGAACATATTAAACTCGAAAAGATTACTTTTTTGAAAGGAAACAAAGATTACAACGCATACAAATTTTTTGTATCAGAGCGGAAGATATCAATATTTTTAGATGAAACACTTTGGCCACAGGGCGTGATATTCAGGCGTTTCGTCAATTTCAAACGAAAGTACAGCTCTGGCACGAACGGTGTAACGGTGAAGACAATGTACGGCCCTACCCCTACTGGCAATGGATAATAGTCTCCCGTGTAACTTAGTAAGTTTCAACTGTAAAAGTATAAAACGCTCAATAGACAATGTGAGGCACCTGTGTCAGTTGGCGGACTTAATAGCCTTACAGGAAACATGGTTATTTCCACACGATATTCAGTTTCTTAGCGGGATTGACGGACGTTTCGGCAGCACGGGCACTTCTGCTATTGATACGGCGGCTGGCGTCGTGTACGGCCGTCCTTATGGAGGTGTAGCGCTGTTGTGGAATAAAAGTGTATTTCCTAATGTGTCTGTGGTGGATTGTGAAAACCCACGAATATGTGCTATAAAAATAGTGTTGGGCGATAGGTCCATTTTAGTGTTTAGTGTGTATATGCCTACGGATAAAATGATAAACCTTACGGAATTCACGGATTGCCTCAGTTCGGTGAGTGCTATTATTAATAATATGAATATCGAATGTGTTTACATTCTTGGTGACTTTAATGCGCATCCAAACAATAGGTTTTATGACGAGTTAATGTTTTTTTGTGACGAACAAGAATGGGCGTGTGCGGATGTACAGCTTTTAGGTGTTAGGTCGGGAACTTACACTTTTGTTAGTGAGGCCAACGGGTCGAGAAGGTGGCTTGATCACTGTGTGACCACTAAATCCGCTGTATCGTCAATTGTAAATGTATATGTTAAGTATGATGTGTTGTGGTCTGATCATTATCCTTTAATTATTGAATGTAATCTAACTAATATAAAACCAAAGTGTAGTAGTAAAAATAAAGTGATTAACGAGATTCTATGGGGAGATAGAAAACCGGAGGAAATACAATTATTCACTAATTTATGCCATGAAAAATTGAGATCTATCGATCTCCCCGAAGAGTTTCGTTCTTGTTGTGATTATATGTGCGAGCGTATTGATCACACATTACTTATAGGTAAATTATATAGCGAGATTATTAATATTTTATCTGTGGCTGCCACTGAGTCTAAAACTGTAAGATCACGCGGTGGGAAGCGTCCTGTGGTTGGATGGAACAGGTATGTACGCGACGCCCACTGGGAGGCCAGGTCTAAGTTTTTGATGTGGGTTTGGTTGGGTAAACCTAATAATGGTTGTGTCTATGAAGACATGCGCCGAAGTCGCAGTGTATTTAAGTCGCGCTTAAAGTGGTGTCAGAACCACAGTGAACAAATAAAAATGGACATTTTGGCTACGCAGCATTCGAAAAATGATTTTCGTAATTTTTGGAAATCGACAAATAAATTAAATAATAGATCTGGTCTACCAGAGAGCGTAGAAGGTATTAATGATCATAGTCGTATAGCAGACATGTTTAAGGAACATTTCACAGTGACATCACCGTTGGGACCATCACAGCCTGCAAGAGATAAGTGTAGGCATGGCCAGCAGGTTGAAATCAGATTTACAGCGAAGAATGTCAATGATGCTATAACTTCTATGTCGCGGGGCAGGTCTCCTGGCCATGACGGACTTAGTATTGAACATTTAAAGCACGCGGGTCCTCATTTGCCCGGAGTACTTGCCATGTTTTATAATTTATGTATAGCTCACTCGTACTTGCCTGCAGCCCTGATGAAAACTGTGGTGGTGCCAATTGTGAAAAACAAAACTGGGGATATATCTGATAAATCCAACTACAGGCCCATTTCACTTGCCACCATTGTTGCGAAAGTGCTTGACAGTATGCTTAACGTCCAGCTTGATAAACACATTCACTTACATGACAATCAGTTTGGCTTCAGGCCAGGTTTGTCAACGGAATCAGCAATATTGTGTCTAAAGCAAACTGTGAAGTACTACTCGGTTAGGCAAACGCCTGTGTACGCCTGTTTCCTTGACCTTAGTAAGGCATTTGACCTGGTCAATTACGATATTCTATGGCAGAAACTAAAAAATACTGGATTGCCTGAAGAAGTTACCGGGATCTTCAAATATTGGTATCATAATCAGGTCAATGTCGTGCGATGGTCGGAAACTTATTCGCAGATATACGGATTGGAGTGCGGGGTGCGACAAGGGGGCTTAACTTCCCCTAAGCTCTTCAATCTCTATATCAATGCACTGGTGGAGGCGCTCAGTACTACTCATGTTGGTTGTCATATTGACGGAGTATGCCTAAATAACATTAGCTATGCAGACGACATGGTGTTGCTGAGTGCGTCTGCTTGTGGTTTAACGAAATTGTTAAGTATATGTGAAAATTATGCCCATAGTCACGGTCTGATTTATAACGTTAAAAAAAGTGAATGCATGGTGTTTCGTGCCAAAGGAAAATCTCAGCCCTCAACTCCACCACCCATTAAGTTATACGGTACCCCGTTAAAGAGGGTGTTTCAGTATAAATACCTAGGTCATGTGATATCCTTTGACCTGAAAGACGATGCTGATATAGAGAGAGAACGCAGGGCATTGTCTGTGAGGGCGAATATGATCGCACACAGGTTCGTTCGTTGTTCCACCCCTGTTAAGGTGACCCTTTTTAGAGCTTACTGTACTTCTTTTTATACTAGCAGCCTGTGGGTCGATTACACGCAAAAACAGTACAATGCCCTGCGTGTTCAGTACAATAATGCATTCAGGATGCTGATGGGACTGCCTCGTTGGTGCAGCGCGTCGGGTATGTTCGCCGAGGCGCACGTAGATTGTTTCTACGCTATCATGCGCAAACGGTGCACGTCCCTGGCGCGCAGGGTTCGGGCCAGTTCCAATAGCATCCTGAGGGCATTTGCTGACAGGTTCGATTGTCAGTATTTGAACCATTGCCAAATGGTGCACATGCTGACAAATCGAGTCTGTCTTAGATAAGGTTTAGGATTAAGTAGATTAAATGTGTACTAACATTAGGTTAAACTGTGTCTTTACTAACAAAATATGATCCTTGAGGGTTGAAATAAATGATATTATTATTATTATTATAAATGTCAGATTTCATAGTAAAATGTCTGAAATCCTTATTTCCCCACCGAAAACGTAACGCAATCACGATTATCCTACAATGAACGTTCTAGGTCCGCCAGAATTATATAAAGCGTCGACTTCTGACGACGTACAGAGCGTTGGAGAGGATGTCGCAGTCCGAATTCAATCTGGATAAACTGGAGGTAAGTTTTCTGGTTTTTATAAATGATCCAAAATTGTATTTCTGTTTTATTATTTTGTTTTTGTATCCGACTTTAAAAAAAGGGAATCTTGAATTCTCATATAATAGTGTTTTATTTTTAACTAGCGAATCACCCTCGCTCCGCTCGGGTTCGTCCCTAATATAGATTTCTCAGAAAGTATAGATTTCTAAAAAGTATCGTATATGTTGACCAGCTATCATCATACAAAATTTCATCAAAATCTGTCCAGTGGTTTTCTCGTGATACGTTCTCAGACAGATAGACAAAAAAAACTATCGATTCTCTCTCTCCGTAACGATAGAATGACTATTTCAATAAGATTTTCCAAAAAATACTTAATGTATGGATTCGACTCACAATTTTACATATTATATGTATAGATGATGTTATCTTATATATTTTTTTCTCAATATAGGCAGTAGCATCCGCCGCTGCCAACTCCGGGCCCGGGCCGACCACTCTCGCGGTGCCCACCAAAACCACTAAGTTTGTACACCCAGGTATGTTATGCTAATGCTTTGTTTCACTATTTATTTGTGGTTGTATTTTGTCTAAATAGTTTTTTTTTTAGAATTTTGCAGATTTATTCTTTTTTTTTTTTTGGAGTTCTAAGTGGTCTAGATGGGGAATAAATTACTTTTCGAATGTACTGTATTGGACTGAGTGTATTATTTTTTTTATTTATAAAAAGAATAATAAATTTGTAATTATTATTTATGTCAAAATATTATTATTAAAGATTCGACGTGTTTCCCTACAATAGATATTTCAACAGATTTTAATAAATCTTTGACAGAAGCGGCACATTTGGCCCTCACAGCCGCGGATTTAGAACGTGAAAGGGGGCGCCCTCTATCCAAATACGAAAGAAACATGATAATATTCAACTGGCTCCATACTCTAGACGAGGCTGCCCCGTTCTAGAACCTTATCAATGGTTATCAAATATTCTGACATGTTTTTGACGTGTTATGGTGTGTAATGTAACGTTTCGACATGTCATGTCGGTTGTTCACTTTGAAAATTTATAATTTTCAAAGTGAACAATCAACTGAAATTTGTTTTGTAACGCAATATGGGTATACTAATATTATATAAGGCACTTTGGATCGAAATGGTATCAAGTTAATTTAATTAAAAAACTAGCGACTCAGCCTCGCTTCGCTCGGGTTTGTCCCGGGCTTGCTTCCCCATACAAACTTTCATCCCCATTCTCCCCCCCCTTAAGGGATGATTTCCGGGATAAAAACTATTTCACTCACTCACTTTTCATATGCATACTTTTCATAGGCTTAAAAAAACTTATTTTAGTAAAAAAACCTTTTAATTTTTTTCTATACAAACCTTGTCCTGAAAATAACAAACACAAAAAAAAAGGATTATCCAATTTGGTGCAGTCGATCGGAAGCTATGCGCGTACATACATTTCGGTGATTCATTTTTATTTATATAGATACATAAAATTAGTGTTGTCAAAGTCCCGATTTTAGCTTGACGTCCCGATCGCTTATAATTTTCGGGACAATAAATTGAATAAACGTAATTTAAAAAAAATGATATTTTTTGTAGTGCTTTGACATAATTATAAATCAAAAATTAACCTCAAAAAGGATATAAGCTTTATGCCATTTAAGTACTGCAGCCATTTTTCAAATTTGTCTAAATTTGCTGTGTAAAAACATAGATACTTCATAAAAATCAAAGTATTGCCGTTTTCGAAGTACTAATGAGAAGAGAAAAATATATTAAAACTATCATAATCATTAATAGTGAGCTGATTACTTGTTAATATGCGTTATGTTTTAACTATCTCGATGTTAGAACATCAGTGATTGCTGCACGTCCGGAGGTCCTGGGTTCGAGCCCCGGGTCGGGCCAAGGTTAGTCATTAGGTTTTCTGTAAAAAAAAAACCAGTAACAAGCCTGGAGATGGCAAGTTCGCGGTGTTTTCTTCTATAGTCTATACCATCTACCATACATACCAATTTCATCGAGCGTCATAAAAAAGTTAAAATGGCGGCTGATATTAAATACAAGCTCCATTAAAAAATATTCTGACTTCATTTGAAACATTTCGCTTCAATGTGTCGTCATTATCGTAATTATATTAATATAATAATACTTTTATTTGTGTCATATTTATGTATTTTAAAAATATTTAAGGATTTGAATGTCGATCTCTATTTTTTTTATTCTGACGATTGTTTTTTTTTAATAAAACATGCAATAGTATTACATAGCAGATTAAAAAAAATATAGGCGTATGGAATATGTCATAAAAGAAAATCTTTCAAATTTTGACACTCTCAAAGAATAGTATTGTAAATAGATTTTTTTCTCATAATATATTCAAAGTTCTAATTTAAAATACTAAGTTAGAAGATTGTTTCTAACAATCATAGATCAAAAAACCACTAGATACACAATCCCATGCAAAAGTTCCCTTAAAACTGTCACCAATTGTGTTTAGGTAATTGTTCTGGTTGAAATAAATATACAACAATGTAAATTGAACCTTAAACGCAATGCATAAAGTTGTTTTCACAAAAAAATATTAAAAGCGCGCTCGAATGTTCAAATGAGCACTCATTGTGCACTCATTGGTGAGGACGTTTTTTGTCTGATTGTGTATCTAGTACTTTTTTGATCGATGCTAGGAGTAGTATTTTTTTTAGTTTGTTAGTGACTTTTTAATTTCTTTTCCTTAAAGTACAATTTAACATTGTTTTAAAAAAACGGCATAACATAGTTTTAATTTAAAAAGACCGGATTTGATTATTTTTGATCTTATCCGTATCGTATTCTACTGCAGTAACCATATTTAAAAAAAATATGCCTATCGCTTTACACTACTCTGAGCGTTCCGTCACTCAATCTATTATTTTTTGTGTAATTATTAAACGTAATTTGAGTTAGACTAAAACTTATTTAACTAAATATTAAAAAAAATTGTGGATGCCGGTAAAAGTTCAAAATGAATAACTCTCATACAAAAAAATCTAACTTAAACCATTTAGGTTTGGTAAATCTTAATATTAACTGGAAAGTCTTAACATTATTCGTAATTTCAAGTTTTGCAGTAACATAATGGATCTCTTTTTTTTCGTACTATGACTATATTATAGTAAAGAATTAATGTGTCTAAGTATAATAGCAATGATCTCGATATACTTTCTAAGATTTACGCGGTTATTTGTAATTTTAAATAAAACTATTTATATGGAATTTTATTGCGGCTTTATTTTGTTTTTTGGTTCCCGACTTTTCGAATGCTTCACTTTAGACGTCTCAAAGGTCACTATATAGTTGTTACAGACAGTACCTACCCACAAAATTATACAATAATTTAGAGGTCAAAAAGAGAAATAGCATCTAAATACCTTAAAATAAAAAAAATTGCTGCAAAGCATTCGAAACACCAGGGACAAAAAAAATCCCAAAAAAAAAACATCCTAAAAATGGTTTTACTTAAAATGATTTTGTGTCTTTAAGAAGTGTTGTAGGACGATTCTTTATCTCAAATGAAGTTTTAATTTGTTAACTATCCATATTAAAATATATTTTTTTAGGATTTTAGGTTAAACTAAAAAAGGTTACATTACTTTTTGTAAGCTGTGGTTTCTTTTTTAATGGTATGAAAAAAAACAACTATAGATTACCCAAGTCTTAACTCTTTGCAAAATATCAGGGAATAATGAACATAGAACAATAATATAAAAAAAAAATTTGTCCATTTAAATGCATATCTTGATAAAATAAATTAGAAGATAAATGCTTGCTTTTAATAGATAATGCAAGTCTGTCCGTTTGTTACTAAGGAACTACTGAATCTATTTCGATGGTAATTTTGAACTTGTATAGCTTAGTTTTTGCAGCTACTAGGTAATTTATAACTTATTATTATACAGAGTGTTTCATAGTGGGCATTACATTTATCTCTTTCTATTTATCTTTCTCACTCACGCGAGTATTAGTAGATCTGCTTTATATACTTATAAATCAAAAACATTCGATGCTTTTAGTTTATAAATAGTTCTCATTAAGTGTTTTGAGCTTTAGAAAATAATTTAAGTATGTAATAATGAAAATTAAAATGTATATTTAGAGAGATAGAGAAATAGAAAGAGAGATAAAATAAAGACACAATATCTCGGAAAAGTGACGCTCTTGGCCACCGTATTGCTGACTTTTTTTTAAATATCCCTTAAATAAACATACCAGTTTTTTAAAACTTGTTATTATTCACAATTCGTGTTTATTGTTACATATCTCTAAAAGAACCGTGATAGGAAAAATAATAATAGATGAAAATAGAACGGTGTGTCCAACTTAAAGTACTATATTTGAATACATGTATATATACCAACATAAGAATAATATTGTTTGTTTTACTAATACTAGCTACAAGAAAAACGTTCAAACCCATCGATCAAAAAAGTACTAGATACACAATCCCATGCAAAAGTTCTCTTAAAACTGTCACCGATTGTGTTTAGGTAATTGTTCTAGTTGACATAAATATACGACAATGTAAATTGAACCTTAAATGCAATGCTTAAATATAATTTCACAAAAAAAAAAAGAACGCTCAGATGTTCAAATGAGCGCTCATTCGGTGAGGACATTTTTTGTCGCTGATTCTGCATCTAGCAATTTTTTGATCGATGTTCAAACCCTTTCCATCCATAAATGAATTTGATATGATATTAATCAATTTCATTAATTTAACACTCTGTATTTAATAAATAAGTTGGTAAAAATTAATACAATAAAGTAAGACAGGCTTCGGGATTTCATACACTCTTATTTAATTTGTAATATGAACATTGTCATCAAAAATTTTGGGTTCAAAACTTTTTATTAAACTTAATTCAGTTTTTTTTTCATTATATTATTTGATTTTAATATAGGATGGTCGAAACAATGTCTGGTAAAATTAGTAACTACGAAAAATCGTACTTTTTTTTTCTTTTCACTTTTCTATAGTATACAGGATCCTTAACAAAGTCATTTAATTGAATTTTTTGTTTCCGACGTTTTGAATAATTACTTTACAGCAAATATAATCACATGAGAGACTGTGCCTCAATCAAAAAGTCACAAAATAAAATCTCAATACAAAAAAAGTCTCAATAAAAAATGTAGTTTTATTTAAACAATAATTTCCACAACCGTAAGTTAAAAGTATTGTTTTATTTTAATTCAAAACTCATCTACTGCATTTTTCTTTATTTTTACTATGTACACTATGCTTAATATGAAATTTATTTATCCAGTAACCGGATGAATGATTATAAACTATGTAAATATCATATATCTTCCATCTTATTTTTGATAATTTAGACAGTACAAACATTTTTCATTTTTGTTATTATTTGAATATTGATTGTGTGAATGATTTGATTTATTGAAAAATATGGCGTTTTTTTGTCTATTAGGATATTCTGGTAAGATCTCATACTTAGTTAAATGACCTAATTTTTTTTTATATAGAGTCTCTTTTAGTCTTAATTTTTTAATAATAACTAATAAAAGTTGGTAATAGATTTTTTTTCATTATTGTAGACTGTAATAATATAAATAATATAATATAAAGCCTTCTAACTTACATATTATTGCTTTGTTACTGTCTTAAGATTGTATTAGGAAGAAAAGTGACACAATTTAAAATAAATAGATGTTTGAATTTAAAAAAAACTATATTTGATGTTATGGCATTTTTGTGTGCAAAACTTGTTTTTTTTTTTGTAAATGTCAAACCATTCATTTGTTTTTTGTGTTGTGTCACTTTTCTGTAATTAAATAAATAGAATTATGTACATCAAAGTATTATTTTTCTTACATTTATGCCTTTGTGCTCTATATTAGATTAAATGTGGATTCAAATCCGAAGTAATGTAATAGATCTTCCATAATTTATTATGATTTTACTGTAAACTCCATTTAAAATAAGAATATGCCCAAACCTCGTATAGTAACCAAGTTCCTATTTTAGATTGTGCCTGTGTTTTAGTTTAGCGTTACTGTATTTATCGGGACACAAAAAATCGGGACATTTTTTTATTATTATTTTTTAAGCTATTGTAAAAAAATAGATTGTTCGAATGAAATAAATGAATTATGTACGAGGAATAAATGTTATGGTGATGATGTGTGTTTTTATTTTAGTAACTAATTCTGATGAGAATAGATTTTTTTACTTACTTGATTTACGCTCTCGCTTAGCTTTGGCTGCATTTTCGTCTCAATGTTGATACTAATAATATTATAAAAAGTGATATGTTTGTTTGTTAGATTCTAGAAGTACTGATTGGTATAATTCTGTCATTTAGGGATAGCTATATTGTAAACTGATGTTTAAATTGACATGACTTTTTTTATATATGAACCGATTGAAATAAAACAAATACAAAATATTAATCGGTTAAGTCGTTTCTGAGATTAGCGCGCTCAAACACATAGACAAACAGACAAAAATTGTAAAATCCTTTGTTTTGGGTTCTATTACGTTAATAAAGACCCGTAATATTAGTTTTTCTTGAATATCTTTTATGTACAGACAACGATCAGTTACACTTTTATTAATGTGTAGATTATATTAGTACTAACGACTCACTCTTCTAGGATGCGTTTCGAGGTACGTTTTGACGGTTAGTATAAAATAGACATACGTAATAAATAAATATATTGGTACATTAACACAGCACCATCTAGTTCCACGGTAAGCTACGAGGCCTGTGTTATGAATACCATATAGTTGATACACTACACATAACTTTAAATATATACATATTATAAATATGAAATCGCGCGGTCGTACTTCAATAAGATGGACCGACCATCAAAGCAAACCAACCAACAAAAAAAACCATCAAAACCAAAGACTCGTCATCGAAATTCCACACGGTGGTAAGAAACGCGCTGGACAGAAACCGGTGGAGGCAGATCATACGCTCCAGGTGCAACCCTAACACTGACCACGATCCTCAGACATAAGGGGCCGACCCCAGAGACAGATAAATATATATAGAAAAGAACTGCTAGTACTGTAAAAAAAAAACTTGAAATCACTCGCTGTTTTACCTGGATTTGTCAAAAATACCGGCACATTCTTTATTTCTTACCAAAATTATAAGATCAGTTTATGAGATGAGATATCTATACCAAAACAGTATTATCTCCTACTAGCATTTTCCGCGAACATATGACCAAAAACCAAATTCTTAGCTTTTCATATTAGTATACTCTTACATTGCAGTTTTTGTATTTTTTCTCAGAAATGAGATATTTTCCCGCGGTAAAAAGTATCCTATATGTCGACCCGGATAACGCGCTATCACCATACCAAATTTCATCAAAATCCGTCCTGTGGTTTTTCTGTGATGCGGTAACAGACAGACAGACAAAAATTCTAAAAACTATAGACTCAGCCTCTGTATCGATAATAATGACTATTTCAATAAGATCTCTCAAAAAATATTTCATGTACAGATTCCACTAAGAATTTTGCGGTCTGAATTTATTCGATGTTTGAATGAACCCCATAAATAATTTGCCAAAATCCTATTTCTTTATTTTTTTTTATTTTCTTTAAAACAAACTATTCATTTAATAAAACCTTACTGTTGTAATTTAAGACAAGAGTCACGAATAAAATACGAAATTTCAATCCAAATCAGGTTTTATTTAGAATTTTACATCCTTGGATTAAATTAAAAAAAGAAATACTCTATTTGCATGTAAATATTAAATTTTTAAAATTTCCACTACTCTCCAATATACTTAAAAATTTCCAAATAAATTTTTCAAAATTTTATTTATTTTTCAGACTATAGAAGTAATTTTTAAGTAAATACTAGCGGCTCACCCTCGCTTCGCTCGGGTTCGTCGCTAGGTACGTTTTAAATAGATATAAAAAGAAAAAATCTTTCTTTCTCACATTTTAATTATATGTTTTAATACTTACCTATTCCGGACTAAGAGAAATCCAAAAATTAAAATATCATAAAAATTGGAACGCGGTCGAACGGGATAAAAAGTATCCTATGTCCTTCTCCTGGCTCTAAACTACCTCCCTGCCAATTTTCAGCTAAATCGGTTCAGCCGTTCTTGAGTTATAAGCGAAGTAACTAACACGACTTTCTTTTATATATATAGATTTACATGCAAATAAACTAACATCTGGCAGATTACAAAATTCAATTTATATCAAATCTCCTATAAAATAGAAAAGTGGCATTCATACAAAAAACCCTTGTATTTTAAAATCATTACCATAAAACATCTTTTTTTTGTTTCAAATATTAACTTCAATGAGTTGCTATTTTGAGCTGGACTTATTTTTAGAAATATGAACTTAACACCTCCAGGTAAATTTCTAAGAAATAAATTAAATTTCTATGATATCTATTGTTAGCTGTAACGCCGGCGTGTCCGCGGTCGTTGAGGGATTATCCCTTAAAGGATTTGAAAATTATATGAACATTCACTAAACAAAACAAAAAGCCTCGGACAAACTTTAGTGTCCCATGTATTATATATTTTAAACGTAAGCTCTTAAGAGTACTGCTTTTTCATTAATTTAACAATATGTTATAAATATGCTGACACTTTTCTATTATATAATTTTTTTTTACAATTAAAACATACATTACAATTTCCTTTTTGTTAGGTACTAATTCCTAAATCCCTACAATTTTTATATCAACACAAATACCATTTCTTTCATTGTGCGCTATAAAACTTTGTTATATTTAAATTAAATAAAATATTCACCAGAGTAAAGAAAATCTTAAGCTTACATTTTCATTTTGATATGTGGCGTGAAAAATCATATTTCTATTTTAAATACAAAGCATACTAAAAATTTAGTTTTTCCTAACAAACCTTCAAAATTGAATTACAATTTAATTATTTTTATAATTGAAATTATAAAAAATCTAAACAAACAACAATATCTGAACTTAATCAACTATTTTTGTAAGTTGTACTTGGATGATGTAATTTTTTTCTAAGGTTCTCTAAATTTTCTAGTATATACTACATATTTAAAACAAAAAGCACTCTTTCAAGACCAAAAAAGTCATATTATATTTAAACAATAAAGAACCAAAGTATCCAAGGATTCTATACATTTTACTGTCTAATATTCACAATTAAAAATTAGATTTAGACCAGAAATATACAATTTTGGGTTAAAATTTTAAATAAATACAAATTCGTGGTATGTACACGTGGGAATGAATCTTTTTATCTCCTTGCGGGAAAAAAAAGACAAAATAGTGATATTTTCATTATTTCTTTCATAAAAAATTCACAAGTTACTATTTTAATAAAATAATAGTTGCAATAAAATCAACCAAACATTTGAAGTTATCTCTTTATTATTCAAACTGGAAAAAGTTCAGCCAAAAATAATAACGGTACCAAAAAATTTTGGCTGTGAAATTTTTTAAAGTGGTTTTGCATGTCTTATAGTAAAAATATGTAAATTTTTACATAAATGTGTACATTTTAGTGACATGCTGTAAAAAATCGATGCAGAACTCGATTTTATTGACCAAAAATATTAATTTTTGGATATAATCTTATATGGAATGTGTATTTTTGTTGTGTTATTTAGATTCATTCAATGGGTGCGGTGGTGTGACAATTCCGTTGGAGTGAATCCGGGCGCGTTTATTAATGTCGCGACCCCCGCGTGGCGTGTGTGCTTATACTAATATATCAACATTTGTATAATTGTATATGGGCTATGGAAACTGATATGGCAGAATGCGATATTGATAAAATTCACTTGTTAGCCAGAGGTTAAAACAACAATTAATGATAAACATAAAATAATATTTGATAAAATTTTCACATAAAAATGTAAAAATTTTGGTAATTATCAGTGATTGAAATAAAAAATGGAGACAATATCTAAAAGTATAAATATAATTATGACGGAACAATTTTTGCTTAGATATTCTTCTGTAGCAAACTCTAACCTCTAAAAACAAGAAAATTATGAAAACCACATTCTGACAGACCAATTTTTTTACTATTGTACATTATGGAGGATAGGGGGGCAAAGTGGGGGGGGGGGGGGGGGTGGTTGTGTAAAGTGTATAAATATATCTATGGCTGAGTGAGGCACGTCACGCGGGCAACGTTAAAAGGTACGACAGTTCAGTCTTATGGAACGGTATAGTGGAATTATGACCATCGTGTGTAACTTTAGTGAAAGTTGACTGACTAATTCATTAAATTTAGCAGTCACTTTCATACTTTAGTCAATTACTCCCTTACTATGTAGATGCTATAACTCTAATAAATGCCTAAAAACAATTTCTGTAAGATTATTTATAAAAAATCTGACAAAAAGTATTACTTAGCAATCAATTAAAGCTTAGAACCATTTAAACGTAAGAGTGTACTTAAATATTCATTGTAAAATATCTTGAGAATCAGAAAATGATCGGCGAATCAAGTCCAATGGCCAAAAGTCCACAAACCAATCGAGTCCGGACCCACTTCAACAAAATTCTTGGTGCGCTCAGCGCTGAACCAAACCCGCGCGGGCGTTAGCAGCGCGCGGGCACGGATAAAACGGACTTAGCCTATACTTATCTAATATGCCACAAAATTTAGTTTTTGCTGGTAATTTTGCCTTTTAAAAGTATATTACTGTTAATATTTTACATAAATTATGTACTTTTTCTTTCAAATAGAGTGAAGTACTTCAAATATTGTGATATACTTTATTTCACATAAAATTTTTAAAATCTTCAGATAAACTTCTAAAATTTTTGAAATAAAATTCACTCAGATAACATTTTGAAATTGCAACAAAAATATAAAATTTGTAGAGTACTAACAGTAATATTACTTAAAAGGAATCTCTTTTATCTGTCAACAGTTATTTACAAAGGGGGATGGTTTTGTGGCATCCATTTTGAATTTTGACTGTAACATAAACTGTAAAACTAAAATAAATATGCATTGCTATAATATTGTTTTAAAATACTTTAGCACATAGGTATATTGTAATACTGAGATTGTTATTTAAATTTCTGTTCTAATGTAATTTCAAGTTATTTTTAATATCAGAGTTGGGTTATTTTTGACTTCTTATTTGAAATTACTTTGTCGAGCAATGCTTTATCATTTTTATATTATAAAATTAGTTATGTATGTGTGTATATCACAGTCAAAACTCAAAAACTTGAGTTTCAATACAAAATGGAAAACAGTGTAACACTTAAACTATGTAAAAATGCTGCTAAAGCTTGTCCTTATAGTTACCATATTGTACTTTATTATCTGATCTTTTTCTAGACCATTCCATTGTTCATGGAGGTTGCATTTTTAACTTATAGAGTTCAATTTAAGAACAAGCTTTAAAACAAGTATCACATCGACCCTGCAGGTCTAACAGTAGGTTGTGCATTACCATTACGCAACAAAATCTAGCGGCCTGTTAAAGCCTCCTTTTCTGTTCATATACTGCCTATATTTGCGTTTTAATACAACATGCACATCGCCTTCAACATTACCATCAACCTTCTTACCTTTAGTTGTGTCAAAGCCGCAGAAACCCATGACTTTCAACATCTCCTGCTCTTCAGGAGTCTTGCCTTCTAAGTCGGCTGGAGTCACAATGGGTCGTTCACCGAAATTTTTCTTTGGTTTTGGCACGAAAGACGTGGTAGGTGTGGGAGATATGGACCTAGATCGTCGGCGACGAGGTGAGGGGGACCGACGGCGTTCTGCTGAACGTCGTCTTCGGTCAAGTGACCGTGAACGGGACCGGGTTCTAGGCCTCCGCCTTTCGCGGTCCCGATCACGGTCTCGATCTCTCTCACGGCGATCACGACGGTCCTCACGCCGCCGCGGGCTCGGCGAGCGACCCATTCAAGCTGTGGATAATTAAAGGAAAATTATAAAAATGAAAGAATAAAACTAATAAATATAAATAGCGGCATATTTACCTCAATATCAAGTCAACAGCGTGTAAAATTTATAAAAAAAACAAAAAAGATAACAGTGACACACAACCTAAACGTTCGCCATTTTGAAAATGAATGAAATCTGGATTTTTTTAACGACGAAACGTTATTTTTGCGTTCCGTTTACTGTTAGATTTGATGGTATTCAATATGTAATAAATTTATATTTAAGAAATTTAACATTATTTATTATTTAAAAAATAAATATTAAATTTTTTTCATATGTATAATAAAAATAAATAAAACATAAAATCAAGTTTATTAGCATTCCTTTCATACTTGAAAAAAAACATATCGTATTTTCAATATTATTAAATGATAACAAATAACTTGAAAATATTTAAATACTTGTAATAATAAATTTTTAAAAGAGCATTATAGTATTTTTAACATACATATCATATACATGGTTCGCTTATATCAACGTGAAATGGGACGTTTTTTGGTGCTTACACTAATATAAAATTTTCCCAGTTTTTTGTATTTTAGATTTCTAATTAAAAATAATTAACTTTATTATTTTTCGTAACTTAAAAAAAGCAAATATATTTCTTAAAAGTTAAATTAAAATGAAACGTGTGTGTGTACTCATGTACGCTTACGTGCGTTATACACTTCTTCGGCTTAACAGAACAAAAATAGCTAAAGATTTCATCCCGTATGTCACAACTCTCTGTTTGTAAAAGGAATGCAGGTAACTTCATTATTTCGCTTTCAGCTAACTTCATCAAGTTGCTTTTTGGCTGTCGGTGTGCGCGTGCATCGTAAAAATTTTACTCTCATAATTTTTTCCAAACGTCCCAAAAGAAGTATAATTTCAAAAATATTTACAAATGTATTCTTAAAATACATTATACATTTTGCATCAACATTCATCATTAATCAAAGATCAATATTTAGTCTGCGTATAATGTTTATAAAATTATGTAACTTTAATTTTCAAAGTAATTAGAACTGTGACTTTACTGTTTAGTAAAATAAATTTATCATCATATATATGCATTAAAAACAATAGTTATTCATACAAACAAATAGAATTTGAACATCTCAATTTGATAATTTGTTCAAATTTCCATATTATATTTAATATTTAGCCATATTGAAAATAATATGCGATATGATAATTCCGCCAACCCGCACATGGCCAGCGTGGTGGACCAAAGAGTATAGTTATAAACTGTGGTGGACTATGGCCTGATCCACCTCGTATTGAAGGGAGGCCCACCCCCAGCAGTAGGACGTTAAAAAGAGCAATCTCAAAAATGATTATTTAAAAATATGTGCTAAATAAATAAAACCTTTTTAGAGTAACTCATAACTAGATACTAGCAACACTAACTACAACAGCGCCATCTGGTGGCATGCACTTATCATTCGACAGTCGAGAACGCCAAAGAGTATAGATATATACTGGGAAAAGAGTGCCCTCTTGAGGATTTTTTATGCAAATCAATTTGAAGCGCCATCTGCATTTCCTAACCAAAACTAATGCTATATATAGGTAGCTATATAGCTACCTATATCTATTTATTTTACCATTGATTTATTAATAGTGCTATACTAGTGTTCCAACAAAGAAAAAACCTCTCGGCTTAGTCCTTTGTTGGAACACGATATTAGTAAAAAAAGCAAAGAAAGAAATAAAACAACAATAACTGCAAGAGTAATCATTTATTGAGTAAACATATCATTATTTTATTTATTACAGAATAATTTCTATTGTAAAATAATTCTTATATGTAATAATTTCATCTCATTTTTTATACTTTCTTAGATTTACGCGAATATTTGACATTTTAAATAAGACTATCTTTTCGGATTTTTCGCGGATTTATTTTGATTTTTGGTTCCCGACTTTTTGAATGCTTTACTCAAGATTTTAGACGTCTCAAAGATATACTTGTTACAGACAGTGCCTATCCACAAAATTACTGAATTCAAAAATATAAAAATGGCACCAAAGTACCTTACAATATATTTTGTTGAATTTATTTTACGTTTTCGAAAAGAGAATTTTATTTAAAAGGTCATTTTCTATTTTTATAATTCGTGTGCTTATTAAAATAATTTTGGGCTGCAATTTTGACCTCATCATCTTCATCTTTAACAGTTAATTTGCCGCTCAAAATACGATTGACACTTCTGCACCAACTATAAACTAAAACATTGATTGTCATATTTATAAAATATGTTTTTAATTTATTTTTGTGTTCAACACACTTAAAAGGACAATCAGATAGCATGTCCAGAAACAAAACAATATTTTTCTTCAAACCTATTTTGGGTACATTTAAAAAAAAAAAGAAGTGGTCATATCCTGGATTTCTTTGAAATACGATTCCACTTCTTTATTAGGATAGCACAGCCATTTTTTATTCATGTACTCTTTGGCATAGATATATGAATTATTGTCATTTGATATATCATTTTCAAACAATGTTTGTTTGCAATGTTGACAACCTTTTATTATAAATTTAAGGCATCTCTTTAAAACCCATCTGCAGACATAATTGGTTTGACCAGCGTTAATTTCATTGGATTGGTGAAAGCAAATTTCACTGTTAAAATGAATAGTATCATTAGTATCAGGGATATCAAGAGTTATTATGTTCTTATCTTTAAGGAAGAAGTCCAAACTTTGAAGACACTCATTGTGATCTTCTTCACAATTTGCTCCACTTGAATGGGGCTCACTATAATTATTTATCATCAAAGCCTTGAAGGCCCCCTCAAATGAGACAGTATTTGGAGCAATGTTTCTAACACCATAACTCCTGATATTCCCGAAAAAGTTTTCTATAGGGTCTTGGTTGAAATTTTTTTGTCAACATTGCATCAATGCCATATTTTCTAGACAATAACTTCCAAAGAGATTCTATACCCTCTACAGTTTTAATTAAATTTGTTATAGATGGTGCAATAGTTTCTGTCAATCGTGTTTTATCTCCAAATCTAACTTTCTTAATATATTTTGTGGTTTTTTATATTTCTTTAGCTTTTTGCCATAATTGATGATGAGGTGAATTGCGTTTAATAGGCCCTTTATAAATTTTACCATTTTGAACAGTTAAACTGCTAACATTTAATGAATCAAACAGATTATCAACTAACAAAATAAAAAAACATTAAAACATTGTACTTTTTTTCGCAAACAACATATCTTCTTACACATGATTTTCATCTTGTAATGAAGTGGTTTCATCTGCATGCATTGATAGTTAAGCGGCACAGCTGAAAAGTATAAAATTGTTAAGTCAATAAATAAGTAGTAACAAAACTTTTGTTTTACTAGTTATTGCCAGTGCCAGTGCCAGCCAGCCACAAGAAAATGTTCTCATGGGAGTAAAAGCTCTCTGGTAACTTCTGGTTTTAACTACAGTTTAAGCTAACTAAGCTAACTACAACTAACACTATAAGAAAAATCAAGTCTATCCCACAAAGACAAAGAAAAACAAACAAACAAATCAACAATTTTTTTTTGATATAAAAAATAGAATTTTTTATTTAAGTTTGTAAAATTGTAAATTTAGATGTAGCAGGTAGGTGATTTTGCCAATGTTACCTAAAAAAATAGAAATATTTATACTATTTGACTATAAAAATTTCATTATAAATCTTTGAATCCCCAACACAGATTTTGTTTAACTCAAGATCTTATGTACAAAGGAGGACCTAACAGTCAGTTAGTCAGTCAGACCTATGGTCTATGTTTTCTCTATTTCATTAATTTTAAAGCAGTTAACATTTCCAACAAAGAATGGATGAAGAATAATGCAAATAATATATATTTATAACATACCTGGTAGATACAATGTTGGCATTGCTAATGCATTGAGGCGCTTATACCGATTTCTATGTGCATCAGTGAAATCTATATAACAAATCCTCTTTCTTAAGTAGATTTCATGATCTGATAATCTTTCAAACTTTCCTTCGAGAAGATTTACCCATGCATGGAAGTGCTCAGGAAATCTTTTTGGATTTGGAAACATATGCATCACCACACCTGAAAGTAATAAGTTTTACTAAAATTTAATGTACTACCAGTAATTACATATTATTACATGTCTATTTCAAACATTGCTTTTAAACAAAGCTCTGTATTTTAGAATAAAAAATATTTTATACATTATTCAAATCTATACATTGCTGGTTATTTTATATTTTTGTCTTTACTTTTTATGATTAGAAGTGCCGGCAAGCCACCTTTTGAGTACCGCGGGCATGAATTCGTTATGAAATGAGTATATACTTACCACTGTTGGTGTTTTTACATCCAAAAGCGCAGCGATGAGGCATCGTGTTGCTTTTTATAACTCACACACCACAGAAAACCGTCCTTATCGCGAAATATCACTAAACTACGAAGTATGTACGATAATTCGTCACACTGTAGCAGACACAATAAAATTGTGTGTTTTGGTAATAATCTTGGTATCAGGACGGAGGAGTAATCTCGACTTAACGTCTGATGAATAAGAAATGCTACAAAAACGAAAAATACACAAAAAATGGCCAAAAAATGTAATTGGAAATTTGAATTTTGTCGTTACCACTTACTAGTATTGCCATAATAGGAATATTAGGAATTGCTTGTAAAAATATTAAAATTGCCATTTGGAACAAGTATTGATAGTTTTTTTTTTATTTTATAAAATATTTTTGTATATAAAATAATAATCTTAAGTCTTTAATTATCTATTTAATTAATATGGTATCAATTATAATTAATACAAGATCGAATATTATTTAAGCGACATCTATCGGCAAGTTAATGAGACACTGAACATTTTTACCAGTTAGGAAAAGTAGATGGCGCAACTTTCTTTAGAAAAATTAGCAATGACTTGAGTGTCCCCCCCCTGGAGAACGCTGTCGCGGCTCCGATACGAAGCTCCGAAATCGATTTACGGAAGCCGTTGCAGACGGTACCTTTTTACAACAAAAAAGGATTTATATCCACGTTATGTCTCTGGTGCTAGTGTTATAGGAGACTATAGTGCGTTCCGCTTATAATATTATGTTATGTGCTTAGTGTAATACATTTTTGTGGGGTGTGATTCTGTGTGAAAACGACTTATCGCCTTTCGGAGCGATAGCCGGTAAGTAATTACATGTATTTGTTATCAGAATATACGAATTAGATAATATCCAATAGGATCTGAGCGCCCCAACACTCTGCGGTGAGGGTGACCTGGGTGTGGTGTTGAACTCGCTAGATCGGAACTGGGTCGATTTTTTTAGCTCAATCTTAGTATAATGACTAAGTCCATGTATTTCTGGACGATTGACGCTCGCTGCTCTAATGTTGACGTATTTCCTACCTGTTTCCGACATTTTATTGTAAAATTTATTGCACAGTAGTTATTACGTGATTATTACATTTTAAACGCTTAAACGTATGAATGTGTATTGTGATTTTGTATTTTATTATATATTTCTGTTGTATTTCGGGCGTGCCGTCGTTGTGAAGCGTATTATCTTCATCAATAGAGGTGATGTCACCGCTAGGGCGCGGATGAGCGTATAACCCGACTGGTTTCAGGAGCACATTATATAGTATAAAGAGCGTTTTATACTCAACCACTTCAATTCGGTCGGTTATTCAATAACTACCTCGTATAATCGGCCGATGTCCAGATTTACTGCACAAAAACTGATTAAATTGAGGTTAACTGTTAAATTGCTTCGAAATTACACAATAGTTTTTATGTGCATTGATTTTAATGGGCTTTTGTGTTATCTTTTATCAATTTTCTTTGCTATGCCCTTCTGACTTAATTACTGAATATATTTTATTATAAATATATTTTTTAATATGTAAAATGATTATAAATTTCATCTTCACTTTTATAGACATAATAAATAGAAATATCTTTAATATAACTTTAATAAAATAGCCATAGTTTTAACTAAGAAAGCTCTAAAACAAGTCCAACTGGTTTTCACACTACTTACACATTTCCATGTATTGTTTTATGTATTCGAACTTATCGAAAAACTTAGGTATTATCCTTTAAAGTATTATATTTTTACTAATTAACACACTTAATGGTCTAGTGGCTAATCCGGCTTCACATAGATAATTTTTGACACTCTTCCTAATTAAATTATTATATATTCCATACTACCATGCCTTTCTTCTCCATAATATGTGACATTGATAAAGCAATCTATATATTTTCAACCCTTTTTAATGTCCCACCGCTGGACACGTGCCTCCCTTCAGAACTGTGTTCTTTTTTGAGAAGTGGCTAGGTTCTCTCAGACATGCAGGTTTTGTCACAATGTTTTCCTTCACCATAATACAAGTGATAATCATGTTCAAAACGAATCACGCATGAAAATATCAAAGTTATGAGACCAGGGCTTTGAATCTGCTTCATTCTGTTTCGCAAGAGAGTCAGTTACCATTGGGCTACCACTTTTTATACATCACTGAAATTCTTTTACACCATTATCAAGAAAATTTATAAGTAACGATCTATTCTTCCCAACTAAACTAGGGGTTGGACAAAGAAGAAGATCTATACTTCTATTCTATTAAACTTGATGCTAATTTTACTTAAGCAATAAGATGTTGTTCTACTAATTGTTGTCATCCATTTTCGGGCCTTTAAAAGTTTTTTTTTAATTAAATAGCTTAGTATGATTATGTTTATTTTTTCACAGCATAAAAGCAAAAATATTTAAGATGAATTAAAACTTTTAAGTATAGTGGATTTGTAGTTTGTACATTGGTTTAAATTTCAACCAAAATCATTATTGGATTTTTTTAACACAAAAACATGCCAATAGGTACTAAACAACATTTTTTTTTTGGGAAACAGGATAAAAAGTGTAAAAAACTATGTCTATTTATGTATAGATCTTTAAAAAAATACAAAGGAAAATATTAAATTCATCAAAAAAAAAAAATCATTAAAAAAAAATCTATTCAGAGTCAATGAAATCTGAAATAATTATTATTATCCTACGGGAACCATACATTTTTCCTGGATAAAATGTAACCTATGTGCTATTCGAGACTATAATCTATCTTTGTGCCAAATTTCACTGAGATCAGTTTAGTCTTTCTAGCATGAAAAAGTTACAAGAAACCATCCATCCTCACAAACCTTCTCATTTACAATATTAGTATGGATTTTTTGTTAACATATTGTACATTTTTTTTTCTGTAATGCCTGTTTTACATCATTTAACAAGTTCTATTGTGAGTGATGAATGTGAAAAAAATGAGAAATATGATTTAAATATTTTAGGGTGCGGTCACATTTTACAGATTAACATTTTTTTTTTTAAATATATTTAACAGGTGACCAGAGCTGGTCACCACCAGCCTTAGCATATCTAACAATGTCACTGGCTGGACTGTTTGTTATGATCTATGTATTGTTTGGATTTGTCTTCACCCCGAATAGCAGAATAACTATTAAAATATTTAAAAAAAAACATGAAAAAAAAATTGTTTTTTTCTTATACAAAGCGTCAAAACATATCTAGGGACGTATCTGAGCGAAGCGAGGGTGAGTCGTCGGACTATATAATAATGAATGTTATATGTAATTGAAAGTAAAATATGTAAAAATTGAAAAACTATGCACAAAAGTCACAGACAAAAGTTAGTATGTGGATAAAATTGTAAAAACCCATTTTAAAACTTAAATGTAGATATGCCATTAGCTTTTTTCTCAGCTCAATGATTTGCCTCTATTGTTAGACTTTTTTTGTCATTTACAGAGTCTTGCCTTTTGAGATGTTTTTGAGAATTAAAACATTTTTTTCTTGAAAAAGTAGTATATTATTACATTTTTTTCTATTGCGGAAAAAGTTTGTCATTGTGTGAATATAATCAACTAGCGACTCACCCTCGCTTTGCTCGGGTTCTTCCCTAGCTTGATTCCCATATAAAATTTCATCCCTGTTACCACCCCCTTAAGGGATGATTTCCGGGATAAAAAGTATCCTATGTCCTTCCCAGGGTCTCAAACTATCTTCTTACCAAATTGCATCTAAATCACTTCAGTAGATCCAGAGATTACCCCCTACAACGTCACAAACTCACAAACTTTACCTCTTTATAATATTAGTATAGATTTAGTACAAAAAAATATGAAGATGTGCATATATTTTTTTGAAGTTGTAAATAATTATTATGTATGTTGTATTCAATTAAAAGTGACATTGAGGAATTTTCAATTTTGAATAGTCTTTAGCTGTTTTGGAAAGACATGCTCAGTCCATCCGCACTTTGTCAGTGTTAAAAATAAAGCTATGACACCATGTTGAGAATCTCATAGATGCAAATTCTAGACATTTTGTAATGATTTAAACTTTTTGTAGCAACGGCCACTCGAAAATATTATCAGATATTTATGAAACATAATAAATAGAGTATTTGTTATCATTAGGTGAGGCTGATAATGTGTGATGTGACGTAACATATCTGCTTTTATATAGATATACTTATTTATGCCAGCTACTTTGGCCGGGGTTGTGTTTTCTAATATTGTTGAACTGCAATTTTTCTTATATACAGATAAATAAAATTGAAGTGTCTGTATGTAATGTCAAAATTGTAGCTTTTTATTAAATGCATATGAAAGTATAGACCGATTTTGACAGGATTTTCACTGGCAGATAGATGGCTGATGTTATAAGGAGTAACTTGGGCCACTTTTATTTTAGAAAAAGCAAGTGTTCCGCGCAAAAAAAAATAGAACTTTTATTTTAATGGTTAATTATAGTAGTTCATTATAATAAATAAACCCTGCGCATGCGCAGCCATTTTTGATACAACAGGTTGAGTTATTTTGTCAATGCACAAACAAACACACAGCTTTTTGTCGGGCGGAAGTAGGTCCTGCATATTTATATAAATAGACATAGACGTATTACAAAAAACGTTAAGATACTCAAAAGTTAGTTACACTGTTAAGTTTAAATGTACAGTCACGAGCATAAACATCTGACCGTGAATAGTTCGGCAATAATAACTAAAGACGTCATATATATTTTAACATGTAAATAAATAAATATGTTGGGACATTAACACACAGCACCATCTAGTTCCATGGTAAGCTACGAGGCTTGTGCTATGTTTACCAGATAGTTGATACACTACACATATATGTATAACTTTTTTTTTAAATACATACATATTATAAATATAAACACCCATGACTGGAGTGCGAACATTCGTGCTCATCACACAAATGGATGACCCCCAGCGGGACACGAACCCGCGACCGCTGGCACAGCAAGTTGGGTCACTACAAACTGAGCGAAACGTGTCGTCTTCATGTAATTTAAGAGATGACTTATTTTTTATGCGGTATCCCATATTTTTGCACTCTGTGACGTCCCACTCCTGGGGGTGGGACTCCCTTCAATATGCCCTCATAACAGATCAGGCCTTAGTCCACCACGGCGGATTGAGCATGTCTTTCGAGAACTTGCTAGGTTCTCTCTCATATGCAGATTTCCTCGCGATATTTTCCTTCACCGTAAGACAAGTGGTACTCGTGAGAATAGATATTAATAAACAAATTGTGCAATAACTGTTCATGGTCATATATATTTATATACTTGGATAGTATATATATATATATATATATATATATATATATATATATATATATATATATATATATATATATATATATATTGGGGTCATATTCATACATTTATGCTCGTGACTGTACGAAGCACAAACGCCTCCTCGACCTAACAAAAAGTATGGACAAAAAATGTTTAGAGTTCACGGCTGGTGAAAGGCAAAGAATTTGGTGTGTGGCATATGTGTGATCGACTCTAACTGTTATATTAGAGATCATGGGTTCGATTACGTTTACTTCTGCGCAGAAGTTTTCCCATAAAAGTTTTTCGTTATTTAAAAATTGTATAGAAAAAAGCACGTTAAAAATGTCTCAGATTAACTTATTTTACGAGTAATTTTTTCCAACTTTTATCCCCTGAAAACCAAACTCGGTCTGTTACGAAAATTAAAAAACAGTATTCAAATCGGTCCAGCCGTTTTCAAAGAATGAGTTTAGCACCATACAGTATTTAATTTTCATAATATACTAGCGACTCACCCGCGTTTCGTTGGGGCGTATCTTTAGGGATGAATGGTTTAGGAACGCATAGAGGACGCGCATACAAAAAAAACATTAATTTTTTATTTGTATGCGCGTATTACATTGCAGTTATTGTAGTGTGTTTTTTCTCAGAAATAAAACATTAAAAAGTATCCTATATGTTTACCCGTATTACCAGCTATCCCATACTAAATTTCATCAAAATCCCGCCAGTGGTTTTTCTGTGATGCGGTAACAGACAGACAGACAGACAGACAAAAATTCTAAAAACTATAGATTCGGCCTTTGTATCGATATAATAATGTTTATTTCAATAAGATTTTCCAAAAAAATATTTAATGTACAGATTCGGCTTAGTTACAATATTATTATAATATGTATAAATATAGATTTATAGTTTTATTGTCAGTACTGGAGGCCAAAATGAAAGTGATCGCTAGCATGAAATAAACCAATACCACTGATAACTGGTAGATAGTGTTATCATTGTGTTATCTCTTATCAGTAACAATAATTCAGGTTAAAACATTGAATTTGGTGAAATCGTTTTACTTATATATGTATAATAATATATTCATACTAGCATTGCCCGCGGCTCCGCCCGCGTCTAGGTGATCAAATACCAAATTCTTATTTTTACATATTAGTATACTCTTACATTGCAGTTTTTGTATTTTTTCTAAGAAATGAGATATTTTCCAGCGGTAAAAAGTATCCTATATGTTGACCCGGATAAACGGCTATCATCATACCAAATTTCATCAACATCTGTCCAGTGGTTTTCTCGTGATGCGGTAACAGACTGACAGACAGACAGACAAAAATTCTAAAAACTATAGATTCGGACTCTGTATGTATCGATAATAATATCTATTTCAATAAGATTTTCCAAAAACTATTTAATGTACGGATTCGACTTAGTTACAATTTTATTACATGTATAGATATACGTTATTCGTTTATACACTTTGGTTTTTCGGCAACTTAAAAAAAGTAAAAAGTTTGGCCTCTGTCAAGTGTCTGTGTGTAATGTCAAAATATCAGATTTTGTGCTACGTCCCTCCACGAACGCGGACACGCCGGCGTTACAGTTGACAATAGATTTCTTAGAAATTTCATTAATTTCTTTGAAATTTTACTTGGAGGTGAAATTATGTACGATACTTTAAGAAAAGCACAATTTTTAAATTTTTTGTTGTCTGTTTGTTCCGGTTAATCTCGAAAACGGCTGGACTGATTTTGACAGGACTTTCACTGGCAGATAGTTGATGTTATAAGGAGGAGAAGGAGTAATTTAGGCTACTTTAATTTTAGAAAAAGATTAGGGTTCCGCTCAAATAAGTAAGTACATAGTAGCTAGGGACTTACTCAAGCGAGACTAGGGGTAAGTAGCCAGTTTAAATTTTATGTCTGAATCTTTTTATAGAATGACAGACAAGATGTCCAAACCCACAGAAAATGTAGATTGCATTCATTTATCCATCTATATAAATAAAAATGAATTTTGCTTAGCGCAAAACTCGAGAACGGCTCGACCAATTCAGCTAAATGTTTTTTTTTTCGTGTGTTTCTTAATGTAGGTACACGGAAAGTTTTAATAAAGAGAAAAAATGTATATACATATAATAAAATTTTAACTAAGTCGAATCTGTACATTAAATATTTTTTGGAAAATGATATTGAAATAGACATTATTATCGATACAGAGGCCGAATCTGTAGTTTTTAGAATTTTTGTCTGTCTGTCTGTTATCGCATCACAGAAAAACCACTAGAGGGATTTTGATGAAATTTGGTATGGTGATAGCTGGTTATCCGGGTCAACATATAGGATACTTTTTACTGCGGGAAAATGTCTCATTTCTGAGAAAAGATACAAAACTGCAATGTAAGAGTATACTAATATGTAAAACCTAAGAATTTGGTTTTTGGTCATCTGAACGCGAGCAGAGCCGCGGGCAATGCTAGTATAAAATAAGGTAAATAATTTTATATAACAAAGTCGTGTTAGTAAAGAACGGCTGGACCAACTTTTATGATATTAGATTTTTTGGATTTCTCTTAGTCCGGAATAGGATAATAAAAACATCGGAAAAAATCACATTTTTTTTTAAATTTTCATGGCTAACGCTGGCTAATAACTATTTGTATCTATTTAAATCTATGAATTGTATGTACCTAACTAATACTAATAAATGTAAATTCTACTACTCTTTATAGATTTGCCAAGAGAAAAGTTTTTATACTGAATACTCGACAGTGTTGCGTAAACGACTTATGGGTTTGCCATTTTGAAGCTGTGGAACCGGACTTTCTGGTAGAAAGAGGCGTGTCCACTGAAATTGTATAGATATGTTAAGCTATAAAAAATATAGCAATAATATGATAATTGTGTTTTTTTAATTCAATGTAATATTGGAACTTGATTTTAATCTAAAACATTGCAATTATGAAAAAGAAGAGCTGATCTGCTGATGTGGAGCCAGGAGGAATCCATACAAAAATAATTATTATAGATGGTCGAAAGCGTAGTAGATAGAGTTCTTTCTGTTATTTATAGCCGAATAAGATTGTTTGTTTGATTGAACAGCTAACTCTTATGTAACTACGAGTCCAATTTGAATTTTGCTTTTTATAGCCTATTTATTGAGGTAGGTTGTAGGCTGTATAACATCATCTTATGGCTCTTATTTAATTAATTATATACTAGCGACCCCCCCTCGGGTTCGTTACTAGCTTGCTTCCCAATACAAACTTTCATCCCCTTTTTCATCCCCTTAAGGGATGATTTCCCGGATAAAAAGTATCATATGTCCTTCCCAGGGTCTCAAACTATCTTCTTACCAAATTTCTTCTAAATCGGTTCAGTAGATCCAGAGATTACACCCTACAACTTCACAAACTCACAAACTTTATAATATTAGTATAGATAAATAAATAACGCAAGTGGAACCGCGGTCTAATGCTAGCTATAATATAATATAGCTTACAGCTTTGACTGTTACGCAAACCTGTCAAAACTGGTACTAGCAAGCGCACTATATACAAATATGTATACACAGAAGAACTAACGGACGTGTCGGCGTTTCTTATGGAATAATTAATTATAAACTATTAGGGAGGTCAACGATCTCGAAAATATAGTTTTTTTTAATTAAAAAAAAAACTGGTATAAATGATGGGTTGCATAGATAGTCTTTTAGCGCGCCTAATGTGCAAACTAGTTGTAGATTGTGTTAGGTTATATAAAAGTAGTTTTTTTTTCTTTTTTTTTTAATTTTGATGTCTGAAGAAGATGTTATATTGTAATAATTTTATTTAATTTTTTTTTATACCACGTTCATGGCAATCAGGCTTGCGTCCCGCCTGATGGTAAGAGGTTACCGCAGCCTATGGTCGCCTGCAACACCTGGGGCATCACATGCGCGTTGCCGACCCTTTAAGAACTTATTTACTCCCCTTTTGAAGGATCCCATACTGTAGCCCTCTGGGAAAACCTCGGCAGGGAGTTTATTCCACAGCGAGATGGTCCGTGGGAGAAAATTCCTCTGAAACCGAACTGTACGGGACCATTTGGGCTGCAATGTGTGAGCATGAACTCGCTGTCGATACTTATAGTAGTAATTAGTAACTTATTAATACTTTAGTATTTTAAAATTTTCAAGTTTCAAGTGAGTCTGAACTTAAACTAGTAGCCATTGAAGAGTTCCACTATCCACCTCCTGCGATGTCTCATGTGGGGTGCTCCTGGTACTTCTCTGATAGCAGAGTGGACTGTTGAAGCAAGGGTCGGACCAATAACGTCCTGAAAAGCCGGCAACGCATTGATGGTGCCTCTGGTGCTGCATATGTTCATGGGCGGCGGTAATCTCTTAACATCAGGTGACCCGCCTGCTCGTTTGCTCGCTAATATTATAAAAAAAACCCCATGGCTGTTGTGGTCTACTTCGGCAGATCTGCCATCGAGGCGTCGTTGCTGAGTGCGTAAGTGATCCTGCGACGCCCCCTTAAGACGGAGGAAGGTTTTGTTGGGTTTTAGTGGGTAGTACTGGTTTTTCTAGCCGGTGAGTCCCACATAACCACCTGTATGGATACAGGTATTGCAATACAATTATAATTATTTACTTATCTTAAGTGAGGCCCAACTAGAAATAAGTTCCATATATAAACATCTACAAAGTATGCCATGTTAATAATAAATATATTTTTATTTTTTTGACCTTGAAGGTTACTTGAACTAAAGATAAGATATTCTGCTTATATATAAGTATACAATAAATAAATATGTTGGTACATTAACACATAGCACCATCTAGTTCCTCGTTAAGCTACGAGGCTTGTGTTATAGATACCAGATAGTTGATACACTACACGTATATAACTTTATATAAATACATATTATAAATACTAGCGACTCACCCTCGCTTCGCTCGGTTTCGTCCCTAGCTTGATTCCCCATACAAACTTTCGTCCCCATTTTGGCCTCGTTAATGGATGATTTTCGGGATAAAAAGTATACTATGTCCTTCCTAGGGTCTCAAACTATCTTCTTATCAAATTTCACCTAAATCGGTTCAGTAGATCCATAGATTAGCCCCTACAACGTTAGAAACTCACAAACTTTACCTCTTAATAATATTAGTATAGATAAACACCCATGACTGGAGTACAAACATTCGCGCTCATCACACAAATGAATGCCCCCAGCGGGACTCGAAGTCGCGACCGCTGGCACAGCAAGTAGGCTCGTTACATACTGAGCCAAACGTGTCGGTGAGCGCGAACGTTAGTTTATAATATTTCTAAGGATTAGGTCTTCCCGTTATTCGACTATATCGCTGATTTGATTTTACTAATATCTTCAAGCACGTGTCTCACTCTTGGCGTCTCTCCAAGAGCAATGCTTGTTGCTGATAGTGACGCGTTTGCCTACCAATTCAGATATTTTAATATTTAAATAGATTTATTTATATCTTTCTGTAGCTGTAGTAAAGCAGTAGTGGTCTAGTGGTAACGAGCTCGCTTGCATAGCTAAGTGAAGTGGGTTCAAACTGGAGTCTCGCACTTGAATTTTTGAATGTGTTAATCTCAATATTGTTTAGTTTGTTGGTGATGAAAAATATCTTGAGGAAATCTGTATGCCTGAGAACCCAAGTACCCAAGTACTTGTTGAGAGATGTGTGGCTCAAGTCTATCATCTCGCGAAGCCTGTGTCCTGAAGTACGTTAAAAATATGTATAGTACATACAAATAAATAAAATTGAAGTGTCTGTTTGTAATGACAAAATAAGAGCTTCTTACGTTAGTTAATTTAGTATTACGATAGCTAATGTAACTAAATGTATAAGAAATAATATACGGTATTTATAAGAAAAAAAAAAACATATATCTTTTTACTTTAAAAAAAAAAGTATTAATTTATAAGAAAAAAAAACTTTTTTTTTTATTTTTTTCTGTCTGCTTATTCCGTCTCATCTCTCAAACACTGGACCGATTTTGATGGGACTTTCATATGCTGATAGCTAATGTTATAAGGAGTAACTTAGGCTACTTTTATTTTATGAAAAGATTTAGTGTTTTAAAATGCCAAACCGTATACCTAGGGATGCGCCCGAGTGAAAGTCGATAGTTTTATATGTAAACGCAAAATGCCATTCATTGATCATTATAGAAAGAAAAGAAGTTACAAAATCTCAGAATTTCTTAAAATTTGGCAGGTTCTTATAGAGAGTAGGTATAGATTAGGATTTTGTAAAATTCAATCTGCCCTTAGTACAAATATATTACAGACTAGTAACTCACCTTCGCTCCACACTCGGATTCGTCCACAGTTGCGTTTTAACATTTAGTGTAGATTTCTCTGAGATGGAATATTTTCTCGCAGTATAAAGTATCCTATATACATATATGTTGACCCGAATAACCAGCTATTATCATACCAAATTTCATCAAAATCCATCCAGTGGTTTTTTCGTGATGCGGTCACAGACAGACAGACGGAAAATTCTAAAAACTATAGATTTGGCCTCTGTATCGATAATAATGACTACACCAATAAGATTTTCCAAAAAATATTTAATGTCCAGATTCGACTCAGTTAGAATTTTCTTATATGTATAGAATATAGATAGAGACGTACGCTAGCAGTAGTTTATTGGCTAAATGTTTTTTTTTTCGACAATTACATGTTAACCTCCATATTTAATAACCACAGTTGAGTTACTTTTAAAAGCCATAAATATCGAGGTCATAATACTCTAGTAAAATAATATACGTATGTATCGACTTCAAAGTCATTTACAAAATGGGTACATGTATTCCACTCGTTGGAATGGAAGTTCTGTACGACAAATATACTTAACTAGCATTGCCCGCGGCTCCGCCCGCGTTCAGATGACCAAAAACCAAATTTTTAGGTTTAACATATTAGTATACTCTTACATTAGAGTTTTTGTATTTTTTCTCAGATATCAGACATTTTCCCGCGGTAAAAATTATCCTATATATTTACCCGGATAACCAGCTATTAACATACCAAATTTCATCAAAATCCCTCCAGTGGTTTTTCTGTGATGCGGTAACAGACAGACAGACAGACAAAAATTCTAAAAACTATAGATTCGGCCTTGATAAAAATGTTTGTTTTAATAAGATTTTCCAAAAAATATTTAATGTACATATTCGGCTTAGTTACAATTTTATTATATGTATAGATTAAAACTATCTTTTCGAATCTTTTCGCGGATTTATTTAGATTTTTGGTTCCCGAAGTTTCGAATGTTTTACAGCAATCATGGTCACGGGAGAGACTACACTGCACAAGTCATGTCCGCGAATCTTAGCAAGAATGCTAGCCGCATTTCTCCCGCTGAATGGCAATACCGATTCTTTGGGCGAAAAATTAGCAAGCTCTATTGTCAGCAGTAAAGGCGATAAGACGATCATCAAAATATGCAACACGCTTCAGCGTGAAACACAGCAACACGCACAGACACGTCTACACAACCACGCTTACCGATACATAGATTGTACTTGTTGATTTGTACTGCAGCATAATCTGCGGTTTTGCTGGCTTCCTTTCACATATCCTCGTTATATGGTCATTATGATAATCGAGCGGTATGACCTACTTAGTATGAAGTGGCACACGAATCTATCGTGTTCTACACTCGGCCCCCAGCGGGATAGAACGTGAAGTAACGCTTCACGCCTTTCCCTAGAGGAAAATGGCCGATATGACCCAACTTGTAGGATTTTTGCTACTTAGTTATTGGTGGCTATGGAGTTTTAGTTGGGTAATCTAGTTTTAGACAAACTTTTTGGTAGATTTTGGTCGTGATGTTGAATTTCAAAAGATCTTTTATAAATTGCCGTAAAAATCACTACTGTTTTATGATTATTTTATCAAAATCGATCCTACCGCTTGAACTTTAGGTGATGCCTGTTCGTATTGAACAGATGGCAATGTTACATCATTAAATATTTCTAAATGTTTATTTAATATTTTCTTCATATATTATGTTAATAAAGATCTATTTTAGATTTATAAGGAATAAATTATCCAAATCGGTCCATCCGTTCTCGCGTTATACGTTAACTAACGAGGAGCGTAAAATTTTTATTTATAAAAATAAAAACAAATAAATCTATCCCACGGGAACCGTACATTTTTCCGGAATAAAAAGAAGCCTATGTGTCATTCTGATGTATGGAGCTATATTATTGTAAAGTTATATTAAAAACCAAAATCTTAAGTTTTACATATTAGTAGACAAGTTAGGTTTTACATATGAGATATTTTCCCACGGTAAAAAGTATCGTATATGTTGACCCGGATAACCAGCTATCATCATACTAAATTTCATCAAAATCCCTCCAGTGGTTTTTTCTGTGATGCGGTAACAGACAAACAGACAAAAATTCTAAAAACTATAGATCGGTCTCTGTATCGATAATAATGTTAATTTCAATAAGATTTTCCAAAAAAATATTTAATGTACAGATTCCACTTAGTTAGAATTTATTATATTAATATTAATAGGATATACATAGGAAGGACCAAGTTTTGTATATTATACCAAAAATTGTTTTCGTCAATGATGACTGTATATTTGAGCATCCACTTAGTAAAAATGACATCAGAGTGTTGATCAACATAAGTGATTGCAAGGTCGTCTTATTAGCTGTATGTATGTATGTATGTTTTTCACGTAGCTTTGCCTGTGTTTGATGACGCGTGTGGCTCAGTTGGTAGTGACCCTACTTCCTGTGCCAGCGGTCGCGGATTCGAGTCCCGCTGGGTGCATTCATTTGTGTGATGAACACGAATGTTTGTACTCCAGTCATGAGTGTTTATATTTATAATATGTATGTATTTAAAGTTATATATGTGTAGTGTATCAACTATCTGGTATCCATAACACAAATTACTATGTTTGACGACGCGTGTGGCTCAGTTGGTAGTGACCCTACTTCCTGTGCCAGCGCTCGCGGGCTCGAGTCCCGCTGGGTGCATTCATTTGTGTGATGAACACGAATGTTTGTACTCCCGTCATGGGTGTTTATATTTATAATATGTATGTATTTAAAGTTATATATGTGTAGTGTATCAACTATCTGGTATCCATAACACAAGCCTCGTAGCTTCCCATGGAACTAGATGGTGCTGTGTCTTTATGTCCCAACATATTTATTATTATTTGTTTTAGCGTTTATTTTGCACTAGCGGCTCACCCTCGCTCCGCTCGGGTTCGTCCCTAGGTACGTTTTAACGGTTAGTATAGAATAGGTTGTCTATGTAAATAGATTATATGAAATAAATATATGAATGATATAAGCTACTCATATGTAAAATATAATTTAATAATATAACTTTATTTCTAAGTATAGTTTAAAAAAAAATTGAATTGATATCTATAATATCTATATTAATGTTATAAAGAGGTAAAGTTTGTGAGGTTGTAGCGGTTAATCTCTGGATCTACTGAACCAATTTAGATGAAATTTAGTAAGAAGATCGTTTGAGACCCCGGGAAGGACATAGGATACTTTTTATCCGGGAAATCATCCCTTAAGGGGATGAAAATGGGGATCAAAGTTTGTATTGGGAAGCAAGCTAGTTATTAATATTTTCATTATTGTAGTCCGATTGTTATTATTATTATTATTAGTTTTAACTTGCATTAATCAATAGCTTCATTTTATTTTTCTACTGTTGTTAACTGTTTTGTTTTTTTCATTGTCACAGCTCTAATTTATGAAATATTTCTAAGTGGAAACTTTACGGGTTTTTGTTTTATATATAACTAGCATTGCCCGCGGCTCCGTCCGCGTTCAGATGACCAAAAACCAAATTCTATTAGGTTTTATATATTAGTATACTCTTACATTGCAATTTTTGTATTTTTTTTCAGAAATGAGACATTTTCCCGCGGTAAAAAGTATCCTATATGTTGACCCGGATAACCAGCTATCATCATACCAAATTTTATCAAAATTCCTCCAGTGGTTTTTCTGCTGTGATGCGGTAACAGACAGACAGACAAAAATTCTAATAACTGTTGATCCGGCCTCTGTATCGATAATAATGTTTATTTCAATAAGATTTTCCAAAAAAATATTTAATTTACAGATTCGGCTTAGTTACAATTTTATTATATGTATAGATTTACTTGCTTTATGTAAATGATTTTTTGTGTTAATTTTGTATTGTATTAAATAATTATATATCAAATGAGATTTTTTTTTTATTAAATGTTTTTAGGAACTAAGCATACTAACAAGAAGTTGGTACAGAACAAATATTTTTGTGATAACCTGTGGTAAACAATTTTTTCTCGTATTAACTTTGAATGTTTTCGAATTAAAAATAATCGAACCCACAATCTTCTCAATAATCAAATAATATTGAAGTTGCGAACCCATCATCAAGTTACCAAAAATATTTCATCCAAAAATGCCTTTACGTAATCGCTTTATACTTAATACGGAATAAAAGGACGCGTCCGTTTTTTTATCCCAAAAAACCGGGTCTCAACCAACCGGTGTGGAAGAGAGACGAATAGATGCAATTATATGTGTGTGCGACCGAGAGAAAAAATCAAGTTTGGTCGCTTGTAAAAGAAGTTTTGGTGTTTTGCTTTGAGGTTTGACCAATCGCGCTAAAGAGTGTAATGCTACATATTTTCTTTGTGTTTTTTTCAATTCACGAAGTTAATATTGGTCGAAAATGTGTATGTTTTTCTAAATTCTGACCGACATAAAAAAAAGAAGGATATGTTCGCGTTTTGTTCGTTTTCTTTTTCTCTTTAATGTCTGTTTAAAAAAATCCTTTGCGGTTAGTATATATAACATTACTAGTGACTCACCCTCGCTCCGCTCGGGTTCCTTCCTAGTTACGTTTTAACGTTTTGTATAGATTTCTCAGAGATGTGATATTTTCTCGCAATATAAAGTATTCTATATGTTGACCCGGATAACCAGCTATCATGATACCAAATTTCATCAAAATCGGTCCAATGGTTTTCCCGTGAGGCGTTCCCAGACAAACGGACAGACAAAAATTCTAAAAATTATAGATTCGGCCTCTGTATTCATAATAATGACTATTTCAATAAGATTTTAAAATATTTTTAAGTATTGTGTACAGAATATAGACTCCAAAACACCATAGTTGTTGAAAATTTTATCTGTTTGTCCGTTTGCTTTTCATGCAAGAAGTACCTATTGAATGGATTTTACTGTGATAACTTATTACTTGTGTCAACATATATGATACCTTTTATTTCTTCTCTACAGGAAAATCTCTCATTCCCACGGGAAATACAATTACTAGTCCGCCGAGTTGTCCTTAATATAAATATTTGAATGTTTTTTTTTTGTTGGGATATTAACACACAGCGCCATCTAGTTCCATGGTAAGCTACGAGGCCTGTGTTATGGATACCAGATAGTTGATACACTACATATATATAACTTTAAATACGTATAAACGCCCATGACTGGAGTACAAACATTCGTGCTCTTCACACAAATGTATGCCTCCAGCGAGACTTGAACCCGCGACTGCTGGAACAACAAGTAGGATCACTACCAACTGAGCCAAACGTTAAGTCATTTTGGATTGACAAACACACAAAATTCGTTATCTTTTAAGTATTTTAAATAACAAACTGATAAAGGCATACCAAAATAGACAGAATAAAAGATAACCGAGTTATCAATTCTCAACATTTTGAGATTTATATGACCTCCACTATCATTATCTTATCTATGAAGAAATATTTCTACAAAAACCATCATTTGAAATTATTTCCAAACCTATCCCTTAAGACAATATATCAACCATAAAACAAAAATTCTTTGCTCTTTAACAAAATTCTTTATTAGTAGTTTATTTTATTCCTTTCGAATGAATCACTGCATATCGTTCGGGTTCGTCCCTAAGTGATTTCTTAATATTATCCTCTTTAATTTTAGTTTTTAGTAAAATCCGTTAGCTATGTTTATATATTAACACTAGCATTGACCGCGGCTCCGCCCGCGTTCAGATGACCGAAAACCAATTTCTTAGGTTTTACATATTAGTATACTCTTATATTGCAGTTTTTGTTTTTTTTCTCAGAAATGAGATATTTTCCCGCGGTAAAAAGTATCCTATATGTTGACCCGGATAACCAGCTATCATCATACCAAATTTCATCAAAATCTGTCCAGTGGTTTTCTCGTGATGCGGTAACAGACGACGGACAGACAGAGAGACAGAAAGACAGACAGACAGACAAAAATTCTAAAAACTATAGATTCGGACTCGGTATCGATAATAATGTTTATTTCAATAAGATTTTCTAAAAAATATTTTATGTACAGATTCGGCTTAGTTACAATTTTATTATATGTATAGATTTATTTACTTATCACTCAGTAATCAGTATACATATTGTCATTTGTATGCTATTTTAAAATGTTATTGTTTGTCTTTATGTTTAGTTCTTTAATAATAATAATTCTATATATAAATAGGCAAAGACAACACTGTTCAGTACCTTTATCTCCTGTGCTTGTTAAACGATTTTTCTTTTTTTTTTATGTTTAGTAGCTACTAGCGACTTACTCTTGCTTCGCTCGGGTTCGTCCCTAGGTACGTTTTAAATTAAAATTGATGTAGTATGTTATCCTTAAGAGATAGACATATGCCATCGCGGACTTTTCTGTAGACCTATATAAGATATACAATTCCACCATACATTATTTTGTTATATCTCAAAGGGTTTAGGCAGCGTTTTCGTTGTAAGCTCCCAGACGCCTTATTTTTTTTCTGACACCTCCAACAAATATCGTTATATTTTAGCCAATGTATACAAAAACTTAACAAATCTATACATATACTTAATAAAATTCTATCTAAGCCGAATATGTACATTAAATATTTTTTGGAAAATCTTATTGAAATAGACATTATTGTCGATACAGAGGCCAAATCTATAGTTTTAAAAATTTTTGTCTGTCTGTCTGTCTGTTACCGTATCACAAAAAAACCACTGGAGGGATTTCGATGACATTTGGTATGGTGATAGCTGGTTATCCGGGTCGACATATAGGATACTTTTTACCGCAGGAAAATGTCTCATTTCTGAGAAAAAATACAAAAACTGCAATGTAAGAGTATACTAATATGTAAAACCTAAGAATTTGGTTTTTGGTCATCTGAACGCGGGCGGAGCCGCGGGCAATGCTAGTACTATATAGAATTTCAACCACCAAGCGATCCCTACTATGTAGTTATAAATCACCAAAGAATTTGAGTCCAAACTGTGAACAATAGTTTTTATTCATTACACAAGTGCAGGTACTCGAAACCACTCAACTTTTCCAATTGAGGACCCCTATAACTTACAATACGAGGGGTAAAACGTACTCGTACCTACAGAGTATTATTTCGATCGATTATGCGATTGCTCGTTTGTACAGTGTAATTATTGCATTAAAAAGTCAATTAATTTTAATCGACTGTAAAATAGCAGGCATGTAGATATTGTCTGAATAGAATTTACCTATCTAATATTATAAAAAAACTGTTTCCAAAATTATATATATGACTAGCATCTCACCCTTGCTTCACTCGGGTTCGTCCCTAGGTTGATTCCCCATACAAACTTGAATCCCCATTTTCACCCCCTTAAGGAATGATATCCGGGATAAAAAGTATCCTATGTCCTTCCCAGGGTCTCAAACTATCTTCTTACCAAATTTCATCTAATCTAGTTCAGTAGATCCAGAGATTACCCCACACAACGTCACAAATTCACAATCTCACAAACTCACAAACTTTATCTCATTATTATATTAGTATAGATAAGGCTCTTCAGTTAGCTACTCAACCGAAAAAAAAAGATAATCGGTTGGCCAATAGGAAAAATAGGTACCTATCTAGTGAACTTTTGTCTTTGTCTATAAATATATATTGATTACTAGCGGCTCACCCTCGCTTCGCTCGGGTTTGCCTCTAGATAAACAAAAGACAATTTCTCACACGGGAACTGAAATTTTTTCCGGGATAAAAGGTAGCCTATGTGTTATTCTGATGTATGAGTTATATTATTGTAAAGTTTCGTTAAAATTCATTTAGTAGTTTTTGCGTGAAAGAGTAACAAACATCACATCCATAGGTCTATACATTTAGATATCCAGACATACAAAGTTTCACATTTTTACTTTCTTAGATTTACGCGAATATTTGACATTTTAAATAAAACTATCTTTTCGGATTTTGTCGCGGATTTATTTGCATTTTTGTTTCCCGACGTTTCGAATGCTTTACAGCATCCATGGTCACGGGAGAGACTGAGGTGTTACATGTTTTGGAGGTATAGTTGTTACAGACAGTCTACCCACAATTAACAAAATGAAAATTGCACCAATTACATTGCAATATTTTTAACTTTAAACATTTTTATAATTTTAATTATAATTGAATATGGAATATTATTTATTTAATTTTTGCTATTATTTTTATAATTATTACAATTTTAAAATATTAATTCTAATTAATTAATTCTAATTAATTATTTAGAATTAATATTTTCTAAATAATTACATTGCAATATTTTTAACTTTAAACATTTTTATAATTTTAATTATAATTGAATATGGAATATTATTTATTTAATTTTTGCTATTATTTTTATAATTATTACAATTTTAAAATATTAATTCTAATTAATTAATTCTAATGAATTAATATTTTAAAATTGTAATAATTATAAAAATAATAGCAAAAATTAAATAAATAATATTTCATATTCAATTATAATTAAAATTATAAAAATGTTTAAAGTTAAAAATATTGCAATGTAATTGGTGCAATTTTCATTTTGTTAATTGTGGGTAGACTGTCTGTAACAACTATACCTCCAAGACATGTAACACCTCAGTCTCTCCCGTGACCATGGATGCTGTAAAGAATTCGAAACGTCGGGAAACAAAAATGCAAATAAATCCCCGACAAAATCCGAAAAGATAGTTTTATTTAAATTTCACATTTTTTATAATATTAGTATAAATAATACTTACCGCGTTTTTTTTTAACTTGTACAGAAAACTGACACGATCGGAACAGCCACAAGCGCTGACAAATTTGCACAATCCAAACCAAATGCCCTTCAACCAAATTAATCTATAATATAAAAATGAATCGCTGAATGTGTTGGTAAGCGCAAATCTCGAGAGCAGCTGAACCGATTTCGCTAATTCTTTTTTTAGAATATTCCTTGAAGTACGAGGATGGTTCTTATGGAGAGAAAAATTTGAAAAATTGCCTGAAAAAGTCTAAAAACAACACTTTTCTATACTCCCATACAAAAGATTCGTAATAATACTAAAAAGTCAATTTGAACTTTAATACCATAACATTAAGTTTAAGTGTTAGTGGAGAGGTTCCGGGAAGGCAAAACATTGATGGCAATTGAGTGACGTTAGAATGGTATAAATATTAATGTCAATATTTGTCAATATTATTAACAAAAAAAAAAATTAAAATGTATATGGCTAACGCTGGCTAATAACTATTTATATCTATTTAAAACCTAGCGACAAAGCCGAGCGAAGCGACGGTGAGCCGTTAGTAAATAAATAAATATGTTGGTACATTAACACACAGCACCATCTAGTTCCATGGTAAACTACGAGGCTTTAGTTATGGATACCAGATAGTTGATATACTACACATATATAACTTTAAATATATACATATTATAAATATAAACACCCATGACTGTAGTACAAACATCCGTGCTCATCACACAAATAAATGCCCCCAGCGGGACTCGATCCCGCGACCGCTGGTACAGCAAGTAGGGTTAACACTACAAACTGAGCCAAACGTGTCGTCAAATTTGAAAAAAATTGACAAGAATCTCGACATTTTCGAGCTTGTGATGGCATGTCGAGGCTTAGTTTTCGAAACACATACGAAGTCCACCAATCCGCATTTGGCTAGTGTGGTGGACTATGACCGAAATCCCTTCTTGGTATTGTAGGGAGGCCCGCCCCCAACAGTGGGACGTGAAAAGGGCTGAACAAATTGTCGAAGTTTTAAATAAAACTATCTTTTCGGATTATTTCGCGGATTTAATTTGATTTTTGGTTCCCAAAGTTTCGAAGGCTTTACAGCAATCATGGTCACGGGAGAGACTGAGGTGTTAGATGTCTCGAAGGTATAGTTGTTACAAACAGCCTACCCACAATTGACAAAATGAAAACTTGCACCTACTTGGTACCTTACAATATTTTATAACTTTAAACATTTTTATAAGTGTAAAGTTATAAAATATTGTAAGGTCGTCGGGAACCAAAAATCCAAATAAATCCGCGAAATAATCCGAAAAGATAGTTTTATTTAAAATGTCAAATATTCGCGTAAATCTAAGAAAGTATTGTCGAAGTTTGGCTAGCGTGTGTATCCGACATTAAAATCACCGGCAACCGACCAACGATTGAGTCATATCAAGTCCTATAAAACAATTTATCTTAGCTGTCCATTTACATCATACGTTTGATTGCTTCAATGTGATTCGACACGTGTCTAAATCGTTACGTCTCGATTGTTTGTGGCGTTTGACCGATTTAAAAAAAAAGAGTCATTTTATTTTGTGTCTGTATGTTTTTGTGTTTACTTTTCTTCTTTTCTTTAATTTAAATCTGCGAAAAAATACGAAAAGATAGTTTTTAACTCCCGACGCATAAACGACGGGGTGTTTATAAGTTTGACATGTCCGTGTGTGTGTCAGTCTGTGGTATCGTGGCTCCCAAACGAATGAACCGATTTTGATTTGTTTTGTTTGTTTGAAAGATGAATTAGTCGGGAGTTCTCTTAGCTAAGTTTGATGAAAATCGGTCCAAGATGATCGGTTTTTTTTTATTTTTAATTTATCACTTGTATATATAATATGTATATTAAAAGTTGTCATAGAAGTTGAAGCAATAGAGATGTCGCAACATCAAATGGGATAAGTGTATTTGTGCAATAGAATATAGTAATCATTGTCCAAATACTTATATCGAGCATCGAACTGATAACCCTATCTGCTAATTAAAGATGGCGGCAAACAATGGCGCCATGTCATCGTGTCGTTGACCCCAATTCAATAGACTGTGGTTTGGTTAATGAATGTCGAGCTTTTAGATGGATGTAGACAAGAGGGCGTTTCGTTTCGCGATTTTATTTTATGGACTTGGTTGTGTTAGTGGTTTTTTTCCGGGTTAATCTATCGACTTTACAAAAAAGAGATTTTTGATTTAAATGCATGGTGTTTAAATAAATAATAATAAATAAATATGTTGGGACATTACCACACAGCACCATCTAGTTCTATGGTGGTGATGGTTGATACACTACACATATATAGCTTTAAATGCATACATATTATAAATATAAACACCCATGACTGGACTACAAACATTCGTGCTCATCATAACAAATAAATGCCCCCAACGGGATTCAACCCGCGACCGCTGGCACAGCAAGTAGGGTCACTACAAACTGAGCCAAACGTGTCGCTGTTTTTTGTGGTGTATGTATGTATTCAACCCTTTTTTGACGTCCCACTGCTGGGGGTTATCATATAATAATGCAAGTTTCACAAACATTACGAGATGCCGCAATTAGGGTTGATAGAAATCGGTAATTTAATAAAATTATATAATCGGATTTATTCCATTTAAATCATATATTTTTTTTTATTTATTTACATTTTCTAATCTACTTTTATTTCGAAGTCGGTTATTATAAAAAAAAACTTGTCTTTGTTTATTTTAGTTATATTTTAATTATAAAAAAAAACGCAATTGTTCTAAAATTAATTATCAATATAACTCAGATAACATTCAAACAGAAAAATCGACAATTAATAATTAAGAAAATCGACAACTTAAAATTGACTTTAACTGTCAAGGAATTACTTTAACACTTTTTGCTTGATTTTGTTGCTTTTAAATGGGTATTACTTTAAATAATAAAACTTTCATCCCCATTTTCACCCCCTTAAGGGATGATTTTCGGGATAAAAACTATCCTATGTCCTTTCCAGGGTCTCAAACTATCTTCATACCACATCTAAATCGGTTCAGTAGTTTCGGAGCTTATTCGATACAAACAAGAAACAAAAAATTCTTTATAATATTAGTATAGATTTTTTTTTTATAAGGGAAATGCTATTGTCTACATACATTGGACCCAGTTATGCAAAAAACAGCCATGTGCGTAAAAGTACCAACAGAGTTATAAGCATTTTATTATAAAAAATAAACAATACATATAAAAATGTTGTTCAATTTTAAAATAACCAGAAAAACAAAACATAACCCAAGTGCAACTATCGACAGAAAAATGCTTATAACTCTGTTGGTACTTTTACGCCACGGTGCTGTAGTGGCTAGCATGTACGGCTGCACATCCGGAGGTCCTGGGTTCGAGTCCCGGGTCGGGCCAAGTTTAGTTATTGAGTCTTTCTGTATAGTAAGTCTCAGTAACCGCCCGGAGTTGGGAAGTTGGCGGTGTTTCACCCCCGTGCCTCGGAGAGCACGTAAAGCCGTCGGTCCTGCGCCTTAACTTTCACCGGTCGTGTCGAGTGGTCGTCCCACCGGAGTATGAGAGTGATAGGAATAGAGAGTGCACTTGTGTCTGCGCGTACACTTGAGCACTATAATATCTCCTGCGCAGTTGGCTAATCTCAATGAGATTGGCCGGAATCGGCTAGGAGAACATCATTATCATCACTTTTACGCACATGGCTGTTTTTTGCATAACTGGGTCCAATTATGTATGTATAACTTTGCTTTCTATTTGGGGAATTCGGGTAACGGGGAATGGCCTTGTGAAATAAATGTACGGGGAGCACGCGTTTTCCTGAACCACTCCCTATTTTTGCAACTAGCCGAGTGACTGCTAACCTTGGGTCTATTTATGGGTGCAGGTTTGAATCTAATTAGTGTAATTAATTAGTAAAGTGCTTGTTCAAAGACCTTTTAGATGTGCTTTTAGCTTTTTTTTGGTTTATCCGTATTTCGTTGAAGAGTTTTTTATTCGGGAATGTTATGTTTTGAGGTTAGGTTTAGTGAAAGGGTTGTTTTTAACCCCCGACGCAAAAAGAGGGGTGTTATAAGTTTGACTTCGATGTCTGTCTGTGTGTTTGTTTGTGTCTGTCTGTGGCGTCGTAGGTCTCAAACGGACGCGGTTTTTTTTATTTGAAAGCTAGTTTCCTTGCGGTGGTTCTTAGCTATGTTTGGTTAATATCGGTCCAGCAGTGTAAGAGTATAAGCTCTTTTCCAAAATGATGTAAGGCATTTTGGCGTATGATTACTCGATTAAGTGTGCTTCACACGTGCTAGTGTAATTGTTAAATGATAATTAATTTTCGTCGGTTTTTTTTTATTTTTAATTTATAATTATAATTATTAAATAAAACTATCTTTTCGGATTATTTCGCGGATTTATTTTGATTTTCAAGTGGTCTGATTACACGTATGTACGAGTACAACGATCGTTACATTTTATATAGATACAGATTGTGGCGGACGTGAGGAGAAAATAATAAAGCTTTAATATTAAGCGTTTATTGAAGTGCGTATTGCACTTGCGAGACCAAGCGAGAGACTGTACAATCGATACATATTCGATCTAAAATCTAATGTAATATCTATACTTATATATTATGCCCGTTACAAATCATATTACCTCATGTTACATAGGTACAATATTCCCCCCTTTTTTTAAAAAAAAGTAAAAAATAATATATAAAGTTATTAAGAATATATAAAAATGAATACATTTTGACGCAAAAAAAATCTAAAATGTATAAAATTAAATTCTAAACATAAAATATAGTTTGCAAAAAAAAAATTATTAATACCTAAAAATATCATAATTACATGCTATTACAGTTTCCTTACATCTATCACAAATTATTTTTTCGAACATGATTTTTTTACCTATTCAGCATAATTATTCACTGCACTACGCGAAATTATGTGTTTAACATATACAGTATACACTTGCACTTTTTAACTAAGACGTACACTGGCACTTAAAACATTATACTGCAGCAGTTAAATCTGGCATGCTCTGCATTTCCTTCCTTATAGTCTCTCTAAATTTCCTTCGGCAATATCTGTATATTCCAAACGTGATTACAATAAGGATTATTAAAAATAATAAGCCGAAATATATATCAACTTTTAACTCAGAAATTTGCGAAGTATTATTTCCTCCCATTTGGGCGATTATAACTTCTTCCTTCTTTTCTTCTTTGCTCTGATTATAACCCATTATAATTATTGGCAATATAATTAGAGAATGTGAATGTGTATAGCTTCACCAAGATGCAGATTTTAAATAAATTTATCTCGGAATCTTACTACTGGCTTGCTGATTCGGCCGGATCGCGTTACTTTGTTATTTACATGTGTCTCCTTGTTTGGAATTTCGATACTAGTGCTATCCCGCGTATCACACTCTTCAGTATTATTTAATAAAAATGCTGGCTTTAATCTATCAATAGAAACAGTAGATTCTTTGTCTGCCATTAATATTTTAAAATGTTTTTCTTTACGGTCTAATACTTTGTACGGTCCTGAATATGGTGGATTTAAGGACTTACATAATTTATCGCACCGTAAAAATACATGAGAGCATTTTTGCAATTCAGGGTGAACAAATATATTTTTCTGTGATTTCTCTCGTTTGGGTACTGAACAAATATTACTTATATGTTCTCTCAGTTGCTTTAAAAATGTCTCGCTATCGGAATTTAGTGGCGTTGTAGGCTCAAAAAAATCTCCGGGTAGCTTAATTGGAACTGCCATAAACCATCTCCGCTGCACTGGTTTGCGTACAATCTTTTAGGCTTGCTCTTAAGCCTAGTAGCACAGTTGGCAACTCCTGAACCCAATTATTGTTTCCTCTAGTCATTAACGATGCCTTAAGAGGATCGATGCCAACGTTCGACAGCACCGTTTGCCTGTGGATGGTACGCAGTTGTTCGAAGCTTTCATAATACCAAGGCGCTTAGATAATTGATTGATAAGATTCGACTCAAACTGTCTTCCTTGGTCAGTCGTAATTCGTAAAGGACAACCAAAACGTGAAATCCATCCTGAATATATTTTCTCTGCAACGGCCTCAGCTGTTATGTCTCTTAAGGGAAAAGCTTCCGGCCAACCCGTGGCTCGTGTCTAACATCGTAATTAAATATCTGTATCCTTTGTAAAGTGGTAATGGACCAACAATATCAATATGTATATGTTCAAAACGATTGCTTGTGGGAAATTTACCAAAAGGTGATATTGTTATGCCTATGTATTTTACATTTCTGACAATCTATACATGCTCGAGCCCAGTTAGTAACATCTTTGTTCATAGAATGCCAAAAGAATTTATCGCATATCATCTTTCTAGTTGATCTTATACTCGGATGACTCAATCCATGTACGGCGTTGAAAGCCTGCACTCGGAATTCTTTAGTCAAATATGGTCGTGCGAATTGTTTTGAAACTTCACAGTAAATTGATTCTTGACTGTTATGAAGTTGAAACTTTTTAAAACATAAATTTTTAGATTTTAATAAAACTTGTAATTCTTTATCTTTTTCCTGAGCTTTCGCTAAGAGCATTGTAGTCGATGTATGATGGCATGTTAATTTCAGAAATTCGTGATAACGTATCAGCAACAATATTTTGAGATCCACTAATATGTTCAATATTCGAACAAAATTGCATTATAAAATCGAAATGTCTTAATCCGACGCGGTGTATCGCTGTCTGTATAAGAATTTTTTTTCAAAGCATAAACGAGTGGTTTATGATCTGTGTAGACTGTTAAGGGGGCGTCCCTCGATCAAATATCTGAAATGCTTTATAGGCCATATAGATAGCAAGTAATTCTCTATCGAAAGCACTATATCGCGTTTGCGCTTCGCTCAGCTTAGTGGAGAAAAATCCTAAAGGCTTCCATGTGTTGCCTTCACGTTGCTGTAATACTGCGCCAATGCAAGTCTTAGACGCATCCGTCATAAGGGCTATATTCGGCGTCTGCAGCTGGGTGTGATAGTGTAACGGCGCTGATTAGGCTCTCCTTACACTGTTCAAATGCCGCAATTGACTCATCCTGTCCACTTGACTTCTGTCTTGTCATTTTTTCTACAGTTATGTAAAAATATATTTAATTTTGACTGGAATCTCTGCTGCTTGAGGAAGATGTCTTCTGTAAAAATTAATCATACCTAAAAAAACGTCTCAGTTCCTCGATTGTTTTTAGGCCTAGGAAAATTAATTATAGAGCTTAACTCGTTGTTCTAAGGGTTTAATACCATCTTTTGAAACGTGGTATCCCAGAAACTCTATTTCGTTCTGCCCAAAATTGCATTTTGAAGTGTTAATAGTTAAGCCATATTTATTAAATCGCTCAAATACTAGTCTGAGGTGTTCCTTATGTTCGGATTCAGATTTCGACGCTACTATTACATCGTCGATATATACAAAAATAAAATTAAAGATTTTGAAGTACGACGTTATTTAAAAATCTCTGAAATGTTTTGAGCTGCGTTTCTTAGCCCAAACGTCATCCTTGGGAACTCAAAAAGACCGAATGGCGTAGTGATGGCTGTCTTCTCTATGTCTTCACTATTGATGGGAATGAAATGATAGGCACGTGTTATATCGATCTTCGAAAATATCTTTTTACCCGAAAGTAAATATGTAAAATCTTGTAAGCGTGGAATCGGATACCTGTCAGGCTTAGTGATGGCATTTAATTGCCTGTAATCACCACATGGTCTAATACCACCATCCTTTTTCGGGGACTACGTGGAGTGGACTTGCCCAACAGCCTCTTCGATGGTCTACATATGCCTACGTCTTGCATGATTTCAAATTCCGATTTTACCTTCTGATATTTGTCCGGAGCTAAAGGTCTGGGTCGCCGCAAAATACAGGAGGTCCTGTAGTCTCAATATAATGAACAACAGAGTGTCTTGGTGTATCTTTGAAACAAAATAGGTTTCGTTATATCGGGATACTCTAACATTAAGTCGTAATATTTATTATTTATATCCAACGTAGTTATAGATGACTCATCGTGTTGCACTATCGATGTTATAGTATCTATATTTGTTATTTGATCAATAAGTCGACGACGAATATAAATCTACTATAAGCTTATGATAGGTTAAAAAGTCTGCGCCTAAAATTGGCTGTTTAACGTCCGCTAACACAAAAGTCCACCGAAAAGGTCGGCGTAAATTTTAAATTTAACACTAACGATTTAACACCATATGTCTTTATTTCACTGCCATTAGCTGCATAAAGTTTATATTTATCACTAACATACATTGTCATAGAGTCGTTTTTTGTACGGTAACACTGAAATATTTGCACCTGTGTCCACAAGAAAACGTAAACCACTTTGCAGTCGGTTACGCATAAACGGTGGAACGGCGATATGGTGCAGACATCCACCCTTGGCTGCACCTTGTCTAGTTTTCCGGCTGCTCCTTCCAAGCACATGGCTCAACACATTTCTTTGCTTTAACGCCCGAAACGGTGATGATAGAAACATAGCCATTTCGATGATTCGGACCTGCGGCGTCCGTTGTTCGGATACTGAACGTCCCGCGTGATGTAGTACGTCGCCTCCAATTACATCGAGTACTTCGATACCTTGGTCTCGATCTCTCAAGTTCCATGACCTTCACACTTAACTTGGCTATTTGCGACATAAGAAATGACGTATCATCCGATTTTTCAGCTTGACAATTTACTTCAGCAGCATGTAAAGGTCTCGTGGTCTCCATAATTTTGTCAGCGATAGCTAGCAAGGTTATCTAGATCCTTTACCTCGCTAACTAGCCAACACCGCTCGAACTGACGTGGGTAAATGTCCTTGCCACATGATACACAGGCGTTTCATCAGGTATCTTATTTACGAGCCAAATCCCGCATTCGCCTTAAGAAGCTGAGAAGGCTTCTGATCGCCAAGTTCCATTTCCCCCAGCAACTTCTGGAACTGTCGGTTCTCCGACTCTTCGTAAACAGCGAGCAAACGATTTTTCAAGGTCTCATATTTATGTGTTCCTGGTGGATTAAGCACAATATCGCCTAACCTGCTCGATGACTTTGCTTGCCCAATTTCGGAAGCAACAAGTTTAAACTTCGCTTCATCGCCTAATTTTTGAGAAGCTAGCACCGACTCACACTGGGCGAACCATAATCTGCGGCTGGTCGCACCAAAATTCCGGTATTCGCGATGATACGCTGATTGTTGCCAGTTCTGAATCTTCACGTAAATTTTCCTTCGCTTGTACAACTGGTTTAGAATTGGTAGCCATCGTTATATTTGTTCTTCAGTCAGGTGTTGTTTTTCAGTCGGGGTCACCAATATGTGGCGGACGTGAGGAGAAAATAATAAAGCTTATATTAAGCGTTTATCTGAAGTGCGTATGAAAGCCTTGCGAGACTCAAGAGAGAGACTTGTAACTCCAAAGCGAGAGACTTAGCATATTCGAAGCTTTCTAATCTCAAGTATATCTGAATGTACATTAATTATTATGCCAACTTACGTTACAAATCATCCCTAATTAACAAAGTTAACATATTACCTCATGTTCCATAAAAAAGAATCATAGAAATCGGTATAAGAAACACCAAACGATACATGAAAATACACTAATCTATCTATAACTTATAATAAATCGGTAGAGAGGTCCAATGTTGTACATGAAATATATTTCCAAAATAACTATCAGGGGGTGATTCTAGGGGTCGAGATACTGTGTATGCCAAAAATGCCAAATCCAGTAAAATTTTTGTCTATCTGTCTGTCTTGTCTGTATAACCGTTTTATAGAAACAAAAACTACTCGTACGGAGTTTTAACGGAAACTTGGTTAAATTATTTTTTCATAATCCTGAGTCTGGTTCCTATAGTATGATTTTTCATCATACGCTTATATCAATTGCAATAGGAGGGGCTAGAGCAGTTGAAGGTGGAGTAAATATGTTGGAAAAACGGGAGGAAGTTTATCTCCATTTTTTAATGAGCTTTCCGTCGCGTGTGACAACTTAATGGTTAAAGCTACATAGTTAAATCATGTATGAACGAAAATGTTCTCGCTTAAAATTATATAAAAAATATCCCACGACAGCATATGTCTAGTGCTTTTAGTGGTTGACTCACAATAACACGTGTAACTTCCCGGATAGGATTAGGCAGTTTGCGAAGCTTTCCTGATATTTATATTTGTCTACTCTTACGTTATCTAACACTCTCAAGGTCATCCCTAATTAAAAAACGTTAACGATTATTAACTATTCCAGATAAAAAAAGAATCATAGAAATCGGTATAGAAACACCAAGAGTTATACATTAGAAATACACTAAGTCTAGCTATCTATACTTATTAGATTGAAATCTGTAGAGAGGTCCGAATTCTGTAAAGAGCCAAATAGCATGAATATATATTTCCAAAGATAACTATCAGTGGTGGGTGATTATAGGGATTGCGGATAACTGATGCCACAAAATGCAATCAGTAAAATTTTTGTCTGTCTGTCTGTCTGTCTGTATGAACCGTCTATGAGAAAGCATAAAAACTACTTCGACGGATTTTAACGAAACTTGGTATAATTATTTTTCCCTACTCCTGAGCCACTGGTTATAGTATAACTTTTCAATTCATGGCGCTAAGCAATCAATTAGGTAGCAAAAACCCCACAGCAGAGCAGTGAAGGGAAATGTTGGGAAAGACGGGGAGAAGGTTACTCCATTTTATTTAAGCTTCCGTCGCGCGTTCATGTGCTAACGGCTTAATGGTTTTAAAGCTACACGATAGAAATCATGTATGACGAAAATGTTCTCCTTTAAAAATTATATCAAAGAAATGATCCATGCGACAGTCATTAAATTGTCTATTCTTTTATGGTTGTATCTCACAAATAAACAGCGTGTAACTCGACCGAATAGATTAAGCACGTTCGAAGCTTTCTGATTTATATTTGTCTACTCTTACTTTTATAACACTCTCAGTCATCCCTAATTAAATAAAAGTTAACATTATTAAACTATTCCATATGAACATATAAAGAATCATAGAAATCGGTATATAGAAAACACCAAAGTTATACATGAAATAGCACTAATCTATCTATACTTATAATAAATCTGTAGAGAGGTCAATTCTGTACATGAAATATATTTCCAAAATAACTATCAGGGGGTGATTAGGGATCGATACTGATGCCAAAAATGCACTCAGTAAAATTTTTGTCTGTCTGTCTGTCTGTCTGTATAACCGTTATAGAAACAAAAACTACTCGACGGATTTTAACGAAACTATGGTATAATTATTTTTCATACTCCTGAGCTGGTTATAGTATACTTTTCATCACGGCTACAATCAATAGGAGCAGAGCAGTGAAGGGAAATGTTGGGAAAACGGGAGAAGTTACTCCATTTTTTAAGCTTCCGTCGCGTGTGCAACCTTAATGGTTAAAGCTACATAGAATCATGTATGACGAAAATGTTCTCCTTAAAATTATATACAAAATATCCCACGACAGCATATGTCTATCTTTTATGGTTGACTCACAATAACACGTGTAACTCCCGATAGATTAGCAGTTCGAAGCTTTCTGATTTATATTTGTCTACTCTACGTTTATAACACTCTCAGTCATCCCTAATTAAAAAAGTTCACATTATTAACTATTCCATAAAAAAGAATCATAGAAATCGGTATAGAAACACCAAAGTTATACATGAAATACACTAATCTATCTATACTTATAATAAATCTGTAGAGAGGTCAATTCTGTACATGAAATATATTTCCAAAATAACTATCAGGGGGTGATTAGGGATCGATACTGATGCCAAAAATGCAATCAGTAAAATTTTTGTCTGTCTGTCTGTCTGTATAACCGTTATAGAAACAAAAACTACTCGACGGATTTTAACGAAACTTGGTATAATTATTTTTCATACTCCTGAGCTGGTTATAGTATACTTTTCATCACGCTACAATCATAGGAGCAGAGCAGTGAAGGGAAATGTTGGAGAAAACGGGAGAAGTTACTCCATTTTTTAAGCTTCCGTCGCGTGTACAACCTTAATGGTTAAAGCTACATAGAAATCATGTATGACGAAAATGTTCTCCTTAAAATTATATCAAAAATATCCCACGACAGCATATGTCTATCTTTTATGGTTGACTCACAATAACACGTGTAACTCCCGATAGATTAGCAGTTCGAAGCTTTCTGATTTATATTTGTCTACTCTTACGTTTATAACACTCTCAGTCATCCCTAATTAAAAAAGTTAACATTATTAACTATTCCATAAAAAAGAATCATAGAAATCGGTATAGAAACACCAAAGTTTTACATGAAATACACTAATCTATCTATACTTATAATAAATCTGTAGAGAGGTCAATTCTGTACATGAAATATATTTCCAAAATAACTATCAGGGGGTGATTAGGGATCGATACTGATGCCAAAAATGCAATCAGTAAAATTTTTGTCTGTCTGTCTGTCTGTCTGTCTGTATAACCGTTATAGAAACAAAAACTACTCGACGGATTTTAACGAAACTTAGTATAATTATTTTTCATACTCCTGAGCTGGTTATAGTATACTTTTCATCACGCTACAATCAATAGGAGCAGAGCAGTGAAGGGAAATGTTGGGAAAACGGGAGAAGTTACTCCATTTTTTAAGCTTCCGTCGCGTGTGCAACCTTAATGGTTAAAGCTACATAGAAATCATGTATGACGAAAATGTTCTCCTTCAAATTATATAAAAAATATCCCACGACAGCATATATCTATCTTTTATGGTTGACTCACAATAACACGTGTAACTCCCGATAGATTAGGCAGTTCGAAGCTTTCTGATTTATATTTGTCTACTCTTACGTTTATAAACACTCTCAGGTCATCCCTAATTAAAAAAGTTAACATTAATTAACTATTCCATAAAAAAGAATCATAGAAATCGGTATAGAAACACCAAAGTTTTACATGAAATACACTAATCTATCTATACTTATAATAAATCTGTAGAGAGGTCAATTCTGTACATAAAATATATTTCCAAAATAACTATCAGGGGGTGATTAGGGATCGATACTGATGCCAAAAATGCAATCAGTAAAATTTTTGTCTGTCTGTCTGTCTGTCTGTATAACCGTTATAGAAACAAAAACTACTCGACGGATTTTAACAAAACTTGGTATAATTATTTTTCATACTCCTGAGCTGGTTATAGTATACTTTTCATCACGCTACAATCAATAGGAGCAGAGCAGTGAAGGGAAATGTTGGGAAAACGGGAGAAGTTTACTCCATTTTTAAGCTTCCGTCGCGTGTGCAACCTTAATGGTTAAAGCTACATAGAAATCATGTAGGACGAAAATGTTCTCCTTTAAAATTATATAAAAAATATCCCACGACAGCATTATGTCTATCTTTTATGGTTGACTCACAATAACACGTGTAACTCCCGATAGATTAGCAGTTCGAAGCTTTCTGATTTATATTTGTCTACTCTTACGTTTATAACAACTCGCTCAGTCATCCCTAATTAAAAAAGTTAACATTATTAACTATTCCATAAAAAAGAATCATAGAAATCGGTATAGAAACACCAAAAGTTATACATGAAATACACTAATCTTATCTATACTTATAATAAAATCTGTAGAGAGGTCAATTCTGTACATGAAATATATTTCCAAAAAATAACTATCAGGGGGTGATTAGGGATCGATACTGATGCCAAAAATGCAATCAGTAAAATTTTTGTCTGTCTGTCTGTCTGTCTGTATAACCGTTATAGAAACAAAAACTACTCGACGGATTTTAACGAAACTTGGTATAATTATTTTTCATACTCCTGAGCTGGTTATAGTATACTTTTCATCACGCTACAATCAATAGGAGCAGAGCAGTGAAGGGAAATGTTGGGAAAACGGGAGAAGTTACTCCATTTTTTAAGCTTCCGTCGCGTGTGCAACCTTAATGGTTAAAGCTACATAGAAATCATGTATGACGACGAAAATGTTCTCCTTAAAATTATATAAAAAATATCCCACGACAGCATATGTCTATCTTTTATGGTTGACTCACAATAACACGTGTAACTCCCGATAGATTAGCAGTTCGAAGCTTTCTGATTTATATTTGTCTACTCTTACGTTTATAACACTCTCAGTCATCCCTAATTAAAAAAGTTAACATTATTAACTATTCCATAAAAAAGAATCATAGAAATCGGTATAGAAACACCAAAGTTATACATGAAATACACTAATCTATCTATACTTATAATAAATCTGTAGAGAGGGTCAATTCTGTACATGAAAGTATATTTCCAAAATAACTATCAGGGGGTGATTAGGGATCGATACTGATGCCAAAAATGCAATCAGTAAAATTTTTGTCTGTCTGTCTGTCTGTATAACCGTTATAGAAACAAAAACTACTCGACGGATTTTAACGAAACTTGGTATAATTATTTTTCATACTCCTGAGCTGGTTATAGTATACTTTTCATCACGCTACAATCAATAGGAGCAGAGCAGTGAAGGGAAATGTTGGGATAACGGGAGAAGTTACTCCATTTTTTAAGCTTCCGTCGCGTGTGCAACCTTAATGGTTAAAGCTACATAGAAATCATGTATGACGAAAATGTTCTCCTTAAAATTATATAAAAAATATCCCACGACAGCATATGTCTATCTTTTATGGTTGACTCACAATAACACGTGTAACTCCCGATAGATTAGCAGTTCGAAGCTTTCTGATTTATATTTGTCTACTCTTACGTTTATAACACTCTCAGTCATCCCTAATTAAAAAGTTAACATTATTAACTATTCCATAAAAAAGAATCATAGAAATCGGTATAGAAACACCAAAGTTATACATGAAATACACTAATCTATCTATACTTATAATAAATCTGTAGAGAGGTCAATTCTGTACATGAAATATATTTCCAAAATAACTATCAGGGGGTGATTAGGGATCGATACTGATGCCAAAAATGCAATCAGTAAAATTTTTGTCTGTCTGTCTGTCTGTCTGTATAACCGTTATAGAAAACAAAAACAATACTCGACGGATTTTAACGAAAACTTGGTATAATTATTTTTCATACTCCTGAGCTGGTTATAGTATACTTTTTCATCACGCTACAATCAATAGGAGCAGAGCAGTGAAGGGAAATGTTGGGAAAACGGGAGAAGTTACTCCATTTTTTAAGCTTCCGTCGCGTGTGCAACCTTAATGGTTAAAGCTACATAGAAATCATGTATGACGAAAATGTTCTCCTTAAAATTATATAAAAAAATATCCCACGACAGCATATGTCTATCTTTTATGGTTGACTCACAATAACACGTGTAACTCCCGATAGATTAGCAGTTCGAAGCTTTCTGATTTATATTTGTCTACTCTTACGTTTATAACACTCTCAGTCATCCCTAATTAAAAAAGTTAACATTATTAACTATTCCATAAAAAAGAATCATAGAAATCGGTATAGAAACACCAAAGTTATACATGAAATACACTAATCTATCTATCTATACTTATAATAAATCTGTAGAGAGGTCAATTCTGTACATGAAATATATTTCCAAAATAACTATCAGGGGGTGATTAGGGATCGATACTGATGCCAAAAATGCAATCAGTAAAATTTTTGTCTGTCTGTCTGTCTGTCTGTATAACCGTTATAGAAACAAAAACTACTCGACGGATTTTAACGAAACTTGGTATAATTATTTTTCATACTCCTGAGCTGGTTATAGTATACTTTTCATCACGCACAATCAATAGGAGCAGAGCAGTGAAGGGAAATGTTGGGAAAACGGGAGAAGTTACTCCATTTTTTAAGCTTCCGTCGCGTGTGCAACCTTAATGGTTAAAGCTACATAGAAATCATGTATGACGAAAATGTTCTCCTTAAAATTCTATAAAAAATATCCCACGACAGCATTATTTCTATCTTTTATGGTTGACTCACAATAACACGTGTATACTCCCGATAGATTAGTCAGTTCGGAAGCTTTCTGATTTATATTTGTCTACTCTTACGTTTATAACACTCTCAGTCATCCCTAATTAAAAAAGTTAACATTATTAACTATTCCATAAAAAATAATCATAGAAATCGGTATAGAAACACCAAAGTTATACATGAAATACACTAATCTGTCTATCTATACTTATAATAAATCTGTAGAGAGGTCAATTCTGTACATGAAATATATTTCCAAAATAACTATCAGGGGGTGATTAGGTATCGATACTGATGCCAAAACTGCAATCAGTAAAATTTTTGTCTGTCTGTCTGTCTGTCTGTATAACCGTTATAGAAACAAAAACTACTCGACGGATTTTAACGAAACTTGGTATAATTATTTTTCATACTCCTGAGCTGGTTATAGTATACTTTTCATCACGCTACAATCAATAGGAGCAGAGCAGTGAAGGGAAATGTTGGGAAAAACGGGAGAAGTTACTCCATTTTTTAAGCTTCCGTCGCGTGTGCCACCTTAATGGTTAAAGCTACATAGAAATCATGTATGACGAAAATGTTCTCCTTAAAATTATATAAAAAATATTCCAAGACAGCATATGTCTATCTTTTATGGTTGACTCACAATAACACGTGTAACTCCCTATAGATTAGCAGTTCGAAGCTTTCTGATTTATATTTGTCTACTCTTACGTTTATAACACTCTCAGTATCCTAATTAAAAAAGTTAACATTATTAACTATTCGTGTGGCGGACGTGAGGAGAAAATAATAAATGCTTTTAATATTAAGCGTTTATTGAAGTGCGTATTGCACTTGCGAGACCAAGCGAGAGACTGTACAATCGATACATATTCGATCTAAAATCTAAATGTAATATCTATACTTATATATTATTCCCGTTACAAATCATATTACCTCATGTTACATAGGTACAATATTCCCCCCTTTTTTAAAAAAAGTAAAAAATAATATATAAAGTTATTAAGAATAATATAAAATGAATACATTTTGACGCAAAAAAAATCTAAAAATGTATAAAATTAAATTCTAAACATAAAATATAGTTTGCCAAAAAAAAAAAAAAATTATTAATACCTAAAAATATCATAATTACATGCTATTACAGTTTCCTTACATCTATCACAAATTATTTTTTCGAACATGATTTTTTTACCTATTCAGCATAATTATTCACTGCACTACGCGAAATTATGTGTTTAAAAATATCGTATACACTTGCACTTTTTAACTAAGACGTACACTGGCACTTAAAACATTATACTCCAGCAGTTAAATCTGGCATGCTCTGCATTTCCTTCCTGATGAGTCTCTCTAAATTTCCTTCGGCCAATATCTGTATATTCCAAACGTGATTACAATAAGGATTATTAAAAATAATAAGCCGAAATATATATCAACTGTTAACTCGAGAAATTTGCGAAGTATTATTTCCTCCCATTTGGGCGAATATAACTTCTTCCTTCTTTTCTTCTTTGCTCTGATTATAACCCATTATAATTATTGGCAATATAATTAGAGAATGTGAATGTGTATAGCTTCACCAAGATGCCAGATTTTAAATAAATTGATCTCGGAATCTTACTACTGGCTTGCTGATTCGGCCGGGATCGCGTTACTTTATTATTTTACATGTGTCTCCTTGTTTGGAATTTCGATACTAGTGCTATCCCGCGTATCAAACTCTTCATTATTATTTAATAAAAATGCTGGCTTTAATCTTATCAATAGAAACAGTAGATTCTTTGTCTGCCATTAATATTTTAAAATGTTTTTCTTTACGGTCTAATACTTTGTACGGTCCTGAATATGGTGGATTTAAGACTTACATAATTTATCGCACCGTAAAAATACATGAGAGCATTTTTTGCAATTCAGGGTGAACAAATATATTTTTCTGTGATTTCTCTCGTTTGGGTACTGAACAAATATTACTTATATGTTCTCTCAGTTGCTTTAAAAATGTCTCGCTATCGGAATTTAGTGGCGTTGTAGGCTCAAAAAAATCTCCGGGTAGCTTAATTGGACTGCCATAAACCATCTCCGCTGCACTGGTTTGCGTACAATCTTTAGGCTTGCTCTTAAGCCTAGTAGCACAGTTGGCAACTCCTGAACCCAATTATTGTTTCCTCTAGTCATTAACGATGCCTTAAGAGATCGATGCCAACGTTCGACAGCACCGTTTGCCTGTGGATGGTACGCAGTTGTTCGAGCTTTCATAATACCAAGGCGCTTAGATAATTGATTGATAAGATTCGACTCAAACTGTCTTCCTTGGTCAGTCGTAATTCGTAAAGGACAACCAAAACGTGAAATCCATCCTGAATATATTTTCTCTGCAACGGCCTCAGCTGTTATGTCTCTTAAGGGAAAAGCTTCCGGCCAACCCGTGGCTCGGTCTAACATCGTAATTAAATATCTGTATCCTTTGTAAAGTGGTAATGGACCAACAATATCAACATGTATATGTTCAAAACGATTGCTTGTGGGAAATTTACCAAAAGGTGATATTGTATGCCTATGTATTTTACATTTCTGACAATCCATACATGCTCGAGCCCAGTTAGTAACATCTTTGTTCATAGAATGCCAAAAGAATTTATCGCATATCATCTTTCTAGTTGATCTTATACTCGGATGACTCAATCCATGTACGGCGTTGAAAGCCTGCACTCGGAATTCTTTAGTCAAATATGGTCGTGCGAATTGTTTTGAAACTTCACAGTAAATTGATTCTTGACTGTTATGAAGTTGAAACTTTTTAAAACATAAATTTTTAGATTTTAATAAAACTTGTAATTCTTTATCTTTTTCCTGAGCTTCGCTAAGAGCATTGTAGTCGATGTATGATGGCATGTTAATTTCAGAAATTCGTAATAACGTATCAGCAACAATATTTTGAGATCCACTAATATGTTCAATATTCGAACAAAATTGCATTATAAAATCGAAATGTCTTAATCGACGCGGTGTATCGCTGTCTGTATAAGAATTTTTTTTCAAAGCATAAACGAGTGGTTTATGATCTGTGTAGACTGTTTAAGGGGCGTCCCTCGATCAAATATCTGAAATGCTTTATAGCCATATAGATAGCAAGTAATTCTCTATCGAAAGCACTATATCGCGTTTGCGCTTCGCTCAGCTTAGTGGAGAAAAATCCTAAAGGCTTCCATGTGTTGCCTTCACGTTGCTGTAATACTGCGCCAATGCAAGTCTTAGACGCATCCGTCATAAGGGCTATATTCGCGTCTGCAGCTGGGTGTGATAGTGTAACGGCGCTGATTAGGCTCTCCTTACACTGTTCAAATGCCGCAATTGACTCATCTGTCCACTTGACTTCTGTCTTGTCATTTTTTCTACAGTTATGTAAAAATATATTTAATTTTGACTGAATCTCTGCTGCTTGA